>JALPQD010000427.1:634435-1268870 GCA_023101885.1 Typhlomys cinereus
CAAAAAGACCCAAGAGATCCTTGGGCAGCTGCCCTTCAAATATGGGATTCTGGAATTTGTGGATACACCGCCTCCAGCAACACAGATGAGATCCAAGATTATTTACAACAGCTCACAGGAGCAGGTGCAGCGATCTACTTGCCATGCAGCAGAATGGGGAGCTGATGATGAAGCTGAAGCAGATTGGAGCTCTGCAGTCATCACAGCGGGACTCCATGCTGATGTCCCTCCCTTGACACCTGCCTGCTGGCTTCACAAA
Source organism: Typhlomys cinereus (assembly GCA_023101885.1). Classification (NCBI taxonomy): domain Eukaryota; kingdom Metazoa; phylum Chordata; class Mammalia; order Rodentia; family Platacanthomyidae; genus Typhlomys; species Typhlomys cinereus. Next base: position 634,695 of record JALPQD010000427.1, read on the forward strand.
GGGTGTCACATTTCTAGAGGACGAGAAATCATTCAGTGGTCCACAGGTCAGAGCAAAACAATTTCTTTCTTCTTTTTTGTCTCAGCACTAAAAAGTCTGCTAATTTGCCTCTAACTGCAGAGCCAAGAAGGTTTTCCTCCGAATCAGCCCTTTGACAAGTTCTAAAATTTGCCCAGCGACCTCACAAGCACATGTTTCTACTACCTGTTATTCTTCATGTGCCGGCATGTCTCTATCTCTAAGTCAGTTTCTCAACCATGTTTATGATATTTCCCAAGAGTGAATCAACTGATGCCTGTTTTCTGCTACTGCCCTTCAGCTGAAATAGTTCCGCAGAACATGACTGTGAACAGTATTATGAAATCAATGGAGACTGTGAATGATCCCCCCCTCCAAGCGTATGTACATCTCCCTCCTGAGCCCCACCCACCTTGGTAATCACTGCTCTGAGCCAGTGTTCTCAATCCCGCTACCTCCAGATCTCCTGTGAGGAGCCTGTTTGAGAAAATGAATGAAGAAGTTCAGCACAGTTGGCCCTCACTGAGGCCATGTGAACCAGAGACATGGGACCAGAAAATGCAAACATGTGGAACACTGTTAGTAAAGATGATTTTCTAGACATATGTTAGCATGAATTAGGAGTACCACAAAGTTAAAGGTGACATACAAAATGATCACAGAATACTTGAATGTCTGTAAAAGAAATCAAATTTTTGAAGCATTGTCATAAATAATTATCTAACCACACGTACACACTTTGAAAACTCGAATCCTTTATTGTGAAGTCTTAACTGTTTTTTTATTAAAAATTTAATTATACATTTAAAATTTTTTTTACCAGATCCCTCCCTCCCTCCTCCTCCCCCCTCCTCCCTGCTCCCCCTCCTCTCCCTCCCCATCCCCCAATGCCTCCCCCCCCAATTCCCAGAGAGTCCTTTATTGTGTACGCCTGACTCTCCACTGGGTACTTCTCTCCGATAACATATAAGGACCCAGTGGCATTTCCATAAGCCCTTTCTCTTATTCCCCTTAAGCATAGGAGCACTACTATGGCTGTCAATCCCTTGCCTCCAGGGATCTCGGTGCCCTTAACAGATGCTAGACTTTATGAGGGCAACAGTGCGCTGGACATTGCGCAGGGCATGCAAAGTCCCATTATGATTGCTTTGGCCCCAACTAGTGTTGAGAGTCTTGTAAATCGTTGCTCCTCCCATCCTTTTGCTCTTACAATCTTACCGCCCCCTCTTCCACAAATGTCCCTGAGCTCCAGGATGGGGAGAGATTAGGCTGGCCTAGTTCTATGTGATTGATATAGAGTCTCTGAAGTTCTGGATTGTGGTTTGTTGATTTTCTCTTGCAGTTTTGCTGCTCCTTCAATGCCCTTCACTCCATCGTGATGGGCACTGTATGTCACCCCCTGGCCAGAGACAAAAAGCTGTTAAACTGGAGTCTTGTTATAATAGCACATTCAAGGGTAGATGTAATAAGAGTAGGAAACCTCAGTGAGGGAGGGGTCCATCACCCATTTGCAAAATGATTACTTTTTATCTGCTAGACTATATGCCCTCCCCTTCTGGTGAGATCAGGAAAGAACATCTGTGACCTTAACCAGGTTTCTCATTACTTACTCACAGACCTTGATGGAGGCCTATTTTCTCTGCTGTAACATGGTCCCCTCTCTCCTTGTTTCTGGTGTGGCCCTCCTACCCCATCCCTCTTGTTCATAATCCTTGCAATTACTGTGTTACATAGGTTTACTTTTGAGTGTCTCAATGTGGGCTGGATGAGTTTGGTACTAGGAGCCACCTATTTAGGGAGTAAATACGGCGCCTAATTTTCTGGGTTTGGGATACTTCACTTAATATAATTGTTTCTAATGACATCCATTTCCCAGCAAATTCCAGTAATTCATCATTTTTGATGGCTGAGTAGTACTCCATTGTATAGATGTACCACAGTTTCCTTATCCACTCGTCAACTGTTGGACATTTGGGCTGATTCCATGACTTTGCTATTGTAAACAGTGCTGCTATGAACATGGTCTTGCTTGTGTTATCGAGGCGAACCTCTGCTGCATGGGGGGTTATTCCCAAAAGTGGGATAGCAGGGTCATATGGCATTTCAATCTTTAATTTTTTTAAGAATCTCCAGATGGCTCGCCAGAGTGGCTGTATGAGCCTGCATTCCCACCAGCAATGTAGAAGAGTTCCCCTCTCTCCACATCCTCTCCAGCATTTGTCGTTGTTAGTATTGTGGATTTTTGCCATCCTGACCAGGGTGAGATGATATCTCAGGGAAGTTTTGATTTGCATTTCCCTGATGGCTAAGGAAGTGGAGCATTTTTTAAGATATTTGTTAGACATTTTAATTTCATCCCTGGTAAAGTTTCTTTTAAGTTCCAGGGCCCATTTTTTAATTGGGCCATTGTTTTCCTTGGAGTTTAGTTTTCTAAGTTATTTGTGCACTCTGGACAGTAGAGCTCTTTCAGATATGTGGTTAGTGAAGATTTTCTCCCATTCTGTGGGTTGCCTTTGAGCTCGTGTTACAATCTCTTTATCTGAACAGAAGCTCTTTAATTGCACAAGATCCCAACTGTTGAGAGTTGGTAGCAGTGACTGTGCCATTGGATGTCTGTTTAGGAAATGTTGGCCTAGCCCAATCAGCTCGAGGGAATTCCCTATCCTTTCAACTATGGTTTTTATAGTCTCTGGCCTTATATCAAGGTCCTTGATCCATTTGGAATTAAGTCTTGTACATGGTGACAAGTATGGGTCCAGCTTCAATCTTCTGCATGTGGAGATCCAGTTTTGCCAGCACCATTTGTTGAAGATGCTGTTCTTTTTCCATTGGATTCTTTGGGCCCCTTTGTCAAAGATCAAATGGCTGTATTTTTGTGGGCTTATATCTGGGTCTTCAACCCTTATCCATTGATCTGTGTGTCTATTTTGGAGCCAGTACTAGGCTATTTTTATAACTATGGATTTGTAGTATAGACTAAGGTTTGGTATGGTAATACCTCCAGCAGTGTTTTTGTTACTCAGGATTGTCTTTGCTATCCTGGGTCTTTTGTGCCTCCATATGAACTTTGAGATTATTTGGTCAACTTCTTTAAAGAATGCTTTGGGATTTTAATTGGTATAGCATTGAATTTGTATATTGCCTTTGGTAGGATGGTCATTTTTACAATGTTGATTCTACCAATCAAGGAACATGGGAGGTCTTTCCACCTTCTGGTGTCTTCTGTAATTTCTTTCTTTAGGGTTTTAAAGTTTTCATTGTAAAGGTCTTTTACGTCCTTGGTTAGGTTTATATAAAGGTATTTCATTTTTTTAGGGGCTATAGTAAATGGGATTGTTTCTCTCAAGGCTTTTTCACTTCTTTCATTCTGGGCATATAGGAAGGCCTCTGATTTTTGCACATTTATTTTGTATCCTGCCACCCTGCTGAACTTCTCAATTAGTTCCAGGAGCTTCCTGGTGGAGTTTTTGGGATCACTCAGGTATAAGATCATGTCATCTGCAAATAGGGATAGCTTGACTTCTTCCTTGCTGATTTGAATCCCTCTTATGTCCCTTTCTTGTCTTATGGCTTCAGCTAAGACTTCAAGTACAATATTAAATAGAAGTGGTGAGAGTGGACAGCCTTGTCTAGTTCCTGATCGAAGTGGGAATGCTTCCAATTGTTCCCCATTGAGCATAATCCTTGCTGTGGGCTTGTTGTATATAGCTTTTATTATATTGATAAAGGTTCCTTCCATTCCTACAGTCTCCAGCGTTTTGATCATAAAAGGCTGTTGGATTTTGTCAAAGGCTTTCTCTGCATCTATCGAGAGTATCATGTGGTCTTGGACTTTGGACTGGTTTACATGATGAATTACATTTATTGATTTGCGTATGTTGAACCAACCTTGTGTGCCGGGGATGAAGCCTACTTGGTCCCCGTGAATGATCTTTTTGATATGTTTTTGAATCCGATTTGCTAAGACTTTGTTGAGAATCTTTGCATCTGTGTTCATCAGAGAGATCGGCCTATAGTTTTCTTTTTTTTTTTATTTCAGCTCATACAAACTTATTAGGTACACCAGTTCCCTCCCTCCCTCCTCCTCCCCCTGTACCCCCTGCTCCCCCTCCCCACCCCTCTCCATCCCCATCCCCCAGTGCCTCCCACCCCAATTCCCAGAGAGTCCTTTCTTGTGCATGTCTGATTTTCCTCTGGGCCCTCCTCTCCGATGACGTACAAGGACCCAGTTGCCTTTCCCTGAACCCTTTCCCGTGTTCCCCTTAGGTATAGGAACACTGCTGTGGCTGCCAATCCTTTGCCTCCAAGGACATTGGTGCCTTTAGCAGATGCTAGACTTTGTGAGGTCAACAGTGTGTTGGACAATGCGCAGGGCATGCAAAGTCCAATTATGATTGCTTCAGCCCTAACTAGTATAGAGTATCTTATATATCATTGCTCCTCTCATCCTTTTGCTCTTACACTCTTACCGTCTCCTCTTCCGCAAATTTCCCTGAGCTTCAAGATGGGGAGAGACTAAGCTGGCCTAGTTCTAGATGGTTGATATAGAGTCTCTGAAGTTCTGGATTGTGGTTTGTTGATTTTCTTTTGCAGTTTTTGCTGCTCCTGCAATGCCCTTCACTCCATCCTGGTGGGCATTGTATGTTACCCCCTGGCCAGAGACAAAAAGCTGTTAGAGTCTTGTGATAAAAGCACATTCAAAGGTAGATGTAATAAAAGTGGGAAACCACAGTAAGGGAGGGGTCTATCACCCATTTGCAAAATGATTACTTTTTATCTGCCAGACTATATGCCCTCCTCTTCTGGTGAGATCACACCCCCTCAGTAGTAAATGATCAGGAAAAAAAGTCTGTGAACTTAATCAGATGTCTCATTACTTATTTGGGTCCTTGGTGGAGGCCTATTTTCCCTGCTGTAACATGGTCCCTTCTCTCCTTGTTTCTGGTGTGGCCCTCCTACCCCATCCCTCCTGTTCATAATCCTTGGAATTACTGTCTCTAGGTGGGCTGGGTGAGTTTGGTACTAGGAGCCACCTATTAGGGAGTACATATAGCGCTTAATTTTCTGGGTCTGGGATACTTCACTTAATATAATTGTTTCTAATGACATATATTTCCCGGCAAATTCCAGTAATTCATCATTTTTGATGGCTGAGTAGTACTATAGTTTTCTTTTTTAAGTGAATCTTTATTAGGTTTTGGGATTAAGACGATATTAGCTTCATAAAAGGAATTTGGTAGTGTTCCTTCCTTTGCTATTTGATGGAACAGTTTAAGGAGTATTGGTGTTATTAACTCCTTAAATGTGCTGAATCCATCTGGCCCAGGACATTTTTTGGTGGGAAGATTCGAGATTATTTCTTCAATTTCCTTGTATGTTATAGGACTATTTAAATAATTCACAACTTCCTGATTCAATTTAGGTATGTTGTGTTTACTTAGAAATTCATCCATCTCTTTTGCGTTGTCAAACTTCACAGAGTACAAGTTTTTGAAATATGATGTTATAATTATCTGGATTTCTTGTGTATCCGTAGTGATAACTCCATGTTCATTTCTAATTTTGTTAATTTGGATTTTCTCTCTCTTGCTTTTGGTTAATTTAGCTAGGGGTGTATCAATCTTATTGATTTTTTTCAAAGAACCAGCTTTTTGACTGGTTGATTTTTTCTATTGTTTTCTTAGTCTCAATTTCAGATATTTCTCCCCTTATTTTGCTAATCTCCTCTCTTCTACTACTTTTGGGATCAGATTGCTCAAGTTTCTCCAAAGCCTTAAGCTGCATCATTAAATTATTTATTTCCGATGTTTCCATTTTTCTGATGTAGGCATTAAGAGCTATGAACTTACCTCTTAGAACAGCTTTCATTGTGTCCCAGAGATTTTGGTAAGTTGTATTTTCATTATCGTTCACTTTCAGGAAATCTTGAATTTCCTGTTTAATTTCTTCCTGAATCCAGTTCTCATTCAGCATCATATTGTTAAGTTTCCAGGAGTTAGTGTATTTTCTCTTGTTTGATGTGTTGTGGATGTCCAGCTTTAGGCCATGGTGGTCTGATAGGGCACAGGCTAGAATTTCAACTTTTTTGTATTTGTGTAGATTCATTTTGTGGCCCAATATGTGATCTATTTTGGAGAAAGTTCCGTGTGCTGCTGAGAAAAATGTGTATTCTTTGGTGCGTGGGTGAAAAGTTCGATAGAGATCTGTAAGGTCCATTTCAGTAAGGGTTTGGTTAAGCTCCAAAGTATCTCTGTTAAGCTTTTGACCTGTTGATCTATCCCATGTTGAGAGGGCGGTGTTGAAGTCCCCAAGAATTATCGTTTGGGGGTTGATTTCTTGCTTTAGACGCTGTAGGGTTTTCTTAATGAATGTGGAGGGGCCCGTATTGGGTGCATATATGTTCAGTATTGTGAAGTCTTCCTGGTGAATTGTACCTGTGACTAAAATGTAGTATCCATCCGTGTCTCTTATGATTTTCTTTGGTTTGAAGTCCACTTTATCTGAAAGCATAATTGCTACCCCTGCCTGTTTCTTGGTTGCATTAGCTTGCAAGATTTTGGACCAGCCTTTCATTCTTAGGACGTGCCTATCTTTTGTGGTGAGGTGAGTTTCCTGAAGGCAGCAGATTGTTGGATTGTGGTTTTTAATCCAAGTTTGTAATCTATGTCTCTTAATCGGTGAGCTAATGCCATTGACATTTAATGTTATAATGGAGAAATTATTTTTAATTCTGGACATTTTTTATGTTTAGTAGATTTTGTAAGCATGTTGTTTGATATTTATATTTTGGTGGTATTATACTTCCCTTCTGTCCTCCTGGATATGCTTGTTCTTTTCTTCAAGCTTGAGTATCATTTCTAGTATTTTTTGAAGGCCTGGTTTGGTAGACATGTATCCCTTCAAGTTGTCTTTGTGCTGGAAAACTTTTCTTTCTCCCTCAATCATGACAGATAGTTTTGCCAGGTATATCAGTCTGGGTTGGCAATTTTGCTCATTGAATACTTGAAGTATGTCTCTCCAAGCTCTTCTTGCTTTTACTGTTTCCATTGAGTAGTCATTTGTTATTCTAATAGGTTTACCTTTAAAAGTGACTTGCTTTTTTTCCTCTTGAAGCTCTCAGTACCCTTTCTTTGTCTTGAATGTGGAGTGTTTTGACTATTATTTGCCGTGGCAATTTTCTATTTTGGTCATATCTGTTTGGAGTGCGAAATGCCTCTTGTATTTGGATAGGCCTCTCATTCTTTAGTTGTGGGAAGTTTTCATTTATGATGAATTGAAATATTTCCTCAGGTGTGGTATTTTGGGATTCTTGTTCTGGTATTCCATGAATGCGCATGTTAGGCAACTTCAGGGTGTCCCATATTTCTTGAATGTTCCTCTCCAGTATCTTTTTGGCTTTAACAATCTCTTCCACTGAGCTGGTTAATTCTCCTACTTTGTCTTCAAGATCTGAAATTCTATTTTCTGCCTCATTTGTTCTGCTGATAAGACTCTCTGTTGAGTTTTGAGTTGAAGATAACTTATCTCTTAGTTCAATTTTAAACTCTGCCTGAGACTGTTTTACCTGCTCTATACCTATTTTTGTTTCTTGAACTATTTTTCTCAACTCCTCCAGGTTCCTGTTGTGTTCCTGTTCAAAGTGGTTGATACGGTTATTTAACTCTTCTCGGATTTCTTCTTTCATAGTATTAATCATGGTAATGATCATACTCTGAAAGTCATTATGTTGGGTCTGGCTTTCATGGCTATTTTCTATGGATTTGTTCTGGTCGGAATCCAACGTTATGGGATTGATTCTTTTGGTGGGAAATTTGGTTTTGTTTCTCGTGGATCTGCACTTTGACTTGTGCATTGTTGTTTTGTTTTTTAGGACCTTTCAGTTTCTGTGTGTTTTTCCCTGAACCGGTGTAGTTGGTATTGTTACACCTGCCAGTTGTTACTAGTGCTTGCCTTGGATTGAGTATGTTTGTGTATTGGTATTGTTATATCCTAGATGAGACTACTAGGATGTTAGTATGTCAGTTAAGTAACCAGAGGGTGAATATAAGTATGGTAGTGCACTTTTACGATTTAGTGTCTTGGTGAAATGTGAGGGCGAGTGGTGTACTCCCTGGAGTTGTATGTTTTTGGGGTGGCTGTATGAGGAAGTTGACCTACAACATTGATACTAGAAAGGATTAGTAAGGTGAGAGAAAAGAAAAAAAAAGTTTACTTATCTTTGGGCTGGATGTGAAGAATCTCACGCATGTGATACAATGGTTGTAGTGAAGTCCAGATGTATGGCCTGTGTTCCCTTTGTTCCTTAGAGTTTTGCTTGAGTTTCCTTTGGACTCTATTGAATTCTGAGTAGCAGTGTGTCTGGGCGCTGGTCGGGGTTCGGCGCCGAGGAGGGGGCTGGGGGCAAAGCAGGCAGCCGCGGACACCGGTGCTTCCGGGCTGGGCAGCTCGGCTCCGGGTTGGGGGGCGGGGCTGGCTAGGTGTGTTTCTGTTAGTTCATTACCTTTTAATTGTTCCTGTGCATGATCAAGTCTAGCCCATTTATTTTACAGATGGAGGATGAAGTCTTAACTCTTTAAGAATTACAAATACCTGCTGTTGCAGTCTGCCTGCTGATAAATGACCATCAAATGACTTAAAGGAACAAGGGTTTATTCTCCCTTATGATTCCTGGTTACAGTTCTCAGTCCAACTTGACAGGAGAGCACGCACCAACACCAGGGCTGAGGGAGCTGGCCATACCATCACCATATAACAGCTGAGAGGTGGACAATCCTTACTTGCCAGACCAGCATGTCTGGACAAGTGAACAGAAGGATGCCAACTTTCTCAACCAGCTCTCTGTGATTTATTCCAGGGCCTAAGCCCACCCACCATAGGCTGGGCCTTTCCCATCAGGCAGACAATCTCTTGCAGGTTTGCTCTGGGCTTAACTCAACCACTAATTCTCTACAAATGTGCCCAGAAGGCAAATCCTCAACTGTCAAGTTGATACCTGTGCCTAACTAGGACACTTTTGTGTGTGTGTTGTGCCAGGAACATGATTCCCCAACAAAGCCCACAGAATCAAGAATCCAAATGCAAGTGCAAGGTTCTTTTATTGAATACAAGTCTAGACAGGTACCTCCCTCACTCAACACACACCAACACAGCGGGTGTGCAGAAGAGAAAGAGGCCCCAAGCCACAAGGGAAAGGGAAAGAAGGCAGACTTGAGGAAATTTTGCAAGTTGGTGGTCACAGGATGGGGGCTGTGGCATGGGGCCCAACCTGGTGCCGGGCTTATTGGCTGAGACACCTAGTGGCCATGAAACTTGTTTTTCGAGGCTTGTCTGTGGTTTTGCTTAGTACAAAAATAAGAATGTATTTCCTGGCAGAGAGGCAATGTTTTCAAGGTCTGTTTTTCTGCTGATTTGACTTGTTAGTCACATACACCCTGTACCCGAAATAACTGCCAGGAAGCTGCACAGCAATGGGACCACAGGAATGTAGGAATGAGACCACCACACATATAATAAGTATTTACAGCAAAAACTCACAATGGATAAAGAATGAAAACAATAATCCATTTTAGTTTGTACTCATAGTGAGAATGGCTCATTTCTTTTCTAGTAAAAAATATATGCATCAATGACTCAAAAAATTGAAAGCAAAAGTCTTCAGTTGTCAAGTTGACACCTGTATCTATGACAGGCCCACACGTGGAAGGAGGGGACGCACTTCTGAAAGTTGTCCTCTGACCTCCACGTGTGCTGTGTGCGGCACGTGTGCGCCGTCTCTCCCGTCTCTGGGCCCCGCCTCCACGAGCATCCTGTGTATGTGGCAACAGCTGGAGAACAGCAGAAGCAGCCGCTGCACAGCTTGGCGCAGGCGCCTTCACCTTCCCTGGCCGAAGCGACTTCCCCAGAAGCCCCGAGGTGGGGGCAGCAATCCAGTATCAGAGCCTCCTCCTTGGGTGGGCCAGGAAGACCCCTCGGGTCCCACAAGCCATCAGGGCCATTGCCGCTGCTGTGGGTGTCAAGCCAGAGCTGGGCGGGGAGGCACGTGGCTGGAGACTGAACCCTGGTCCGTTGGACATGCGGAAATCAGGCCAGTGATGGACTGGAAGCCTCCTGCTGGCCGACTTCAACAGTGCAGGCCCCTGGGAGAAGTAGTTCATTGTTCACTTATGCTTGCCAGGGGGCATGGGCGGATGTCCAAGGACAACTTTTGGAAGTCAGTTCTCTCCTTTCACCATCTGGGGTTCTGGGGATCAAATCTATGTCACCAGGCTGTTGAGCAGACGCCTTACCCTGAGTCACAGGGAACAGTTTTTATCAACATTTCTTTGTGTGTGTGTGTGTGTGTGTGTGTGTGTGTGTGTGTGTGTGTGTGTCAGAGGGCACTGTGTGTGCCTATCAAAGTCCAAGAGTGACTTTAGGAAGTATCCTGGGTTGCTCCACTGGGGTGGAGCTTTGCTCAGAAGTTTCCCAGGCTCCAGCTTCCAGGGTCAGAAGTGAAGGCCACTGCCATTTTTAACTGGCGTTTTTCATGGAAACTGGAATCCAACCTCAGATTCTTTTGTTTGTGAACCTCTGAGCCATCTCTCCAACCCAAAACCTGCAGGGGATGTCAAGTTGTCTTGAAGTTTGTGACATGACACTGGCTGAAATGGGGAGTCCCAGGCGTGACCTTCCCCCACCCCAGTGAGAGATGATTGATGCCTCCTGCTCCCTCTTGCTCAGTGATGGGCTCAGGCATCACATGGCCTGGCTTGGGACCACTGCTGGGCCAAGGTATTTTCCTGCATGTTCTTACCTTGATTGTCTTAAGACCACCAAGGCATATTACCTGCAGATTAAAGGAATAACAAGACTGTTGCAGGATTGCAGACCCTGACTGCAGTTTATAATTAACTGTATTTGGAAACAATATGTGTGGTCCATAAATTCACTATGTGACACTTGTATTTTTCTTATCGTTTCACAATGTATATCCTGTTCTTACAGTGTGTACTTAACTAATTCTTTTTTTTTAAACTTTTTTTAAAAATTTTTATTATTATTTATTCAACTGTGCGCATGTGCGTGTGTATGTGCGCGCGCGTGTGTGTGTTTGTGTGTGTGTGTGTCTGTGTCTGTGTAGAACCACGGACGAATTCGCGAACCACCATGGACGCCTCCACCTCCTTCTGCCCCGGGATTCACAGGCTCCGCCCTACCAGGACCAGAAGCGCAGGCCGCCCCCGCTTCTGCCTGGCGTCTATACGTGGGATCTGGGATCCGAACTCAGGACCTTCCGCCTGCAAGGCGGAGGCTTAACCCCTGAGCCACCTCTCCAGCCCCTTAACTAATTCTTAAAAAAAAATTTTTTTATTTGTACTATTTCCTGGTTTTAGAATAAATACTATTGCTTTCTATGAATACACTCAGCTTGGATCATGATATTCTAGCTCCGTCTGGCCCTGCCTGATAAATTCCTACCTCTGCCACTCGTGTTCCCAAGGAAGGTTTGAGACTGACCCTTTTCCCAGGAAGCTGGGGTTGGTGCTGGTCCCAGGACCCAGCAGGCTTTGTCACAGGCTGTGGGACACTGAATGGCTGGCAGCTCAGAGGCTGAGCTTGGTACCATGTGGTGCAGTGTGGACACAGTGCATCCTGCAGCAAGGAGGAGTAACCTCCTCTTCCATCTGCTCTGCCTAACAGGACAGCAATCAAGTCATCGATCGGCTCCACTTGGAAGAACGAGACTCTCAGGGCCACGTGGGCAGCATCTCATTTCCACCCTCACATTTCAGATCTGACCTTCAGGATCCAGCTGTGACCAAGACCCCACAGGGAGGAGGAGCCCAGCAGTGCTGACTCAGCCTCAGCTTCCTCCCTAGTGACCTGGCCTGGCTCTTCACTGTCCTCCTGTCAATCACTCACATGGTGAGTCAGAGGCTGCTGTGGAGGGACTGTGAGGTGTAAATGGGGCTCAGGTCAGCTGGGCAGTCTGAGGGACTGGAGGAACCATGGGTGGGGCTGTCCTAAACAGGGGACCTATGAAGGACTGGGTGTTCTTGAGCGGGGACCCTAGTGTGAGGAGCTCAGTGTGGGAGGTTGCTGCACTGCAGGCTCTGCAGAGGAAGGTTGGTGGAACCTTAGAGCCAAGACGACCGGTCAAGTGGTGGGATCAGTGCAAGGTCAGTGCCACCCTTGAGGAGTATGAAGTGTGGCTAGAGAGTGAGGGGAGCCCAGGTAGGAAGGAAGAGAGAAAGAAGATCTTGAAGATAAAAGGGAGGAAAAACCAAAGGGGAAAAATTTGAATGCAGTGGGATTGCAAGATTTAAGTCTCTTGTTTCTTGGATTTCTAATGGACAACTACAGAGGTAGGAGGGCATCCTTCACCTCAGAGTGTAACATGTTCTACTGCTGCCTGGAGACCAGCTGCCTCCTGTGTCAGTCAGGATGAGAGGCGACAGGGGAGGTTTCCCAATGGAACACGCAGAGCGCCGTGTAATTCCTGCAGACACAGGGTCCACACTGGAGGGCACAGAGCTTCTGGTCCACGCATCTTGAGGAGACCGACATGTCCACAGCCTGGTGGATGCCCACAGCAGCACACTGTGCCATCAGGAGGGTCTCCCTGCACTGGTCCCTGCTGCTCTGGGCTTCCGCTTTCCACAGCTTCAGGTGCCCAAGGGAGCGGAGGTCTGAGAATGCCACGTGAAACAGTTCAGGAATAATTCACTAATTTTATATTTCCCCTATTCTGAGGAGTGGGTTGACTTCAGTCCACCCATCTGTCCCCCTTACATATGGACCATCCACTGTCCAATGTCCACACTGTCCTCACTGTGGGCTCTTCCTCATAGCAAACTAAGTTGCAGATCCACTGTCCACACACCTGTGCCGTTTACTTCCTTCATGTCATCCACAGCATCCAATCATCCCACATCAGTGTGGAGGGTGTGTAGAAAACAGAGATGTAGAGATAGAAGAGAAAATAGAGAGAGAGAAAGAGACAGACAGACAGACAAAGATAGAGACAGAGAGATCGTTACCCACATAGCTGTCAGTACTATATATATTAGTGCAATTTTTCTGTTTTATAATTTAATTAGTTACTAAGAAGTGGAGAGATGGCTCAAGGGTTAAGACTGTCATGCAAGCGGAAGGACATAAGTTCGGATCCTGGATCCCACATAAAAATGGCAGACGGAACTGTGGTAGCCTGTACGTCCAGCTCTGGAAGACTGAGCCTGGAAAATCCCAAAGTGAAGCAAAAAGGAGGTAGAAGCAATCCAAGATAATTCCTGAAGTCATCCTTCAATCTCCACACAGTCTCAGTGTGCTCTGACACATACACACACACACACACACACACACACACACACACACACACACACACGTGCGTGCTCACATACACACACAAAATAATTTATTGTTGACATTCATTTTTTACTGTGTAAAATCTGATTCATTAATTTAATCACAAATGTATACATAGAAAACGTGGAGTGTGGACAAGGTCCAGTGTTTTCTGGATTCAGTCATACAGGGGTCTCTGCTTAGGTCAGAAGAAAGTCTGCAGGATGGGACAATGATCTGCAAAGACACACACACACACACACACACACACACACACACACACATGGCTACAGGTGATACAGCTGTGTACACACATTTGGCTACGGGATGAAGGTCACTGTGAAAGGAAGCCACAGATGCTCATCTGGAAAGACACCCAGGAGCCCTGGAGTTTCAGGGTCCTTCCCTTCCTGAGTGAGGAGCACAGAGATTCCTGACCAGCCAGGGCTGGCGACCAGAGCTGCCCACTGCAGTGTGGACAGAGGACACTGGTCTCTGGGGGCAGCTCATGGACCAGCTCTCCTGGTACAGAGAGAAAAACCTTTGTCACCACATTCTTAGAGCAGCTCTGGGCTGCTGGCACTGCACAGGGATGAGTTTTCTCCTGGAATATTCCAGACTCTGAAGCTGGGAAGATGGGGAGGAGTGTGACGCAGCTGTGTGTCCACAGCAAAGCCCACACAGCTGGACTCCACAGCCCTCTTCACACGTGGTTTACACAAACTTCTCCAGCCCCATCTGCCACACTTAGCAAGACCAACACACTCTGGGAGATTTCATGGATATTCTCTTCCAGATATTATGATTTTCTATTTTAATTAACCAGTGATTAACTTCTTGGGATAAGGATTTCAGTTTGCATTCAGATTCTTGGAACAGGAGGTTGGATGGTGGTGGGACAAGAGGAAAGAGAAGAAGGAGGAGGAGGGAGAGCAGGATAAAGGAAGAAGAGAAGGAAAAACAACCAAGCACAGTCTGGAAGCTTCTCCTGCTTTATACAAACATCCTTTGGCCTCGGGGAGACAGTGACAAGGCGCTGGGATCAAGAAGAAAGAGTCCGGGCGAGGTTCCAGGTCCCCAGACTGTGGCCATCTACATCTCAGGCCTGAGACGAGGTCTACGTTGAGACAACACAGAGTTGGGGGTTCCCCATCTCCCCAGTTTCACTTTTGTGGCCTCGCAAGCCTAGTTAGGACATTCTGTGGAACATTGATGACTAGCTGCCTGGTCTCTTTCATATATTGGGTGAGGACTCAGAGAGAGAAGCCAGTCACCGCTGTAGAGCACCCAACTGTAAAGTCCACACTGACTGCGATTTTCTTTCCCGAGCCTACAGAATGTTGGCCCTGGGGCCGCGGACGCTGCTGCTGCTGCTGGCGGCCGCCCTGGCCCTGCCTGGGATCCGGGCTGGTGAGCGCGGAGTCGGGAGGGAAACGGCCTCTGCCAGGAGGAGCGAGGGCCCAGGGCCGCCCGCAGCCTCCGCGCTGCCCCCGCTGGGAGACCCCGCCCCGCGCCCCGCCCAGTCCAGGCCTGTGCACCTGACCCTGGGGTCCCGCGGGGAGAAGGCACCAGAGGCTTGCATCTCCCCATGAGGATAACGGGGTCCGACTGGAATCGCGCCTCTCTCCAGGCTCCCACTCGCTGCGGTATTTCTTCACCGCCGTGTCCCGGCCCGGCCTCGGGGAGCCGCGGTTCATCTCCGTGGGCTACGTGGACGACACGCAGTTCGTGCGCTTCGACAGCGACGCCGAGAAGCCGAAGATGGAGCCACGGGCGCCGTGGATGGCGCAGGAGGAGCCGGAGCACTGGGAGCGGGAAACGAACTCCAAGAGCCAGGCACAGACTTTCCCAGGGAACCTGCAGAGGAGGGAATCCGCTACTACAACCAGAGCGCGGGCAGTGAGTGACCCTGGCCAGGGCGGTGGTCACGACCGCCTATGTCTACAAAGAGGTCAAAGGAAGGTCCGAGTTTTCCAGGGTCCCACCCAGCTCCCAGGTCCCCGAGACTTTAACTTCCTTGTATCTTTCCTCTGTGTATGTGGTATGGGGTTCATATGTGCATTTTTTATTTTCTGTATTTTTCTTTTTCTTTTTATTATTTTATTGTTACAAATAAAAATTTAAAAACACACAATTATGGCAATCCAAAGGGATGCCTCTCCGTCCAAAAAGCCAAACAAATGTGTGTGTGTGTTTCCTGTGGGCTGGGTGTACCTGTGAGGGTGGGTGTCTGTGGAGATCCAAGGGCGATATCCAGAATCATGCGCCATCAGTCTTCCACCTCATCGCCCTGAGCCTAGGTCCTAATAAAAATCAGAACAAGCCGTTAGGGCTCGTCTAGCTGGCCAGTTTGCTCTGGGGTTTCCCAGGCTCCCCCACCACATCTGCTGACACTTTTATGTGGGTCCTGGGGACCCTTACTCAGGCTCTTTGGCTTGCCAGGCATGTCTGTAACCCCTGAGCTGTATCCTGAGCCCGGAGCTAACCCTTCTCTAGGACAGCTCAGAGTCTGTCTCAGGATGGAGGAAAGAAGATGCCTGAGGTGATCAGCCAGCACTTCCCTTGGTCTGCAGCCCACTGTGAGCCGTGGAATCGCTCAGGCCCTGCACGCTGCTCACACCCAGTGTCTTCGAAGGTCTTACTCTGGTGATGCTGAGTCTTCCCGCCCCACTCACTCAGGGACAGAAGTGCTTCTTACATGTTGAAGAGCTGAAGTCTCCCACCCTGGAATCCACTCTGATTCTAGAACTTTCTTATTTGATTTGTGTGTGTAAGAGAGAGAAAGAGAGAGAGAGAGGGCACCATGTGTCCCTGTGCAGGATCAAAGGTGACTTCAGGAATCATCCTGGATTGCTTCTATTTCTTTCTTGCTTTGTTCTGGGAGTTCCTAGGCTCTGCTCACAAGGGCCAGAAGTGCAGGCTGCTGCAGTTTTTGCCTGACATTTTTTTAGTGGGACCTGGCATCCGAACTCAGGACCTTCTGTTTTCCAGATAGTCTTAACCCCTGAGCCATCTCTCCAGCCCAGATTCTAAACCTTTCTAAACAGTTTCTAGACTTGTCTAGGCCACTGTGTGTTTGCATAGCTTCCACAACCCAATTCTTCTGTCCAGTCTCTGGATGTTCACAGAATCAATGCTGGGGACCCCAGGAAGAATTCCAAATGTCTGAACTTCCGAATTCTTCCCTCAGATCCCCCACATGCACATGTGACCCATCACCCTGGGCATGAAGGGAAGGTCACCCTGAAGTGCTGGGCCCTGGGCTTCTACCCTGCGGACATCACTCTGATCTGGCAGCTGCATGGGGAGGACCTGACCCAGGACATGGAGCTCGTGGAGACCAGGCCTGCAGGAGATGGAACCTTCCAGAAGTGGGCAGCTGTGGTGGTGCCTTCTGGGGAGGAACAGAGATACACCTGCCATGTGCTGCATGAGGGGCTGTCTGAGCCCCTCACCCTGAGATGGGGTGAGGAGGGTGTGGGCACAGGAAAGCAAGGGCCTTGTGGAGACCGGGGCAGGGTCAGGGCTGAGAGCTGGGGTCAGACCCTCACTGTACCCTCTCTTCCCAGGGGAGCCTCCTCAGCCCACCTTCATTAACAATGGTTATCATTGCTGTCCTGGTTCTTGCAGCTGTGGTCACTAGAGCTGTGGTGGTTGTTGTGGGGAGGAGGAAAAGGAATTCAGGTAGGAAGGACGAGTTTGTGTTTTCTTTCAGTCCCTTGTGAAAATGTGCTCTGTCTCATTAATGGGAATCAACACACACACACACACACACACACACACACACATACACACACACACACACACTGCACACTTGGGCATGTGGGTGGGGCCTGACTCCCACAGTCAGAAGACAGAGGGGGAGGTCCCTGCTGAGGACAGGCCTCCAGGAGGACAGTCCATCCAGTCCTTGCACATGACCTTTCCTCTAATCATTCCCTGGCTCTTCAGTCGGTTCTAGAAACTTCCTGTGGAATGCACTACCCTGGTTTCACAGTCTGTCTCCCCACAGGTAGAAGAGGAGGAAGTTATGCTCAGGCTGCAGGTAAGTGTGGGGAGCAAGTTGATCTTTGAACCCCTGGGGTACGGAGAGAGTCAACCAGGCCATCATTCCTGAGGCAGCCACATCTTCTCTGGGCTCTGTTGTGACCTTTTCTTTCTCTTCCCAAAAACAGGCAGTGCCCAGAGCTCTGATGTGTCTCTTGTAGCTTGTAAGAGTGTCACCCTCAGGAACTTAGTTCAGGGCTGTGGCTCAGGCTACAGCCACTATATCTCAGGGTCTCTTCAAATCTAGGCTCATGAGTGATGGTAAAAATTGTGTGTGTTCATGGTCTCGTCCTGCAGCTTGAGACAGCTGCACCGTGGGGACCCAGAAGACACAAGAGCTGTGACTATAAGTATCAGAGTTCTCTTGTGGGAACAGTGTCTAAAGACGCCTGTGCTCCTATGGTGGGAATGTGAAGATCTGAGGAGACCAGCCCCCCTCCCCACTAGCACCCTGCCCTGCACTGTCTTGGGTTCCCTTCGAACTGTAAGACCCAAAGGGGCCCTATGCCAGGGAGCAGGACTCCCACAGAGTACTCACGGACACGGGCTCGATGCAAAAGCAAGAGGATTTTATTCCAGCGCGCTGGGGTCGCTCCACACACGAGGGAGAGAGACGACCCTGAGCACAAAAGGCACGGACTTTTTATACATTCTCTGTACGGAGGTATTGAGGTATTGCATTGCTACAAAGTGATTGGCTCAGACACTTTAACTTTTAAACTGATTGGCTCAAGTTTAGGCGCGAAGGGAATGGCCGGGGGTTCGGCAGCAATGAGCATAGCAGCAAGTACTCGAGGTGGTCTCTGGAATTCTCAGGGCGGGGGCAGTCCCCAGAATCTGGCCTGGACATACACGTCCTTTGCCTTTTTTGGGAATCCTTGGGTTGGGGTGAGGTGATGTGCTTCTGAGATTAGCTCACCACATTCTTGCTTGCCTAGGAAATTTCTTTCTGTCTAGAAAATTTCTTCTTCTACAGAACAACAACTTCCTGTCCAAGAATCTGAATGCAAACTGAAATCCTTATCCTGGGAGGTTAATGCTGGTTAATTAAAATAGAAAATCATAACGTCTGGAAGAGGAAATCCATGAAATCTCCCGTAATGGTTAGTCTTTCTCAGTGTGGAGGTGGGGCTGGAGAAGTCTGTGTAAACCACATGTGTGGGCTTTGCTGTGGTCACTCAGCAGCATCATGTCCTGGGCTCTGGTCCTGTCATCAGAGCCACATGTGGTCAGGGTCTCATCTCAGGATGCAGACAGGACAGAGCTGCTGCCTCAGGTGGTGCAGCCAGGGCTCCTGTGCCAGCTCAGCCTGGCTCAGGCCTGCTGCACCCTCAGCCCATGGGCAGTGTCCACGTCTCCTCCTGCGGCGTCTCTAGAGGAGGAGGAGGCTCCCCTGTTGCTGGAGAATGCTGGGCCCCTTGTCCTTCAGGACCCCAGTGTGGCCCCAGCAGCAGGTGTTTCTCTTTCATCATTCATGAGGCCCGGCAAGGCCCCTGCAACCCAGAAGACCATGGAGTAAAGACAGGAATGTTCAGGCTGTGAGCGCCTACCCTGCTTTCAGGCTATCCTGAAGTCTGTCTGTTTCTTTCCATGGTCTTGCTTCGGTGACGGATCCCACTGACCCCCTCTTGGCTCAGGTCTGATGGGCCCTTGTGGAGCTGTATTCTCTGGGCTTCACTTCCCAGCTTCTCCCCAGCTCTGGGCAGCTGTCAGGTCTCAGAGCAAACTCAAGACAGAGTCCAGTTGGATGTGTGTTTGCGTACAAAGTAACCTGGACCACTTAGGTTCAGAAGCCCCCGGAGGACAGTAATGTGAGGAAGGCTCAGGCAAACCTGACCTCAGCATGAGAGGACCTGGGTTGTGGCTGCCACAGACACCCTTGGTGTCCGGGCCCACGAACCAGCACAAACCCGAATCTACAAATGTGGAAACCTGAAGTGGCAGAGGTAGGAATTAAAAGTTTCAGGCTTTGGGTCAGAGGGAGCCTTGGATGTCCCTTATCATCCAAGCCAACTTTATTGTAGCATACAGAGTTTTTATAATCAAAAAGCAGGGCCAAATTCTTCACAGGACTATGTAAAACACATACATTTTGGTTAACAAAGAGAAGTCAGGAGTAACACCCAATTGCCATGGGGTGGACATATTGCTAAACAGGTATGCTAAACAGGCATGTCACCTTGTTGCTAGAAGGGAATGGACAATGTATGCCTCAAAACAGTTACCTGGCCGTGCATTAACATATCTTTAGATTGGCAGGAAAGAACTGATGGAGAGAGGAACAGCCCAGCCAGTTTCTTAGAGAAACAAAAGCGTCCCAAAAGACCTGGGAGTTTTCTCCACTCCAAAGGGGGGAGTTGGCTTACCATTGTCTTGCAGACAAGAGGCAAACTCAACCACCCAAGGGAGGAGTCACTCGAGGCCCGTTCAGTTGCTAATGTATTATCCAGAAAGGAGACTTTGGCCTAGCAACCCCCACACCTTGGGTCTGAGGTTGCATCCATAAAGATGGCTTCTGCAGATTTTCCTGCAGCTTGGAATATTCTCTCTAGAGCCAGAAGAGAGGCCATGAGGTTCATGCACCTAGATCACTTGTCTCCAGAGCTGAGGACAGCAGATGCAGGAGCCTCCTGAGGTTTCACATGCAGGAATCAATCCTTTCTGAGGGAGGAGAGTCTGCTGTGAGGTGTGGAGCGCCCCCTAGTGGACGTGCTGTGCAGGATGCCACCTGTTAGCAAAGGAAACTTCCTGAGTGCGGGTCTGAGGGATGCGTGAACAGTTCATGAGGTTTCCGTGGAAAGCACAAGTACAGAAGCATTAGTCAAACCACATCATGTGTTGTGGATCCCCTTAAGGAATAAGACTAAAGCCTGAAACCCATGGGATCTCTGTGTGCAGTGGAGATATCTCAGGTATAAACTGTTTCTCTCTGGTTGACCCTAAACCTCAGGCATGTGGATTGTCCTGGTGTCTCAGGTTGTTCGTACCAAGCATGCTCTGCAAACTAGGACAGCCTCTCATGTCCCTCTCTCCTCCCAACTTACATATTAATTCAATTGCCTGCTTATCCCCTCTGCATAAATTAAATATGTCAGATTCTCATGGTTTACCCTCCAGGAGGACTTAAAATATTCCCCACTTGTTCTGTCCTAAATTTTATTTAATTTCCTGTATCCATGTGATTCTTCCTATTTCTTTCCTGTTATTTTCTCAGATTAGTGAGTCACCAAACTAGACATGATGTACTCAGAGAATGTGAAGAAGGGATAGTGACCATGAAGGAGCCCCCCTTCTAATGGAGCTGCCTGCAGACTGCACAGGGTCCCTGGTAACCAGTCTGTGCTCTGTGTCACTGCTCAGCACTTGCTGATTCTGTTCACTGTTAACATCGTGTTGCAGGAGAGTCAGCTGCTTCTGTGACTCAAGACTTCTGCACGGGGTCCACTGGCATCCTGTTCACCGTCATAGCGTGAGGACAGGAGGGGTCCAGTCCTGAGCACCGGCCCTCCCCATGCTGCTCTGTGTCTCTTCCCATCTCTCTCCTGCTCCAGCCCAGGCAAGGCTGGGCGTCTCCACCCCTGACTGAACTTCAGTTTTCCCTGAGTTCAACACCTGCCTGTTTGAAGCAAGGGTGTGCGTATTAGTTTCGTTTCAATGTGTAGACATGAGGTGTGACTTGCAGGATCTGTAAGGGACAAGATCCACATCACGGGCCTGAGATGATAACCCTGAAGACTCCCGGGACCCCTGTGGCTGAGCTGATCCCTTTCGGGTCAGGCATGGAGTGTGGTGGGGCTGTGTCAGATCTCCACCTTCTGAGCCCTGGATGTCACTCCAAACTAGGTTCTCCTCACCTCCTCCACCCTTGTCCCTCGGGAGAACGTTGTTCCCCCAGGAGCTGAGATCCCAAGGCTCAGAGCCCAGGCTTGTCCTGTCTCCAGCACCGTGGACAGCGCTTCCCCAGGGCCTCTGTGGGTTATTTGTTTCTTTCAAGGGAGACATTCAGGTAAAGAGTTTATGAACTGAAGGTCAGCCTGGCTGCATGAGGAAATCAGATCTGAAAGGGAGACAAGGAGAGTGAAAGAAGGGAAGGAGGGAGGGAAGAATGGAGAGAGAGAGGAGATAGAGGAGAAAGCACAGCGCCCCATCCACCTACACACTGCTGCTGTCCTCGAGAAGCCTGGACAGGTCCTGCACAGAGGTCACCAGGGAGGACAGGACACAGTTCCCCCTGTCCTGCCAGGCTGATGGACACTGAGCTCATGAAAGGGCGTCTGCTGTCCTGCAGGGGGCAGTGGTGAGTGTGGTCGCCAGAGATCTGCTCCTCCCTGGTCCTTCCTACATCACTGGCTCCTAGTGAGTCAAGACCATCAAGTGTGTTAAGGGCTTTTGTTGCCCAACTGGGTGCTTTGGGGGGTGGTAGTTTCCACAGGAGGCAACCTTCAGGAGGAACTCAGCCAGTAAAGGGGGGGCCACTGAAGGGATTGTGGGAACCACACCTCACCCCTCTTGTTCCCTGCTTGCTGAGGCCTCCTCACCGCAGGTCCTGCTGACAGTGTGGCCACCACATTCTGCGGCCACAGAGCCAGGGCAACAAGGTCATCACACAGGAGTTTACATTGTGAGCTCCAACCAACCATTTCTCTCTGGAAGCTGATTATTCAGTCATTTCGTCTTTTATCTCTGTGATGAACATGGGAGAAGCAACTGGAGAAAGAGATCTGCTCTCAGCTCCTGGTTCCACAGCTGCCAGCACTAGCCTGGCCGCCTCCATGGTTCTGGAGCTGCTGTGAGACGGAACCTCATGGCAGGTGATGACGTGCTGACGTCCATCTCGCAGTGTGGAAGTGGCGCCTAGTGATTCAGTCATCGCCAATACTGACTCCAACTGGGGACCAAGCATTCAACACAGGAGCTTGTGTGAGGACCCTACTTGTACTTCAGCAGTCGCCCCCTGGGTCCGGGAAGGCTCCTTCCAGCCACGGGGCAAACACGTGTAGTTCATGCTCAACAATCCATCGGTCTTAACAGTTCAGCCGCTCTCAGGAAGCTCCGTCCAGCTTCTGCTCTGGGACATCAGGGGACCCTGAGATGAGATCCCGTGATGTCACCCAGGACGGCACCTGCTGCCCCTCAAGCTGCCACAGAGTCAGCATTTTATTCCCACAGGGAGGATGGAATCCTGAAGGAAGGGACAGGACCACAGCCAGACTGCAGCCAGCGGGCTAATGTCACCCTGTAGCTCCCTGTAGCAGGTGCTGCTGTGCTGGGAACTGCAGACAGAGAAACTCTGCTCTGTGTCCCCTGCTCTGCCCTAATGCTTCTGTCTGTGTGTGGCTCCACCCACTGCCTCTCTCTATGTGTGGCTCCACCCACTGCCTCTCTGCCTGTGGCTCCACCCACTCCCTGTAGGTGTCCTTCACTCATGTTGTCTGGTTCTGGCATCTCCACTTCCTTGGGGAGTCATGGTGATGTCATCTTACCACATAGGGCCCTGTTTCCTCCTCCCAAAGAGGCCTGGAAGGACGTCTATACTTGTCATTCATTGCTTGGCCTCTGGGAATGGCCCTGGAGGCTCTGACCACAGCTGCAGGACTCCTGACCTCAGCTGCAGGACCCCTGACCTTCTGGGGGCTCTGACCACGGCTTCAGGACCCTCTGCTCTGCTGCATCTGCTCTGCTGGTCCTGGGAAACATTTCCTGTCTGGCCTGTAGGAAAAGTCTTTGAATGGTTGATACTTTTCCAGTCTTGGCCCTCGATGGGTCCTGTAAATGCAGCGTGTACAGTGACGTTTGGTCTCTGGAAGGGAGCCACAGGAATTGGTTCCAGGCCAGGACTAGAGGGATCTCAGCCAGCGTGAGACTGCACTGAGACAAACTTATTCTCAGCTAGGCATGCTTGTAAGTGTTACACAGAGGGAATCATCCAGAATCAGTGACTATAAAGATGATAACAGGGAACAGCAAGAACTCATGGGAACAAGAGAAACAAAAGTGAATAGCAGGAAGGTGTGGGAGGAAATACATGAAGACATCAACAATCCTAAACAGTCAATAGCTGTAACAAGGAAGTGCAAAGAAGTACATAAAGAATATGTGATTTGCTAGCATGGACTAAAGGCATTAGGATCCTTAGAAGCTAGGGATTAACAGCCACAATAGTGTTCCTATACTTATGGGGAACACAAGAAAGAGTTCTACGAAATGCCACTGAGTCCTTACACATCACCAGAGAGGAGGGCCCAGGGGAAAGTTTGACATACACATTAAAGGATGCTCCAGGGATGGGGGGGAGGCACTGGGAGATAGGAAGGGAGGGGGGAAAGGAAAGGGGAAAAAGGGGGACGGAGCTAGGGGGTCCAGGGAAGGGTGGAGGGAGGAAGGGGACCAGAGTACCTATTAAGTTTGTATGAGCGGGAATAAATAAATTATTTTTTAAAAAAGAATATGTGACTTACTGCATCCTCAGATGATCAGTGATTGTCTATAGTTAACAGTATCTAAAAAGACACATTTTCTGCTACAATGCTGGGAAAAATGTGGACTTAAATGTAGTTCTAGGGAAAAAGGATGTTGAGCTGTGTGGTATCAATCTTCCCATCCCAAGATTAAATCACGGGACAAATAACAGACACATGAAAGGCCAAAGAGCAGGAGAGAAGTCTCCACTGATGTCTGTTTCACACCAGCCTGATCTATACTCAAGGAGTCCTGGGAAGGCCGGCTACAGCCCCTGCAGGGTCCCTCTGACCCTGGGGGTTCTCAGAGCAGTGCTGCTCCCTGTGGAATTGTCTGGCTGCAAAGCTCAGCCTCCCCACAGCAGCACTGCGCTCTCACAGCCACAATCCCCTGG
Source organism: Typhlomys cinereus (assembly GCA_023101885.1). Lineage (NCBI taxonomy): Eukaryota > Metazoa > Chordata > Mammalia > Rodentia > Platacanthomyidae > Typhlomys > Typhlomys cinereus. The sequence continues at coordinate 658,939 of JALPQD010000427.1, forward strand.
GCCTGAACCAACTGTGTTTCCTTCTGCTGTGACACACTCTTTCAAGACACTTCTGCTCTGCTTCATGCAGATGATTCTTGCTGTACACAAGAGACAAATCTTCCTGCAAACCTGTGTCATGTGCTCAACTGGAATCACTTTTTGTTGTGTTAGCCAGAGTTTTGCTCAATGGGCAAGTGTCAGCTCAAACTTCCCAGGAAACCCGGGTTGGACTCAAATTCAGCACCTCCTGCCTCTAAGTCTGGAATGCTGCATTACAGGTGCAGTGGTAGAGGCCACCTGTAATTCTAGCCCTGCAAGAGGGAAGCTGGGGATCCCCAAAGCAAGCTGGCCATGCAGACTAGCCCTGATGGCGTGCTCTGGGTTTAGTAAGAGACCTAGGCTCACAAAAGAAGGTGGAAGAGCAATTGAAGATGATTCTTGACATCACCTTTGGGGCTCCACAAGTGAATACATACTCATGTACACACACCTGCACACAGACATACACCAATCCACATGTAAACATAGTCTCTCTCTCTCTCTCTCTCTCTCTCTCTCTCTCTCTCTCTCACACACACACACACACACACACACACACACTTACCCACACATATATATCTCTAAATGACAACAAAAAAAAAGGCCATGAAGTCTCGGTGTGACATCGTAATTACAGTGAGCTGGTAGGTAGCCTGCAGTTGTTTTTCTCTGGAAGACCAAACAGAAAGTAGCACATGAGGAAGACTGGAATGAGCCTTGCTGTGGAGCCTGGCAAGGGCGGGGTGTTCCTCAGCATGTGCCCCATTTATGACATCTAGACTTTCTCTCAGGGGTCAGGCGACCCTGACCTCAGTGTAAGAGAATATGTGCTGTGGTTGCCTTGGGTCTGAGGTTGCATCCATAAAGATGTCTTCCGCAGATTTTCCTCCAGCTTGGAATATTCCCTCTGGAGCCAGGAGGGAGGCCATGAAGTTCATGCACCTAGAAGCTCACTTGTCTCCAGAGCTGAGCACAGCAGATGCAGGAGCCTCCTGAGGTTTCCCATGCAGGAATCAATCCTTTTCTGAGGGAGGAGAGTCTGCTGTGTGGTGTGGAGCGCCACCTAGCGGACGTGCTGTCCAGGATGCCGCCTGTTGGCAAAGGAAACTCCCTGACTGCAGGTCTGAGGAATGCGTGAACAGTTCGTGAGTTTTCTGTGGAAAGCACAAGTACTGAAATATTAGTCAAACCACATCATGTTTTGGGATCCCCCTAAGGAATAAGACCACAGCTTGAGACCCATGGGATCTCTGTGTGCAGTGCAAATATCTCAGGTATAAACTGTCTCTCTCTCTTGTTGACCCTAAACCTCAGGCATGTGGATTCTCCTGGTGTTTCAGGCCCTTAGTACCAAGCATGCTCTGCAAACTAGACAGCTCTCATTTCCCTCTCTCCTTCCAACAAATCAACAGTCCCACACCCTGATTGACATACTAATTCCCAGTTCCCTGCTCATCCCCTCTGTACAAATTAAATATGTCAGATTCTCACAGTTCACCCTCCAGGAGAACTGAGAGTATTTCTTATCTGTTCTGGCCTAAATTTTATTGTATTTCCTGTATCCTGTGATTCTTCCTATTTCTTTCCTGTTATTTTCTCAGATTAGTGAGTCACCAAGCCAGGCATGATGTACTCAGAAAATGTGAAGAAGGGATAATGGCCATGAGGGAGCCCCCCCTTTTAGATGGAGCTGCCTGCAGACTGCGCAGAGTCCCCAGCGACCACTCTGCTCTGTGTCACTGCTCAGCACTCGCTGATTCTGTTCACAGCTACATCATGTTTCAGGAGAGTCAGCTGCTTCTGTGGCTCAGGACTCCTGCACGGGGTCCACTGGCATCCGTGTTCTCTGTCATAGCGTGACAACAGGAGGGGTCCAGCCCTGAGCACCGGCCCTCCCCACACTGCTCTGTGTCTCTTCCCAGCTCTCTCCTGCTCTCGCCCAGGCAAGGGTGGGTGTCTCCACCCCTGACTGAACTTTCAGATTCCCTGAGGTCAGCTCCTGCCTGTTTGAAGCAGGGGTGTGCGTATTAGTTTTATTTCAATGTGTCGATATGAGGTGTGACTTGTAGGATCTGTAAGGGAAAAGATCTACATCAAGGGCCTGAGATAATAACCCTGAAGACTCCTGGGACCCATGTGGCTGTGCTGAGCCCCTTTTGGGTCAGTCATGGAGTGGTAGTTTGCACAGGAGGCCACCTGCAGGGGGAGCCAGTCAAGGTGGGGAGGGAGCACTGAGGGGACTGTGGGAACCACACCTCGCCCCTCTTGCTCCCTGCTTGCTGAAGCCTCCTCACCGTGGGTCCTGCTGATGGTGTGGCCACCACACTCTGTGGCCACAGGCCCAGGGCAACAAGGTCATCACACAGGACTTTACACTGTGAGCTCAAACCAACCATTTCTCTCTGGAAGCTGATTATTCAGTCATTTTCGTCTTTTGTCTCTGTGATGAACGTGGGAGAAGCAACTGGAGAAAGAGATCTGCTCTCAGCTCCTGGCTCCACAGGTGCCAGCACTTGCCTGGCCGCCTCCATGGTTCTGGAGCTGCCGTGAGACGGAACCTCATGGCAGGTGACGACGTGCTGACGTCCATCTCGCAGTGTGGAAGTGGTGCCCAGTGATTCAGTCATCGCCCAATACTGACTCCAACTGGGGACCAAGCATTCAGCACAGGAGCCTTTGTGGGGACCCTGCTTGTTCTTCAACAGTCGACCCCTGGGTCCCCCAAGGCTCCTTCCAGCCACGGGGCAAACACGTGTAGTTCATGCTCAACAGTCCATCGGTCTTAACAGTTCAGCCGCTCTCAGGAAGCTCCGTCCAGCTTCTGCTCTGGGACATCAAGAAACCCTGAGATGAGATCCCGTGATGTCACCCAGGACGGCACCTGCTGCCCCTCAAGCTGCCACGGAGTCAGCACTTTATTCTCACAGGAGGATGGAATCCTGAAGGAAGGGACAGGACCACAGCCAGACTGAAGCCAGCAGGCTAATGTCACCCTATAGCTCCCTGTAGCAGGTGCTGCTGTGCTGGGCACTGCAGACAGAGAAGCTCCCCCCCTGTATCCCCTGCTCTGTCCCTGGACACTCGGGCGAGGACTCTGTGAAGGACTCCGGTAGTTCAGGAAATAAATCAAGTGTGACAGATGGGATTAGATGCGTGGAAACACCTGCACTCTGCACAGAAACAGCAGCGCTGACACGGTCTGCAGGCTGGAGACAGGAGAGCTCAGGGGCAGCTACAGGCCAGGAGAGTCTCTACCAACCAGAGAGCTGACAGGGGAGTGAGGTCTAGAATATCTAAGAAGAGCCAGAAACAGCTGACACATCCAAAAATCACTCAGTCAAATATAGGCAAATACATTGAATTCATATGCTTAGAAGTAAAACAAGCAACAATAAATATGTATAAATATGCAACATTCTCAGACATCAGGGAAATGCAAATAAATATCCAGGGATTCCATCAGCCTCAGTCTGTACTGCTGTCATTAAGAATCCAGTAACACCTGGTATTGTTGGGGATGTGGGGAGAGCAGAATCCTACACCCCATGGCAGGGAAGGCGATGTGGAGACGCCTACAGCACTCAGAGCGGAAGGCCCTCAAATAAATAAAAAGTGCAATACTGTATTGATGTGGGCTTCTTATGTTCCTGAACCACAGATTGATACCAGAACACGTGTAGAGAATTAAGGCAGAGTGTATTAGAGGAGAGAAAGGGGAGAACACATGGACCCCAGACATGCAGTGCCATGAGGGGCTAGGGCACCCCAGAAATCATGGAATCCAGGGATGGAATCCATGAGAGGCAGGTAGCTAGAAAGAACTCATGCCACCCGAAGTGACATGAGGGACTAGGGTGCCAAAGATGGCTGCAGGGCCAGGCAAGCCTGGGAAACTGGCTTTTTCTCATTGGTTAGCTCCCATTGGGGCCCAACCCAGTTGCTCCTGGACCCACTTGGTGGATGTGGAGGGCTCATCTCCATAATCCTTTCATAGGGAGGTTGGCCTCTTATCTCTGGAAGGACTGGAGTTCCTCAGCAGGGGTGTTCCTTCAGGGAGATTCCAGCTGTGGGGGATGGCCTTCAGGATTTCCAAAGACCTTGGAGACCCTAGAGACCCATCCCATCATAGCTGCTCTAATCCTGCCTTATCATGATGCAGGCACCTCACACCTGGGAATACCCTGGAGGGATCCATGTCAGCCCCACCCTGCCCAGGACAGCCCACCCCAGCCATCGCTGCCTTGCCAGGAAGAGAATGAGGTGAACTGAACAGGAAGGGCCCTGTCTTAATGTCCCTAAGAGAGGGGGTCAGAAAGGACAGACATGGGGTCCTCACCCTGTTGTCCCTCTTCAGTTTAGACTGATGGCAGCAGATGCTGGGGTTTGATCCCCAATGTTCCATGATCACTTACATCGCATGGTCCTTTCCACTCAGCAGTCACCTCAACCAGAAGCAGGTGGTCCCTACTGCACAGCATCAGGACCAAGCACTGCACTGTCCCTCCCGACATCCCCCTGCAGCGATCCAGGAGAACTCTGACTGCAGAGCAGACATCCTCCGCAGGGCCTGAACTGAACACAGCCTCGGGCCTTGCTGGGCCATTGGCGTCTCCAGGTGCCTTCAGCATGATGGGGAGTCATAATGCCTCAGGAGCTCTGGAAAGAAGGGAAACTGAGTGTCCAGTGGGGAGCAAAAGGCCATTTTATTTGCTGGCAACATGTGCCCAGACCTAGTGGGTCACAAGACAGTATCAGACTGAAGAATGAGAAGTGAGCCCGAATGATCCCGACCCCTGTGATGCCAGCATTCTAACAGTGAGACGCAGACAGGAGAATCCACTGGAAGCTCCTGGGACAGCTGACCTGTACGGCGCTGCCCACGCAAACACAGCAAGAGAGACCCTGCCTCAGACAAGGTAGAAGGAGAGGGCCAGGTCAGAACACTGTCCTCTGACCTGTACTTGTGTACCTTGAATAAAAATAAATAAATAAAAAGGGACCAGAAGCTAATTTAGTAGGCAAAGCACCTGCTCACCTGGTGACCTGAGTTCAATTCTGGGACGTCTATGTGGTAGAAAGAGAACTGACTTCCTCTGACCTTTGCCCTTGCACCATGGCATGCATGTACCCACATGTTTTCTCTCTCTCTCTCTCTCTCTCTCTCTCTCACACACACACACACACACACAGACACACAGACACATGCACACACATAAAAATATTAAAATGAAATTTAGTTTAAAAGAGGAAAACAAAGGCTAAAAGGAAAGAAAGGATGGAAGAAGGGAATGAGAAAGAGACACAGACAGAAGGACAGAGAGCGAGAATAGAGAACAGAAGGAGGGAACAAAACCACCTTACCTTAAGCCAATTCTGGAGATACAAGACACCCCCTACACACACACACACACAAAGACCACCCATTGCCACCTGTTGATACTCAGTGGAGCAGGAACCTCCTGTCCTGTCTCTCAAGCGAGCTGCTCTTTGGACCATGGTCCTCACTGTCTCTCACTCCACAGCGGCAGGGCCGAGACCATCCTCAGAGAGGGCAACAGCTCAGGAAGTGTGAGGAAGACACTGAGCAGAGTCCACAGCCCAACACAAAGGGGCTGATGCCCCTGCAGGGCAGGAAGGAGAGTCAGGAGGGAGAGGGGTGGTCACTGCACCCGACACTGTCAGCCCCTGTCCCCAGATGGTCAGGTCACCTGCTTTCACCTGTTCATGTCACCTGTATGTCACCCAGAGGGAGCCACATGGTGGCCATAGAGAGGAGAGGAGGGGCTCAGAGGACAGCGGTGGGAACGGCTGCCAGGAGGCCGAGCGCATCTGAAAGAAGAGCAGGAAGTCTCAATGCACACCCATGCCAGTTGTGCCAGGCACAGGGCCTCCAAGGCACGGCAGGGCCTCAACTCACAGGTCTCTCTCCTGTTTCCTCCTGATGGATGGAGAGACCGGGAGACAGGGAGGCTGACAGCAGGGACCTGCCAGGTGACCTCTGCTGTTTCCTCTCCAGGCTCTGACCCCCCACACCTCAGACCTGTGGTAGTTCTTTGCTTTGCTCTTAGTCTCCCCCTGAGGCCCAGAAGATGGAGCCACAGCAACAATCCCAGCTTGGCCCCTGGTCCAGGCTGAGGAGCCCGGGAGGGAGAATTGCAGGTGGGAGCAGAGCTGAGCCCAGGACACAGGCCGCACCTCAGCCTGCAGCCTCAAGAGACCACAGCTCCGTCTTCAAGAGCAGAGCTCACCATGACTCTGGCAAAGAAGCAGAGCTGGTGTATTAGTCAGGGTTCTCTGAAGAAATAGGAATGTAATATATACATAAGTTTATTAAAATAACACAATAAAAATAGTGTCCTTCAAGGTAGCCGCCCACAGCAGCCTTGTTCTTGACTGGAAAGTTCCACAAAGCCAAAGGATCCCGAGAAGATCTCAAGCCTTTGCTCCTCTGGAGAGTCGAAGACACTGGGTTCCAGCATTGGTAAAGAACAGCTGGGCTGTGACGTCAGTGATGAACAGCGAACAGCATCAAGGCCTAGAAACCAGGATCCAAAAGCAGCAGGAACAGCAACAACGTGGTGGAAAAGGTGAAGCTCCAAGTCAACCAAGGACAGAGGCAGCAGCAGCAGCAACAAAGGCGGCCACAACGCTCTAAAAGTGAACGACACACGCAGAGTGGACTCCACAGCAAGTCAACACAAGATTAGGGAAGAGTAAGTCCCTCCTCCTTGCACCTCCTATTATCTGGTCCACCACTGAAAAGTACCACCCACTATGGGCTGGGTTCTCCCAGCAATCAATCAAGTACCTGCAGACTTGTTCAGGGGCCATTCCAACCATTAACCCTCCACAGCTGTGTCCCAAACAGTCTGCAACTATTAAGTTGATACAAAAATGCAACCATAACATTCCACCCCTTGTCAATTTGACACAAGCATGTAACTATTATGCTATGACCTTCCAACCCTTATTCCCATAGATATTATATTCATAAAAGATGTTCAATTCATTATTAAAAATTCTCAAATTCTGACATTATAAAAAATTTGAAATCTCACATATAAAATATATAAAAAATATTTGTTATAAAATATAAAATATATAAAATATAATATCAATATCAGTACAAGCTAAATAATTTAGCACAGAATAAATAAGAAAATAGAAACATATCACAATAAATAAATATCAATTCAAAATTAAAAACATCATCTAAAAATATATACATCACAGTGTCTCATTATATATTTAGTACTAATCAAAGAATTCTAGACAGTTCCATTTGTACTTTACCAGTAGAACGGAAGTGCTCTGGGTAGTTATATGCCACGTTTCTGTAACTGGCCACGTGGTCTTAGCTGATATTTAGAACTACCTTCATCCACTACTTGTTCCATATTTTCTTTACCCTCAGCAAGTACTTCAGCAGGTCTTGGTTCTTTTCCTGGGATGTCACTCACACCTTCATTCCTGAAGGATCTGGGCAGTCCACCATCCTGCCTGTATTGGGGTGTTGCAATTGTCCATTAACCTTAATCACAGAATATGGTAACACCAAGAGTGGCCCTACTGGATCTCCTGCACTCCCTTTATGCTCTTCCTTGCCTACCTTGTGCAGAAGCAATCCAATTTCCCTTGATAGTCTGGATCAATCACACCTCCCTAATTACTATCCCTCCCTAATTAAACCACATTCAGTCTTTGTGGTGCACTCTGGGTCTGTGTGTCTTCTCTTTTCTCCCACTTTTCCTAATATTTGGTGTAAAAACTCAGGACAGTCTGTGTGGGCACCCCTCATTACCTGGGTCACCCCCACTGTCCCCCAGCTCACTCCCTCCTCCCCCTTTCTGTCCATGTTCCATGGAGAGGTCTGAGGGAAGCCCTGTGAGGAAGGGGCAGGCGGCCCTGACATCAGTGTGAGAAGAAAGATGATTTGGCCGCCACAGACACCATTTGGTCTGGGTTTGCATTAATAACAATGTCGTCTGTAGATTTTCCTGCAGACTGCAATATTCCCTCTGGAGCCAGGAGGGAAGCCGTGAGGTTTCTGGAACCTGAAGCTCCCCAGTCTCAGGAACCTCTGGACACCAGGTGCAGGAGCCCCTCCACAGCTGTTGGCTGCAGTGATCAGTTCTGGGAGAGGAGGCTGCAGGCGTGGGTGTGGAGCGCCCCCTCGTGGACAGTGGTGTCCAAGACGCCGCCTGTTAGGATGGGAATCTCAGCCTGTGATTGAGGGTGTGAGGGCTGATGAACAGTTCGTGGGGTCCCCATGGAAAACACTAGGACAGAAACGTTCTTGAAACTCACTGGTGTTTTCTGAATCCACAAACTAAGACCTGAGAGATCTGTCTGCAGTGCAGACATCTCGCGTGCAGACTGTCTCCCATGCTAAACCTCAGGAAGGTCAGCTCTCCTGGCCTCAGCCTGGTGGTCCCTGGATGCACTGGAAGGTGTAATATAAGCATGTGGGGACTGGGTGTCAGATTCTCACAGTTCTCCTGCCAGAAAGACTGACTATTCTCCAGGTGTTCCTACCAACAGTTTATTCTATTTCCTGTGTCCGTGTGATTCTTTCCATTTTACTGTTTTATTATCTCAGCCACATGACAAGCTTCATGTGTCACTCTGTGAGACACAGTGAACTCAGAGAATTTAGAGAAGGGACAGCAGGACCGAAGGAGCCTCCCTTTTCAAAGGGGCCACAAAGGCTGCATAGGTGTCCAGTGAAGGGTCTGTGTTGAGCGGACTCTGGTGGGGTTAAGGTGACACTGCTATGGAGTCGCCTAGAAACTAGAAATCGCTCAGGGAACATGGTTTCTTGAGCTGGGCCGGGTGGAGTGGGGTTTTTGCTATGTTCTCACTGTCAGTGTCTGTGGGGTGGAGTCAGACTCTCCAGGATGTGATGGACACTGTCTACATAACTGATCACAGAAGTCTGTGCAGCAGCAATGTGACCGTGTGCAGGGAGCTGGCTCAATGGTACAGATGCCAGCAGCTACCTGGAGCACTGAGGTTGATCTGGAGAGCCCCATGGCAGGAGGAGAAAATCAAATACTGGACATTGTCCTCTGTCTTCCACATGTGCATCTATCCCCTCCCTCAATTTCTCAATTTTTCCTTCTCTCTCATCTCTTTTTCTCTCTCTAAGTGAAATAAAATATTTTTTGCATTGCTTTGAGCTTTTTCTCCAGGCAGACACCTTCGTTACCGGGTGAATCACTGTGAGCCTCATGGAGCGGGTGCTGTGTTGGGTTGCACTGTGCGCAAGTGAATAAGGACAGACCGTTTTATAGGGCTTTCCTCAGAACAAACAGCTCCATGTTTATTTGAGACCACAAACAGCACCTGTCGTCCATTGACTCTGTCATTGACAGAAGGGGAGGAGAGGGTCACTGAACCCTGAGCTGGGTCTCTGCTCTTGCCCAAGTGATTCAGCCCTTGGTACTACGTTTGAGAGGGACACTAGGGTATGTGTGGGCTAAGAAAGGTTAATTGGGGTTCCATATAAGCAGCCCTGGGGAAGCCCTCAGCTATGCTGGGTCCTCTATGCTTTTGCGAGTGACCCTCACCCTACCCGTAGGCAAGCCCAACACACTCATAGGAGCCTCAAGTTGTAACTTGAAGGAATCATTACGTTGGTCTATTGTGGAGCTCCTGTCTCGAATGGGGAGACAGTTGTGTGCCATCTCCCCAGGAAAAGTGTCCACATCTCATCACATCCAGAGATCTACATGTCTAGGACACAGGGAGTACAGGGATGTGGAATAGAGAGATGACTGTTACAACAGGCACTCTGTGCAGGACCATAAGGATTTTGGGATCCCAGGATCTCTTCCCTGGGGATCTGGAGCAAGTTCTTTCCAGGCTGAAGCTCCTGTGGCCACGTGGTTGAGGCTGGAGCATGTCTGGGTATTCTGAAGGCTGAGGAAGCTGACGCTGGGAGCAGAGCCCTGGAGAGGTCAGGATCTGTGCACTTCATCAGCTCAGGAGGAGGGGGAAAGAATATATTTTAATGGCAAAGCTCCACTCAGTCACGTATCTACCGCAGATTTCAGTTCACTATAGACCAAAGTAACCAGTATGCCAAGGTCCATCTTCATGAACCCATGAGCTCATGACTTGCTTATAGGAGCAGGGGGGAGGGTTGCATACAGAAGCAGGGATGATTCAGAGACACCTCAACATAGGATGACATAAGGCTTCCTCAGAGCTGTCTAGATGGAGCCCCCTGAACTATCTTCCTCCTTTATGCTCTAGGGCCCTTCCAGCCCTCAGGTGTGCATGCTAACCCCTCACAGCCCCTCTGTCTCTTAGGCAAAGTCCATAGTCAACAGACAGGAATGTAACAGTCTTTGACAAAATGATGGCTGCTTGTTTGAGGAAAATGCCGTGCAGCAAAGGGTCAGGCATTTCCTAAGTCGGGTACTCAGAAGACAGGTGACCAGAAGGGGCGAGGGCAGGACTCTCCTGTGACAGGCTCTGGTTATAACAGGAACTGTGGTTGCTACTGAATTTGGGGAGCAGGGAAGAGCACCCATGGTTGCAGATTGATCCAGGAGGATCATGGAGGCCGTGAGGGGAGAACAGGAAGAGCGTCAGGGGCCTATGCGAGGCAGGACATGGGAGACCCTGAAGCTGCAGAGGCTGAGCTGAGATGTGCCCTGGAGGGAGGAGTGGAGCTTCCCTAGGACACAGGGCACAGGCGCTGAGAAGAGAAGTGTGGGCTGGGGATAACCTTGGGGTGATGTCACACTAACGATACACAGACTTTGAGAACAGAATAGTAATAGAGGAATAAAGACCTCAGCAAAATGGAGTGTGAGTCTGTTGTGTCCTGATGAAGCTGGTGACTCTGAGACAGAACGGTTGCAGGACACAGACCTCGTGCACAGTCCAAGGATGGAGAAGCTGGAGTCTGGGCTCACGCACCAGTCTCTGCCCTCCAGGCAGTCAGAGTCCCACACATGGAGTGGGGTGACAGGAGAGATGAAGGGGGGCTCCATCAGCCCTGACTGGTAGCAGGGGCGAATCTGCAGGGACCTCCTCTTCAGTAGCTGTCCTGGCCGTGACAGAGGACAGCCATGCAGCTCAGTCTCTGTCACCCTGTGGGACATCTGCAGGCCAAGAACAGAACCTGCATTTCCCACAAGCATGTTCCTTGAGTCCCTGGAACCTTAGCCAGGCAGCTGTGGGGATCATGATCACAGCTGGTCACCTGAACTCCAGAGAGAGGCTAAGCACAGCCTGATCTGGAGAGTTAGAGATGTTCAAGTCCTCTGGGAGTGAGGGGAGCTGAACGGTCACATGGGGCTCTTGGGAGACAAGGACTGAGTCTGGGGCTGAGGTCAGTAACCTGAGAGGACCATTATCTCTGGGTGGGCCCAACATATCCCCCTTTTTGTTTTAATAGAGACAGTATTTTACAATTAACTATACATATGCCCAATGTCCCATAAGTCCCAGCATGAGCTTTCACTGTTGTCCTGTCCCAGTTGGTCTTCTCAGTCAGGCAGGTTGGCATCAGCAGCAGGCATGGCAGCAGGTAGCTTGGGGAAGTTGCGTGTGGCTCACACGGGCAATACAGGCCTGCCTGGTCTATCATTAGACCAAGGCCTCACAAGCCTCCAAGTTGAATCATGTCTCTGGGGAGGCCATGGCATGGATGTTCGTAGTGTGGTCTTGTAGATGGAATGCTGTTGAGAGATGTGCTGAAGAAACACTTAAGCGATATAGTTATTAAAAGAACAATTTTTTCTAGATGTTAGGTCAAACCCAGATCGATTTTTTGAAAATTTAAAATGCTGATGGTAAATAATGCCAATCCTAGCTGTTGGTGTGGGCTTATTCCCCCTTTTTGTTTTAATAATTGGACCTTTAATTTAGTTGGGTATGGGGTTATCTAGCAGAGAGATGTCATTTTTGGAATTTTAAAGACCTTCAAAGACCTTGAGAGACCCATCCCAGCATGGTGTTCTAAACCTGTCTACCTTACCTCTAGCCTATTTGAGGATCCAGACTGCTCAGGGGATAAGGGTTGACAATCGTTCTGGCTTCTTCCTGCTGAAATGGGGCGTAGAGTAGAGAGAAGCCTGGCATCCTCATCTAACAAGTGTTGGGATATGGCTCTATTACTTTAAGGTTCCTATAACAGAGACAAAACACAGATTAAACTTTTAAGATCTATACAAGGATTAAACCGTTGTAACTGGAAAAGCACATGGGATAAACCAAATAAGCTTAGTAATTTTACTGTGGGTACAGGCAAAAGTTAGTAAGGAAAACCTATTACCTCACCTGGAATAATTCTAGAAAAATCAAAAATCAAAGATTGACAAAAGCTTAGGATGGAAGTTGGGCACTGGAATTTTGTGCTCCCTAGTCTAGAAACAAAGAGGCTTCCCATTTGTATGTTAAACCCAAGGTTCTCGCGAGATGCTCAACCTGGCGTTTTGGGCCTTCTTTTGCTGGATATCAGAGGCAAACTCCTTTTTCTCATCGGAGGGAAGCTAAGAGCTTCAGGCCATTTCATTGATCTCCACCAGGGTGCTTGACCCCTGGGCCCTGGGGTTCAGGGGGCAATCTTTCCTCTAGTGGAAATTCCAATGTTTCGGACATAGGCCACAGGAAAGCTTCCTGTGCTTGCAACCGCCTCAAAGCGCCCATAATCTGGTCTGGTCATACTTAAAGCATCTTTTTATCTCTTCCCTGTCGGAAGGGGTCCTGGGTTGGTCTGCTTGGGCATGCCTGTTCATTTTCTACCTATCTTCTTAGGCAAATGTCAAGTTTTGATTTCTTTGTTTTGTGGCTTTTTTCTTTTGTTTCTTTTTTTCGAATTAAGCCCTATTTTTATCACAGGCAAAGTACACAGAACAACAGACAGTTTTTGTGGTCCCTTCAGTGTATGAGGGGCAAAAGCTGTTTTAAATCAAGCTTAGATAAACACAGAAACAATCCCCCTCTGCCTGCACAGGGAACTGAGGAATTTGCAATAGTCTTCCTCTACCCCCCTCAGTAATGGTGATTGATGGCACTTTCCTCTTCCTGGTACGTGCTGGGGGCGAGGGTGGGGGCTCGCCAGGTTTTTGTACCATGTCTGCTATTGGCACTCCAGAGGGACCTTTACCTAGTTTTTCCCATGTTGTCCTCTTTAATTTCTTTGCTTCCCAGGGATACCATACTGCAGGGCGATTGCCCTCTGTATCTAGGTTCTCAGTACACTTGGGCTCCAGCTCTGGATTCCCTGCTTTAGCCTGATAGGGACCAGTGCACCCAAGCGCCAGTTCGGAAGAAATTTTGGTGAGGGTGAGCGGGGAAGAGCTCTCGTCCAGCCCGCCTGCGCCCCGTTCCCTCTTGAAGGGAGCTAAGTCTGGATACTGGCGACCTGTTCCAGTTGCATTCCCCAGACCAGTCCTGCTCTCCATTCCAGTCCCACTTCGCAGACCAGTCCCGCTTCGCAGTAGCTCACTTGCATTTTGTTCCAGCCCCTGGACTGCACGTGGCCCCTCCCCCACGAGAAGGGATAAATCTCGGTGAAAGGAACTGTCCGTGCCAGGCACCTTCTCTGGCCACTCCCCGACCTGCAGGTCTGGAGGCGCACCCCGCCCCCTCTCTGGGCAGCTTGCTCTCACTGTCTGCCAGTTCTAGGAACTCTGGCAGCTCTGCCCCCTCTCTCAGCTCCGCTGGCCTTTCTCCCTGGCGCGTCTGGGTTTTCTCCCCTGCAGACTTTTCCCAATCTCCTTGGGTGCCCAGCGCTGGGGCACCTTGGCCCAGTGTGAATTCCTCTAAGTCACTGGCCGGCTCCCCGCTGCTTTCCCCGATCTGCGTTCCAGCGGCCCAGGTCCCGCGGAGGTTTTCCTCGCCCTGCTTTCCTGTATTCCCGGCGGGAGGCCCAGCAGAATCTCTATTCTGCTGCTGCGACTCCCAAGTTGTGCGGGGAGCTAGAAGCTGCTCTGGCTGCTCCTCATTACTTTCCCGGCCCTGCGGCCCTGCATTCCCACGGAAAGTTTCCTCAAGCTGCTGCTCCGTGATCCCGGCGGGTGGCCAGGCAGAATCTCTGCTGCAGTCCCTGCCCCACTGCGGAAGGGCACCCAGGATGGCTTATTTTTAGCTCCGATGGCTGGGGCCCTCCCCCTTTGCCCGGGGAGCTAGAAGCCGGCTCTGGCGGCTCCTCCGCCTCCCCCTTTGCCTCTGCCTCTGGTGGAGGCTGGACTGGATTGGGGCTGAATGTTGCCTCAAGGGCAGAAACAATACAATAAAATCCTGGAGGAGGGGACACCCCAAAATGTTCCTCCCGCTTCTCAGCTAGATTTTTCACTTGCATCCAGGTGGTGGGCAAAAATACATTACCCGATTGGATCCAAGGTGCTAATTCAAGGGCTGTTTGCCACATTTTTGAAATAGCAGAGCTTGTAACCCTTATACCCTGGCTTCTTAGTACCGACCTCAGTGCTCCTGGCACTGCTTCATCCTTGCACGATGAATTTCCCAAGTTTTCACTTACCCCAAAGTCTGCTTAGCTCCCCCCGTCTTGAGAGGCTGCCTCACACGGGGCACCAGAATGCTGGGCCGATGCTCCCAGGCACACACTGTGACGGCTCCAGGCCACCAGGGTGGAGAAAGGCGAATATTGTGCAGGCCCTTTACCCCTGCCCAAATCCAGGGGACTCCAGACACAGCAGGGAGTCTGTCAAGGCGACATTCCGTCACTCACTCATTCACTCACTCAAACCACAGCTCCAGGCTGTAACGACCTGACCGCCTGCACCTCCGCCTCAGCCCTCCAGAGACTCGGCAACCAACGGGGAGTTTGTCAAAGTAAGATCTCAGTTTATTGGGGGTAACAAATCAGCTTATATACACAAAGACTCCAAGCGCGCAATACACCAGCCAATTACCTTGATGGTCAGTATAGCACATACTCCGCATAGGTCAGACTAAACATAAATCTATGTTGGCTCCTACAAGCCAATTAGGACTCTCTGTAATGTGATCAGGGTTACGCCTAGGACACCAGCTCCCAGAGCCATCTTTGGCCCCATGTGCTAAGCCATGCCCTGCTCACTCCCTCCCAGACCTTATCTCTGGGTGGGCCCAACAGGTCCTCACTCCTGTCACCTGTGTCCCCTGTGCCAGCGCACCTGTACAATGAGGGTCTGAGGCGAGAACTTTCTCTGGTGCTCTGCAAGCATCCAGCTTGCTCAGAAAAGAATGACGTCATCCCTGTGGATCCCTGGACAGTGATGAGATCTGACTTCTGTCCATACCAGTTCTCCCTCCAGATCTCAAGTCAGACTGAGTGTTAGAGGGAGGAATGGTTTCTCTAAACATCTCTTGAGTCTCTGTTCAATACTGGAGTTATACACAGAAGCTGGTAAGATTAAGAGGATACATTTGAGCATTTAGATTCCCACTGATATTTTTACAAAGTTGTATATAGAAAAATCATGGGGAAGAATCTCTAATATTGTGGTTTTAAATTTATAGTTAAATTTAAAGTTATATTTATTGACCCCCTCTGAAAAGAATTTGCAAGAAATCATCCAAAATTCACATTTTCCATGTGTCCTCTCAGAGTCTGTGCCTCATGCAGTGGGCAGGAAATTCTCTCCTGCAGAGCTGAGCACAGGGTGAACTCTCAGGATTGTCCCTCTGCACATTTGGAGCAAGATCAGGTGAGGTCCACTTGTTTTCTGGGCTCTGCCTTCCCTCCAGGGAATCCAGAGTCTCCTATCCTTCTTCTTTTCCTCCTCCCAGTTGTCTGCTTCCCTGACACCTGCTGGTTCCTTCAGTTCTGACATTGGCACTGGGTCAGCGTCACATCCCACAGGCTGCAGCCCACTCTGTAGACCTAGGTGGACACTTGTCATAACTTCACCTCTATTTCTGTGCACTAGAGAGACAAATACATTTTCTCAACAACCCTCACAAAATGAGGAGAGTCTCTGAAGTTCACTGTTATACTGGACTCAAGCACACATTGGAATCTCTTTCCAATGCATAAGGGTCTACTGCACTGAGAATTTCCTGGATCCACACACAGAAACAGGACCAAAGAAATGAAGGTCACTGTAAAACAGAAGTAGCAGGATCCTGTGATCTGGAAGGACACCCTCAGACCCCCTGTGAGCCCAGCGCACTGCTGGCACCTTCCTGTGTGAGAAGCACATGTTCCCCACCTGCCACAGGTCCAGGCTGGGCTGCCGGCTGCAGGCAGCAGGAAGCTGCTCTCCTGGGTTGTCTCTGGGTGCTGCAGGCCAACTTCTGGTTTCAAGGGAAACCATCTCTCAGCTGAGTTTGCAGACCAGAGCCCCTTGTGCTCATGCTGGGTTAGGGGTAGGGAGAGAGGAAGGAGAGAGGCAGAACTCATCTTGGTGGTTCCCACTGATTTCTACAGATAGATCAGAGTCAGTCACACTCAGGGAGACACTCTCGATTCAACCACATTGGGGGAAGTAGGGCACTGGGTTCTCTTCTTGATCTCCAGCCCTTGCTGGGGTCCTCTTGTCTGGACAGTGACAGCAGCCTGGCCCTGCTCTCGCTGGACTCCGGGTTCTCTTTACTCCTTGAGAACAAGTCTAAATCTCCTGGGTTCCAAAACACAAAGTCCACAGAACAGTGGTGTTCAGAGTCTCTAGTCCTGAGGATAGGGCCTAGGGCCCCCGGAAACTGTGGTTGCTGGCGGTAGCCCTGGCCCTGCTGCAGATCCAGATAAGTGTAGGTTCTGGATAGATGTAGCCTCTGCAGGAGGAACAGGGGCACCGCCCAGCTGGGGCTCAGCACCAGGAAAGCTGCATCTCTGCCCTGGTCCATCCAGGGTCTCTGGGATGTCCCCATTGGGTCGCCTCTGCCCCACTCCCTACTCCCTTGCTCCACTGAGTCCATTCTGTCCAGTGCCAGGACAAGGGGGGTGTCTCACCGTGTGGCACCATCAGCTCCCACGTGCTGGGGTCCTTTGCCACAGACATGAAGCCTCCGGGAGCCTCTGTTCTTTTCATGGACCTTGTGGAGAACACTGTGTTTCTGTGCTCTAAGGCCAACACCACCATGGCAGGACGGAGCCATGGATACTGTGGGGGGGACTCAGTAAGGAGAGCACAAGAGATGCCTCCTCAGAGGTGGATCAGATACACTGCTTGGTCCTGACCTCGCGGGGTCCCTGGAGCCAGAGCAAGGGCAATTAGTGACCTCCGGTGTGTGTCACAGCGCCTGCACTAGTCCCCACACGATCCAGGTTTCCTGAATATCAGGCAAGGTTCACCGGTTCCTCCTCTGTCCTGAGAGGAGGCTTGTGGGCTGGAACAGGGGTTCAGCTTCCTTTGCATTTCAGTTGAAACAGATCTGAGGATCACTTCACACCGCCATATCCTCAGGTGCCCTCAGACCCTCCCAGTCTGCTCTGGGCCCCAACCTCTGCTTTTGCATCAGATCCCAGTTTTCCTGCATTTCAGTGTCCACCATGACAGAACTGAAGCCTCTTTGAGTGACCTGGATGCCAGCCAGCCCTTCGTTCCTCCTGCAGCCACATCTTCTCTGGGCTCTGAGTGTGACCTGTTCTTTCTCTTCCAGACAGGGACAGTGCACAGAGCTCTGATGTGTCTCTCAGAGCTTGTAAGGTGACACCTGAGGGTCTACATTCAGGGTTGAGTGCTGGGTGGATCTCAGGGTCTCTTCAAATCTAGGCTCATGAGTGATGGTGGCAGCTGGGAATGTCATCTCACAGTGACCGCCTTGAGTGTGTTCATGGTCTCATCCTGCAGCATGAGACCGTGGGGACCCAGAAGCACAAAGCTATGGTTTCAAGTCCCAGAGTTCTCTTGTATCAAAGGTGTCTAAATATGTCTGTGCTCCTGTGGTGGGAATGTGAAGATCTGAGGGGATCAGCACACCATCACCTCCCAGCCCCCTGTTCTACACTGTCCTGGCTTCCCTTCCACAATCAACTTCCTCTTCTAAGAATCTGATGATTAATCCTTGACTTGAGAGGTTGGAAGGTTAAAGAAGAAATTGTAATGTCTGGATGAAATAAATGGTGGCTTAATAAATGACGGAATCTTCTGGAATGTGTTTTTTTTTTTTAGAGCATGGCAGGTGGGGCAGGAGATGTTTGTGTGAAGCATGTGTGGACAGAGCTGTCCCTGCTGGAGCTCTGTCCATGTGGGCTTTGCTGGGGTCACTCAGCTGTGTCACGTCCTGGGCTCTGGTCCCTGTCACAGCACCACATGCTGCCCTCAGCCCTGGGCAGTGTCCACGTCTCCTGCAGCGTCTCTAGAGGAGGAGGCGGCTCTTGTGCTGCTGGAGGACGCTGGTCCCCTTGTCCTTCGTGTCCCAGTGTGGCCCCAGCAGCAGGTGTTTCTCCTTCATGGCCCATGAGGCCCAGCAAGGCCCCTAAGCCCAGGAGACTATAGACTAAAGACATGAACATTACTGCTATGAGCTCCTGCCCTCTTTCCTGGACTGTCCTGGAGTCTCTTTTTTCCATATTTTAGTTACAAGCAGCATCTACCATCCAGGGCCAGGGAAAGGGGAGGGATATTAGGGGGGATTCTGACAGTAGCATCTGCTTATACTGTGAACTGATATGATGCAAGATTTTTTCCTTTGCGTGTTTGCAATGAGTATGCATGTGTGTCTTCATCTACTTTAACTTTTATGTTTATGTCAATGTCTCTCAATTGAACCAAGAACTTGTCAATGATCTAGGCTAGTGAGAGAGTTAATTTGTGTTAATTTGACAATGGAAGTCTGAGCCTTTAGGCACACCTATAAAGAATTATTCAGGCAAGGCACTGAGCAAGCCTGTATGAGATTCTATAAATGGTGTAGAAAGACCCAGCCTATACAGGTGGGACCATTGATTGAAAAGTGGATAAGAAGGAGAGAGCTGGTTCAGTATTTTACTTTGGAGCCATACTGGCAAGCTAGAAAGTACCCCCGTTTCTCAGACATTTTCCAGGGTACTGGTGTTGGTATGAGCCGACTGCTTGTCATAATGGAAATATCAGTCATTGCTCCCCTACATCGTTTCGTCCTTTGTTCCTCTTGTTCCCCTAAATTGTCTGTGTCCTGTGTTCATTTCAGCTGCTAAGACACACAGACAGCTTCCTGGGCGTGTCTGGTCTTTGCCTCCCAGAACCTGTGATCCCGAGGATAGAACAAGGCAAAGTCCGGGTCCCCAGGCGGTGTCTGTCCTGGTCAGAGGACGGGTGTCAGGTGCCAACAACCCAGAGCTGGGGATTCCTCATCTCCCCAGTTTCACTTCTCTGTCTCACAACTTTTCTCGGGACATTTCTGCCCAGACACGGATGACTCGTGGCCAGGTCTCTTATCTATTGGGTGTTGACTCCAGAAAGCAGCCAATCAGCGTGGCCCGGCATCTGAGTATATAAAGTGCAGGCGGCCTCCTTGCGATTCACTTTCGCGATTCTGCAGAATGGTGGCCCTGGCGCCGCGGACGCTGCTGCTGCTGCTGCTGCTGGCGGCCGCCCTGGTGCTGCTGCGGACCCGGGCGAGTGAGTTTGGGGTCCGGAGAGAAACGGCCTCTGCCGGGACGAGCGAGGGCCCAGGGCCGCCCGGAGTCCAGGCTGGGGGACCTGACCCCGGGTCCCGCGGGGAGACGGCACCGGGGGCCGCGGGCAACTCCTCGGTCAGCTCTGGGTCGGGGTTCACGCCTCCGGGGGAGGAAAATGGGGTTCGGCTGGAACCGCGCCTCTCTCCAGGCTCCCACTCCATGCGGCATTTCTACACCACCGTGTCCCGGCCCGGCCTCGGGGAGCCGCGGTTCATCTCCGTGGCCTACGTGGACGACACGCAATTCCTGCGCTTCGACAGCGACGCGGAGACGCCGAGGATGGAGCCGCGGGCGCCGTGGATGGCGCAGGAGGAGCCGGAGTACTGGGAGGGAGACAGAGAACATGAAGGTCTCAGCACAGACTTTCCGCGGGAACCTGCAGACGCTGCTCCGCTACTACAACCAGAGCGCGGGCGGTGAGTGACCCCGGCCCGGGTGGTGGTCACGACCCTCCTCGTCCCCACGGACGGTCCGAGTCTCCCGGGAACCCACTCAGGTCCGAAGTTCTTAGACTGAGGGACCCTCGGAGACCTGGAACCCATAAGGGCGGCGGGACCGAGACTGGGTTTCGATTTCGGTTCAGTTAGAATCCCGCGGGTGGGCGGGGCTGCCGGCGGGGGCGGGGCTGCCGGCGGGGCGGGGCTGACGGCGGGGGCGGGGCTGACGGCGGGGGCGGGGCTGACGGCGGGGGCGGGGCTGACGGCGGGGGCGGGGCTGACGGCGGGGGCGGGGCTGACGGCGGGGGCGGGGCCAGGCTCTCACACCCTTCAGACCATGTACGGCTGTGACGTGGGGCCTGACGGGCGCCTCCTCCGTGGGTACGAGCAGTTCGCCTTCGACGGCCGGGATTTCATCGCCCTGAACGAGGACCTGCGCTCCTGGACCGCGGCGGACGCGGCGGCTCGTATCTCCAAGCGCAAGTTGGAGGCCGCTGGTGATGCGGAGCGCAGCAGGACCTACCTGGAGGACACATGCGTGTCGTGGCTCCGCAGATACCTGGAGCTCGGGAAGGAGACGCTGCAGCGCGCAGGTTCGTGGGGCCGCGGGGCGACTCCTCCATCCGCCCTCGCACAGGGCTCCTGTCTCAGAAAAACCGGGATCCGCTGGAATCCTGCGGCTGTAGGGTCGGGAGGGGAAGAGCGCGCCCGGGTTTCTGACCCAGTTGCACACAGCTCCTGTCCTGAGCGTCGGGTTCTCGCCCTGACCCCATATAAGCCTCGCCGCGCATGCAAAGAAAAGTGGGTTATTGAGACCAAACTGCAGGGCTGCTGTGGCCAGGGCGGAGAAACAGCTGCAGCTGAGGGAGGCGTGAGGGGAGGAATGGGGGGGTGTCCCTCGACACGCGCGCGGGGTGAAGGATGAAAGAGGGGGCGCTGCTTACATATAGGGCAAAATGTCTTTTTCCGGACACAGGGGACACAGCGTTAACTCTTGTCCCTGCTGCCCGCTGCCACGGGTGAGGTAGTGAGGACCACCGGGCGGGCGGAGCTGTCTAAGGACTTGTTTTTATTTTACTTCATTTTATTTTTCTTCCATGTATGTTATGGGATACACGCACGGGTGTATCTGTATTTTCTTTTTAAATTAATATACTATTTATATTTTTATTACTTCATTATTACAAAGAAAAAATTTAAAACGCATGAAGACGAAAATTCCAAGAAAAATTTTTTTAATTTATTCAATTTTGCATGTATGTGTATGTGCGCGCGCGCGCGCGTGTGTGTGTGTGTGTGTGTGTGTGTGTGTGTGTGTGTGTGTGTGTGTGTGTTGTATGGACGCCTCCACCTCTCCTTGTTTACTCTGCCCCGGGATTCACAGGCTCCGCCCTACCAGGACCAGAAATGCAGGCCGCCCCCGCTTTTGCCCAGCGTCTATACATGGGGTCTAGGATCCGAACTCAGCACCTTCAGCCTGCAAGGCAAAGGCTTAACCCCTGAGCCACCTCTCCAGCTTCCAAGAAAAAAATTTAAAGTGACACCACTACAACTAAAAATCCAACCAAATGCGTGTGTGTTTCTGTGGGTGGGTGCACATGTGTGGACACATGAGGAGATGTGTCTGTGGAGGCCCAAGGGCCATATCAAGAAGCATGTTCCATCAGTCTCCTACTTTATTGCTGTGAGCCGGGGTCTCTAATTAAACCAAAGTGAGCCAGTGGGGCTGGTCTGGCCAACCAGCCTGCTCTGGCGTTTCCCAGGATTCCCAACCATGTCCACTGGCGCTTTCATGTGGGATCTGGGGATCCCAACTCAACCATTTTGGCTTGTCAGGAAAAGGCTGTAAGCCCTGAGTTACACCCCCAGCCCAGGCTAACCCTTCCCCAGGACAGCTCAGAGTCTGTCTCAGGATGGGAGGAGGGAAGATGCCTGAGGTAACAGCCTGCTGCTACCTTCAGTCTGCAGCCCACTGTGAGCCATGGCCTCCCTCAGGCCCGGCTCTCTGCCCACACCCAGTGTCTCCAGAGTTCTGACTCTGGTGATTCTGAGTCTCCCTTTCCCCTCTCACTCAGAGAAGTGCATTTTCCCTGTGGGAGATCTGAAGTCTCCCACCCTGGAATCCATCCAGATTCTACAAGTTTCCAAATACTAGTTTCTAGACTCTGTGTCTAGGACTTGTATGGTATTTGCACCCCTTCCACAACTGAATTCTTCTGTCAGTTCTCTGGATGGTCACAGGATCATTACTGGGGTCCCCAGGAAGAATTCCAAATGCCTGAATTTCCCAATTCTTCCCTCAGATCCCCCACATGCACATGTGACCCATCACCCTGGGCATGAAGGGAAGGTCACCCTGAAGTGCTGGGCCCTGGGCTTCTACCCTGCGGACATCACTCTGATCTGGCAGCTGCATGGGGAGGACCTGACCCAAGACATGGAGCTCGTGGAGACCAGACCTACAGGGGATGGAACCTTCCAGAAGTGGGCAGCTGTGGTGGTGCCTTCCGGGGAGGAGCAGCGATACACCTGCCATGTGCTGCATGAGGGGCTGCCTGAGCCCCTCACCCTGAGATGGGGTGAGGAGAGGTGTGGGCACAGGAAAGCAGGGGCCTTGTGGAGACCTGGGCAGGGTCAGGGCTGAGAGCTGGGGTCAGACCCTCACTGTTCCTTCCCTTCCCAGAGCCTCCTCAGCCCGCCTTCCCCACACTGGCGATAGTTGCTGTCCTGGTTCTCCTTGCAGCTGTGGTCACTGGAGCTGTGGTGACTTTTGTCATGAGGAGGAAGAGGGCAGGTAGGAAGGAAGGGTCTGAGGTTTCTCTCAGCCCCTCATAGGAGTGTATCATGCCTGATGAATGAAAAACACCACACACATGTGCATACACACACACACACACACACACACACACACACACACACACACACACTGCACAGCCTGGGTCTGTGTTGCCCACACTGACTCTCCTGTAAAGCACATGGAACATGATGGACACATTCACTGATGACTGTGGGTGGGGCCTGACTCCCAGCAGTCAGAGGTCAGAGGGGAAGGTCCCTGCTGAGGACAGGCCTCCAGAAAGACAGTCCATGCTCATGGCCTTTCCTCACATCTCCTGACCCTTCCCTGAATGTGCAGTTAGTTCTAGAAACTTCCTGTGGAATGTACTTCCCTGGTCTCACAATCTGTCTCTCCACAGGTAGAAGAGGAGGGAGCTATGCTCAGGCTGCAGGTGAGTGTGGGGAGCAGGGTGATCCCTGAACCCCTGGGGTACAGAGGGAGTCAGCCAGCCCATCATTCCTCCTGCAGCCACATCTCTGGGCTCTGAGTGTGGCCTGATCTTTCTCTTCCAGACAGGGACAGTGCGCAGAGCTCTGATGTGTCTCTCACAGCTTGTAAACGGGGTACCTGAGGCTTGAGTTCAGGGTATGGATTCAGGGTATAGCCTGAGTCTCAGGGTCTCTTCAACTCTGGGCTCCTGAGTGATAGTGGCAGCTGGGAATGTCATCTCTACAGTGACCGCCCTGAGTGTGTTCATGGTCTCATCCTGAAGATTGAGACAGCTGTACCGTGGGACCCAGAGACAGAAGAGTTTTGGCTTCAAGGGCCCGAGTTCTCTTGTGTTAAAGGTGTCTAGAGATGTCTGTGCTCCTGTGGTGGGAATGTGAAGATCTGAGGGGAACAGCACAACATTGCCCACCAGCAACCTAGCCTGCACTGTCCTGGCTTCCCTTCCAGAGCCAATTTCCTGAACTAAACATATGAAGGTGAATTTCAAATCCTTGACCTGAGACGTTGGCAAGTCAATTAAAGAAGAAATTCATAATCTCTGGATGAAATATTAGCAGCACTTGGAACACTGTGGAACGCGTTGTCTTTGTGAACATGGCCAGTAAGCAGGAGATGACTGTGCAGACCCTGCGTGGACATGGCAGTGCCCACTGGAGCCGCATTCACGGGTGCTTTGCTGTGGTCACTCAGCAGCATCATGTCCTGGGCTCTGGTCCCGTCATCAGAGCCGCATGTGATCAGGGTCTCATCCCAGGACACAGACAGGACAGAGCTGCTGCCTCAGGTGGTGCAGCCAGGGCTCCTGTGCCAGCTTAGTCTGGCTAGGCCTGCTGTGCCCTCAGCCCATGGGCAGCATCCACGTCTCCTGCAGCGTCTCTAGACGAGGAGGCGGCTCCTGTGCTGCTGGAGGACGATGGTCCCCTTGTCCTTCGGGTCCTCAGTGTGGCCGCAGCAGCAGGTGTTTCTCCTTCATGTTTCTCCAGCAAGGCCCCTGCGCCCAGGACCCTATGGACAAAGACATCGGTGTTCTAGCTCTGGCTCCTGTCCTCCCTCCAGAGCTGCTCTAGAGTCTGTTTTTTTTCCCAGTCTCGCTTCAGGGACGGATGCCACCGACCCCCTCTTGGCTCAGGTCTGATGGACCCTTGTGGAGCTGTGTTCTCTGGGCTTCACTTCCCAGCTCCTCCCCAGCTCTGGGCAGCTGTCAGCTCTCAGTGTAAACTCAAGGCAGAGTCCAGTTGGATGTGTGTTTGGTTACAAAGTAACCTGGACCAGTCAGGGTCAGAAGCCCCTGGAGGGCAGCGGTGTGAGGAAGGCTCAGGCGACCCTGACCTCAGCGTGAGAGGACCTGTGCTGTGGCTGCCACAGACACCCTTGGGTCTGAGGTTGATCCACAGAGATGCAGATTTTCCTCCAACTTGGAATATTCCCTCTGGAGCTAGGAGGGAGGCCGTGAGGTTCATGCACCTAGAAGCTCACTTGTCTCCAGAGCTGAGCACAGCAGGTGCAGGAAGGAGCCTCCTGAGGTTTCACATGCAGGAATCAATCCTTTCTGAGGGAGAAGAGTCTGCTGTGTGGTGTGGAGCGCCACCTAGCGGACGTGCTGTGCAGGACACTGCCTGTTAGCAAAGGAAACTCCCTGAATGCAGGTCTGAGGGATGTGTGAACAGTTTGTGAGGTTTCTGTGGAAAGCAGAAGCACAGAGACGTTAGTCTAACCCACTCGTATTTTCTGGATCCCTTTAAGTAATAAAACCACTGCCTGAGACCCGTGGAATCTCTGAGTGCAGTGAGATATCTCTTGTATTAACTGATTCACTGGTTGACTCTAAACCTCAGGCATGTGGATTCTTCTGGTGTCTCAGGCTGTTTGTACCAAGCACGCTCTGCAAACTAGGGCAGCTTCTCATGTCCCTCTCTCCTTCCAACAAAGCAATGGTGCCACACTTTAACTTACATTGTAATTCCCAGTTCCTTGCTTATCCTCTGTATATAAATTAAACATGGCAGGACATGGTAGAAGATTCTCACAGCTCACTCTCTAGAAGGACTAAGAATATTACCCACCTGTTCTGGCCTAAATTTTATTCCAGTTCCTGTGTCCATGTCGTTTTTGCCATTTCTTTCCTTTTATTTTCTCAGCTTAATGGGCCACCAAACTAGATATAATGTACTCAGAAAACATGAAGAAGGGATAGCAGCCATAAGGGAGCCCCCCCTTTAGATGAGCTCCCTGCAGATTGCACAGGATCCCAGAGGCCAGTCTGTGCTGCGTCACTGCTCAGCACTTGCTGATTCTGTTCACAGCTACATCGTTTTGCAGGGACAGTCAGCTGCTTCTGTGACTCAGGACTCCTGCATGGGTTCCACTGGCATCCGTGTTCTCTGTCATAGCGTGAGGACAGGAGGAGTCCAGCCCTGAGCAAGGGCCCTCCCCACACTGCTCTGTGTCTCTTCCTGTCTCTCTCCTGCTCCAGCCCAGGCAAGGCTGGGCGTCTCCACCCCTGACTGAACTTTAGCTTTCCCTGAGTTCAGCTCCTGCCTGTTTGAAGCCAGGGGTGTGCATGTTAGTTTTGTTTCAATGTGTAGACATGAGGTGTGACTTGCAGGATCTGTAAGGGACAAGATCCACATCACGGGCCTGAGCTGATAACCCTGAAGACTCCCGGGACCCCTGTGGCTGAGGTGAATACCTTTTGGGTCAGCCATGGAGTGTGATGGGGCTGTATGAGACCTCCATCTTCTGAGCCCTGGATTTCACCCCGAACTAGGTTCTCCTCACCTTCTTCATCCTTGTCCCTCGAGAGAATGTTGTTCCCCCAGGAACTGAGACCCCAGGGCTCAGAGCCCAGCCTTGTCCTGTCTCCAGCACCGTGGACAGCGCTTCCCTTCCACCCCCAGGGCCACTGTGGGTTGTTACTTGTTTCTTTCAAGGGTGACATTTGGGTAAATAGTTTATGAACTAAAGGTCAGCCTGGGCTACATGAGGAAATCAGATCTGAAAGGAGAGAAAAGGAGAATGAAAGAAGAGAAGGAGGGTGGAAAGAATAGAGAGAGGAGAGAAGATAGAGGAGAACACACAGCGCCCCATCCAACTACACCCTGCTGCTGTCCTCGGGAAGACTGGACAGGTCCTGCACACAGGTCACCAGGGAGGACAGGACACGGTTCCCCCTGTCCTGTCAGGGCTGATGGACCCTGAGCTCATGAAAGGGCGGCTGCTGTCCTGCAGGGGGCAATGGTGAGTGTGGTCCCCAGAGGTCGGCTCCTCCTGGCCCCTCCTACATCACTGGCTCCAAGCAACACTGTCTAGGGTCGTGTTCCCACAGCCCAGGGATCTCAGTCAGAGCCACACCCCTGGAAATTGACCCAGACTCCCAATTCTGACCTGACACAACAGAAGGACTCAGACAAAACCTCAGGGTCTGTTTCTGGACGGTGACTCCTGACATAGATTGAGTCAAGATCATCAAGTGTGTTAAGGGCTTTGCTGGCAACTTGGTGCCGTGGGGGCTGGTAGTTTGCACAGGAGGAGACCTGCAGGGGGAGTTCAGCTAGTCACGGGGGAGAGGGGTGCACTAAGGGGACTGTGGGAACCACACCTCACTCCTTCTTGCTCCCTGCTTGCTGAGGCCTCCTCATCGCAGGTCCTGCTGACGGTGTGGCCACCACACTGTGCAACAGGGTTGGTCACACAGGGACTTTACACTGTGAGCTCAAACCAACCATGTCTCTCTGGAAGCTGATTATTCAGTCATTTCGTCTTTTGTCTCTGTGATGAACATGGGAGAAGCAACTGGAGAAAGAGATCTGCTCTCAGCTCCTGGCTCCACAGGCGCCAGCACTTGCCTGGCGGCCTCCATGGTTCTGGAGCTGCTGAGACGGAACCTCATGGCAGGTGATGACGTGCTGACGTCCATTTCGCGATGTGGAAGTAGTGGCGCCCAGTGACTCAGTCATCACCCAATACTGACTCCAACTGGGGACCAAGCATTCAACACAGGAGCCTTTGTGGGGACCCTGCTTGTACTTCAATGGTTGACCCCTGGGTCCCAGAAGGCTCCTTCCAGCCACGGGGCAAACACATGTAGTTCATGCTCAACAGTCCATCAGCCTTAACAGTTCAGCAGCTCTCAGGAAGCTCCATCCAGCTTCTGCTCTGGGACGTCAGGGGACCCCGAGGTTAGACACTGTGATGTACCTGCTGCCCCTGCGTGCAGCCACAGATTCAGCACTTTATTCCCACAGAGAGGGTGGAATCCTGAGGGAAGGGACAGGACCACAATCAGACTGAAGCCAGCAGGCTAACGTTCCCCTGTAGCTCCCTGTAGCAGGTGCTGCTGTGCTGGGAACTGCAGACAGAGAAGCTCAGCCCTGTGAAGCCTGCTCTGCCCTCAGGCCTCTCTCTGTGTGTGGCTCCACCCACTGCCTCTCTCTGTGTGTGGCTCCACCCACTGCCTCTCTCTCATGTGGCTGCACCCACTCTCTGTGGGTGTCCTTCACTCATGTCCTCTAGTTCACGCATCTCCACTTCCTTGGGAGGTCATGGTGATTTCATCTCACTACATAGCTCCACATTTCCCCCTCCCAAAGAGGCCTGGAAGGACGTTCATACTTGTCATTCATTGCTTGGCCTCTGGGGATGGCCTTAGACGGTCAGTGATTGTCTACAGTTAACAGTATCTAAAAAGACACATTTTCTGCTACAATGCTGGGAAAAATGTGGACTTAAATGTAGTTTTAGTGAAAAAGCATGTTGAGCCGCTTGGTATGAACCTTTCCAATCCAAGATTAGATCACAGGACAAATAACAGACACTGGAAAGGCCAAAGAGCAGGAGAGAAGTCTCCACTTCTGTCTCTTTCTCACCAGCCTGATCTGTACTCAAGAAGTCCTGGGAAGGCCAGATACAGCCCCTGTGGAATTGTCTGGTTGCAAAGCTCTGCCTCCCCACAGCAGCACTGAGCACTCAAATAACCACACTCCCCTGGGCCATGAACTCACTGTGTTTCCTTCTGCTGTGACACTCTTTTGATATAATTCTGCTCTGCTTTATGCAGATGATTCTTACTGTACATAAGAGACAAAACTTCCTGAAACCCACACCACATGCTTAACTGGAATCACTTTTTGTTGTTTTAGCCAGAGTTTTGCCATATGGGCAAGTGTCAGTTCAAACTCCCCAGGAAGCCCAGGCTGGACTCAAATTCTGCACCTCCTAAGTCTGGAATGCTGCATCACAGGTGTGGTGGCTAGAGGCTACCTATAATTCTAGCCCTGCAAGAGGGAAGCTGGGGATCCCCAAAGCAAGTTGGCCATGCAGACTAGCCCTGATGGGTGCTCTGGGTTTAGTAAGAGACCTAAGCTCACAAAAGAAGGTGGAAGAGGAATGGAGGATGATTTTTGATATGACCTTCAGGCCTCCACAAGTAAATGCATACTCGTGCACACACACCTGCACACAGACATACACCAATCCACATGTAAACATGGGGTCTCTCTCTCTTTCTCTCTCTCTCTTTCTCAGACACACACATCATCCCACACATATATATCTCTAAACAACAACAATAAAAGGCCACGAAATCTCTGTGTGACACTGTAATTATGGTGAGCTGGTAGGAAGTCTGCAGTTGTTTTTCTCTGGAAGACCAAACAGAAAGTAGAACATGAGGAAGGTTGGAGAGAGACTTGCTGTGGAGCCTAGTGAGGGCAGCATGTTCCTCATAGATGCCCCATTGGTGACATCTAGACCTTCTCTCAGAGGTCAGGCGACTCTGACTTCAGTGTAAGAGAACATGGGCTGCGGCTGCCATTGGGTCTGAGGTTGCATCCATAAAGGTGGCTTCCGCAGATTTTCCTCCAGCTTGCAATATTCTCTCTGGAGCCAGGAGGGAGGCCATGAGGTTCATGCACCTAGAAGCTCACTTGTCTCCAGAGCTGAGGACAGCAGGTGCAGGAGCCTCCTGAGGTTTCCCATGCAGGAATCAATCCTTTCTGAGGGAGAAGGGTCTGCTGTGTGGTGTGGAGCGCCACCTAGCGGACGTGCTGTGCAGGATGCCGCCTGTTGGCAAAGGAAACTCCCTGACTGCAGGTCTGAGGAATGTGTGAACAGTTCATGAATTTCCCATGGAAAGCAGAAGCACAGAAACGTTAGTTTAACCCACTTGTGTGTTCTGGATCCTCTTAAGGAATAAGACCAAAGCCTGAGATTCGTGCATCTCTGTGTGCAGTGAGATATCTCATGTATAAACTGATTCTCTCGTTGACTCTAAACTTCAAGCATTTGGATTCTTCTGGTATCTCAGGCTTTGTACAAAGCACGCTCTGCAAACTAAGACAGCCTCTCATATCCTCTCTCCTTTCAACAAATCAACAGTCCCACATTCCAACTTGCGTTGTAATTCTCAGTTCCCTGCCCCTCCCTCGTGTATAAATTAAATATGGCAGGATTTGGTGGGAAATATTCACAGTTCACCCTCCAGGACAACTGAGAATATTCGTCACTTGTTCTGGCCTAAATTTTATTCCAGTTCCAGTGTCCATGTGATTCTTCCCATTTCTTCTCTGTTATTTTCTCAGCCCCAGAACAAGCTTAATGGGTCCCAGGGCTAGACATGATATACTCAGAGAATGCTAGAAAGGATAGCGGCCATGAGGGAGCCCCCTCTTTAGATGGAGCTGCCTGCAGACCACAGAAGCCCCAGCAATAAGCGCCCAATAGACTTTGGGCTGAAGACAGGAATGTTCAGGCTCTGAGCTCCTGCCCTCCTTCCACAGCTGCCTTGGAGTCTGTCTTTTTTCACATTGCTGTGGGGACGGATCCCACTGAGATCCTCTTGGCTCAGGTCTGATGGACCTTTGTGGATCTGTGTTCTCTGGGCTTCGTATCCCAGCTCCTCCCTGACTCTGGGCAGGTGTTCCCTCTCAATGGAAACCCAGGGCATAGTCTAGTTGGATGTTATAAAGCAATGTGGATGGGTGAAGTCCCAAAACGGGTGGAGGGCAGCTGTGTGCAGAAGTGAGGTGGCCCTGACCTCAACGTAACCTCTCACACTGACCTGCCCTGTGGCTGCCACAGACACCAGTGGGTCTCTAAGGTGCATGAATAAAGATGGATTCTGCAGATCTTCCTCCAGATTAGAATATCCCCTCTGCAGCCAGGAGGGAGGTCCATGAGGTTCATGAAACCTGAGATGCTCGCCAGTCTCAGGAATCTCAGGACACAAGATGCAGGGCCCCTCCCCAGGTTCTAGATGTAGTAATGATTTCCTAGGGAAGAGAAGACTGCTGGGCGGGTGTAGAGCGCCACCTAGTGGACTGTAGAGTGCAGGATGCTGCCTGTTAGCAAAGGAAACTTCCTGATCGATGGTGTGAGGACTGGATGAGTTTTCCATGGAAAATGGACAGAAATGTTAGTCTAACCCACTGACATTTTCTGGAGCCCCTTCAGGAATAAGGCCACAGCCTGAGACCTATGGGATCTCTGCAGTGGAGACATCTCACTGTAAACTGTCTCTGTGGTCGTAGCCGAAACTCAGGCATGTGGAGTCTCCTGGTATTTCAGGCTGATCTTCCCCAGCATGCTCTGGAAGCTAGGAGAAGCTATCTCTTCTTCCCACAAATCAGAGGTTTTACACCCTGATTTGCATAGTAATTCCCAGCCCCCTCTTTTTTTTTCATTCATGACACCCTGTGATGAGGTGAATCCCTGTGGGCCTCATGAAGTGTGGGCTGCATTGGGTGGATACGCACTGCCCTGTGCACATGTGAATAAGGGGAAATTATATGGGACTTTCCTCAGAACAAACAGACACCATTTTTATCTGAGATCCTCAAGGTGGCACACATTGCCCATCAACAGTTGTCCTTGAGAGACAGAGGGGATTAAGAGGGTCACTGGACCCTCACCTGAGACTCTGAACTTACTGCAGGTCATCCTGCCCTGATTGCATGTGCTTTTGGCCCCTTGAGGTCTGGGAGGGTCCCTATGGTACACACAGACTGGGGAAGGTATGATAGTGAGATTCAGGTCTCAGCTTGATGTTGCAGGCTGTTTGGGGCACAGCTGTGCACAGTTCATAGTTAGGGGAACCCTTGAAGGAGCCTGCAGGTGATGGTTTAATTGACATTGAAGATGCAGCCCATGGTGGGTGATGCTTTCCAGTGATGCACCAGATAAAAGAAGTGCAAGGGAAAGAGACTCGCTGATTCTTGCCCTGTGTGGACTTGCTGTGTTGAGTCCACTAGTGGTCAGTTGCTGCTTTCCCCACCACTGTTACTGCCGCCACCATCGCCACCACTGCAGCTGCTGTTCATCCGCCATTGCAGCCCTGAGTCCTAGGCCTGCCGCTGTGGGAACCCAGGCTCCAGGGCCTGGCAGCTGCTGATCGTCATTGCTGTAGCCACTGCTGTCCTCGCTGCTGCCCTGGATGCTGCAGCTCTTGGCTGCCTTCAGCTTGCTGTTCATTGCAACACTGAGGCCTCCTCAGCCCTCCTGCGTGATTCATGTTAGAGGCTTTCCAGGGACCCTTCGGTCTTCTGAGATGCTCAGGTCAACAACTGAGCAGCTACAGACAGTTACTGTTGAACTACACTGATTTTATTAGTGGACTAATTTAATAAATATATATTACATTTTAAATTTTTTATTATAATTAATTATTAATTTAAAATATTCTCTTCACCATTCCCTCTTAGGCCCTCCTACTCTGCCACCTGTGTGCTTCTTGGACCTCTGGGTTCACTCTGGCTTGTCTACTCCTGTAGGGGTTCAAGTGTCCATTGTGTAAAAAGTTACCTCTTTTCAAGCTACCCTAATGATATGTGCATTTCCCTTCACTCATCCAGCTTTAGACCAAAAGTTTCCATTGTGAGTTCCCATTCTATGAGTATAATATCAGCTGCCTACAGAGCAGCTTGATGTACTGTCTTCCTACCTATAGCTTTATTGGCTGTCTTCCCTGTTGATCTATTATTTCCTTCCCTTCTTTTAGGTTCTTGTTCTAGTGTGCAGTAACAGGAATGGGTATCCTTCTGGCAAGAGGGTCTTGAGTCCAATCAGAAAGCTGCTGGCTTTCTCCTTGGTACTTATGCCACTATTACACTGCTGGTCACCTGTTGCCATGGTGATTTATATTGCAACTTACAAATCTTATGCCATTGATGGGACTTGTAGTTATTTCTCTCCCCCAGCAGCTTCTACAGTACTCCTTGGTACTGTGTAAACTATCCAGCAAAGACAAAGTCCTCAGATCAGTTCCACTTGATATATTTTTGCCCATGTATTGTAATCAATTTGTGTTGCATCTTTAGTAATAGGGTCTTAGTGACAGTTTAGGGGAGCAACCAAGAGCCATGGCAAAATCCTATAAAGTTTGGGGGCCTTTAAGACCTCTCTGATCAACATTTTATCAGGAAGTGCCACATTCTTGTTACTTCTAGTATAATTTTGTCTCTGGGTTCTGAGCGAATCAGCACAAGGCTTTTATTTTATTTTTCCCTGTTTTCTTCACTCTATGCTCCTCTTGTATAGGGACTGCTCATTCTTATTCCTTTCTTTAAAAGACATTTTTGACATATTAATAGCATAGGATGTTCCTTTGGGGTTGCTTTCCACCATCTTTGGATTTTTCTAGAAGTCCCTCTGTCCTTCCTATATCCCATGTCCCTCCTGTCTCCCATCCCCTCATTCCCCACTATGTGTTTTTCTCAGTTATTCCCTCCCTCATCCTTGTCTTGGGATCCTAAATCTCCCCTTTAAAAGGTTTCACCCTAATCATCCCTTTCCACCTTCCCACTCTTAGGTCTTTTTCGAGTTTCCAGGTTCTTACAGTTCTTCCAATTCAAATACATTGACAATGCTATCAGTTCAATACTCTGCATATTAGAGAGCACATGCACTAAAATATTTACTTTCTATCAGCTCCATTCTTCTACAAAATCCTGACTAATACAGAAGGCTAATTGGGATTCCATCCAGGCAGCATTAGGGAAGCCCTTAGCCATGCTGGGTCCATTTTACTCCTGTAAGCACCCCTCAGTCTTACCCTATAACCAAGAATCCTGGGTTTCTCAAGATGCAAATGGTTAATTGTTACTTTGGTCTGTCATGGAAGTCCTATCTGGTATGCGGAGATGGTTGCGTGGTGTCTCCCCAGAAGAAATGTCCCCACAACATCATGTCAGGAGGTGCATATGTCCAGTGGAGGTGTCAATCAGGGCTGGGGGTGGGGAGAAGGATGTGTGTTCTAGAAGGCTGAGGAAGCTGACCTCTGGAGCACAACCACTTGGAGAGGTCAGGATCTGGCCACATGACCAGGCCAGAAGTGAGGGAAGGTCTTTCCTCAGAGTCAGAGAGTCAGAAAGAAGGTGACCAGAAAAGAGACAAGGACAGGACTATTCTGTTTCAGACCCTGGATGTACCAGGGGATAACCTTGGGGTGATGAGGAAGTAAGGGACCAAGCTGAGCAGAAAAGGGTTCAATTCTCCTGCCTCCTGATGAAGCTGGTGATTCTGAGACAGAGTGCTCACAGGACACAGACCTCATTCAGTGCCCCAAGGATGGAGAAGCCAGAACCTGTGTTCACGCACCAGCCTCTGCCCTCCAGACAGTCAGAGTCCCATACATGGAGTGGAGTGACAGGAGGGAAGGGAGGTGCCATCAGCCCTGAGCTGCAGCAGAGACCTCCTCTTCAGTGCCTGTCCTGATTGTGACAGAGGACAGCAGACCATTGGATCCTGTGGACCTGTGGGACAACTGCAGGCCAAGCGCAGAACTGGCATTCCAGCAAGCATCCCCTCTGGTCCCTGGAGCCTGAGCCAGGCAGCTGTGAATCATGACCACTTCAGAGGTTCACTGCAGTCCAGCAGGAGAGGACCAATACAGCGTGACCTGAATAATTATAGAGCTTCATGTCAGCTGGGAGCAAGGGGAGCTGGATGCTCACGTGGGGTTCCTGGGGGACAAAGCCTGAAGGCATCAATGAAGTCAGTGACCTGAGGAGACCAGGAACAAACTGAAGGCCCAGTCCAGGTGAGGCTTCTAGAAGGTTCGAAGGCAGAGTGTCCCTCAAATCCTATGCACAGGAATCTACCTGGCTGCTCTGAAGTGCAGTGGAAGTTTCTAAACTGTGTAAGGATGTGTTGGAGCTGCTGGTCTCTGGGTCACACAGTCATAAGCAGGCAGGTCACCAGGTGCCCAGGCTGGTTTCAGGTCACTTGTAAGTCATCTTTCCTGACCCATTTCTTAGTCCGTTTGTCCAATAGTCTGAGATGGGGCCTGGGGAGAAAGATGAGTGATCCTGATCCACGAGCCATCAGTGCTCAGCCGAGGGGCACCAGTGAGACTGGCTCAGTGTCCTCAGCAGCGGGGAGTGTGAAATCCACCGATCCACAGAGCCTGACCTTGCAGAGGACACAGAGAGTTTGCACTGCCAATCGCATACAGTGTCATGTGCACTATCAATCCTATGTGCTGTCAAGCATGTGTATCTCACTGTCAGTCCAATGCACTGTTAATCATGTAAAGTGTCAATCGTGGACGCTGTCAATCATGAGCTGAGGCAGGGGGTGCTGCTCCCCATGCTCAGCACAGCAGAAGGGAGATGCAGGAAGAGACTCTCAGCTCATCATGGAGAACGTCTGAGGCTTTGGCACAGAATCTGCTCTCTGCATGAGGCAAGGAGATCTAACCTGGCTGCACCTGCCCGCTTCGGGCGGCTTCTATTGCACAAGGCCTCAGAGCAGCACTGGCGGCTGCACAGCCAACAGCAGGGCCCCAGTGCAGCGCTCGGTTCCTGCTCATGTTCACTGCGCCTGCTGCTGACTTGTGCCCTCGGCTGGGGCTGTCCCTGCCTCTCCTGCCCCCTGGCCCTCACTTTGCTACAATGTCCCCTATGCCAGTGCCCTCTATACAGCAGCTCCTGCTGGAGCCACAGGTCCTGGCCACAGTGCAGCGTGTGGTCCTCTGCCTGGAGCCTCAGCCTCATGCGAGGGTCTACCTGCAGGAAGGACAGGGAGTGTCCTCTCTTATAAAGGGAGTGAAATTCTGGAGGGCTGGGCTAGGGGATGCAGGGAGAGTGATGGGCAGCCTCAGAGATGATGGTCTGAGCCTAGAACTTTCTCTGATGCTCTGTAGACACCTGGCCCACTTAGGGAAAAAAATGATTCATCCATGAGGGTCCCTGGAGACTGTGGGCAAATATGGCCTCTGTCCACACCGGCTCTTCCTCCAGATCCCAAGTCAGAGTGAGTGTAGAGAGAGGAGTGGTTGCTCTGAACACCTCCTGGTCTCTGTCTAATTCAGGTTACACTACCCAGGTCTGTAAGACAAGGATTCACTGGAGCATTTAAAATTCCCAGACTTCTGCCTAGTTTAAAAAACATAGTGGAGAATCTCTAACATGATTTGTTTCTATGAACCATTTATCCCCCAGTTCTTGCGAAGAAAATAAAAGTTATCATCCTAATTTTTCAGTTTCCATGTGGCCTGTGCCCTGCACAGCGGGTGGGAAATTCTCTCCTGCAGAGCTGAGTACAGGCAGAACTCTCACCTTGTCCATCTTCACATCTGGAACAAGGTCCAGGTGAGGTCTTCACTATCTAACTGGGCTCTGACTTTTTCCCCTAGATGAAGAATGTTCCTCCTCCTCCTCTTCCTCCCCCTCTTCCTCTTCCTTCTCTACTTCCTCTGCCTCCTCTTTCTCCTCCTCCTCCCAGTTACCTGCTTCCCTGACACTTGCTGGTTTCTTTGGTTCTACCATTGGCACTGGGTCAGTATCACATCCCACAGGGTGAAGGTCTCAGCCCCAGGGTGCCCCTTTCTGCAGACCTGGGTGGATAGTTGTCAAGTTTTTCCTGTACTTTAGATAGAAACAGAGTTACCCAGCTCTGCCCTATTTCACATTTTCCTAAAAGAACTCCCAGAAGTCAGCAATGCTGCATTCATTCAGTAGAGTTCACTGTACATCATTCAAATGAACAGACTGGGAAAGAAGCCCACAGTCCAGAGCAGGGAGGACCCTGACCCAGGAGCCACTGCACATGGAGTTGGGGTGCACTGCCCTCAACGTGCATGTGGTCCCCAGCTCAGAGCATCTGGAACCCCACTGCTCACCATTCCTTGCACGTCTCGCCAGCAGGCTACATGTGTAAATTTCTGTTAGTAGTGATGGAACTCGGCTTCCAGCATTAAGCTGAGAAGAAGTGAAACCATTTCATCTAAAATGAGGAAAAGACAAGGGCAGGAACGATCTTCGGTGTTATTCAGTGAGTTTCTGAGTCCTGAGCCTGAGCAGTGAGGTGAGAGAAAGAAAGACATTGGGAAAGGAAAGAGTCAACTTACTGGTGTTTACAAATGGTTAGATGCGGTGCTTCAAAGACCTTTAGGAACCGCACCAAAAATCTCACATCTAATCAATGTTTGCAGCAGAGCAGCAACAACAAAATCGACATTCATAAGTCAGTAGCTCCACTATTCATAGGCGAACTGTTGTTGCAAGATGTGGAAAAAAACCCATTTACAGTATCATGAAATAGATAAAATGATCCAGCCAAGAAAGACTTCCTCAACAATAACATGGAAGCATGAAATGACCCCAATCTCTAATGAGACAAGAAGCCTCCTGTGCCATTGACAGGCAGCGTAGAGACTGTGAAGGTGGTTTCCACACATTCAGCATGTTCCTCACCAAATTGCAAAGGCACTTCTCACAGAAATGGAAAACTGAATCGTAAAATTCCATGAAAGGACCAAAGAAGCCAAATGATCCAAGGAGAAGGGCAGCATCGGGGAATGTGAGCATCAGTGATGGGCTGACGGCCATTGCGAGTCTGTGCAGCCTGGAAAAAGACAGGCAGGAGGATGGAGGGATGCAGAGGGACCTGGATACAAACCCATGAGCTGCACACACTTGATCTTCATATGTGCTCCAGACAACACATCAGAGCAAGCACAACCTCTGCAGCCAATGGTGCTGGGAAACTGCATGTCCACGTGTGCAGGAGACGCAGCAGGTCACATCCCTCCTCCAGCCCCAGGTAAAGTCAGAGCTGATCACACTGGCTGAGGTGACACCAGAATCTCTGATGCTCCCTCAGAGCACAGGAAAGTCCTTGGAGACTCGGACGAGGACTCTGTGACGACTCCGATGGTTCAGGACATAAAGCAAGTGCTGACAGATGGGGTTACATGTGTGGAAACACCTGTGCTCTGCACAGAAACAGCAGAGCTGACACGGTCTGCAGGCTGGAGACAGGAGAGCTCAGGGGCAGCTACAGGCCAGGAGAGTCTCTACCAACCAGAGAGCTGACAGGGAGTGATGTCTAGAATATGTAAGAGCCAGAAACAGCTGACACATTAAAAAATCACTCAGTCAATGGACAGACAAGTACATTGAATTCACATGCTCAAAAGTAACACAAGCAACAACAAATATGTAAAAATATGCAACATACTCAGACATCAGGGAAATGCATATAAATATCCAGTCCTTCCATCACCCTCAGTCTGTACCACTGTCATCAAGAATCCAGTGACATCCGGTATTTGTGCGGATGTGGGAGAAGCAGAATTCTACATCCTGTGGCAGGGAGGGCAATGTGGAGAAGTCTACAGAACTCAGAGTGGAAGGCCCTTGAGTAAATAAAAAGTGCAATATTGTATTGATGTGGAGTTCTTGTGTTCCGGAGTTGAAGACTGAAACCAGAACACTTGTAGAAGATTGAGATAGAGTTCATTAAAGGAGAGGAAGGCTGGAAGTCATGACCCCAGACGTGGAGTGCCATGAGGGGCTAGGGCGCCAAAGATGACTGCCAGGGTCAGGCATATTTGTGGCAAGCCTGGGGAACTGGTTTTTTCTCATTGGTTAGCTCCCACTGGAGTCCAACCCAGTTGCTCCTGGACCCATGTGGGGCTAGAAACCAAGTTCTTTGTTGTATGTGGAGGGCTCATCTCCATAATCCTTTCATAGGGAAATTGGCCATTTTATCTCAGGGAGGATTAGAGGAAGTTCCCCAGGAGGGATGTTCCTTTAGGGAGATTCCAGCTGTGGGGGATGGCCTTCAGAAAGACCTTAGAGACCCTAGAGACCCATCCCAGCATAGTTGTTCTAATCCTGCCTTATTATGACCCCCCCCACCTGGGAATACCCTGGAGGGTCCATGTCAGCCCCGCCCTGCCCAGGACAGCCCACCCCAGCCATCGCTGCCTTGCCAGGATGAGAATGAGGTGACCTGAACAGGAAGGGTCTTGTGTTAATGTTCCTAAGAGAGGGGGTCAGAAAGGACAGACATGGGGGTCCTCACCCTGTTGTCCCTCTTCAGTCTGGACTGACGGCAGCAGATGCTGGTGCTTGATCCCCAATGTTCCTGATCACTTACATCACATGGTCCCTTCCATTCAGCAGTCACCTCACCCAGAAGCAGGTGGTCCCTAGTGCACAGCATCAGGACCAAGCACTGCACTGTCCCTCCCGACATCCCCCTGCAGCGATCCAGGAGAACTCTGACTGCAGAGCAGACATCCTCCGCAGGGCCTGAACTGAACACAGCCTCAGGCCTTGCTGGGCCATTGGCGTCTCCAGGTGCCTTCAGCATGTTGGGGAGTCATGACGCCTCAGGAGCTCTGGAAAGAAGGGAAACTGAGTGTCCAGTGGGGAGCAAAAGGCCATTTTATTTGCTGGCAACATGTGCCCAGACCTAGTGGGTCACAAGACAGTGTCAGGCTGAAGAATGAGAAGTGAGCCCGGCTGATCCCGACCCCTGTGATGCCAGCGTTCTAACAGTGAGACACAGACAGGAGAATCCACTGGAAGCTCCTGGGCCAGCTGACCTGGACGGCGCTGTGTACAGCAGACATAGCAAGAGAGACCCTGCCTCAGACAAGGTGGAAGGAGAGGGCCAGCTCAGAACACTGTCCTCTGACCTGCACACATGCACCCTGGCACCTGCAAATAATCAACTGAATTGAAATAAATAAATAGGGAGCAGGAAGTTAGTTAAGTAGCTGAGGTACCTGCTCACAAACCTTGTGACCTGATTTCAATTTGTGGAAGTCTGTGTGGAACAAAGAGAACTGACTTCCTCTGACCTTTGCCCTTGTACCAGGGTATGTACACGCATGTTATCTTTCTCTTTTCTCTCTCTCTCTCTCTCTCTCTCTCTGTCTCTCTCTCACACACACATACAGTACAACATCAAAAAATTAAAAATTTAATTAAAAAGAAGAGAATCAAAGACTAAAAAGAGGCTGGAGAGATGAGTCAGAGATGAAGACTCTGCTTCAAAAGCAAAAGGTCCTGAGTTCAGATCTCAGGTCCCACATAAGAACGCCAGGCAGAAACAGTGGTGACCTGTACATGCAGCCCTGGTGGGTGGAGCCTAGGAAACCCCAGAACTAAGCAGAAAAAGAGGTAGAAGGAATCCAGGATGATTCTCAAACTCACTCTTGGTCCTCCACAGGGACACACAGTGCCCTCTGATACACACACACACACACAGATGCAAAATAAATAAATCAACAAATAAAAAGAAAAAAAAGGTTAAAAGGAAAGAAAGAGGGAAGAAGGGAATGAGGGAAAAACAGAGAAACAGAGAGGGGGGGAGGATGGAGGGAGGAAAGAAAACCCCCTTACCTTCAGACACAGAGCTTCCAGTGGATTCTCCTGTCTGCGTCTCACTGTTAGAACGCTGGCATCACAGGGGTCGGGATCAGCCGGGCTCACTTCTCATTCTTCAGCCTGACACTGTCTTGTGACCCACTAGGTCTGGGCACATGTTGCCTGCAAATAAAATGGCCTTTTGCTCCCCACTGGACACTCAGAACATCCGCCCCACACTGTCCACCCATTGCCACCCATTGATACTCAACGGAGCAGGAACCTCCTGTCCTGTCTCTCAAGCGAGCTGCTCTTTGGACCATGGTCCTCACTGTCTCTCACTCCACAGCGGCAGGGCCGAGACCATCCTCAGAGAGGACAACAGCTCAGGAAGTGTGAGGAAGACACTGAGCAGAGTCCACAGCCCAACAGAAAGGGGCTGGTGCCCCTGCAGGGCAGGAAGGAGAGTCAGGAGGGAGAGGGGTGGTCACTGTGCACCTGACACTGTCAGCCCCTGTCCCCAGATGGTCAGGTCACCTGCTTTCACCTGTCCATGTCACCTGCATGTCACCCAGAGGGAGCCACATGGTGGCATAGAGAGGAGAGGAGGGGCTCAGAGGACAGCGGTGGGGAGTCAGGGGGCCGAAGGCATCTGAAAGAAGAGCAGGAAGTCTCACTGCGCACCCGCACCAGCTGTGCCAGGGCCTCCAAGGCATGGCATCTCTCTCCTGTTTCCACCTGATGGATAGAGAGACGTGGGAACAGAGAGACTGACAGCAGGGACCTGCCAGGTGACCTCTGCTGGTTTCCTCTCCAGCCTCTGACCTCCCCACACCTCAGACCTGTGGTAGTTCTTTGCTTTGCTCTTAGACTCCACTGAGGCCCAGAAGATGGAGCCACAGCAACAATCCCAGCTTGGCCCCTGGTCCAGGCTGAGCAGCCCGGGAGGGAGAACTGCAGGTGGGAGCAGAGCTGAGCCCAGGACACAGGCCGCACCTCAGCCTGCAGCCTCAAGAGACCACAGCTCCGTCTTCAAGGGCAAAGCTCACCATGACTCTGGCAAAGAAGCAGAGCTGGAGATGTGGCTCTCAGACCCTCAGCATCCCGTGTCCATCCCTGTCCCAGAAGGTTTGTCCCTCCACTACTCTTGGGGCCACAGAGGCCTGAGGTCACTCTGCATTTCCACAGGCCTGGCCATCATCAGGGTCAACCTGGGGTCTCATCTGCACCCTGTGTGGTCAATGCTGTCCTCCTCCTTGTCCTCTTATTCCTCCTCCTCCTCTTGTACCAGAGACACCAAACAAGAGCAGCATGACTGAAGTAGCCAATGTCAGAGAGATGAGAAGCCCCAGACTCCACCTCTACAGCCATTACACCCCGACCTTCCCTGAAAGCAGCCTTGTGATCCAGGGGTTCTGAGCATCCAACTTGCTCCCCTCCCCCAGCCGCCTCTGGCCCCACCCAGACCTGAGTCTCACAGGGTCGCCTGAGGCTCATCAAGGGCACAGGGCGAGTACTGTTTTCCCCTCTGGGATCCACCTAGCAGCTGAACCTCTGGTCCTCTCCATGGGCAATCCTGAGCGTCACCCTAGTCTGGTAGGTCCCACTCCCATAGGACAAGACCCTCTCAGACTGCTGGGCGTCCACGTGCAGGTGTCCCCCATCCCAAGTCCAGGTCAGAGAGATCTCTGGGATAGAAATGCAACCCAACAGGTGAGGTCGGCGGTGCCCTCCAGGATCTCGCTTCAGGTCACATGCACTGCTGGGGACATTGCAGAGCAGAGAGCCCATGAGACCCATGGTCACCTGGCTGCCCTCTAAGAACGACTATGAACACCTTAAACCTCTCTGAGCCCCAGACCTGTAAGTCTGTCTCCCTTGGTGCTGAATCCTCTGAGCCGCCAGGGGGTGACAGAGCATCACACACTGAGCAGGAAGGGCTGTGACCTGAGCCTTCTGTCCACTGGGCAGGGGGCTGGCAGGCAGCCTTGCAGGTTGCTGGTTCCCAGGGCTTCTGCTGCTGCTGGGCCCCCTCCTTTGTCCCAGGCTCATTCTGAAATGCACCTGATCTAGCCTGACCCAGCAGAGCAGCAGAGCTGATTCACAAGCTGGCCTGCACCCAACCCATGAAAGGATTTCCTGAGCGGAGAGCTACAGGGGGGAGGCTATCTGCTTGCTGCTGGAAGCCCATCCAGGAACAGGTATCTCTGGAGTTTGGGCACACGTGACCCTCCACATGGACTCAGCGAGCTTTGCTTTGAGTGAAATTCTTCTTGACTCTCTCAGCCAAGGTTTGGGCTTAGGATGAAAGCACCATCCAGCTGTAGGTCTTATAATCAAAGGACAGGAAGGTCTCCCCATCTTAGTGGAAATCCCTGAAGACCCTGGTACTAATGTCTTCTTGAATCTTCTGGAAAGTAATGGGAGCCTGAATACCCCCCCCAAAAAACAGTAGTGACTTCTGTCATCTAGCCCTTCCCTCATGGCCTTTCTGCCCTCCTGCAAGACTCCAGCTGCACCTCCCTGCCTGTCCCCTGAGCCTTCTCACTCATAAGTCACCTAGGACTGGCCTACACAGACCCCCTTCCTCCTCCATTCCAGGCAAAGGAAGTGATCCAGCTCCACACTCCCCACTCCAAACATGCCCAAAGGCCTGCACCTCTCTCTCCTGCTGGCGCTCTCCTCCTTTACTGCAGGTCTGGATGTTGCCAGCACCATTCTCAGGTTCTTTCCTGCCTCTGTTAGCTCCTGGGTCTCTGCATCCAGATCTCTGCCCAAGATCCAATTTTGCCCACATTCCCCAGGATACTGCCCTACCTTTCTTCACGTCAAAGTACAGGAAATCGTGGGCATCCAGAAGTTCCTGTGCCAAGGACTGCACAGAGCCATCCTGGGACCTCACCGTGAGGTTGTGCTTCAGGCTGTGGGTTCTTGGGGAAGAGGAAGCCACAGGTGATGTTCCTCCAGGAAAATAACAATAAGCCAGTCCAAGGCCAGATACCGCCTTGCTGAGGACACAGGCCACACAGGGAGGACACAGGGCAGTGAGGAATTGCAATCCAGGAAAATAGGACAGGAGGAAGGAAGAAGGGGAAACTGAGGAATAGAGGATGATGGGATGTGGATATGGGCCAGGCTGTAGGTGCATCTAGGAAGGAGCACGGGCTCCCTAAGTGTGCAGCTGTGGACATCAGGAGCAGCTCCCTGCAAGGGTGAAGGGGGGCATGAAGGTCAGAGTTGGATGGCAGATGCACCAGCAAGAGCCCAGGGCAGAGGATCCATGATCAGAGGATTCGAGTCACTGCCAGGGCAGGAGTCAGGGAGGAGGGTGCTGGTGCACAGTCCTCCTCCCATGGTGGAGCAGGGAGCCTGAAGCTGGCAGACATGGGTGACAAGGTTCCACTGCCAATGAGCTGGGAGTGGGGCTGGTCCCCAGAGCAAATAGACTCTGTGGGCTGGACTTCTACTTAGGCACAAGCACCCAGGTGAGGGGATGTGAATGTTCTTGCTGAGGTCCCTTGGGGGAGGCAAGTGCATCTTTCAGCACATGGTGCTGGAGAACTGGATGTCCACATGAAGCACACGAAGCTGACCCCCCGGCCCCATGTAACAAGCAGCTCATGGCTGTGGGAACCCAGCACTCAGAAACCTTCTCAGCACTGAAAATCTCCATCAAAAATCACTGTCAAGGTAAAACTGAAAGTGATGAATCAGAGACCAAACACAAAATTCCATCATTGAATTCCCCCCAGACAAATGTTAATCATAAGCTGACTAAACGTGCAGACAACTGAACCCACCTACACTCCGCCCCTCTCCCCACCCTAGGCCTTTAAAAGCCACAAACACCTTGTCAACACCAGGAACATCGACCTCCTCCATGGAAAGTTACTGTCCCTCCCTAATTACACCCCGTTCGGTCTTTGTGGCTGGTCTCTGGGTCTGTGTGTCTTCTCTTTTCTCCCACTTTTTCTAACAT
Organism: Typhlomys cinereus; assembly: GCA_023101885.1. NCBI lineage: Eukaryota > Metazoa > Chordata > Mammalia > Rodentia > Platacanthomyidae > Typhlomys > Typhlomys cinereus. The sequence goes on from JALPQD010000427.1 coordinate 702,827, forward strand.
TTGGTGCAAAAACTCAGGACAGTCTGTGTGGGCACCCCCATCATCTGGGATCACCCCACTCTCCCCCAGCTCGCTCCCTCCTCCTTCTTTCTGTCCATGTTCCATGGAGAGAGCTGAGGGAAGCCCTGTGAGGAAGAGGCAGCAGCCTTGACATCAATGTGAGAGGAAAGATGCTTTGGCCGCCACAGACACCATTGGGTCTGGGTTTGCATTAATTACGATGTCTTCCGTGGATTTTCTTGCAGACTGCAATATTCCCTCTGGAACCAAGAGGGAAGCCGTGAGGTTCGTGGAACCTGAAGCTCCCCAGTCTCAGGAACCTCTGGACATCAGGTACAGGAGCCCCTCCACAGCTGTTGGCTGCAGTGATCAGTTCTGGGAGAGGAGGCTGCAGGCGTGGGTGTGGAGCGCCCCCTAGTGGACGGTGGTGTCCAGGACGCCACCTGTTAGGATGGAAATCTCAGCCTATGATTGAAGGTGTGAGGGCTGATGAACAGTTCGTGAGGTCCCCATGGAAAACATTAGGACAGAAAGGTTCTTACAACTCACCAGTTGTTCTGTATCCACAACCTAAGACCTGAGAGATCTGTCTGCAGTGCAGACATCTCCGGTGCAGACTGTCTCTGGTGCTAAACCTTAGAAATGTCAGTTCTCCTGGCCTCAGCCTGGTGGTCCCTGGATGCACTGGAAGGTGTAATATAAGCATGAGGAGACTGTGTGGCAGATTCTTACAGTTCTCCTGCCATAAAGACTGACTATTCTCCAGGTGTTCCTACCAACAGTTTATTCTATTTCCTGTGTCCGTGTGATTCTTTCCATTCCTTCCGTTTTCTTTTTTTTTATTTTTTATTATTATTTATTCAATTGTACATGTGTGCATATGTATGTGCGCACGTATCTGTGTGTGTCTGTGTGTGTGTAGAACCATGGGCGAATTCGGGAACCACCATGGACTGCCTCCACCTCCTCCTTGTTTACTCTGCCCCAGATTCACAGACTCCGCCCTACCAGGACCAGAAGCACAGGCCGCCCTCCACTTCCACCTGGCGTCTGTACGTGGGATCTGGGATCCGAACTCAGGACCTTCCGCCTGCAAGGCAGAGGCTTAACCCCTGAGCCACCTCTCCAGCCCTCCTTCCATTTTCTTATCTCAGCCACAAGATGAGCTTCATGTGTCACTCTGTGAGACACAGTGTACTCAGAGTATATGGAGAAGGGACAGCAGGCCCGAGGAAGCCTCCTTTTCAAAGGGGCCACAAAGGCTGCATAGGTGCCCAGTGAAGGTCTGTGTTGAGTGGACTCTGTGGGGTTAAGGTGATGCTGCTGTGAAGTCACCCAGAAACGAATTCATCCAGGGAACATGGTTTCTGGGCTGGACCGGGTAGAATGTGGTCTTTGCTGTGTTCTCACTGTCAGTGTCTGTGGGGTGGAGTCAGACTCTCCAGGATGTGGGATCTGGACAGTGTCTGCATAACTGATCACAGAAGTTCGTGCACCAGAAATGTGACCATGTGCAGGGAGCTGGCTCAATGGGTACAGATGCCTGCAGCTGCCTAGGCACTGAGGTCGATCCCAAGAGACCCCATGGCAGAAGGAGAAAAGGAGAGAATCAAACTCTGGACTCTGTCTTCCACATACTCCCCCTCCCCCGCACACCTCAGTTTGTTGCTTTTCTTTCTTTCTCCATCTCTTTTTCTCTTTCAATAAGTGAAGTAAAATAATTTTCTTAGCATTGCTCTAAATTTTTATCTCCAGGCAGACACCCTTGTCACCCTGGTGAATCACTGTGGGCCTCATAGAGCGGGTGCTATGTTGGGTGGACACACACTTCACTGTGTGCAAGTGAATAAAGACAGATCATTGTATGGGACTTTCCTCAGTACAAACAGCTCCATGTTTATCTGAGACCCTCAATGGCACCACCTGTTGTCCATTGACTCCTTCAGAGACGGGGGAGAGGGGTCATTAGACCCTGAGCTGGGCCTCTGCTCTTGCCCAAGTGATTCTGCCCTAATCGAACATCCCCTAGGGTCCTGATGTTTGGGAAGGACACTAGGGTACATTCAGGTTAAGAAAGGTTAATTGGGGTTCCATGTAAGCAGCTCTGGGGAAGCCCTCAGCTATTCTGGGTCCTCTGTGCTTCTGTAAGTGACCTTCACTCTGCCCTGCAAACAAGCCCAATAACTCTGGGAATCCTCACGCTGTAACTTGAAGGAATCCTTACTTTGGTCTGTTGCGGAACTCCTGTCTTTTTTTTTTTAATTCAGTTGCGCGCGCGTGCGCGTGTGTGTGTGTGTGTGTGTGTGTGTGTGTGTGTGTGTGTAGAACCACGGACGAATTCGGGAACCATCATGGACGCCTCCACCTCCTCCTTGTTTACTCTGCCCGGGGATCCACAGGCTCCGCCCTACCAGGACCAGAAATGCAGGATGCCCCCACTTCCGCCTGGGGTCTGTACGTGGGGTCTAGGATCCGAACTCAGGATCTTCCGCCTGCAAGGCAGAGGCTTAACCCCTGAGCCACCTCTCCAGCCCCGGAACTCCTCTCTTGATGGGAAGACAGCTGTGTGTCATCTCCCCAGGACAAAAGTCCATGTCACATCCAGAGGTTCTCATGTCTAGGAGATGGGGAGTAGGATGTGGAATAGAAAGATGACTGTTACAACAGGCACTCTGTGTGGGGACCATAAGGATTTTGGGATCCCAGGATCTCTCCCTGGGATCTGGAGCAAGTTCTTTCCAAGCTGAAGCTCCTGTGGAGTGTATCTGGGTGTTCTGAAGGCTAAGGAAGCTGATGCTGGGAACAGAGCCCCTGGAGAGGTGAGGGTCTGTCTACATCATCAGGTCAGGAGGATGGCAGAAGGGTGTTGTGTGAATATTTTTCCTATTGCCCATCCTGCTGTTCCATCATAGACCAAAGTAATCAGCATGCCAAGGTTCATCTTGAACCAATTTATTTGGCTGGCTTACAGGAGCAGGGGTGAGGGTTACACACAGGAGCAAGGATGACTCAGAGACAGCTCAGCATAGCATGGCAGAAGGCTTCCTCAGGGTTGTCTAGATGGAGCCCCCTGAACTAATCTTCATCCTTTACGCTCTAGGGCCCTCCTGGCCCTCAGGCATGCAGGTGCAGGGGGGGCACGTGCATCCTAACCCGTCCCAACCCCTTTGTCTCTCAGAAGTCCATAGTCAACAGACACAAACTTAATAGTCTTTGACAAACTGATGGCTGCTTGTTTGGAGGAAAATGCCATGCAGCAAAGGTCAGGCGTTTCCTGAGTCGAGTAGTCACAAAACAGGTGACCAGAAGGGGCAAAGGCAGGACTCTCTTGTGACAGTCTTTGGTTGGAGCAGGAACTGTGGCTGCTACTGAATTTGGAGTTGGGGCACCTGTGGTTGCAGAATGATGCAGGAGGACTGTGGAGTCTGTCAGAGGGGAACAGCAAATGTCAGGGGCCTGTTCAAGGCAGGACATGGAAGACCCTGAAGCTCCAGAGGCTGAGCTGAGATCTGCCCTGGAGGCAGGAGAAGAGCTTCCCCAGGACACAGGGCGCAGGCAATGAGGAGAGAAGTGTGTGCTGCCGATAACCTTGCGGTGACATCACGCTAATGATCCACAGACCTGGAAAACACATGAGGAAGAAAGGGAACTTGGACCTAAGCAGAATGGGGTTCAAAACTGTTGAATCCGGTTATACTGAGACAAAGTGGTTGCAGGACACAAACCTCATGCACAGTCCAAGGATGGAGAAGCTCACACACCAGCCTCTGCCCTCCAAGAAGCCAGAGCCCCACACATGGAGTGGGGTGACAAGAAAGATGAAGGGAGGAACCATCAACGATGAGCAGCAGCAGGTCAGAGCTACAGGGACCTCCTCATGACCCCCTGTGCTGGCTGTGACAGGGGCCAGCCATGCAGCTCAGTCTCTGTCCCCCTGTGGGACATCTGTAGGCCAAGAACAGAACCTGCATTCCCCACAAGTAAATCCCTTGTGTCCTTGGACCCTTAGCCAGGCAGCTGTGAGGATCGTGACCACTGTAAAGGGTCTCCTCCAGTGCAGGGGGAGAGGACAGATGTTGCCTGTCTTGGACAATGAGAGATGTTCAAGTCAGCTGAGAATGAGTGGAGCTGAATGGTCAGGTGCAGCTCCTGGGGGACACGGACTGAGCCTGGGGCTGAAGTCAGTGACCTGAGAGGAGACCAGGAACAAGATGAAGGCTCAGTTCAGATGAGGCTTCTAGAAGTCTCCATGTCCCGGCATCCCTTTAGTCCTGTGCTCAGGATCTCTGGCTGTCACTCAGCTGATCTGTAGCAGAGTGGAAGGTTCTAGATTGTGTAAGATAGTGCTGGGGCTGCTGTTCTACAGGTCACGCTGTCAGGAGAAGGTCCGTCACCAGGGTGCCTGGCTGGGGTGCATGTCACCTGTTAGTAATCTTCCTGATCCATCCTTTGGTTCCCTTTGTCTAATGATACTGGGGAGAGGACTAAGTGATCCTGACCCACCAGCCATCATGGTGCTCAGCCAACAGGCATTGGTGAGACTGGTATAAGAGTGTCTTCAGCAGGGAGAGTGACATTCACAACTCCAGGGAAGTTTGCCTGAGAGGAAAGGGAGGAACGCACTGCCATTCACAGCACTGCCAGTCACATGCACTGCCAATCATTAGCACTGTCAGCCACCTGCACTGTCAATCATGTGTACTCTCAGCCACCTGGATTGTCAATTATGTGCACTGTCGTCATCTAAAGTGTCAATCATGTGCACTGTCCTGGCTGAAGCAGGGGTGTGGCGTCCTCAGCACTGCAGAAAGAAGGTGCAGGAAGAGGCTCTCAGCTCAACATGTGACAATCTGATGCTGTGATTTAGAGTTCCTCTCTCTGCATGCCGTCAAGGAGGGGATCTAACAGAATATACCTTCTTTTTTATTTTTCTAGTTTTACAGGCATATTAAGTACTTATATCTGCTTCCCAGAGGGTATCCTAGACCAGAGAGCTTACCTCACTTACCTGAGTAGATTTTCTGGAGTGGAATTATCGGGAATTGAGTCAGGCTGGGTCAGAGAGGATATTGGAAAAGCCAAAACCAAAATAAAATTAATTTTAAATCTAATCCTTATATATAATGAAACAGGAGGATGACAGCTATACATTGAGCAGAGGGCTGTTGTCTATTGCAACAGACTACAGCCTCCTGCAAAGTTAAAATAGCTGGGGCCAACGACAACAACACAGCCCCTCCAATCTTTAAACATGTTAACACTCATTGTGGAGAAAGAACAGGCAACTATATACAAGGTCAGTAACATAGAGATACAATTATAGCAATATAGCTCTGTGCCGATCTTTTAAACATGCTAATATGTCTTAATGGCCTCAAAAGAACAGGAAGTGATGTGCAGAAAACACCTTCTACCAGGTTCCAAGTAGGAAAAGAACTATCCTGGCCCTTTCCCGGCAGGCCAGCAGGAGGCTACTCTCTATTGTTGCTAAGCAACAGGAGATACCTACTACCACTGGCCCCCACTAGTGTCTCCCTCTATCTCCTCAAGAAACTAGAACTTTGGGCTTTAGTGTTCCCTACACTTCTCTCTACCCTCCTTTTTTACTCCCCCCTCCCTTTTCTTCATCAATCCATGCCATGCTTATCATCCTTCTGCCTGGCTGCTTCTATGGACCCCAGGGTTCCTTATGGCTTATCTAATCTTGTGGGGGCCCAGGCCTTTGTGGCATACCAAGTTGCCTCTCTTCAGAACACCCCATCGATTGGGGCATTTCCCTTCACTCATCCAGCTCTAGTCCCCAAGATTCCCACTGTATGTTCTTAACTCTCTTGACTTCCTTGATAGTCTGTGGGGGCATGTTGGTAAGTCAGTCATTATGTAGGTCTGGTAAGGACAAGTCTTACTGCAGTGAGTTTCAGGATACAAGAGTCCTTCCTTGAATGGAGTGTCTTGTCCAATGGTGAACTTTTCCATCTTTAGGTTCTTACAATCTCACTGCCCCCTCTTCCTTGAGGTTCCCTATGCCTTAGGATGGGGAGAGATTAGGTCGGTCTGATTCTGGGTGAGTCTTGCTGGGTCCCTGGGTCTGGCTGTCATTGTTGTCCACTTCACAGTTCTACTGCCCTAGGCTGCATCCAGTCAGCGTATTGACATCTTCTACCTCTATTGTAAAAGAAAACTTCTAGGCTGAGTGCTAAGTATTCTTCAAATCTCTGGGTATAATAGCATCTGTTCACAGAAAAGGTTGGTTACTATCTTCTACAGGGTTATTAGCTGGTTTTCCCTATTAATCTAATTCCTTCCCACCTTTTTAGATTCTTCTAGTTAACAGTAATAGAAATGTGTTCCATTCTGACAAGTGGGTCTTGAGTTCAATCAGAAAGCTGTTGGTTGTCTCCTTGACACTCATGCCACTATTACACTGGTAGTCATGTGTTGCCATGGTAATTTTTATTGCAACTTGCAGATCTCATGAGGTGATTAAGTTTGTGATTATTTCTCTTCCCCAGTAGCTTCTACAGTATTCATGATACTGTATAAGTGTCATAGTTAAGCACAGTTGAGAGTTTGAGCTCTGGGCACATTTGTAGAGAATTAATGATTGAGTTAAGCCCAGAGCAAAGCTGCAAGAGATTGTCTAGTTGATTGGGAAGGCCCAGTCTATGGTGGGTGGGACTAGGCCCTGAACAGGTGAATAAAATACTGAGAGCTGGTTGAGGAAGTTGGCATCCTTGTGTACACTTGGCCAGACATGCTGGTCTGACAAGTAAGGATTGTCCATCTTTCAGCCATTATGTAGTGATAGTGTGGCCAGTTCCCTTGGCCCTGGTATAAGTGCATGTTCTCCTGTCAAGCTGAACTGAGAACTGTAACCAAGAATCATAAGAGAGAATAAACCCCTTGTTCCTTTAAGCCATTTGATGGTCATTTATTAGCAACCATACAAGCAAATTCCAACAGTAAACTATTGAGCAAGGAGGAAGTTCTCAGACCAATTCCAGCTGATATATTTTGCCCCTGTTCTGTGTTGTGTTGTGTCTTCTAGGATACATTCTTAGTATGACACCAGCCTATATCTGTGCATAGTAGTTTTTGAGGGCTTCTCTTGAGCAGGTCTCGAGCAGCACTGGTGGCTACACAGCCAGCAGCAGGTCCACAGTACCAGTGCTCAGCTCCCACTAGAATCCCCTTTATCTGCAGTTGACTTGGACCTTTGGTTGGAGCTATCATTCCCTCTCTGATCCCCTGGTCCTCATTCCTGACACCCATGTCCCCTGTGCCAGTGCATTCTATTTACTGAGCTTCGTTCCTATGCAGGCTTCTTCACACTGTTACCTCATCTTAGAAGCTGTTTGCTCCTGGTTATTTTCTTTTATTTATTTATTTATCTATCTATTTATTTATTCCACTCATACAAAGTTGATAAGTACCCCCATTTCCCTTCCTCCCTCCACCTCTCCCTGGATCCCCTTGTTCCCTCCCCCCTTTTCCCTTTCCTTCCCCCCCTCCCTTTCTCCCAATGCTCCCCCCATTCCTGGAGCATCCTTTAGTGTGTATATTAAACTTCCTCTGGGTCCTCTTCTCTGATGAGGTGTAAGGACTCAGTGGCATTGTCTAGAACTCTTTTTTGTGTTCCCCTTTAGTATAGGAACACTATTGTGGGGCCTGTGATCCATGCCAGACTTTGAGGGTTCAATAATATATTGGTAATTGCACAGGTCATGCAAACTCCTATTATGATTACTTTGCCCCTAACTTGTATGGAGTATCTTGAATATCATTGTTCCTCCCCATCTTTAGGCTCTTACAATCTTACCACTCCCTTGCTCCTGGTTATTTTTTGAGCATACCACTGATCTTGTTCCCAGGCCCCCACCACACTGAAGAGTCAAGAGCAAACATGACCCAGAGCTGGAGTGGGAGGACATGAGACAAGTGTGCTAGTGATGGAGAAGAAAGGCCTGAGTTCCACATGCAGAGCCGCTTCTCAGCGAGTGTGCACAGCACGTGCAGGTTTATTCTGTGATCACTTAGAAGGTGTCTGACTGTGGAAGTGGGATTTGGAACCTTCTTAAGCCAGCATCCTCCTCTCACGAAGGATCAAGAAACAAGATAATACCATGTTACCTCCCCCCACACCTTCTAGAGGTTCACTTTATATCTATGATTCTCCCATCTTCAAGAAACAGATGAGAAATCCTGAAATTATATTGTAAAGGAGAAACTAGCTATTAACCTAAAAGGAGCAATATTTATATTAAGCAATAAAACACATTAATATTAACCATGAATTTAAAAATATTCTCATGTCTTTGAGCAAAAAAATCACAAAATGTATACATCTCCAACTATATACAGTCACACATCTTAAATATCAGGTATTATTTTGTGTTTCTGAGCATGAGCTGAGGCATCCCCCAGGACATAAGATAACATGAGACCTGAGAACAACACATAGCCACTGACCAAAAGATTGACACATGATATTTATCCTTTGTTTTGAAGTTTTATTTTTGGAAAGGACAGTTTTTTATTTATTTCCTTGAGAGACACAAGAGAAAGAGAGGGAGGGAGAGAGGGAGGGAGAGAGGGAGGGAGAGAGGGAGGGAGAGAGGGAGGGAGGGAGATGCATGCCAGGGTGCACAGGGGGGGCCAGAGAACACCTTTCTGAAATCAGTTCTCTCCTTCCACTACATCGGCTTCTGGGGCTTGAACTCAGGTCACTAGTTCTCACTCAGGTGCCTCACCCATCCGAAGAGCCACCTCACTGGCCCAGGAGTTTGGTTCTCCAGCTTTATTTTTCCATGAAACACACTTCTCAGCCCGCGGGCTCCAGTGGATCCCTGAGGGTTTTCTGAGGGATGGCTGGAACTGGTTCTCCAGCTCACTGGCTGCAGGGGAGGAAGAAGGAAGCCAGGCTGAGGCAGGGAAAAGGCTGCATAGGAGCCTGGTGGGGCAAAAGGCCAGCAGGCTATAGAAGGAGAAAGGATGACAAGAGATATTCTGCCCTTTGACATTTATGAGGTTTATGGAATGATAAGAATTTGGAAGTTGTATGTGCCTGGGGTCCATGGGAGGAGAAATCAGAGCCCACTGTGGGAAGGGATGGAAGTCTCAGTGCATCTGTCAGAATCAGGGGTGATCAGGCTTCACCTAGAGAAGAAAGAGAGTTGTCCCCCAAAGCAGGTTCAGGCCAGAAGCTTCCTCAGGGTGTCCCCTAAAGACAGAATGAAAGGGAGCTGTTTGCTCCACCCCCAGGTTCATCTGGAAGACATATGCATATATGCTTGCTACTCTGGGAGTAATGGCTGACTTCATTAACAAGATGAGAGAGTAAGAGATTGAGCAGAGAGAGAGAGAGAGAGTAAAATCCAAGAAAGAGCTTCTCCCTTTAAATGCCTGGCCTAGGTGGGTCTGTACCCATATTATAAAAAAGGAATGTGATAAAGAGTCAATAATAACAGACTGGTTATTAGAATACAGGGGTCATTGTTTGTCGTAAAGATGGGAGAGCGTTCAGACAGGCATGAAAGACTAAAAAGTAGAAAGAAATGATGGGCGGTGGGTTGGGGGATCTCTGTAGAAAACCCATGGTACAAAGACAGGAGAGTCCTTCACAGTCTTTCCAGTATGGTTAGAAATTTTGCCTCATGGGACACAGGTATGTCAGGCAGAGAGTGACCTGGATAGTGAAGGAGGGAGGCTGCCAGAAGTTCCTATAGGCTGAGGCCTGGCTGCTCAGGGCTCAGTTATGGGGTCTTTGGCCTCACATTCTTAATCTGCTTGACCTAGTCGCTGTGTTCTGGACAGGGCCACACAGCTTCAGGGAGCTGTATAAAGAAGCTGCTGGCAAATGGAATGAGAGACACACTTACATGTCCCTTGTTTCCAATTGTAATTACTTTCCAGAAAATTAAATTACTTGTCTTAATTTCATTTTCAATACTCTGATAAACACATGACCCAGACACTTTAGGACCAAAGTGTTTGGGAGTCAAAATTTTTATTTCAGTTTGCAATTTCAGGTTACCGCCCATTATTGAATCAGAGCTACTAGGAGGAGCCCAGGGAACTGGCCAGGCCATGTTCCCAGGAGGAGCAAGGAGGTGGCATTCCTTCTACCCTGGAGTCTCCCACATTCCAACAGGATCTCCCTCTGTCTTCCCACCTGCCCAGACAACAGTCTCCACTTATAGCTATGGCTCCGTCTTCCCACATCACTTAGATGATCTCTGCAGGCTTGCTCAGAGGCTTGCCTTAGCTAAACAGTACTTCAGGATCAGGAGAGACGACTCAGGAACTAAGTCTGTGCCTTGAATGTAGAAAGACCTGTGAATACATCCAAGATCCCTTGTTTAAAAAAAAAAGAATGCAAGAGAATATGGTGGAGGTCCATAATTCTAGTCCTGAAAGCAATGCTTGAGAAATCCCAGAGCAAACAAAAAGGTTGTAGAAGCACTCCAGGATGATTCCCAAAGTCATCCTTATGCTCTTACAGGCACACATAATCAAGTGCCTTCTTTTACACACACACACTAATTAAGTTAAAAAATTTTAAGTAATTCCTTGGTGTTGTTAAAGGCCCAGTTTTTAATTATCTGCCAAGCAGCTGACAGTAGCTGTCAGGATACTAAGGACAGGTGATCAGATGAGACACCATGTGACCGACATTGCTTCCAGTCTGGGTCTTCACACCACCATCCTCCTTGCTGCTCCCTGCAGAGGTCCCTCACTCCCCCTGCAGTGTGCGGCACCTGCTCAGCACTGCCCCCTGCTGGAGGGAGGCCGCTGCCTGGGCTGGGACCTGGGGTTGAGGTGAAGCGGCCACTCACATCTCCAGAGGCCTCATCTGCACAAACACACCCAGGAGCCTTGGACTCTGGTCGCAGTGCTCTGGAGCCCTTCCTGAGTGAGGAGCACAGAGACTGCTGACCAGCCAGCGCTGGCGACCAGAGCTGCCCACTGAACAGAGGACACTGGTCTCTGTGGGCGGCTCCTGGTGCTCCCAGGAGAAGCTGTCCTGGGTGCAGAGAAAAGCCTCTGTCACCCCGTTGTCAGAGCAGCTCCGGGCTGCCAGCACAATCTTGAATAGTCCATGTCTGAATATTATAAAGCGCGGGGCCTCCTTGGGGTTCGCTTTGGCGAGTCTGCACAATGGTGGCCCTGGCGCCGCGAACGCTGCTGCTGCTGCTGCTGGCGGCCGCCCTGGCCCTGCCTGGGACCCGGACAGGTGAGTGCGGGGTCGGGAGGGAAACAGCCTCTGCGGGGAGGAGCGAAGGCCCAGGGCCGCCCGCAGCCTCCACGCTGCCCCCGCTGGGCGGCCCCGCCCCGCGCCCCGCTTGGTCCAGGCCGGTGCACCTGACCCCGGGATCCCGCGGGGAGACGGCACCAGCGGCCGCGGGTAGCTCCTAGGTCAGCCCTGGGTCGGGGCTCGCGTCCCCTGGGAGGAAAATGGGGTCCGGCTAGAATCGCGCCTCTCTCCAGCTCCCACTCCATACGATAGTTCCACACCTCCGTGTCCCGCCCCGGCCTCGTGGGATACGTGGGATACGTGGACGACACGCAGCTCGTGCGCTTTGATAGCGCCTCGGAGACAACGAGGATGGAGCTGAGGGCGTCGTGGGGGACGCAGCAGGAGCTGGAGTACTGGGAACCGGAGATGCAGATCCAGAAAAGCACCACACAGACTTTCCGAGTGAACCTGCAGACGCTGCTTGGCTACTATAACCAGAGCTCAGGCGGTGAGTGACCTCTGCCCAGGTGGTGGTCACGACCCTCCTGGTCCCCACTCAGGTCCGAGGTCTCTAGGCAGCACGACCTGCAGAGACCCTGGACCCGAAGGTTGGTGGGACCACTGTTTTGATTTCCATTCAGCTGGATTCCCGCGGGTGGGCGGGGCTGCGACCTGAGGCCAGATGGGCGCGTCCGCCGTGGGTACGATCAGTTCTCCTACGACGCCAGGATTACATCGCCCTGAACGAGGACCTACGCTCCTGGACCGGGCAGACGCGGCGGCTCAGATCACCCGGCGCAAGTGGGAGGCCGCTGGTGATGCGGAGCGCAGCAGGACCTACCTGGAGGGCGAGTGCGTGTCGTGGCTCCGCAGATACCTGGAGCTCGGGAAGGAGACGCTGCAGCGCGCAGGTTCGCGGGGCCGCGGGGCGACTCCTCCATCCGCCCTCGCATAGGGCTCCTGTCTTAGGAAAACCGGAATCCGCTGGAATCCTGTGGCTCTAGAGTCGGGAGGGGAAGAGCGCGCCTGGAGTTTCTGACCTAGCTTCAAACAGCGCCTCTCCTGAGCGTCGGGTTTTCGGCCCGACCTCCACATAAGCCTCTCCGCAGACTGCAAACAAAAGTTGATTATTGGAACCCAACTGCAGGGCTATTGTCTCCAGGACAGAGAAACAGCTGCAGCTGAGGAAATTGCAAGAGTTTTGTGTCCCTGGACATGTGCGCTGGGTGAAGAATGGAAGAGGGGGAGCTGCTTCCACTTAGGGAAAAATGGGATCTTTTTTCCAGATACCCGAGAGCACATGGTCAGCTCTTGTCTCTGCTCCCCACTGCTATGGCTTAGTGACTGAGGACCACTTAAGGACCAGCAGAGCTGTAAAAAGATTTCTCCTTCTCTTTTTTTACTTCATTTTGCTTTTCTTCCGTGTGTGTGGTGTAGGATACATGAGTGTGTGTCTGTACTTTTTTTAAATTAATACACTATTTTTATTGTTTCATTACATCAAAGAAAAATTTAAAAACACATGAAAACAAAAATTCAAAGTTATGCCACTTCAAACAAAGGTCCAACCAAAAGGTCCTTGTAGGTTCGGTGTAAGGGGGTGTGCTTGTGGAGACCCAAGGATGATATCCATAAACACTCTCCAACACTCTTCCACCTTATTGCTATGGCTCTCTAACTAAACCAGAGCCAGCCATTAGAGCTAGTCTGGGTAACCAGCTTTCTCTGGGGTTTCCCAAGATTCCCCAGCATATCTGCTGAAACTTTTAGAAGGAGACTGGGGACCCAAATTCAGGTACTTTGTTTTGCCAGACACAGATATAACCCATGAGCTACATCCATACCTCCAGGCTAAACCTTCTCTAGGACAGTTCAGAACGTGCCTCAGGACGGGAGGAAGGAAGATGCCTGAGGTAACCAGCCTGTTGGCCCCTTCAGTCTGCAGCCCACTGTGAGCCATGGCCTCCCTCAGGCTGAGCTCTCTGCCCACACCCAGTGTCTACAGAGTTGTAACTCTGTTGTTTCTCAGTCTCTGAATCCCCCACTCATTCACTCAGGGACAGAAATGCATTTTTTTTCTGTGGGAGACCTGAAGTCTCCCACCTTGGAATCCACCCAGATTCTAGAACTTTCTAAAGAATAGTTTCTAGACTCTGTGTCTAGGATTTTCTGTAGTGTTTGCACCACTTCCACAGACCAATTCTTCTGTCCATTCTTTGGATGGTCACAGGATATTACTGGGGTCTCCAGGAATAATTCCAAAGGCCTGAATTTCCCACTTCTTCCCTCAGATCCCCCACATGCCCATGTGACCCATCACCCTGGGGATGAAGGAAGGTCACCCTGAAGTGCTGGGCCCTGGGCTTCTACCCTGTGGACATCATGATCTGGCAGCTGCATGGAGAGGACCTGACCCAGGACATGGAGCTCGTGGAGACCAGGCCTGCAGGGGATGGAACCTTCCAGAAGTGGGCAGCTGTGGTGGTACCTTCTGCAGAGGAGCACACCTGCCATTAGGGGTTGCATGAACCCCTCACCTGAGATGGGGTGAAGAGGGGTGTGGGCACCCCCTCAAGCAGGAGACCTTATAGAGACCTGTGTAAGGTCAGGGCTGAGACCTGGGGTCAGACACTCACTGTTCCTTCCCTTCCCAGACCCTCCTCAAACCACCTTCTCCACTCTGGCAATAGGTGTTGGCCTGGTTCTTGCAGTTGTGGTTGCTGAAGCTGTGGTGGCTGCTGTGATGAGGTGGAGGAAGAGGGCAGGTGGGAAAAGAGGGTTGAGGTTTCTCTCAGCCCCTGAAGGGAGTGTGTTCTCTCTGATTAATAAGAAAACACACGCACACACACACACTTCACAGCCTGGGTCTGTGTTGCCCACACTGACTCTCCTGTAAAGCACATGGAACATGATGGACACATTCACTGATGACTGTGGGTGGGGCCTGACTCCCAGCAGTCAGAGGTCAGAGGGGAAGGTCCCTGCTGAGGACAGGCCTCCAGGAGGACAGGCCGTGATGTCCCTGCTCATGGCCTTTCCTCACATCTCCTGACCCTTTCCTATGTTGCAGTCAGTTCTAGAAACATCCTGTGGAATGTACTTCCCTGATCTCACAATCTGTCTCTCCACAGGTAGAAAAGGAGGGACTATGCTCAGGCTGCAGGTGAGTGTGGGGAGCAGGGGGATCCTTGAGCCCCTGGGGTACAATGGGAGTCAGCCAGCCCATTATGCCTCCTGTAGCCACATCTTCTCTGGGCTCTGAGTGTGGCCTGTTCTTTCTCTTCCAGACAGGGACAGTGCGCAGAGCTCTAATGTGTCTCTCACAGCTTGTAAGGTGACATCTGAGGGCCTGAGTTCAGGGTAGGGGTTCAGGGTACAGCCTGGATCTCAAGGTCTCTTCAAATCTAGGCTCCTGAGTGATGGTGGCAGCTGGGAATGTCATCTCTGCAGTGACCGCCCTGAGACAGCTGCACCGTGGGACCCAGAGACACAGAGCTGTGGCTTCAAGTGCCAGAGTTCTCTTGTGTCAAAGGTGTCTAAAAATGTCTGTTCCTGTGGTGGGAATGCAAACAACTGAGAAAACCAGGCCACTTTCTCCCACTAGCACCCTGTTCTCTACTGTCCTGGCTTCCCTTCTATGGCTAACTTTCTCTTCTAAGAATCTGAAGATGAATTTGTTTCAAATCCTTCACTGGAGAGGTTGGCAGGTTAATTAAAGAAGAAATTTAATGTCTAGATGAAATAAATGACAGCTTTGTGAACCTTCCGGAATGTGTTGTCTTTGCGGAACATGGCAGGTGGGGCAGGAGATGTTTGTGTGAAGCTTGTGTGGACAGAGCTGTGCCTGCTGGAGCTCTGTCCACGTGGGCTTTGCTGGGGTCACTCAGCAGTGTCAGGTCCTGGGCTCTGGTCCCTGTCACAGCACCACATGCTGCCCTCAGCCCATGGGCAGTGTCCACGTCTCCTGCAGTGTCTCTGGAGGAGGAGGTGGCTCCTGTGCCTGTTAGAAGACGCTGGTCCCCTTGTCCTTCGGGACCCCTAGTGTGGCCTCAGCAGTAGGTGTTTCTCCTTCATGGTCCAGGAGGCTTGGCAAGGACCTTGCGGCCCAAGGTTGTGGACTAAAGACAGGAACTTAGAGGCTCTGAGCTCCTGCTGTCTGGAGTCTCCTGTCCACAAGTTAGCTACAAGCAGCATCAGGACCAGGGAAGGGGGAGGGTGTTAGGGGGGATTCTCACAGCAGCAACTGCTCATGGTGTGAGCTGCTGTGATGCTGGGTTTCTTACTTTGTTTGTTTGCAGTGAGTATGGATGTGTGTTCATCTACTTTCAACTTTTATCTTTATGTCAGTGTCTGTGAGTTGAACCAAGAATTTGTCAATGGACTAAGGTAGTGAGATAGTTTATTTGTGTTAATTTGGCAATGGAAAACTAAGCCTTTAGGCATTCCTACAAAGAATTATTCAGGTAGGGCACTGAGTAATCTTGTAGGAAATTATATAATTGGTATAGAAAGACCCTCCCTATACTGGTGGGACCATTGCTTGAAAAGTGGATAAGATGGAGAGAGCTGATTCAGTATTTTACCATGTACACAGATTGGCAAGCTAGAAAGCAAATCTGTTTCTCAGGTCCTTCTTCTGATGTAGTGTGACCAGTGTTCTTGGCTCTCAGTGTTGGTATGAGCCCTCCTGCTGTCATAATGGAAATATCAGTCATTGTTCATCGACATCGTTTGTTTCTCTTGTTCCCCTAAATAGTCTGTGTCTTGCATTCATTTCAGCTGCTGAGACAGACAAACAGCAACCTGACGTTCCTGGTCTTTGCCCTCCCGAAGTTGTAACCCAGAGGACAGAACATGGCAAACTCCCAGGCCCTCAGCTGATGTGAGGTGCCAGCCCAGACTTGGGAATTCCCCAGCTCCCCAGTTCCATTTCATTGGGGACGGCTGCCAGGAGGCAGAGCACATGTGTAAGAAGAACAGGAAGCCTTGCTGCACACCCACGCCAGCTGTGCCAGGCACAGGGCCTCCAAGGCACGGCAGGGCCTCAACTCTTGATGGATGGGGGACAGGGTGGCTGACATCAGGGACCTGCCAGGTGACCTCTGTTGGTTTCCTCTCCAGCCTCTGAGGTAGTTCTTTGCTTTGCTCTTAGACTCCCCTGAGGCCCAGAAGATGAAGCCACAGCAACAATCCCAGCTTGGCTCCTGGTCCAGGCTGAGGAGCCCCGGAGGGAGAACTGCAGGCGGGAGCAGAGCTGAGCCCAGGACACAGGCCGCACCTCAGCCTGCAGCCTCAAGAGACCACAGCTCCGTCTTCAAGAGCAAAGCTCACCCTGACTCTGGCAAAGAATCGGAGCTGGAGATGTGGCTCTCAGACCCTCAGCATCCCGTGTCCATCCCTGTCCCAGAAGGCTTGTCCCTCCACTGCTCTTGGGACCACAGAGGCCTGAGGTCACTCTGCATTTCCACAGGCCTGACCATCATTAGGGACAACCTTGGGGTCTCACCTGAACCCTGTGCAGTTGATGTTGTCTTCCTCCTCCTCCTCCTCTTCCTCGTCCTCCTCTTCTTCCTCCTTTTCTTCCTCCTCCTTCTCTTCCTCTTCCTCTTGCACCACAGACACTAAGCAAGAGCAGGATGACTGAAGTAGACAATGTCAGAGAGATGAGGAGCCCAAGACTCCACCTCTACAGCCATCACACCCCGACTTTCCCTAACAATAGCCTTGTAATCAGGGGTCCTGAGCATCCAACTCGCTCCCCTCTCCCAGCTGCCTTGGCCCCACCCAGACTGTGAGTTTCACAGGGTCCCTTGAGGCTCACCAAGAGCACAGAGAAAGTACTGTTTTCCTTTCTGGGGTCCACTTGACAGCTGAACTTCTGCTCCTCTCCGTGGGCAGTCCTGAGGGTCACCCAAATCTGGTAGGTTCCACTCCCACAGGACAAGACCCCCTCAGACTGCTGGGCATCTACATGCAGGTGTCCCCCAGCCCAAGTCCAGATCAAAGAGATCTCTGGGATAGAAACAAAGTCCAACAGATGAGGTTGACGGTGCCCTCTAGGGTCTCATTGCAGGTCATATGCACTGCTGGGGACCTTGGAGAGCAGAGAAAGCCCATGAACTCTGTGTCCTCTTGTATCTCACAGCCCCAAATCTCCTGGAAGGAATGGGAGCCTCACACCCCTCCCAAAAACCTCAGCAGTGACTTCTCTGTTGCCTAGCCCTTCCCCGATTGCCCCTGCCCTCCTGCAAAACTCCAGTCCACAATCTCTTTCTTTCCCCTGAGCCTTCTGAGTCATGAGTCACCCAGGACTGGCCTTCACAGACCCCCTTCCTTCTCCATTCCAGGCAAAGGAAGTGATCCAGCTCCACACTCCCTACCCCAAACATGCCCAAAGGCCTGCACCTCTCTCCTGCCGGTATTCTACTCCAGGAAAATAACCACATGCCAGTCAGAGGCCTGGTGCTGATTTGCTGAGGATGCAGGACACACAGAGAGGACGCAGGGCAGTAAGGAATTGCAACCCAGAGAAGTAGGACAAGAGGAGGAGAAAGGGGAAACTGAGGAATGGAGGATGGGGCGAGGAGATGGCTGTAGGTGCATCTAGGAAGGAGCACGGGCTCCCTAAGTGTGCAGCTGTGGACATCAGGAGCAGCTCCCTGCAGGGGTGAGGGGGGCATGAAGGTCAGAGGTGGTGGCAGATGCACCAGCAAGAGCCCAGGGGCAGAGGATCCATGATCAGAGGATTTGGAGTCACTGCCAGGGCAGGAGTCAGGGAGGAGGGTGCTGGTGCACAGTCCTCCTCCCCACGGTGTGAAGGGAGCCTGTAGCTGGGAGACACAAGTGACGAAGTTCTATTGCCAATGAGCTGGGAGAGGGATGTTATGGGCTGGACTTCCACTTTGGCACAGTGCACCTGGGAGGGGAAATGTGAATATTCCTGCTGGGGTCCCTTGAGGGAGGCCAGTACATCTTTTAGCACATGGTTCTGGAGAACTGGATGTCCACATGAAGCACACGAAGCTGACCCCCAAGCCCCATGTAACAAGCAGCTCAGGGCTGTGGGAACCCAGCACTCAGAAACCTTCCCAGCACAGAAAAATCTTCATCAACAATCATTCTCAAAGGAAAACTGAAAATGATGGATCAAAAAACAAAACACAGAATTACCTTACTGAGTTTCCCCACCAGACAAATGTTAATCAGAAGCTGACTAAACCTGCAGACATCTGAACTAGCCAACACTCCACCCCTCTAGCCTAAGCTTCAAAAGCTTCAAACTCCATGTCAACACCAGTCAACAGCGACCTCCATCCCATGGGAAGGTTACTGCCCCCCCCCAAATTAAACCTTATTCAGTCTGTGTGGTGCAGTTTGCATTTGTGTGTCTTCTCTTTTTTCCCACTTTTTGTAACATTTAGTGCAAAAATTTGGGATGGTCTGTGTCGGCACCCCCATTACCAGTGGTCACCCCCAACTGTTACCCATCTCTCTCCCTCCTCCTTCTTTCTGTCCATGTCCATGTTCCACCTGCCTAATCACTATGTGTCCTAAATAGTGACCCGCTGTCTTGATTGTGGGCGTGCTGTGCTGAGGGGAGCAGTCATACTGGTCTTCAGGCTAAATCCAGCTCATTGGCTCCTCTTCTCTTTCCCTCCTTCCTTTTCTCTCTTTTCAGAGGACCCAGAACCCCCACATGGAAGACATTTGTCATTCTACTCTTCCGTGTGCACACACACCCGACCTTCTGACAGCTGCTTTTGTTGGACACTTTCTAAGGCACCCCAAGTGAGATTTGTGGGACTCTGGGAATTCCCCACTCCATCCTTCTTAATCATTTTCTGTGAACCTAAGGACCCCCTTCTAGACTCTGCCCTATTTCTGAGCCCTTCCTGGGACAACTCGGATGCCTGTTGTTCCAGGAAAACAGGCTTTTGTTTTTGTTCTCCTGCTAATCCCACCACGGGCAATCAGCTATGTATCCCCAAAGGGCCGTCCTTGGTTTGTCTGAGAGAACACTAAAAGAACTTCAGTTGGGAGACACCCCACCACCTTGAGCATCCATGCTAATGCCTCTGTCAGTTCTAATTTGGACTCAGTATATTTGGCCAATGGGAATCGTAGGCCTGAATTTTCTATTTTAATTTTAATATTCTCAGACACTTGTACAACGTCCTTAAATAGCACAGCAAGTAGTTCCAAGTCCCTGATGCTCTTGCTCTTTTCACCCTCCATAACTGCCCTCTCTTTACACGTCCTGTACACCTGCCAGATGTTTCTCTGTTCCTTCCACCATTCAAACTCAGTCTTCCTCTCCCTCCCTCCTCTTTTTCAGCCCTGCTGATGAGCTTCTCCCCCTCTCAATCAGGTGACTGTTCCCTTCATTTTAAATTTTTTTATTATTATTTATTCAATTGTGCGTGTGTGCGTGTGTATGTGTGTGTATGCACGTGTGGGTAGAACCACAGGTGAATTCGGGAACCACCATGGATGCCTCCACCTTCTCCTTGATTACTCTGTCCCGGGATTCACAGGCTCCACCCTACGAGGACCAGAAAGGCAGGCCGCCCCCGCTTCCACTGGGCGTCTATAAGTGGGGTCTAGGATCCGAACTGAGGACCTTCCGCTTGCAAGGCAGAGGCTTAACCCCTGAGCCACCTCTCCAGCCCTGTTCCCTTCATTTTAAAGAGGGGCCCCCTGCAGAGACAAGCCCTCAGAGTTATAAAACCTCAGCAACGGGAACCAAAATGCAGCTTCTTTAAAATATGAAAGCAGAAAGGCATGTTCTTTGGGCTTCCATATTTCCCGTAATTAAGTCTGATGTCTTCTCTAGGGCTGGCCAGCAGTCACATGCATCTCTAAGAGTGTTATCTGTGTTGTCTGTCTAATCTGTATCATGCTGATTGTGTACATGGAAATAAATATATATAAATTTGTAAAAATGTTGCCAAACATGGGTTAACAATAAAGCTTCTGCCTCCCTGAGTCACACCTGCTCTTGCAGACCTGCATGTGCATAATTTTTTAAACACGAAGAGTCGGGTAAAGTTCTGAAAAGTCTGTGGTCAACCTACACTGACTGTTGCTAGGTAATCATCACTTTTGCTTTTGGACCAATGCTTTCGCTTTTGTGCACTTCAATTTATTTTAGTTTTATTGCTTGTTGATCTTCTTATTTTTATTTTCTTTTAGGGTATGCTCCATTACTGAGTTCTAAAGGAAACTTTAAAAATTACATGTATACATACTTATTTTGATAACATTAGAAGCTGAGTACATATTACCTTATACTTACACACTAATGAATTACAAATTTTCTTCCACAAAGGGTTCCTACAAGGTAAATGCCGCCACATATGTTTCTTGATTAGCAAAAAGACTCTTACCTGAAGAGTCTTTGCCTAAAGAATACTGTACTTTTGCATTTCTTAAACTCTGGTATTTTGCTCGGTCTTGACTTTAATGAGACTGTAGATAATGATCCCATTGTGTCCTCACTTTAACCACGTTTTTAAACCTTTCAAAAAACTCTTCTTTTCTGGGTTCCTAAAGCCTGTTGCTGGGGTACTGATGACCCCTCTAGACTTCTGCCCTACTGCTGGGGCTCCAGTGCCTTCCGGGACTGTGCCCTCCTGCCAGTGCTCTGGTGCCACTCTCGTAACTCATTTGCAGCCTTTCCTGGGTCAACGTCTGCATTCCTCCTGCTTATCAGTTATGATATCTCGTTCCAGCAGATCTAACAATCAAGAAAATACAAATGACTTTTAAAGATTTTATTAGGTTTTCCTCATTTTCTTTATGGTAAGGTATATGGACTCCCCTTCCTTAAGTGAGACCATCAAATTCTCTACTCAACATCTGTTTCCTTAGCTACACGTCCTCTGTGTCTACTTCTGCCTTCTGCTACAACCACGCTATCCTAATTCAACTGTAATGACTTCTGGGTGTTTCTACTGCTGTGCAATGAGCGCGATACATTTTCCATATCAAACTACAGGATAATAACAGATCCCATGATACATTCTTTTAATGTTAAGATGATATTTTATATAATGTGCCTATTGAGTTCTAGAGGAAACTTAAAAAATCCTCCTGTAACTATGTCCTGTCTGCTCATTTTATACTTGATGATGTTTTGGATGCACTCTCTGAACTGAACAAAGCAAAGTCAAGAGAACTGTTGCTAAACATGGGTTCACAGCAAAGATCCTGAATTCCGGACTCGTGCCTCACTCCTCTGCCTGCACCTGGGCTACTGAGTCACCACTGAGCATCGGATGAAAGTTCTGAAAAGTCTACATCAACATGCCCTGGTTTCTGCTAACTGCTGCTTCTGCTTCTGCAGGTTCCACATGGCTGGGGCTCCCTCTTGTGTGCTTGGTTGTGAGGGAACTAAACTGACTGGTAAAACACTCAAGGCAATTATCCCTGCTTTCAACCCACCAGTGTGAAGTTAAAAGACCTTCTGCTTCCATCCTAATTGGCATCTGAGAAGCTATTCCAGAGTTCACCCTGCAACATTCCTCCCTTCTTTCTTTATCTAGTAAGGAATTTTAGAAATGAAAATGTGGACATCTCTTCAGCAATGAGACTGTACAGGATATTGAAAATGAAGTGCTGCTGCTCTGCCCCCACCATCCCCCAGTACAGAAAATAGACACTCAAGAGACCAGATTCTCTGAAGAAATTAATTTTTACTACTACAGAAAACAATTTTTAAAATATAATGAAAAAAATCACATGTTGCATAGCATAAGTCATGGTTATTTTGAGTGATGCATTTCACAGTTAAGCAAAACAAACATTTAATGGCTTTGTGTTAAGCTTTTTTCACTTGCTAATGCTGGAATTTCTATTCTTTCTTGCTGGGCTCTACAGAGATTGATGTCAAAGAAGAAAAAATGCCTTACTCAGCCTGCCAGTTGATCTACACAGATGAGTTCTTAATTGTTGAAAAGTTGTCTTCAACTCTATTTTTCCTAACTAATTATAATGTAATATAGATAACAATAATATGTGTGCTGTTTCACACATTAAGAACTAATATATCAAAGTTAGACAAGATTTGATTATGCCCACAAGTCTTATAAAATACTAATTCCCAATGGACCTAACCACAGACTTCATGGCACAATATTGTTAAAGTGTCTTCCTATAATGCTATACTGTTAACTGCTTATTGGCATCGACAAGCTAAATTCTAATATAGAAACAACTTAATAAAATATCATGTTGCTATAAGTTAAATATTAAAAATAATCTTTTTTAAAGTTAGAGCTAGCCAGCCCACAAGGGGCTGTAACTAAAGTGAAACTGGCCTGAAGGTAAATGCTCCTCCCCACTGCCTTCACCTCCATAGGCCAGACAATGCAATTGATTATCTTAATTTTAGATCTAATATTTCTATCACAGGTGATGTGTAAATATTGTGTCAGATACAGAGGACAAAAAATAGGAGAGGCTGGAGAGATGGCTCAGGGATTAAGACACTGCCTTGGAAGCAAAAGGACCTGAGATCAAAACCCAGATCCCACATAAAAATGCCAGGCAGAAATGGCACAGGCCTGTACTTCAGGCTCTGAAAGATAGAGCCTGGGAAATCCCAGAAAGCAAAAAGGAGGGAGAAGCAACCCAGGATGATTCCCAAAGTCACCTACATGAGTCTACACAGGCACACAGAGTGTCCTTTGACATACATATACACACAGAGGCAAAAACATAAACAATTATTAATTGAAAAAATATAATAGATTCAGATTACTATGGCCTATGGCTAGTAGATTTAATGTGATCCAAGAATTCCTTTCTTAATGGCTCTGCTACCTGGCTATTTCTCTCTCTCTCTCTCTCTCTCTCTCTCTCTCTCTCTCTCTCTCTCTCTCTCTCAAAAACTGCCCTCCTGCCTACTCCTCAGCCTCATCTATGTCAGACACTAGGAATGAGTCTTCCTACCATATAGGACATTAATACGTGACACCTTCATGCACAAAACTGAAGTTTGGCCAATGGGGAACTGTGAATTTAAGTTCCTGAAAAGCAGCTGCTGCACCTGCAGGGCTGATGGACCTGGTTAGAGTTTCAGGGAGGTGGACAGACCTGGAATGCGTCAAGGCCAGAGTCAGATCATCTTGGGCCCATCTTAGCTCCCTTAATTGCTATTTACTGCCATGCTCTACATGTGACCTGAAGTCCTGATGAGTATTAGTTACGTTCTCTGGAGAGCAGACCCTGGTCTCCACCAACCAAAAGGCTGAAAATGTCATTAGATGAACTAAACCAAGGAATTAACGACCTTGACCTCTTCCCTCCTACCTTCCTGGGACACTGACTTATACCCTTTGATTGCATCCTTGATTGTGACACTTTCAGGTCTTATATTTGAACCTCATATTCTTAACCTTCCTGTCAGTCTTGCTTCCTCTAGGTTAAGTCATCAAGCTTCAAATGATGAACTGAGAAGCTCCCGTACACCATGGCCCTCTTGATTCTCCTGGTCCATGTTTTGAGGCTCTTTGACTGCTGTCTCCCCTGTGCTCCTCTTCAGCAGGAAGTTGTCCTTCTCTGCCTCTCTTGCCAGCAGTCAAAATTCTCAAAAGAGGGGATTATAGGTTGGTTTCTATAGGCAGTGGGAACAGGGAGAGACCAGAGACGATCAAGGCCACGAGCCCATGTAAAAGGCAGCACGTCCACTGGGAGATCCTCCCTATCAGGGATCAGGGAAGATTTTCTTTGAGTTGCAGACACACTACAGGTCCTACGTGATGACTCTCCTCCTCAGTTACAGGGACTTAAAATATCAAAGATCCCTGGACCACTAGTCACCACTGAAAATGGAGCAACCTGCCCCTTCCTCAGAGAAGATGCTGCTAGGAGAACACGCTGACAAACACAACTTCTCCCTGACCTCCAGATGGAAGTGGAGCCTTATCAGTGGTGTCGGCCTTGGCTCCTCCTTCACTAGGTCCACTAACAGCTATCGGTTTTATTCTTTTTCTACCTCCTACCTCCTGTGCTGCACCCAGAATCAAATAAGAGACCTGACATTCAGAACATTCAGTGAACCAATACTAACTCCCCTCTCCTCATAAGCCTTCCAACAACCCTCACAATGCCTCTCACTAGCAGGAAGCAGTTTAGAGCAATTTGCCCTCCATCTTCCAGCTCTCCCCATCACTCAGTCCAATTCCCTATCTCCTCATTTCCCAATATTTCCTATTTCTCTATCTATCAGAAGTCTGATTTTAATGCATCAGAAACCAAGAACAATGGACCAGAGACCAAAAGCAGAATTTCCTCACTGAATTTCCCCACCAGATGCAAGGGACCCACCACCCGAATGTTGTCAGAAACTGACTAAACACACAGACAACTGACCCAGTACAGCCGCATTTCACCTCCCTAACCCGAGTCCTTAAGCAGCCCCAGACACCAGGTCTCAGGGGGCAGTGAGTGATCTCCATCTCATAGGAAGGTCGCTGCCCCTCGCTGAAAAAACCCTCCTCAGGTCCCTGTGGTTGCAGCCTGGGTCTGTGTCTCTTCTCCTTCCTCTCACTTTTTCTAGCAGAAAGTCTCAAATTAAAATTCCCAGAGTAAAATACTGGTGCAGTCTGGAACACACAGGAGCTGGCAACATGCTCACGGTGTGACGCCAAAGGCAGGTGGCAGCCAGACAAGCAAGGAGACCTGATGTGCTGGAGGTCCAGCAGGAAAGTGTCTCTGAGCTAGAGGGTGGCCATGGATGATGCCCAGAATGGCAGAAATGTTTGCAGGTCCTGTGGCCACTAAGGGATTCATATCCAAGGCAATTAATGATTTCTAGAAACCAAGCATAGCCAGAGGGCACCTAGCCCAGCACTCAGGAGGCCATGGTGGGAAGAGCTCAAATTCCAGGTCAGTTTGGGTAATATACTTAGAGCATATACAAATATATATGATGTAAGGATAGACATGCACATTACATATACAATATGGCAATGAATATGTACAATAGATATGTAATGTAACAAAAATATACATGTTATATACTGCAACAAAATCATGTAAATTATACATTATGCAATAAGA
This sequence comes from Typhlomys cinereus, assembly GCA_023101885.1. NCBI lineage: Eukaryota > Metazoa > Chordata > Mammalia > Rodentia > Platacanthomyidae > Typhlomys > Typhlomys cinereus. Next base: position 728,127 of record JALPQD010000427.1, read on the forward strand.
GTATATGCATTAAATGTAACATAGCATTGAACATATATATCCTATAAAAAGTAGCAAGAATGTGTACTATATGTACACTATATATAATGAAACACAAATATATACATTATATAAATTGCAACAATGAACATGTGCATTACATATAGCAAAAACATATACATTATAATATATCTTGTTTTTGATGTGAAAAATCACAGACTTCCTAGACTTCAGGTATAGGTTATTGTTAGAATGGTTTCCTAGTATTGCTTTTTTTTCCTCTTTTCTCCTTCTTCTTTTGTGTGTGTGTGCCCATGGAGGCCCAAGGGTGACATTGGGAGTCATCCTGCATTACCCAGCTTTGCTGGGTGGATTCCCAGGCTCAGCCTTCCATGGCCAGAAATACAGAAATACATTAGTGTTTTATGTTTTTACATGGGATCTGAGATCTGAATTCATGTCCTTTTGTTTGGGAGGCAAAGTCTGTACCCCCTGAGTCATCTCCCCAAACTTGCCTAGTTTGATCTATAGCATAAAATAAATTAAGTAAAATTCTGTAAGTTAAAATCGACAAAACATTCAGTCCTTCTTTGAAGAAGAATATGATTTGGCAGCAAGCATGTGAAATGGTACAAGCATTCTTTTGTACTGGCGTGTGGTATTTGTCCTTGTTAGATATGAGTGTGTGAAACTTCTGAGAAGGCACCACATGAATGTATGCTCATCCCAGAGGAGAATTCAACAACAGACAACAAAGTGCAATTAATAAAAATCCAACTTGGCAAAGCAATGTGTTTCCTGGGGTCATTTGCAGACAGAGGAGTGCAGGCTACTTATGGGAGTAGAGATGACTCAGAGGCAGATACATCACTAGAAATCCCACCCCAACAAGGGGGACTCACGGCATCTGCAGTCCTGAGCTCTGCTCCACGGCCTGCTTGCAGTAGGACAGTCTCCTCCAGACTGCTGTCTGCTCAGGAGCTCCTGCAGACTGATGGCCAGAGGGTCTCTTCTCAGCAGTGATTTCCTGCTGTCTTTACCTTGGGGAAGGCGCCATCCCCAGTCTTGAGATGTTCAGGACCTTTCTGAAGATAAAGCTGTTCGCTTCTGAGCCTTTCTCAATATTTCCAGTGCTCACAGCATTCTCCCACGCCCAGACTGGGGGGGCAAAGACCAAGGTGGCGCTGTTTTATGACTGGAGGGGAAATTCCATTAGCAGATACTCGATTAAAGACCTGGAGATGTCGCTTCATAACCGACAGATGGCACATGAAAACACAGACACGCAGTTGGCTGACAGCTCAATCCCAGCACTTGGAGCCTGATGCAGGATGCTGGCTGAGGGTTCAGGGCCAGCCTGGGGTACATAAAGCTTGGAAACACATACAACACCCCCCCCACCACCGACACCAGCTGTGGAAGCTCAGCGAGAAGCAGGGACGTTCTTGCAGCCACCACGGAGAACACCACAGCTGTTCTTGCAAACATTCAGAGCACGATCACCTGAGTGGTCATTCGATTTCTGAGCAGGAGCTCGGGGAAAGTGAAAGCTGGAGACACTGTTCAGTGTCCAAGAAAGAAAGAAAGAAGAAAGGGAGGGAGGGAAGGAAGAAAGAGAAATAGAGAAAGAATAGAGAGTGGGTCTACACTCACTTTTCAGTGGTGGGCGGGTGTTTGAGGGGTGGGGAGGGAAACTGCGAAGGGGACCTTAAGGATTCTGACCTAAAGCCATGTCTCCTTCCTGATCCACACAGAGAGTTGGTGCCGCCCCTACTGGGCGACCCCTACCCCACTATTTCCCAAGGACAGCTGTATCCCTAGGCCCAAGGTCCGCTCTGTCCTGGCTGATGCACCTGCCCCTGGGGTCCCTGGCGAGAAGGCACCAGGGGCCTCAAGCAACTTCTCCGGCTTCAGTCCCCTGAGAATGAAAATGGTGTCAGACTCCAATAGCGCCTCTCTCCAGGCTCCCACTCCATGCGGTATTTGTGCACCTCCACGTCCTAGCTTGGCCTCAGTCTCAGATCCAAGGTTCTATTGGATGCTGCAGGATTGGCACCTGGTTTCCCTTGGGGTTCAGTGGGAATCCCGAGGGTGGGCGGGGCCGCAGAGGCGGAGCTGACAGCAGGGGTGAGGCCAGGCTCTCACACCTTCCAGAGAATGGTGGGCTTGGACCAGGGCCCAGAGGGGCGCCTCCTCCGCGGGCTGCTTAAACAGCTCGCCTGTGACAGCCAGGATTACCTCGCTCTGAATGACCTTCTCTCCTGAACTGTGGCGAACATGCCGGATAAGATGACTCTTCGCGGGGTTGGGGATTTAGCTCAATGGTAGAGCGCTTGCCTAGCAAGCGCAAGGCCCTGGGTTCGGTCCCCAGCACCAAAAAAAAAAAAAAAAAAAAAAAAAAAGATAAAATTACAAAAAGGAAAAAAAAGATGACTCTTCACGAGTGGGAGGCCGCTGCTGTGGGGAGCAGCTCAGGGCCACCTGGAGGGGCTCTGTAGATACCTGAGAACTGAAGGAGACACGCAGCGCACAGCTATGTGGGGCAGCAGGGCGACTCTTCCATCTGTCCTGGGACTGGGGCTCGTGTCTCCCTGGAAAAACACATGGATCCAGCAGGAACACTGCGACTGTCTTGTGCTGTGAGGGCACTAGTGCTCCTGGGTCTCTCAACCAGCATCAGACAGCCACGCTCCTGAAGCTAGCCTTCTTTTTATTTTCATTTTATTTTGCTTCCATGTATGCGCTATGGGATGAATACGTGTGTGTGTGTGTGTGTGTGTGTGTGTGTGTGTGTTTTCATGTGGGATGAGTGTACATGTGTCTGAGAGGATGTGCCTGTGGAGTCCCAAAACCATATCAAGAATCATTCTCCATCATTCTTCCATCATAACTGCTGTGAGACAGGGTCTCTAATTTAAACCAGAGCAAACCATTAAGGCTGGTTTGCTTAGCCAGCTTCTTCTGGGGACTCCAGAGTTCCCCATCATATCTGATGACATGGGAATCAGGGAACAAAACTCAAGTCATTTGCTTGTAAAGCACAAGATGTAAATCCTGAGCTATTTCCTCACCCTCAGGCTCACCCTTCTCTGGGACAGTTCAGAGTCTGTCTCAAGATGGGAGGACAAAAGGTCCCTTAAATAACCAACCAACGGTTCCCTTCAGTCTGCAGCCCACTGTGAGCCATGGCCTCTCTCAGGCCAGGTTCTCTGCCCAAACCCAGTGTCTTTGGAGGTGTGACTCTGGTATTTCTGAACCTCCCTACCCCCACTCACTAACTTGCCAATGGGAGAAAGTCTCCCACCATGGATTGGTCAACCCAGTTTCTAGAAGTTTCTAAAGGATAATTTCTAGACTCTGTGTCTACAACACAATTCTGTTCATTTTCTGCATGGTCATAGGAGAACTGCTGGGATCTGCAGGAAGAATTACAAAAGCATGACTTTTCCAAGTCTTTCCTCAGATCCCCCACATGCACATGTGACCCATCACCCTGGACATAAAGGGAAGGTCATCTTGAAGTGCTGGGCCCTGGGCTTCTACCCTGCGACCATCACTCTGATCTGGCAGCTGCATGGGGAGGACCTGACCCAGGACATGGAGCAGGGGATGGAACCTTCCAGAAGTAGGCAGCTGTGGTGGTGTCTTCTGGGAAGGAGCAGAGATACACCTGCCATGTGCTGCATGAGGGGCTGCCTGAGCCCCTCACCCTGAGATGGGTGAGGAGAGTGTGGGCACAGGAAAGCAGGGACCTTGCGGAGATCTGAGCAGGGTCATGGCTGAGAGCTGGGGTCAGACACTCACTTCCTTCCCTTTGCAGAGCCTTCTCAGCCCACCTTCCTTACAGTGACAATCACGCTGGTCTGGTTCTTTTTGCAGCTGTGGTCACTGGAGCTGTGGTGAGGAAGAAGAAGAATGCAGGTAGGGAAAGGCAGGATCTGAGTTTTCCTTTTTTTTTTATTTATTCAATTGTGCATGTATGCGTGTGCTGCGTGCGTGCGTGCGTGTGTGTGTGTGCGTGTGTGTGTGTAGAACCATGCGCGAATTCGGGAACCACCATGGACCACCTCCACCTCCTCCTTGTTTACTCTGCCCCAGGATTCACAGGCTCTGACCTACCAGGACCAGAAACACAGGCCGCCCCCACTTCTGCCTGCTGTCTATACGTGGGGTCTAGGATCGGAAGTCAGGACCTTCCTTCCACCTGCAAGGCAGAGGCTTAACCTCTGAGCCACCTCTCCAGCCCCAGGATCTGAGTTTTCTCCTAAGTCAATTCACAGAATTTGTCCTCTGCCTCAACAGTGGGAACCATCTCACACACACACACACACACATATGCATGCACGCACACATACATGCTGCACAGCCTGGGTCTGTGTTGCCCACACTGACTCTCCTGTAAAGCACATGGAACATGATGGACACATTCACTGATGACTGTGGGTGGGGCCTGACTCCCAGCAGTCAGAGGTCAGAGGGGAAGGTCCCTGCTGAGGACAGGCCTCCAGGAGGACAGTCCATGCAGCCCCTGCTCAAGTCCTTTCCTCACATCTCCTGACCCTTCTCATGGTCTGCAATCAGTTCTAGAAACTTCCTATGGAATGTACTTCCCTAGTCTTACAATCTGTCTTCCCACAGGTATGAAAGGAGGGAGCTATGCTCAGGCTGCAGGTGAGTGTGGGGAGCAGGGTGATCCCTGAGCCCTTGGGGTACAGAGGGAGTCAGCCAGCCCATCATTCCTCCTGCAGCCACGTCTTCTCTGGGCTCTGAGTGTGGCCTGTTCTTTCTCTTCCTAGACAAGCATGATTACCCACAGCTCTAATGTGTCTCTCACAGCTTGTGAAGATGATGCCTGAGGGCCTGAGTTCAGGGTAGGGGTTCAGGGTACAGCCTGGGTCTCAGCCTGGGTCTCTTCAAATCTGGGCTCCTGAGTGATAGTGGCAGCTGGGAATGTCACCTCTGCAGTGACCTCCCTGAGTGTGTTCATGGTCTCATCCTGCAGCTTGAGACAGCTGCACCGTGGGACCCAGAGACACAAGAGTTTTGGCTTTAAGTGCCAGAGTCTCTTGTGTCAAAGGTGTCTAAAGATGTACGTGCTTCTGTGAAGATGTGAGGGGACCAGCCCATCCCCACCCACCAGCACCCTGCCCTGCTCTGTCCTGGGTTCCCTTCCAGGGTCAATTTCCTGTTCTAAAAATATGAAAGTGAATTTGTTTCAGATCCTTGACCTGAGACGCTGGCAAGGTAATTAAAGAAGAAATTCCTAATCTGTAGATGAAATAACTGGCGGCACTTGGAACACTGTGGAATGTGTTGTCTTTGTGAACGTGGCAAGTCAGCAGGAGAAGACAGTGCAGACCCTGCATGGACATGGCAGTGCCCATGGGAGCTGCATTCACGGGTGCTTTGCTGTGGTCACTCAGCAGCATCATGTCCTGGGCTCTGGTCCCATCATCAGAGCCACATGTGGTCAGGTCTCATCCCAGGACGCAGACAAGACAGAGCTGCTGCCTCAGGTGGTGCAGCCAGGGCTGCTGTGCCAACTCAGCCTGGCTCAGGCCTGCTGCGCTCTCAGCCCATGGGCAGTGTCCACGTCTCCTCCTGCAGCATCTCTAGATGAGGAGGAGGCTCCTGTGCTGCAGAAGGATGCTGGTCCCCTTGTCTTCCGGGATCCCCAGTGTGACCCCAGCAGCAAATGTTTCTCCTTCATGGTCCGTGAGGTGCAGCAAGGTCCCTGAGCCCAGGATCCTGTGGACAAAGACATCGATGTTCTGGCTCTGAGCTCCCATCCTCCCTCCAGAGCTGCCCTAGAGTCTGTCTGTTTCTTTCCACAGTCTCGCTTCAGGGACGGGTCCCACTGACCCCCGCTAGGCTCAGGTCTGATGGACTCTTGTGGAGCTGTGTTCTCTGGGCTTCATTTCCCAGCTCCTCCCCGGCTCTGGGCAGCTGTCAGTTCTCAGTGCAAACTCAAGGTAGACTCCAGTTGGATGTGTGTTTGGTTACAAAGTAATCTGGACCAGTCAGGGTCAGAAGCCCCCGGAGGCCAGCAGTGTGAGGAAGGCTCAGGAGACCCTGACCTCAGCATGAGAGGACCTGCCCTGTGGCTGCCACAGACACCCTTGGGTGTGAGGTTGCATCCATAAAGATGACTTCTATGGGGCTGAAGAGGTGGCTCAGGGGTTAAGCCTCTGCCTTGCAGGCGGAAGGTCCTAAGTTTGGATCCTAGACCCCACCTATAGAGGCTGGGCGGAAGTGGGGGCGGCCTGGGTTTCTGGTCCTGGTAGGGCAAAGCCTGTGAATCCCGGGGCAGAGTAAACAAGGAGGAGGTGGAGGCGGTCCATGGTGGTTCCCGAATCGCCCGTGGTTCTACACACACACACACACACACACACACACACACACACACACACACGCACGCACAATTGGATTAAAAAAAAAAAAAAAAAAAAAAGATGGCTTCTTCAGATTTTCCTCCAGCTTGGAATATTCCCTCTGGAGCCAGGAGGGAGGCCGTGAGGTCCATGCACCTAGGAGCTCACTTGTCTCCAGAGCTGAGGACAGCAGATGCAGGAGCTTCCTGAGGTTTCACATGCAGGAATCAATCCTTTCTGAGGGAGAAGAGTCTGCTGTGTGGTGTGGAGCGCCACCTAGCGGACGTGCTGTGCAGGATGCCGCCTGTTAGCAAAGGAAACTCCCTGAGTGCAGGTCTGAGGGATGCGTCAACAGTTCATGAGTTTTCCATGAAAAGCAGAAGCACAGAAACGTTGTTTAACCCATTTTTGTTTCCTCGATCCCCTTAAGGAATAAAACCAAAGCCTGAGACCCGTGGGATCTCTGTGTGCAGTGCAGATATCTCATGTAGAAACTGTCTCTCTCTAGTTGACCCTAAACCTCAGCCATGTGGATTCTCCTGGTGTCTCAGGCTGTTTGTACCAAGCATGCTCTGCAAACCAGGAAAGAGTCTCATTTCCCTCTCTCCTCCCTACAAAGCAACTGCCTGACATCTCAACTTACATACTAATTTCCAGTTCCCTGCTCATCCCCTCTGCATGAATTAAATATGTCAGATTCTCCCGGTTCACCCTCCAAAAGAACTGAGAATGTTCCCCACTTGTTCTGGTCTAAATTTTATTCTATTTCTTGTGTACATCTGATTCTTCCGATTTCTTTCCTGTTATTGGGTCACCAAGCTAGACATGATGTACTCAGGATGTGAAGAAGGAAAAGCAGCTATCAGGGACCCCCCCCCCTTTAGATGAGCTGCCTGCAGACTGCACAGGGTCCCCAGCGACCACTCTGCTCTGTGTCACTGCTCAGCACTCACTGGTTTTGTTCACAGCTACATCATGTTGCAGGGAGAGTCAGCTGCTTCTGTGACTCAGGACTCCTGCACGGGGTCCACTGGCATCCGTGTTCTCCGTCATGGCGTGAGGACAGGAGGAGTCCAGCCCTGAGCACCGGCCCTCCCCACGCTGCTCTATGTCTCTTCCCCTCTCTCTCCTGCTCCAGCCCAGGCAAGGCTAGGCATGTCCACCCCTGACTGAACTTTAGCTTTCCCTGAGTTCGGCTCCTGCCTGTTTGAAGCAAGGGTATGCGTATTAGTTTTGTTTCAATGTGTAACATGAGGTGTGACTTGCAGGATCTGCAAGGGACAAGATCCACATCACGGGCCTGAGCTGATAACCCTGAAGACTCCCGGGACCCATGTGGCTGAGCTGAGTTCCCTTCAGGTCAGGCATGGAGTGTGGTGGGGCTGTGTCAGACCTCCACCTTCTTCTTCTTTTTTTTTGAACAAAATACATAAAATTTTTATTTTCAGTTTTAGATGGTACTATTAGACTTAAAAACAACTGCCCATTAAAGTTTATGGCTTATTTTTCCAAGTAGAATATTTACCTTTAGATATAGTTTATTCTTTTACAGTCTTTACAGTTTTGGGAATAACACACAAATGTAAGGTGAAGATAATTAAATCACCCTTAGCAATATTTACAGAGCTATTAACCAGAATAAAGGTTGAAATTAATCACACTTACTTGCACTGTACAATAATTGAACTTATATAACACACAGTAAACACATAACTTCTATATAATCAATGAATAATATATTCTCAACAAATAAATGTAGCAAATACATTATATATAAACAGAACGTTTTAGGCACATTTATTAATACCAGTTATAACTATGTCATGATCAACCTAGTTACAATGAGAACACACAAGAACAACAGTTTATGTGCTGAAGTGTTTCAGAGATAAAGAGATACACATTCTGGTACATCTATACAATGGAGTACTACTCAGTCATCAAAAATGATGAATTACTGGAATTTGCTGGGAAATGGATGTCATTAGAAACAATTATATTAAGTGAAGTATCCCAAACCCAGAAAATTAAGTGCTGTATGTACTCCCTAATAGGTGGCTCCTAGTACAAAACTCACCCAGCCCACATTGAGACACTCAAAGGTAAACCTATGTAATACAGTAATTGCAAGGATTATGAACAGGAGGGATGGGGTTGGAGGGCCACACCAGACACAAGGAGAGAGGGGACCATGTTACAGCAGAGAAAATAGGACTCCATCAAGGAATGCAAGTAAGTAATGTGACACTGGTTAAGTTCACAGATGTTCGTTCCTGATCATGTACAACTGAGGGGGTATGATCTCACCAGAAGGGGAGGGCATATAGTCTGGCAGATAAAAAGTAATCATTTTGCAAATGGGTGATTGGCACCTCCCTCTCTGAGGTTTCCTACTTTTATTACATCTACCCTTGAATGTGCTATTATAACAAGACTCCAGTTTAACAGCTTTTTGTCTCTGGCCAGGGGGTGACATACAGTGCCCATCAGGATGGAGTGAAGGGCATTGCAGGAGCAGCAAAACTGCAAAAGAAAATCAACAAACCACAATCCAGAACTTCAGAGACTCTATATCAACCACATAGAACTAGGCCAGCCTAATCTCCCCCCATCCTGAAGCTCAGGGACATTTGTGGAACAGAGGGCAGTAAGATTGTAAGAGCAAAAGGATGGGAGGAGCAATGATTTGCAAGATTCTCCACACTAGTTAGGGCCGAAGCAATCATAATAGGACTTTGCATGCCCTGCGCAATGTTCAACACACTATTGACCTCACAAAGTCTAGCATCAGCCAAAGGCACCAAGATCCTTGGAAGCAAGGGATTGACAGCCACAGTAGTGTTCCTATGCTTAAGGGGAACACGAGAAAGAGTTCAGGGAAATGCCACTGGGTCCTTGTACATCATTGGAGAGGAGGACGCAGAGGAGAGTTAGGCATACACAATAAAGGATTCTCCGGGAATTGGGGGGGGAGGCACTGGGGGATGGGGAGGGAAGAGAGGGGGAGCAGGGGGTGGGGGGGGGGAGGAGGGAGGGAACTGGTCTACCTATTAAGTTTGTATGAGCGGTAATAAAAATGTAAAAAATAAAAATAAACAAAATCACAATGAAAAAAAAAGAGATACACATTCTTGAATACCACTGAGTAAAATTGGTCACTTTACAAGGATACGTAGAATAATCAAGATCTATAATGACATATATATTTCTAAGTCTCATGACAGCAAAGATTTTGTTTCTGTTCTCTGCAATTATAACTTATATAATAGTACACAGTAGGTGGTCATTAAAGATTTCTTGAATAATGTAATAAATTTCAGCACATATGTGATTAGATGAATGAAATTTGAGTATCAATTTAGACTTGGACTAACCCAGTACTTGCTTCTTTATTTAGGCTGAGAAAATAAAAAGCTGTGAGGCACACAACCTCCTCCTATTACTCCAAGAAACATTTGTCCTTATCCATACTAGGCTGCACATGCTGGCAGAAAAAGTAAAATTTCGAACACCCATAATAACCATTTCTTTCAGAAGATGGGACAGCATTGTTTCAAAGAACCCACTGTAACAGGTAGGCAAAATCTAAAAAGGTCACTGACTCCGTGACCCTGAGTTGCTCTGCACACACTTGAACCTGCCTATTACTGGAGCAATACCAGCTTGTTCAAATACTTTCTGGAAATCACATGCTAAGGTCACTGTACTAAGGCATATTTGTTTTTACTTCACTTCTATAAAATTTTTACTGTATTATATTCTAAACTTGGTAACAGGTGATGTTAAACTTTCTGATATATTTAAATCAACAGAATCTTTTAGTTTAAATGGCTGATGTATGCCAATCTGCCAAGATTATATACAAAAATAAACATGTCCAGATTTTTTTCCTATTTAGGATAAATATTTTAATCTCTTAAAATCTTGCTATACTTTATTCTTTATTATCTCTGAAAGGTCTATTTAATGTATAACACACTAATTAGAATACACTAATCTGTGCCTATAAGGTTGTATATTTTGAGATTTTGAATATAAACCTGGTTTGGGGATGTAGCTAAGTGAGGTAAGGTATTACGTATATGTTGTAGGTGGTTCTGGAATTCCAAAGTCAGGTCTGACATTTGTGTGGCAAGTGCCTTCCGTACTGAGTCACTGTCCCATCTCTTATAGTCTCTTTCACATGTTACTCCTATCTCTAATCAACTCTCTACAACCTATCTTTTCTTGAAATGTATCATAGCATTTTGGCTTTACTCAGCAGGTTTTATTCATATTATACATCATTACCAATCTTTCTTCATGTGGGTCCAAAATGCCTCTGATTCCTGACCCAGCACACTTCAGACACCATAAACATCCAAATTCAGTGCATAAAATTCTAGAGTAATGGAATACTGGTTTACCAGTTAGTGTTTTGTGGATTTCGTGGACTAGACCACCAGATCAACCCACAAAGTGTGGGCTCCCACTGGTTCATGTAATGTTTGAGATAGGGTATCATGATATAGCCCAGTCTGCTGTAAAGTCATTCTCCAATCACCTTAGCCTCCTGAGTGCTAGGATTCCAGGTGGGAACCACCATGCACGATCTTTTCAAAACAAGGTCAGGTAGTTCAAAAAGAACCGATTACACAAATTATTACATACTTTTTAGCATGTTAATACACTCTTTTTCCTCTTGGAGTTACTCTCATAAATACAAAATGGCTGATAGGAACAAGACCACCCCGAATTCAGTTCTCTTGAGATGATTCCAAGTCAGAGCAGACCTCCACCTTCTGAGCCCTGGATGTCACTGTTGAACTAGGTTCTCCTCGCCTCCTCTGTCCTCATCCCTCGGGAGAATGTCGTTCCCCCAGGAACTGAGACCCCAGGGCTCAGAGCCCAGCCTTGTCCCGTCTCCAGCACTGTGGACAGCACTTCCCTTCCACCCTCAGGCTCCTCTGTGGTTGTTACTTGTTTCTTTCAAGGGAGACATTTGGGTAAAGAGTTTATGAACTGAAGGTCAGCCTGGGTTACATGAGGAAATCAGGTCTGAAAGTGAGAAAAGGAGAGTTAAAAAAGGGAAGGAGGAAGGGAAGAATGGAGAGAGAGAGAAGATAGAGGAGAAAGCACAGCGTCCCATCCACCTACACACTGCTGCTGTCCTCGGGAAGACTGGACAGGTCCTGTACACAGGTCACCACGGGAGGACAGGACACGGTTCCCCCTGTCCTGCCAGGGCTGATGGACACTGAGCTCATAAAAGGGCGGCTGCTGTCCTGCAGGGGGCAGTGGTGAGTGTGGTCCCCAGAGATCTGCTCCTCCCTGGTCCCTCATACATCACTGGCTCTTAGCATCACTGTCTGTCTGGGGTTGTGTTTCCACAGAGCTGCAGACTCCCAATTCTGACCTGACACAACAGAGGGGCTCAGACAGGACCCTGCACCCCAGGTTCTGTTTTTGGACAGTGATTCCTGACATAGATTGAGTCAAGATCATCAAGTGTGTTAAGGGCTTTGTTGGCAACTTGGTGCTGTGGGGGGGGGGTTTGCACAGGAGGCGACCTGCAGGGGGAGCTCAGCCAGTCCCGCTGTGGGGGGAGGGGCGGAACAGGCTACTGATGGCACTGTGGGAACCACACCTGGCCCGTCTTGCTCCCCATTTGCTGAAGCCTCTTCACCGCGGGTCCTGCTGACGGTGTGGCCACCACTCTGCGGCCACAGGCCCAGGGCAACAGGGTCATCACACAGGACTTTACACTGTGAGCTCAAATCAACCATTTCTCTCTGGAAGCTGATTATTGACTCAGATGGTCTTTTGTCTCTGTATGAACGTGGGAGAAGTAACTGGAGAAAGAGATCTGGTTTTAGCTCCTGGTTCCACAGGCTCCAGCACTTGCCTGGCCGCCTCCATGGTTCTGGAGCTGCCTGAGACGGAACCTCATGGCAGGTGCTGACCTGCTGATGTCCATCTCGCGGTGTGGAAGTGGCGCCCAGTGATTCAGTCATCGCCCAATACTGACTCCACCTGGGGACCAAGCATTCAGCACAGGAGCCTGTATGGGGACCCTGCTTGTTCTTCAGCAGTCGACCCCTGGGTCCCCCAAGGCTCCTTCCAGCCACGGGGCAAACACATGTAGTTCATGCTCAACAGTCCATTGGCCTTAACAGTTCAGCAGCTCTCAGGAAGCTCCATCCAGCTTCTGCTCTGGGACGTCAGGGGACCCCAAGGTTAGACGCTGTGATGTACCTGCTGCCCCTGCGTGCAGCCACAGATTCAGCACTTTATTCCCACAGAGAGGGTGGAATCCTGAGGGAAGGGACAGGACCACAATCAGACTGAAGCCAGCGGGCTAATGTTACCCTGTAGCTCCCTGTAGCAGGTGCTGCTGTGCTGGGAACTGCAGACAGAGAAGCTCAGCCCTGTGAAGCCTGCTCTGCCCTCAGGCCTCTCTCTGTGTGTGGCTCCACCCATTGCCTCTCTCTGTGTGTGGCTCCACCCACTGCCTCTCTCTGTGTGTGGCTCCACCCACTGCCTCTCTCTGCCTGTGGCTACACCCACTCCCTGTAGATGTCCTTCACTCATGGTCTCTGGTTCAGGCATCTCCACTTCCTTGGGGGGGTCATAGTGACTTCATCTCACCACATAGCTCCACGTTTCCCTCTCCCAAAGAGGCCTGGAAGGATATTCACACTTGTCATTCATTGTTTGGCCTCTGGGGATGGCCCTGGGGGTTCTGACCACAGCTTCAGGACCCTCTGCTTTGATGCATCTGCTCTGCTGGTCCTGGGAAACATTTCCTACTGACCTGTAGGAAAAGTCTTTGAATGGTTGATACTTTTCCAGTCTTAGTCCTCCATGAGTCCTTTAAATGCAGCATTTACAGTAACATGGGGTCTCTGGAAGGGAGAAACAGGAATTGGTTCCAGGCCAGGACTAGAGAGATCTCAGCCATCATGAAACTACTGAAACAAACTTACTCTCAGCTAGGCCTGCTTTAAGTGTTACATAGAGGGAATCATCCAGAATCACTGACTATAAAGATTATAACAAAGAACACCAAAAACTCATGGGAACAAGAGATGCAAAAGTGAATAACAGGAAGGTGTGCAAGGAAATATATGAAGACATCAACAATCCTAAACAGCCAACAGCTGTAACAGGGAAGTGCAAAGAAGTGCATAGACATATGTGATTTACCTCATCCTCAGATGGTCAGTAACTGCACAATTAACAGTATCTAAAAAGACACATTTTCTGCTACAATGCTGGGAACAATGTGGACTTAAATATAGTTTTAGGGAAAAAGCAAGTCAAGCTGCTTGGTATCAGTCTTCCCATCCCAAGATTAGATCACAGGACAAATAACAGACACTGGAAAGGCCCAAGAGCAGGAGAGAAGTCTCCACTGCTGTCTGTTTCGCACCAGCCTGATCTGTACTCAAGGAGTCCTGAGAAGACCAGCTACAGCCCATGCAGGGTCCCTCTGACCCTGGGGGTTCTCAGAGCAGTGCTGCTCCCTGTGGGATTGTCTGGCTACAAAGCTCAGCTCCCCACAGTGGCACTGAACTCTCACAGCCACATCCTCTGCACCCTGAACTCACTGTGTTTCCTTCTACTGTGACACACTCTTTCAAGACACTTCTGCTCTGCTTTGTGCAGATGATTTTTGCTGTACACAAGAAACAAATCTGCCTGCAAACCCACGCCACATGCTCAACTGGAATCACTTTTTGTTGTGTTTGCCAGAGTTTTGCCCAACGGGCAAGTATCAACTCAAACTCCCCAGGAAGCCCAGGCTGAACTCAAATTCAGCACCTCCTGCCTCTAAGTCTGGAACTCTGCATCATGGCTGTGGTGGTAGAAGCTGCCTGTAATTCTAGCCCAGCAAGAGGAAAGCTGGGGATCCCCAAAGCAAGCTGGCTATGCAGACTAGCCCTGAAGGGGTGCTCTGGGTTTAGTAAGAGACCTAGGCTCACAAAAGAAGGTGAAAGAGCAATTGAGGATGATTTTTGATATGACCTTTGGGCCTCCACAAGTGAATACATACTCATGTACACACACCTGCACACAAACATACACCAATCCACATGTAAACATAATCTCTCTCTGTCTCTCTGTCTCTCTCTTATACATACACACACACACACACACACACACACACACACACACACACACCCTTCACATGTATGTATCTCTAAACAACAACAAAAGGCCACGAAATCTCTGTGTGATGCTATAATTGTGGTGAGCTGGTAGGTAGTCTACAGTAGTTTTTCTCTGGAAGACCAAACAAAAAGTAGCCCGTGAGGAAAGCTGGAGAAAGACTTGCTGTGGAGCCTGGCGAGGGCGGTGTCCTCAGCACATGTCCCCTTGATGACTCTAGACCTTCTCTCAGAGGAGTTTCCATCACCAGGGTGCTGGATGTGGGGAGGGATGATTGACAGGAGACGCAACAGTGTCCTTAGTGTTCTAATAAAATTAAAGTTATTTGGTATCTGTTCTTGTTCTGAAAAGAAAAGCACACCAGCATACTGCAATATTTTTTTCTTAGCTTTCTTCTGCATATGACTCTGTCCAGAACTAATTCATTTTAATTTTTATTTATTGTTCTTCTTATAAACTCACTTGTCTTCTGAGTTATCTTCATTTTTGTTCCCAGTTGTGAAAAATGAAAGTTTTAATAGACACTTGCCCCAGGTTTTGAATTTTTCAGTATGTTTAATTTTGAAAGCCAGCTGCAGAAAAAAAAGAATTTATTTCAAAGGTATCTTTAAAATAGTTATATTAATATGCATACATTTAACTATATACATATTTATATACATAATGTAATTATAAGAGTCAAAGTATATCATCACCTCGAACCTTTGAATTAATGTCCAGGGAGAATGAAATTACCCTAAGAAAATATAGCTTTTCCAAGGAGGGATAATTATCTCTTAAAATTGGTTATACTCTGAAACCAAGGGGACATTTTGAACCATTTTATAGAACCAGAATCTAGACAAGAATTAAGAAGGTGACATTTCTCCAAATCAGTTTCATTACATATGATTTCTATTATCAGACAGGGTATGTATCTATGTGATCTCTTCAGCATCTTTTGAAATTGCAGAGTTAGAATGATAATTTATTTTTTAATACCAAGCACTCTTTAAAAATTTGTACCTCTAGGAGTAGAACAATCAAGGCTGATTCCCAAAGTCACCCTTGGGCTGCCACACACAATGCTCTCTGATACACACACATACACACATACACAAATAAATTTAAAAAGCTTAAAAATTTGTACCTCTAAATAAATTTTAATTGGTTACGCACAAAACCAATCTCAAACAATATGAGATGAAAATTAGCATGAAATGGTAAATTGAAGTGATCACAGACGTTTTAACCTTGGAGTCGCAGCGTGAGAACCAGGGACGTTGAGTTTGTGCCTCTTGAGCTTCAGCATCTTTGAGCACCATCTCACACAGACTGTTGGGAGTTTACGATGCAAAGGAAGGGAACAGGAGGAAAGAAGTTTATGGCACAGCCGCAGAAAGCAGCCTGGAATCAAGCTGCACAGGGGATAATATTCTACCTGCCCAAGCATGGGAAGCATGGAGACAGCAGTGCCTGGGCCTGGGAGGAAGCTGACGGCGACCAGACCAGCGTGGCAGCTCCCTCCCCATCCACTCCTCCTCCCAGGGCTGTGGTGAGCTGGCCATGTGCACACATACACACACACACACACACACACACACACACACACACACACACAGCTTAAAATGCTCTCTCCTGCCTGCCTTGATTCTCCTGCACATGAGCTGCAGAGCAGCAGCAAGAGCAAAGCTGACAACTGCTTCCCGTCATTCGGGAGCGCAGGGCTTCTCCCTTCCTAGATGCCAGAATCCCTTCGGAATCACACCGAGACTCTCCCTTCCTAGGAGACCAGGAACCAGAACCCTGGAACCACATCAAGCCTTACAGATTGGAATCTCCTCAAAATTATATGGAGTCTAGTTTTTGTGTTTAGTAGTGTGGATGGATCAAGTCCAGAAGAGAGTGGAAGACAGCCACGTGAGGAAAGGCTCAGGCGACCCTGACCTCAGTGTGAAAGGACCTACACTGTAGCTGCCACAGACACCCTTGGATCTGAGGTTGCATCCATAAAGATGGCTTCTGCAGATTTTCCTGCAGCTTGGAACATTCCATCTGGAGGCAGGAGGGAGGCCTGTGAGGTTCATGAAACATGAGAAGCTCATAAGTCTCAGGAACTTGAGGACAGAAGATGCAAGAGCCCCTCCTGAGATCTTATGCACAGTGAGTTTCTAGAGGAGAGGAGGCTGCTGGCCAGGCTATCTGCAGGTTGCAAGGGGGTCCCCAGTCAGGGGTTGTGCTGAGTAGACTCTTGTGGGTTCATCTGGAAGCTAGAAATCACCTAGGAAATGTGACTTCCCAAGCTGGACAGGGTGCATTGGGATATTTGCTGTCTGTGGGGGTACAGTCAGACTCCCAGGATGTGATGTGATGACAGTGTCTGTGTGACTGTTCTCACAGGATTGTGCACAGCAATGTGACTTCTGTGCAGCGAGTTGGCTTCACAGACACAGATGCCTGGTGGACTGAGGTCCATGCCCAGAGCCCAGGATTGAAGGAGAGAATCAGACTCTGGATGCTGCTCTCTGACTCCACATGTACCTGTTTCCCTCCCACCTCTGTTTCAGTTTGTCTGCTTCTCTGCTCCCTCTCTTTTTCTCTTACAATAAGTTAATAAGTAAAGTATTTTATTTAACAATTCACGACACTCTTCCAGGACACCCTGTGAGGCATGGATTTGCTGCAGGCCTCATGGAGCAGGGGCTTTGTTGGGAGAACACACACTGCACTGGGAAGTATGAAGGACAGAGTCATGTGGGGAGATGCATATGGGGGTCTGTCATTGTCATAGTTAGGCACAAGTGTCAACTTGATAGTTGAGGGTTTGAGCTCTGGGCACATTTGTAGAGAATTAGTTGTTGAGTTAAGCCTAGAGCAAACCTGCAGGAGATTAGCTGATGGGGAAGGCCCAGGTGGGTGGGATTAGACCCTGCAATAAAATACAGAGAGCTGTTTGAGAGAATCGGAATCCTTGTTTACACTTAACCAGACATGCTGGTCTGGTAAGTAAGGATCGTCCCTCTCTCAGCCGTTATATGGAGATGGTATTGCCAGTTCCCTCGGCCTCATATTGGTTCATGTTCTCCTGTTAAGCTGGATGGACTATGAACTGTAACTGGATTATTGTAAGAAAATAAACCCCTTGAGTTCCCTTAAGGCTTTTTAAAAAATTTTTTATTTATTCAGTTGTGCTTGTGTGCATGTGTGTGCATGTGTGTAGATCCACGGGCGAATTCGGGAACTACCATGGACCGCCTCCACCTCCCCCTTGTTTACTCTGCCCCGGGATTCACAGGCTCCGCCCTACCAGGACCAGAAATGCAGGCCGCCTCCACTTCCACCCAGCATCTATGGGTGGGGTCTAGGATCAGAACTCAGGACCTTCCGCCTGTAAGGCAGAGGCTTAATCCCTGAGCCACCTCTCCAGTCCCTCCCTTAAGCCTTTTGATGGTGATTTACCCGCAACTATTCAGGGGAACTGCAACAGTCATGGTTTGAAATATGTGCCCCACAGTCTCATGTGTTTGGGAAAGTCATGGCACCTTTGAGAGGTGAAGCCTTGCTGGAGGAAGACAGGCAAAGGGGATGGGCCTTGAGTTGAATTAGTCCCAGCTCCCCTTTTGGAAAAGTCTGCTTTTGCAGCAGGAGTCTGGCAGCTCTCAGCCTCCAAGATGTCTGCAGGGACTCAGCCTATCTCCAGCTTCTGCCAGCCCGCCATGTCTTTTCCACCATCAAAGGACTGTTTCTCCTCTCTGGAACCATAAGCTGAATAAATCTCCCTTTCTCCCTTAAGTCACTTGACTTTGGATGCTCTTTCACAGCAGCAGGTAAGAGCACCTAGCAGAGGTGCTGGAAGAAGGGTTTGAGAGTCCAGGCATCTTGTTCCTGGGGTCTCCAGTAGTGCTCATGTGACATAAGCTAGAATAGGCAGGAGAATTGGAGTGCACCCTCAATGGAAACTTACATGCAGTCATCTGGATCCATTGCTTGGAAAGTTCCAGAACTCGTGTGGACCTGTCAAATGTTGGACTCTCCGAGACTCTCATGAAGTAAATGGGTCTCTTAGTCCTGACTAGAGATTGAAAAACTCAGAATCATTAGAGTCAGATCTCCAAAGACACTGAGTTGGACAAAGCACTTGGCCTGAGAGAGGCCGCGGTGCTCAGCACCAGCTCAGACTGAAGGGAGCTGCTGGTTAGTGATCTCAGGGATCTTCTCCCTTTGGGTGACCTCACAGTGGAACACTGTGCTGTTGGGAGGGTCTCCGCCCATTGGTCTTGGGTGCTCTGAGCTTCCAATTTCAACAGCTTCAGGTACTTGTGGGTAAGTGAGGTCTGAAAATAGTGAAGCCAAAATTTTCAAAATTAATTCACTGATTTTCCATTTTCTCCATCCTGAGGAGTGGGTTGAAACTTCAGTTCATCCATCTGTCCCCCTGACATGTGAAGCAATCTCTATCTAATGTCCACACTGTCCACACTGCCCATATCTCAGCTATTTAGGAGCGAAGTGGTTTTCAGATCCACTATCCACACACCAACTTCATTTGCTTCCCTTACATCCTTGGCAACAACCTGTTACTCAACATCAGCAGAGGGTGAGTACAGGACAGAGAGAGGGAGAGAGAGTTAGAGATCACTATGCACATGCTATTACAATACATTGCTGCAATTTTCTTTTATAATTACCTATTGATGTTCATCTTTAGTGTGTGACTTATTAATTTTATCATGTGTTGTGCATAGAAAACATGGAATGTGAAGAGGGTTCAACATTTGTTGAATTCATGCCCCCACAGGGATCTCTGCCCAATGGCGAAGTTCTGCAGGATGATGAAATGCTCTGGACCCCCTCACACCCCTATTTCTATAGGTGATACATACTCTGTGTGCATCACACACACACACATACACACACACACACTCAGTTACAGTGAAGCCAGGCCAAGGACAGAACCTGCATTCCCCACGAGCATGTCCCTCCTGTCCCTGGAACCTTAGTCAGGCAGCTTGAGAATCGTGACCACTCAAGAGGGTCGCCTGAAGTCCAGGAGGAGAGGAACACTACAGCATGACTTGGATAGTTAGAGATGTTCAAGTCCACTGTGAGTGAGGGTTGCTAAACGGTCATATGAGGTTCCTGGGGGACACAGACTCAGCCTGGGTCAGTGTAAAACAGAAGTAACAGGAACATGTGATCTGGAACGACACACTCAGACCCCCTGTAGAGCCCAGCGCACTGCTGGCACCTTCCTGTGTGAGAAGCACACGTTCCCATCTGCCACAGGTCCAGGCTGCGCTGCCCGCTGCAGGCTCCTGAGTTGTCTCTGGGTGCTGCAGGTCAACTTCCGGCTTCAAGGCAAAGCATCTCTCAGCTGAGCTTGCAGACCAGGGCCCCTTACACTCATGCTTGGATAGGAGTACAGAGAGAGGAAGGAGAGAGGCAGAACTCATCTTGGTGGTTGCCACTGATTTCCACAGACAGATCAGAGTCAACAATAATCAGGGAGACACCGGGACAGGGCAGCAGACAGAGTCAGGCTGGAAGCCTGCGTTGGGATTCACTTGGTGATCTCTCATCATTTCAGAGTCCTCCTGTGTCTGGACAGTGAAAACAGCCTGGTTCTGATCTCGCTGGTCACTGGGCTGTTGGAGAACAAAGTCTAAATCTCCTCGGTTCCAAAATACAAAGTGAACTGAACTGTGATGTTCGGTGTCCCTAGTCCTAAAGACGGGGGCGCGGGCGCCCCACAGCTGTTGTTGCTGGCAGTAGCCTTGGCCCTGCTGCGTAAGGGGATGGTGAGTGTGGGGTCTCGAAAGAAACCACCTCTGCGGGGAGGAGCAAGGGAGCCAGCTGGCTGGGGCTCAGCACCAGGAAAGCCATATTTCTGTTCTAGTTGGTCCAGAATCTGTGATGTCCCTTTTGAGCTGTCCCTGGCCGGCTCCCCGCTGCGTCCTAAACCAGACCCCTCCAGGACCAGGCAGGTCTCACCGCGCATCGCCCGCGCTCCCACCTACTGGGGTATTTCAGCACAGAGATGACAGCTCCGGCCTTTTCGTGGATCTTGCGGGCCACACTGTGTTCGTGCGCTCCAAGGCCAAAGTGGCTCATAGCAGAATTGAGCCACGGACGCTCTGCGGGCCTCAGGAGAAACGCAGTCTGGACTGCACAAGAGACACTGTATCTAAGCCTAGAGCAGATACACCTGCGGAGCCCATGCAGCCAGAGAAAAGACCATGAGCAACCCCAGACACAAGTCATAGGGCCAGTGCTCTTTCTTCTCCTCCCCTCCCCCTGCATGATTCTGGTTGCCCGAATCTCGGGTGGGGTTCACCCGGTCCTCCTCTGCCTATGAGAAGACTTGTAAGCTGGGTCAGAGGTTCAGCTTCCTTCGCTATTTCGGTGAAAACAGATCTGAAATATCACTGCAGTCAGCCACCGACTCGGGTGCCCTCAGAGGTCCCAGCCTGCCCCCTACCTCCAACCTTCTGCTTTTAAAGTCTGATCCCATTTTACCTGCATTCCAGTGTCCACTGTGACAAAATTGTAGAATTTTCAAACCTACAGAAAAGGAAAGAATGTTAGGATTAGTAAGGGTTTTTTGGGGGATACAGGGGTAAGTTTGGCCTCTGTGTGAAATGTTGCTCCCTTCTTGCTTGTCCATCCTCCCTCACCAAAATGGCACTGTCCTTTCTCACAGGTTACTGGAGCGCTGCTCAGAAGCCCAAGGGTAAAATGCAAAAGGGTTAACTTCTCTCAGTCTTCAAAGGGGACACCATCTCTGAACATGATGTCACCCTGAGGGCTGGACCCTGGACTTCTCCCCTGTGGACATCACCTTCACCTGACAGTGAATGGGAGGACCTGACCCAGGACATGGAGCTTGTGGGACCTGCTCCCAGCATCACAGGACAGAGGGAAGGTCCCGCTGAGGACCCTCCAGGGACTGCCCCTCCTCATGCAAGTCTCTCCCAAGGTTCCTCCTCCTCCTCACCTGAGTCTTCAGACAGTCTGGAAGCTCTTCTGGTTGAGAATTCATGAGGTCCTTCAGGTCACACGGCCCTGCCTCCCAGGCTTCCACTGAACTACTTCCCAAGGAAGGAAAAGGGGGCTCAGGATAGAGGTGATGTGGTGGGGCAGGTGCCTGAGAGTCTCTTGCAGACAGCAGTTGGGGGGCTGGGCGGCTGAGAGTCTTCCCTTTAGCCATCTACTCTGGGATCTGACAGGGTCGTGATTGGTTCTGCCCCATGCAGGGACAGTGCCCAGGGCTCTGAGATCTCTCTCCCTGCTCCCAAGGGGAGACCCCGAGTGTTCTCAGGTAGGGTGGAGGATGGACAGAGGGCAGACTCCTGGGCTCTGGGATGCTGGGATTAGAGTGAGGGGTTGGCTCAGTATCTCTGCACGGCACTCACTGATCTCGTTCACAGTTCCATCATGTTGCAGTGAGAGTCAGCTGCTGCCCGAGGGACTCAGGACTCCTGATGTGTCCACTCGCATCTGTGTTCTCCTGTCAGTGACATGAGGACAGGAGGAGTCCAGCCCTGAGCACCAGCCCTCCCCACACCAGTCTGTGTCTCTTCCCACCTCTCTCCTGTTCAGCCCAGGCAAGGCTGGGTGTCCGCCCCTCCCAAATAAAAATCAGCTTTCACTGAGTTCAGCTCCTTCCCTGCTTGAAGCAAGGGTGTGCCATTAGTTTGTGTTTCAATGTCTAGACACAAACTGCTTCTAAGATGTGGTAGCACTGTTACCCTGCCTGTGAAGAAGCCTGCGTGGGAACAAAGCTCATTCATGTAAAAGACAAGTGGAAGCCTCCGCCTGCAGGAAGCTCCCATGGCAGCTCCAGCAGCGCCTCCAGGGGGCGTCCTCGGGTAATTTATGCTGTTTGTTATGAATGGAACATGCTTTACTCTTTGTTCCTGTGCTTGCCTTTGGCTTGATAAGAAATTTTAGTCGCAGCCTCCAGAATTTCCCACTGGCAGGACAGGAGGAACTGTGCCCTGTGTTGCCACATCTTACAAGCAGTTTGCTCTGGTTATTTTCCTAGAGCACTCCACTGATCTTGTTCCTAGGCCCCCACCTCACTGTGAAGAGTTAAGAGCAAGCATGACCCAGAGCTGGAGTGGGAGGACATGAGACAAGCATGCTAGTGATGGAGAAGAAAGGCCTGAGTTCCACATGCAGAGCTGCTTGTCAGGGAGTGTGCACGGCACATGCAGGTTTATTCTGTGTTCACTTAGAAGGTGTTTGACTGTGGAAGTGGGATTCTGAACCTTCTTAAGCCAGCATGCTCCTCTCAGGAAGGATCAAAAAACACGATAATACAATATTACATCCCCACACACCTTCTAGAGGTTCACTTTATATCTATGATTCTCCCATCTCTCAAGAAACAGATGAGAAATCAGAAAATTATATTGTAAAGGAGAAACTGGCTATTATCTTAAAAGGATCATTATTTTTATTAATCAATAAGACATATTATCCAGGAATTTAAAAATGTTCCCATGTTTTTGAGCAAAAAAAATCATAAAATGTATACATCTCCAAGTATATACAGTCACACATCTTAAATATCAGGTGTACAGTGCTCTCTAACCTTACAAATGGAAAAGATATTATTTTGTGTTTCTAAGCATGAACTGAGAGTGGCACAGGACATAAGATCACATGATACCCCAAGAAACACATGTACCCACCAGCCAAAACAGTGACACCTGACATTTATCTTTTGTTTTTGGACAAAACAGTTTTATATTTATTTCAGAAAGAGAGAGTGAGAGAGAGAGAGACAAGGAAGAGCTGCCTCCCTTCAAATATCTGTCCCAGGTGGTTTTTGCACTTATATTATGAACAAGGAATATGACAGAGTCAATGATAACAGTGTCTTTATTAGAAGACAGGGGTCATGGTTTAGTGTAAAGATGGGAGAACATTCAGGCAGGGATGACAGGCTAAACTATAAAGACGTGACCACCAAGTACCATGATGTGGGATAGGCAGTAAGTTGGGGGATATCTGTAGAAAACCCAGGGAAAAAAGACAGAGCTGATCATCACAGTCTTTCCAGTGTGGTGGGAGGTTTTGTCCAATGGGACACAGGTATGTGCCTGTGATGAGGTAGATAGTGACTTGGACAGTGAAGGAAGGAGGCTGCCAGAAGTCCGGATGGGATGATGTCTGATGCTGAGGGCTCAGCTATGTGGGCTTTGAACTCACATGCTGCATCTACTAATCACCATGTTCTGGACAAGGCTGTAGAGCTGCAAGAACTGTATAAAGAAGCTTCTGGCAAATGGAATGAGAGACACACTTGTTCCTCTATTGTTTCCAATTTTAACTATTTTCCCAAAACATAAATCACTTGTCTTAGTTTCATTCTTCAATACTGTGATAAACGCATGACCCAGATACTTTAGGGACCAAGTGTTTTCTGGGTAATCCACATTTTATTTTAGTTTGCAATTTCAGGTTACACCTCATAATTGAATTAGAGCAACTAGGAGGAGTCCAGGAGTCCCCAGAAAGAGCAGGGAGGTGGCATTCCTTCTACCCTGGAGTCTCCCACATTCCAACAGGATCTCCCTCTGTCTTCCCCACCTGCCCAGACAACAGTCTCCACTTATATCTATGGCTCTGTCTTCCCACATCATTTAGATGATCTCTGCAGGCTTGCTCAGAGGCTTGCCTTAACTAAACAGTACTTCAGGACCAGGAGAGACGACTCAGGAATTAAGTCTGTGTCTTAAAGCAGAAGGACCTGAGTTCAGATCCCAGATACCTTGTTAAAAAAAAAAAAAAAATGCCAGAGGAAATGGTGGAGGCCTGTAATTCTAGCCCTGAAGACTAGTCACCCTTAGGCCCTCACAGGCACAAATACTAAAATGCCCTCTCCTACACACACACACACACACACACACACACACACACACACACACACACACACACACTGCACATCCTGGGTCTCTGTTGCCCACACTGACTCTCCTGTAAAGCACATGGAACATGATGGACACATTCACTGATGACTGTGGGTGGGGCCTGACTCCCAGCAGTCAGAGGTCAGAGGGGAAGGTCCCTGCTGAGGACAGGCCTCCAGGAGGAAAGTCCATGCAGTGTCTGCACATGGCCTTTCCTCACATCTCCTAACCCTTCCCTGTGTTTTCAGTCAGTTCTAGAAACTTCCTGTGGAATTCACTTCCCTGATCTCACAATCCGTCTCTCCACAAGTAGGAAAGGAGGGAGCTATGCTCAGGCTGCAGGTGAGTGTGGGGAGCAGGGTGATCCCTGAGACCCTGGGGTACAGAGGGAGTCAGCCAGCCCTTCATTCCTCCTGCAGCCACATCTCTGGGCTCTGACTGTGGCCTGTTCTTTCTCTTCCAGACAGGGACAGTGCGCAGAGCTCTGATGTGTCTCTCACAGCTTGAAAAGGTGACGCCTGTGGGTCTGAGTTCAGGGTTGAGTCCAGCGTGGATCTCAGGGTCTCTTCAAATCTGGGCTCCTGAGTGATGGTGGCAGCTGGGAATGTCATCTCTGCAGTGACCGCCCTGAGTATGTTCCTGGTCTCATCCTGCAGCTTGAGACAGGTGGGGACCTAGAGACAGAGCTGTGGCTTCAAGTGCCCGAGTTCTCTTGTGTCAAAGGTGTCTAGAGATGTCTGTGCTCCTGTGGTGGGAATGTGAAGGTCTGAGGGGAACAGCACAACATTGCCCACCAGCACCCTGTTCTGCACTGTCCTGGTTTCCCTTCCACAAACAACTTCCTCTTCTAAGAATCTAATGATTAATTTGTTTCAAATCCTTATCCTGAGAGGTTGGCAAGTTAATTAAAGAAGAAATTGTAATGACAGAATGAAATAAATGGCAGCTTTGGGAACATTCTGGAATGTGTTGTCTTTGCAGAGCATGGCAGGAGGGGCAGGAGATGTTTGTGTGAAGCATGTGTGGACAGAGCTGTGCCTGCTGGAGCTCTGTCCACATGGGCTTTGCTAGGGTCACTCAGCAGCGTCACGACCTGGGCTCTGGTCCCTGTCACATGCTGCCCTCAGCCCATGGGCAGTGTCCACGTCTCCTGCAGCGTCTCTAGAGGAGGAGGCGGCTCCTGGGCTGCTGGAGGACACTGGTCCTCTTGTTCATAAGGGCCCCAGTGTGGCCCCAGCAGAAGGTGTTTCTCCTTTATGGTCCAGGAGCCCAGCAAGGCCCCTGCGTCCAGGAGACTGTGGACTAAAGACAGGAATGTTCAGGCTGTGAGCTAGTGCCCCTCTTCCTGGACTGTCCTGGAGTGTCTCTTTTCCATATTTTAGTTATAAGCAGCACCTACAATCCAGGGCTAGGGAAAGGGGAGGGATGTTGGGGGGATTCTGACAGCAGCATCTGCTTATACTGTGAGCTGATGTGATGCCAGGTTTCTTCCTTTGTGTGCTTGCAATGAGTATGCATGTCTTCATCTACTTTAACTTTTATCTTTATGTCAATGTCTCTGAATTAAACAAAGAACTCATCAATGGTCTAGGCTAGTGGGATACTTAATTTGTGACAATTTGACAATGGAAGTCTGAGCCTTTAGACACACCTACAAAAAACTATTCAAGCAAGGCACCGAGCATGCCTGTAGGAGATTCTATAATTGGTGTAGAAAGACCCAGCCCTTACTGGTGGGACCATTGCTTGAAAAGTGGATAAGATAGTCAGAGCTGGTTCAATATTTTACCATGGGGGTAGATTGGCAAGCTGGAAAGTACATATGTTTCTCAGAACTGTTCCCCAGCTCCTGTAGTTGGTATGAGTCCTGCTGCTGTCATAATGGAAATATCAGTCATTGCTCCCCTACATCATTTGGTCCTTTGTTCCTCTTGTTCCCCTAAATTGTTTGTGTCCTGTATTCATTTCAGCTGCAGAGACACACAGACAGCTCCCTGGGCGTGTCCAGTCTTTGCGTCCCCGAAGCTGTGGCCCAGAGGATAGAACAAGGCAAAGTCCGGGTCCCCAGGAGGTGTCTGTCCTGGTCAGAGGACTGACGTCAGGCGCCAACAGCCCACAGTTGGGGATTCCCCATCTCCCCAGTTTCACTTCTCTGTCTCACAACCCTTCTAGGGACATTTCTGCCCGGACACAGTTGACTCGTGGCCAGGTCTCTTATCTATTGGGTGATGACTCCAGAGAGCAGCCAATCAGCATGGCGCACCCGACTATATAAAGTGCAGGCCCACTCTTTCCGATTCACTTTCGCGAGTCTGCAGAATGGTGGCCCTAGCGCCGGAGACGCTGCTGCTGCTGGCGGGCGCCCTGGCTCTGCCTGGGATCCCGGCTGGTGAGCGCGGGGTCGGGAGGGAAACGCCCTCTGCGGGGAGGATCGAGGGCCCAGGGCCGCCCGGAGCCTCCGCGCTGCCCCCGCTGGGCGGCCCCGCCCCGCGCCCCGCCCTGTCCAGACCAGTGCACCTGACCCCAGGGTCCCGCGGGGAGAAGGCACCAGGGACCGCAGGCAACTCCTCGGTCAGCCGTGGGTCGGGGCTCGCGTCTCCCCAGGAGGAAAATGGGGTCCGGCTGGAATCGCGCCTCTCTCCAGGCTCCCACTCCATGCGGTATTTCTCCACCGCTGTGTCCCGGCCGGGCCTCGGGGAGCCGCGGTACTTGGAAGTGGGCTACGTGGACGACACGCAGTTCGTGCGCTTCGACAGCGACGCGAAGACTCCAAGGATGGAGCCGCGGGCGCCATGGATGGCGCAGGAGCCGGAGTACTGGGCGGAGGAAACTCAGAGAGCTCAGGGCCTGACACAGACTTTCCGAGTGAACCTGCAGACGCTGCTCGGCTACTACAACCAGAGCGCGGGCGGTGAGTGACCTCGGCCCAGGTGGTGGTCACGACCCTCCTCGTCCCCACGGACGGTCCGAGGTCCCGAGGCTACGCGACCGGCGAAGACCTTGGACCCCAAGGGCGACGGGACCGAGACCGAGTTTAGATTTCGGTTCCCTCGAATCTCCGGTGGGCGGGGCTCCGGCGGGGCGGGGCTGGCGGCGGGGCGGGGCTGCCGGCAGCGGGGCAGGGGCTCTGCCGCGCGGGGCGCGGCGGGGCGGGACGGGGCGGGGCTGGACAGGGGGCTGACGGGCGCTGCGGGTGACGGCGGGCTTGACGGGGGCGCTGGGCGGCGGGCTGACGCGGCGGGGCTGGCGGGGGCTGCGGCGGGGCGGGGCAGCTCTCACACCCTCCAGTGATGTGCGGCCTGTGACGTGAGGCCGCAGACCGGCCGCCTCCTCCGTGGGTACTGGCAGTTCGCCTACGACGGCCGGGATTACATCGCCCTGAACGAGGACCAGAGCTCCTGGACCGCGGCGGACGCGGCGGCTCAGATCACCCGGCGCAAGTGGGAGGACACTGGTGAGGCGGAGCGCAGCAGGATCTACCGGGAGGACACGTGCGTGCCCTGGCTCAGCAGATACCTGGAGCTCGGGAAGGAGACGCTGCAGCGCGCAGGTTCGCGGGGCCGCGGGGCGACTCCTCCCTCCGCCCTCGCACAGGGCTCCTGTCTCAGGGAAACCGGGATCCGCTGGAATCCTGCGGCTCTAGGGTCGGGAGGGGAAGAGCGCGCCCGGGTTCCTCACCCAGCTTCACATAGCCTGTCCTGAGCGTCGGGCTCTGGGCCCGACCCCCCCATAAGCCTAGCCCCGCACTGCAAATAAAAGTGGGTTATTCGGACGGAAGACGGAACTGCCGGGCGGCTGTGGCCAGGGGGGGAAACAGCTGCAGCTGAGGGAGATGCGGGGTTTTGCGTCCCTGGACATGTACTTGGTTGAAGGACTGAGGAGGGAGAGCTGCTTCCACATAGAGCAAAATTTGGTCTCTTTCCAGACACAATGGGTACATGGTCAGCTCTTGTCCCTGCTGCCCGCTGCCACAAGGTAGTGACTAAGGACCACTTAAGGACGGACGGAGCTGTCTAAAGACTTCTATTTTTATTTTGCTTCATTTTACTTTTCTTCCGTATATGTGTTATGGAATACATGCATGGCTTTATCTGTGTTTTTTTAAATGAATATGCTAATTTTACTTTTTATTACTTCATTATCACAAAGAAAAAATTTAAAACACATAAAGGCAAAAATTCAAAGGAGAAAAAAAATTGAAAGTGATGCCACTCCAAGTAAAAATCCAACCAAGTGTGAATTGGGTGTACATGTGTGTGAGGGGGTGTGTCTGTGGAGGCCCAAGGGTGATATCAACTATCAGTCTCCCACTTTATTGCTGTGAGTTGGGTTCCCTAATTAAACCAGAGGGAGCCATTAGGGCTGGTCTGGCCAGCCAGCTTGCTCTGGGGTTTCCCAAGCTCCCCAACCGTGTCCACAGGCGCTTTCGCTCACCCTATAATTGGTCCAAATTCTAGAACTTTCCAAAGAATAGTTTCTAGACTCTGTGTCTAGGATTTGTGTGGGGTTTGCATCGCTTCCACAACCCAATTCTTCTGTCCATTCTTTGGATGGTCACAGGATCATTACTGGGGTCTCCCAGTAGAATTGCAATTATCTGAATTTCCAATTCTTCCCTCAGATCCCCCACATGCACATGTGACCCATCACCCTGGGCATGAAGGGAAAGTCACCCTGAAGTGCTGGGCCCTGGGCTTCTACCCTGAGGACATCTCTCTGATCTGGCAGCTGCATGGGGAGGACCTGACCCAGGACATGGAGCTTGTGGAGACCAGGCCTGCAGGGGATGGAACCTTCCAGAAGTGGGCAGCTGTGTTGGTGCCTTCTGGGGAGGAACAGAGATACACCTGCCATGTACTACATGAGGGGCTGCCTGAGCCCCTCACCCTGAGATGGGGTGAGGAGGGGTGTGGGCACAGGAAAGCAGGGGCCTTGTGGAGACCTGGGCAGGGTCAGGGCTGAGAGCTGGGGTCAGACCCTCACTGTTCCTTCCCTTCCCAGAGCCTCCTCAGCCCACCTTCCCCACACTGGCGATAGTTGCTGTCCTGGTTCTCCTTGCAGCTGTGGTCACTGGAGCTGTGGTGACTGTCTTCATGAGAAAGAGGAAGAGGGCAGGTAGGAAGGGAGGATCTGAGGTTTCTCTTGGCACCTCATGGGAGTGTGTTATTCCTGATCAATGAGAAACACACACACACACACACTGCACAGCTTGGGTCTTTGTGTGCACACTGACTCTCCAGTGTAAGCACATGGAACATGATGGACACATTCACTGAGGACTGTGGGTGGGGCCTGACTCCCAGCAGTCAGAGGTCAGAGGGGAAGGTCCCTGCTGAGAACAGGCCTCCAGGAGGACAGTCCATGCAGTCCTTGCACATGATCTTTCCTCACATCTCCTGACCCTTCCCTGTGTTGCAGTCAGTTCTATAACCTTCCTGTGGAATTCACTTCCCTGGTCTCACAATCTGTCTCTCCACAGGTAGAAGAGGAGGGAGCTATGCTCAAGCTGCAGGTGAGTGTGGGGAGCAGGGTGATCCCTGAGACCCTGGGGTACAGAGGGAGTCAGCCAGCCCATCATTCCTCCTGCAGCTACATCTTCTCTGGGCTCTGAGTGTGGCCTGTTCTTTCTCTTCCAGACAGGGACAGTGCACAGAGCTCTGATGTGTCTCTCACAGCTTGTAAAGGTGACGACTGAGGGCCTGAGTTCAGGATTGAGTTCAGCTCAGGTCTCAGGGTCTCTTCAACTCTGGGCTCCTGAGTGATGGTGACAGCTGGGAATGTCATCTCTGCAGTGACCGCCCTGAGTGCGTTCATGGTCTCGTCCTGTAGCTTGAGACAGCTGCACCATGGGATCCAGAGACACAGAGCTGTGGCTTCAAGTGCCCGAGTTCTCTTGTGTCAAAGGTGTCTAAAGATGTCTGTGCTCCTGTGGTGGGAATGTGAAGATCTGAGGAGAACAGCACAACATTGCCCACCAGCACAGTGTTCTGCACTGTCCTGGTTTCCCTTCCACAAACAACTTCCTCTTCTAAGAATCTAATGATTAATTTGTTTCAAATCCTTATCCTGAGAGGTGGTCACATTTAAAGAAGAAATTGTGCTGTCTGAATGAAATAAATGGTGGCTTTGGGAACCTTCTGGAATGTGTTGGTTTTTTAGATTATGGCAGGTGAGGCAGGAGATGTTTGTGTGAAGCATGTGTGGACAGAGCTGTCCCTGCTGGAGCTCTGTCCACGTGGGCTTTGCTGGGGTCACTCAGCAGCATCACGTTCTGGGCTCTGGTCCCTGTCACAGCACCACATGCTGCCCTCTGCCCATGGGCAGTGTCCACGTCTCCTGCAGCATCTCTAGAGGAGGAGGCGGCTCCTGGGCTGCTGGAGGACACTGGTCCCCTTGTCCATAAGGGCCCCAGTGTGGCCCCAGCAGCAGGTGTTTCTCCTTCATGGTCCATGAGGCCCCTGTGCCCAGGAGACTGTGGACTAAAGACAAGAATGTTCTGGCTCTGAACTCCTGCTCTCTGGAGTCTCCTGTCCATAATTTAGTTACAAGCAGCACCTGCAATCCAGGGCCAGGGAAGGAGGGTGTTGGGGGGATTCTGACAGCAGCACCTGCTCATAGTATGAGCTGCTGTGATGCCGGGTTTCTTCCTTTGTGTGTTTACAGTGGGTGTGCATGTGTGTATCATCCACTTTCAACTTTATATTTAGGCCACTGTCTGTGAATCACACTAAGAGCTTGTCAATGAACGAGGCTTCTGTGTAATTTAATTAGACAATGGAAGACTGAGCCTCTAGGCACAACTTATATGGAATTATTTCAGGCAAGGCACTGAACAAACCTGTAGGAGATTCTATAATTGGTGTAGAAAGACCCAGCCCTTACGGGTGGGACCATTCTTTGAAATGTGAATGAGATGGAGAGAGCTGGTTCAGTACTGTAGCATTCAGGCAGACTGGCAAGCTACAAAGTCCTCCCCTCTCTCAGGTCTTCCTTTTGCTCCTGGCTCCTAATGTACAAGTGAACTCTGCTGAAGTCCTGATAGAAATAGCCATTGCTCCTCTGCATTGTTTGGTCTTTTGTTCCTCTTGATCCCCTAAATTGTCTAAGTCCTGTATCATTTCAGCTGCTGAGAAGTCAGCCAGCTCCCTGGGGACTCCTGGGCTTTTCTCCTAGGAGCTGGGACTGCAGGCGGCCAGCACGCTTGACCCGCTCTCTCATGGGTTTTTGGTCAGAGGGAGTCCCGCCTCACGCAGACCAGGTGTGTCTGTCAGTCTTTCTGTTGCTGTGACTTGCGGCTCCTCACAGCCAGGGGCAGAGGGAGATGTGGGGCAGAGGGAGATGCTGTTGCCTTTCAGGTCTGGAGGACACAGAGTCCATCATGGTGGGAACCGCAGAGCAGGAGGTGAGGCTGGACAGGAGCAGGAGGCTGGCTCAGGTCACAGCAGCCATCAGGCAGAGCAGGAGCCCACTGAGGGGAAGTATGGTTGCTCCAAGCCTCAAGGTCCACCCCTGTGAGGGGTCTTCCCCCAGCAAGGCTCCATCTCCTGAAGGTGCTGAGATCTTCCCAAGTAAGGATCCAACACAGGAAACCTTGGGGGCAATTCACATTCAAACCAGGACACCAGGCAAGAGCCTTATCCTCTGAGCCATCTCTCTCGGCCCAGTGAGGGGGGGAGGGGAGATTCCTCCTCTGTCCAGTCACAAAGTGTCCATCAAGTCTGATATAGCCTCAGATGCCTCGCCCTTCTCTCCTGCAATCTCTCCTTTGGAAGTGACATGAGGTCTGGCCAGCAGAAGCATCTGTCTCACACAGGAGTGTGTTACACACTCACCTCATGGCTGCAGCCATCCCTTGCCTCCCTGCCCAAACTATGGGCAAATGGAGTGCACCCTCTTTCCTGATTGCCAGGTCACTGACCATCCAGTCCAGGCAATCATCCTCCAGCAGGCCTGCTGCACCCTGCCAGGCTGCCTCCTTCTAGTGCCAAGATCTGAGCTGTGTCAATTACTATCCAGCACTGCAGGTCCTTGTTCAGGGTCAGGAATTGTGAGGATCAAAGCCCACCACTCACACCTACAAGGAGGTACCTGTGGACCCCGCAAAGCAACCAGACATTCTTCCAACCCCCTTGGCCCTGTGCCAAGATCAGCCCTTCCCACCCACCAGATTTCAACCTAAACTCACATGGCACCAGGTTAGTTTCTTCTTTGTGTCTTGTGGCCTCAGGTGAAATCTTGGATCTCAGAATTCACAATCTCTCAGTGGAGACCAAGAGAGTCACACTCTCCTTTGCTGAGATCCAGCAGCAGCCTGGATCCATTAACCTGATAGATGGACAAGGAGTTGGCTGAGGTGGAGAACAGCAGACACACAACTCAGGACTGAGTGAATCTGAATTTGTTTATTAAAGATTACATTGGTGATTATATTAGAAATTTTTTGGCAGAAAACATTCTTGTGATTGTGTAAGAATAAACAAATAAACTTTGGCAAAGGCTGTCAAGATCAAAAACAATAAAATAATTCCTGCTCTGCTTTCCAACCCTGTGTATCCAAGAAGGACATACCAAGCAAGACCTCCACCAGGCGCCAGACCAAATTCCAAAAACATCTTTGTAAGTTATCTTGACCTTTATATCTAATGTGTAAACTGAGCATAATTTTACTTACTAACAATTCTACAAGGAAGACATACTCTTTTAAGTCTCTTCCAAATATTTAAAAATAAAAGGGTAACGGTGGGTCAATAGGAGGGGGTGCGTACCATACACTATCTTTTCTTTTAGGTGGATACCAAATTCTCCCTGCAATAGCACAAGCGGATCCATACCTAGTCATAATTGTAGGACTATGCTATCAGGTTTCTTTTTCTTATAAACACTTATAAAAAGTGGTGGAGTACTGATTCTTGAGAACAGAAGGCATGTCTCATATTCTATAAGCTTTTGTGAAAACTCTTGAAGACTAATATTTAGGGGAATTTTATTAAGTATGTACTCAACACTCCATGATTTATTCATTACTTCTGAGGAAGTTTCTAACTTAGCAATTTCAGGTTCTCCTTGTCCAACACTCACACCCGCAGTTACCAATATGGCCAAAAGCAATGTAAGTCCCAAAATTCCCAACCTCCCCATATTTATTATAAGCATGCCACATCCTGTTCCTGGAAGATGCCTCCCTTGAAGCAATCCTCCCATGTGTGGACCTTGTCAGACAACATGGTGGGCTGAGGACATGGCATCTCCCTCTTTTTTATTTTTTAATTTGAAAGTAGCGATTTCGGTGTGGAGTTCCTTGACAGAGGAAGAAATCAATCTGACGATGACTGGGAAGAGAATAATGATTATGACCAAAATGTCATTCCAATGTGAATTAATATCATAAACCAAGTTGTAGGATTGACATATGTTGATAGTTTATTCCAAATAGATTCTGCCATTTGTTCTACATCAGTAACTTCTAAATGAGCTTTACTAATATCTGAGATCTTAGTCTGTAAAGCTTTAATATCTAGTCCTGAATCTGTATTTTGCCAAATTCCTAATAAGTGAGATTGTAATTTCTCCCATGGTTCATCTGTCTGATTATAAGGATGTGGAGTAACACAAATAAATTTATAATTTGTATGGCAACGTGTAGTTAATTGCATTTCAATGTTAGTTATTTGGTCTCCTAAATAAAGGACTGGATCTTCTAGGGTTTTATCCTAGTTTCTAATTTTTTGTCTATTCTTTCCTGAGTAGCTAGTGTAAGTGAAATATTATGAAAAAGTTCATTAATATGATTAGTTGTACGAACTTCAGAAACAAGAACAGCAGTTGATAAGAAAAGAGCAGTAATAATACTAATTAATGCTGATATTCCTAAAATAAGTATAGCTACAAATCTCTTAGGTCTAATTAATGTTTCTAGTCTTTTAAGCACCTCTAATCCTGAATTATCATACCAATCTTCTGGAAGCTTAATAGGAAGCATAATATAAGAGGATTGTTTAATAATCAAAAAGGTAGTAAAATTCTTAGGCAAAGCAGAATTAATACAGTTGGTCAGAATACAAGAATTATATTTAATATAAGATCCTAGTGTTTGAGTAATATTAAAACTTATATCTGGTCCCACAAGTAACAGGTTGGGAATATTTACACAAGCTCATAGAGCCTTAGTTTGTATAATGGCTCTGAAGGTCTCTTAAAAAGGACAATATTAGTGGCAGCCAGCAATCTGTATAAGCTTGAATATAGAGTAGTCCTATTATGTTTAACAGACTTGTTTTGATAGGTAGAAATAACCCATCCAAGTGTAAATCATCTGTTTAATTTTTGTTCATCCACGAGAAAGGGGGTATAATTAAATTTTTGAAAATTATTTGTTAGATACTGAGTGTAATCATATTCTGGAGAAGAGACTGAGTAATCTAATACCATTACATGTGAATCCATAGGTGTATATGGAAATGCCTTATGATAAAATCCATAATAAATCCATTTAGAAAAGTTTTTTTAAGATCTTTGTAGCTCCAAAATTGGTCTTTTTTAGCCAGTTTATCCTGACAATTATCTAAAGCAGGTGGAGAAGTTAAATCCATTGTTGTATCATTATAAGTATGGTAACCTAAAGTTGTCGTTATAAGTTCCCATGTATTTCTTTTATTTTTATCTTTTTCAGAGGAATCACAAGGCGAGTCAGTAAGAAAGGTTCTATAATTAATAGAGAGGCAGCCAATAGGTGGCGTGCCCTGAGAGGTGAAGCATAGAAGAGCATCATCAGTGTAGCCAAAAAAATTTATAGTTTTAGAAGGTTGGTGAGGAACTAAAGAATCAGAAATACCATCAATCAAATCAGTATTATTAATAAATATCTTAAAATTGTCATCTTTCCCCCAAGAAACTGGGTGGAATATTGGTGGATCTGGAAAATAAGCCCAAAATGATTGATCAATTTTAAGCAAAGATATCTGAGAGGCAATAATAGCTAACACAGCCAGAAAAATACTTTCAGGAGCAGGTTGTCGCCCTCCAGTGGAAGCAACGTGTTCAGCAATAATAGCTAACAGCCAGAAAAATAGTTTCAGGAGTAGGTTGTCGCCCTTCAGTGGAAGCAACACGTTCAGCCTCAGAAGTTAACTTCTTGAGTTGTCCCCAGGTAGGTGGCAGTGCAGATGGAGTATTCCTAGATCGAGGAGCAGAGTGAAGATGAAGATTATTGGAGTCTCCAGTGATTCTGGGCTGGACATCCGCAGTCCACTGGGTGGGTATAGTTCTGGAAGCATCTTTCTTTTTGTAGGCTGGCTGGATGAGTCAATCTGGGATCCATATGGGGAAGTTTGCATCCTGTGGAAAAACGTAGGCATAGCCTCGTTTTGATGTTAAAAGCACATCAGGTCCTTTCCATTGTGATGTTAACAAATCTTTCCAATATACATATGGTTTTACATCAATAGGCAAATCCCAATGCCTCAACATTGGAGTTAATCCTTTATCATCTGTACTGAGATAATTAATAACAAATAGACCATGATTGAGAATTTGATCAGGTGAATAGTATTGTATTGATTCTCCAGTTAATATATTAATCTGAGCTTTTAGAGTTTGATGAGCTCTTTTGATAATAGCTTGATCTTGAGGATTATAAGTAATTTCTGAAGAATGATGTTAAATTTATCATAAAATTGTTGAAATGTTTTAGAAGTATGGGCTGGAGCATTATCAGTTTTTATACTATAAGGCATTCCTAAAATGGCAAAACAAGAGAGTCGTCCTGAGCGTGAGGAGCTGCAGGCCCAGTGGAGGAAGGCAGCCCCAGACCTGAGACACAGACTCTGACCGTTGGACCATCCAAAGGACCCTCTGATACCTCAGCTCCCCCGTTCCTCAACCTCCTGGCTCACCCACTCCTCCCCAGCTGTCCGCACGTTAAGATGGCTTCTTCTCTGGCCGTGCTCAGTTCCATGCTGCAGTTACAGCGAGTCGCCTTTAGAGAGGAAGACTTCCATCCTAACCTGCAGCTGGCCAACATGACCCAGACAATTAGTCAGATCTGTTGGCCTAATCCTACCAGGCAAGTGCTCAAGCGGGGTATGTGCCCCAAACATCAGGAAGCCCTGACGCTCTTTTGCAAGGTGGACGAAGAAGTTATCTGTGTAGTATGTCGAGAATCCAGAAGGCACCAGCAACACACTGTAGTGTCTTTGGATGAAAGAGCTAAGCAGTTTAAGGAGACAACACTAAGAAAGCTGTGAAACCTTGCATTCTGGAGGGCTGCCACAACCTTGCCATGAAATTCTCAACTTTCTTTATCTACAGTCCGTGTTTTGAATGATGGCCGGGCACATAGCAGCTGATACCAGCCCTTGGCCTTAAGTTTGCCCAACCCATACAATTCCTACCCCTCCAAACAATGAGTTAGTGACTCCGAACGTTTTAAGAA
The DNA here is from genome assembly GCA_023101885.1 of Typhlomys cinereus. Lineage (NCBI taxonomy): Eukaryota > Metazoa > Chordata > Mammalia > Rodentia > Platacanthomyidae > Typhlomys > Typhlomys cinereus. The sequence continues at coordinate 764,954 of JALPQD010000427.1, forward strand.
ATCCCAGTTCATCCTTTGTCTTTATTAGAAATTAATCTACTGAAGGAGATGAAGGAAACTACTTAGCTTCAAAATAAGGCTCTTAAAAGATGTTTGTGGAAGTCTCATACTTTACAAACAATTCGAAGCTGTATTATGTGCACTAAATGGGGAAAGATTTATGAGAGTCTATGTTTGCGTCACATCGATATTGGCTTTGGGTCTAACTTTCTGCCAAAGTTGAGGAAAGTGGGTATTCAAAAATGGCATTTATCACCAAGAATCAACCTACATTGACCATCTATTACCAATTCTACTGGAAATCTTCAACTTCACTTTCACCATTAAGCCTTGTGAGAAAAATGTGTTCTAGTATTTTTTGTTACTGAGACTCATTGATTTTCAAAGAGAACTATTCAGCTAAGATTCTTACGGGCAGAACAACCCAACAATGGAGCATCCATGGATTGAAAAATACACTTCAAACTATTCGGCAGATTTCTGACATTCTGGTACGTAAAATTACACTGACCCTGGAATGTCAGTAGGTAGACATGAACATCATTACTTAGAAATGTTTCAAGCAAAACTTGTTAAAATTTAGCATATGTATTTATATATAAACAAACTCATTTTACAGAGATAATTTTCTTAGTCAAGACCAAGTTAACAATTTTTTTAGGGAAAAGTGAATATGTAAAATTCATTTGGGTGGCATAATACTACCCTCATTCTTTTTCATCTAGCTTATTATTTTTCTTTGACAATTTCATATATATATATATATATAATGCATGTTTATTACTGTCCCCTTTACCCTTATTTCCTTCTTTGTCAGCCCCCTTACCAACAAGTCTTCCTCTTATATTGTCTTTTGTTTTGTTGTTTTGTGTCCTACTAGGTTTAACCAAAGCTTTGTGATTCTGGGTTTGGGACTACCTCTTGAAACTAGTTGGCTCCCTACCATGCATGAGTATACAACTGGATACTTTTCTTTCTCCTCTCACTAATGTTAGTTTTTCATTATTTATCAGTACTTAGTAGGCTACCATGGTTTTTCTTCTCTGTTTAAAGATGATCATTGACCAGGTATGTCTGTTGTAGATTTGGTATCAGTCGCCAGCTCTGATGTGGGTTAATGGTCACCCTAACTATGTCATTTTTTGAAAGACAGCATTTCACAATCCTCTTCCCTTCTGGCTCTTAGGTTCTTTCTAACTCCTCTTCCAGAAAAGTTATGGACTCTTTAGAGATAGTGTAAAAATGTCAGTGATTCAGTCCTCAGTCTTCCTCTCAGTGTATTTTGTAACAACTGGCCTTGTTAATATTATGGTAGGTTTGTGTATAAATGGTTTCATATTGACGTTCAGTTTTTACTGGAGAAACTCAAAGATGACTTTGTAAAATTTAAAGTATGATTGTTTGAGTGCAAAATTCCAGATGAATGCTCTAAACGTAAGTGTAAAATGTCTAAACAGAGAAAACATCATTCTATCCATTTAATTTTCTTTCTATGTAGTTTCAAATATTTTTTTCATTATCTAACTGTGAGAAAACAGTGTGACAATATTGAAAGTAGCTTTTGTTTTGTTGTTTTATCTCACCAACCAAAAAAGAAAAGGTTGGCTTTAACAACATGGTTAGATCATCTAAATAATTTTTCCTTCTAAAATGAAAAACATCAAGACAATCTTTACATTCAAAAAGCTAATTATAATTTAATGCAAAATATAGACATATATAAATATAGTGTAATTATAATGAATTATTTCTTTTTCTAGCTCTGTGAACAGCAAGAGAGGTTAAATGTTCATAAGATTAGATTATAATGACTTCTTGTATTTTGGTTTATTAGTAATACAATTCCTAGTAAAAATTTAGAAATTTAAGGAACCGTGCAGTTTAACGAGGATATCCTTTTTTGTTCATTCTTTGTCTAATAATTCCTTTCTTAAAACTATTCACGTACTGAACAGTGTTAACATCATTATTTTAAATAACATATAGGAATAGTAATTATATAGATTTAAACATTTGGATATGAACAAAAATAAGATGATTTTGACAAAAAAAGGCAAAACAAGCAAAGAAGTGTTGAATGACATCCTTAACTGCTTCCCCAATTCTTACAATAACCTTAATTACATTAGAGAAGGTATCTATAGTCATATGAACATAAGCCAATTTTCCGAATTTTTGAACATGAGTTGAAACCATCTGCCATAAAGTATTTGGCTTTAAGCCCCTATGGTTTACCCCCATAGAAGGACTAGAGGAGTGTTCAGGACAATGAGAGCACTCTTTGACAATTTGTCTGGCTTGTTCTTGAGTAATATTAAGTTGTCTTTTAAGAGCCAATGCATTTTGATGATGAAGATTATGACTCTTGAGCAGTGGTCACAGTAGATATCAACATCTCTTTAGTAAAAGCATCTGCCAGTAGATTTCCTTGAGATAATGGCCCTGGAAGATTTGAATGATTTCTTATATGTCCACTATAAAATTTATTATTTCTTTTATGAATCAATTTTTGTAAATTTATTAATAAGTTAGAAATTATTGATTGTGATGAAATTGTAGCTGTTTCTATGTCTGGAAAAAGTTTGCACATATAGGCTGAATCTATATAAAGATTAAAAGGTACAGAAACTGATTCAAAAGCAGTTATAATCACAGTAAATTCAGCTTGCTAAGCAGAAATTTTTTCTGAGGTTTTTATAATTGGGTTCTCATTTTCTATTAACGTTATTGATTTTCCATTTGAGAATTTATCAGTAAATATCATTATAGTATCATCTAGTGGTTGCAAACTCATTTTGTGAAGAAATATAATCTTTGTTTGTTTGATAAAATTTAGCAAAGGATCAGGTGGAAGATGATATAACATTTCTCCTGTAAACCTTTGAAATATAAATAGCCCATTTATCTTCCAATAGAAATAGTTGGTCACATTGTTGTTTTGTATAAGGAATAATAATAAACTGTACATCATATCCAAATAATTCCTTATTTCTAATTCTTCCTTTAATTATAATTGAAGCAATCATATATGGACATGTAGCATTCATTTTTTTTCATAGTACTTGGTATCGTGGTAAATGAAGCCATTTTATAGGAGCTCCCTGCCAAATACACCCTGCTGAAGAGTAATAAGTTTGTAATATCATCAGATATCATTTTTATTATAGTCTAATCTAGTTAGTCAATTTGAATTAATAGCTTCTTCTGTCTTTTGTTATGCCTCTGCCTCTTTCTTTGTGAATTAGGTATCTCCTTTTAATATATCAATAAGGGTTTTGATTCTAGTGTAATTTTAAATAAGGTCTTATCCAATTAATGTCCCTTAATAATTTTTGAAAATCATTAAGTGTTCTTAATGTGTCTCTTCTAAGAGATATTTTTGAATGTTAATAACTTCTTCATTAATTATCCTACCTGATAATTTAAAGGAGATTCCTTTTGTGTCTTTTCAGGTGCTATGATTAATCCAAATTTTTGTAAATTCTTAATTCTATCTATTAATAATTTTTCAATCTGTTCCATAGTTGGACATGGCAATAAGATATCATCCATATAATGAATTATGTATGCTTCTGGAAATTTTTGTTTAGTAGGACTGTTTTTCATTCCTTGAGGAAGTATTTTCCACTGATATCTTAAATAAGGCCTTCTCAAATTAGGGAAAGTTACACTAAAAGCAAATCTTTTGCAATACTCAGGATTTAAAGGAATTGTAAAGAAACAGTCTAGTAAATTGATTACTATAATTTTGAATCCTTTTGGCAAAGCAACCGGAGATGGACAACCTGGCTGTAAAGCTCCCATGTCCTCCATGGTCTTATTAATTGCTCTCAGATCTTGTAATAAATGTCATTTTTTTAGATTTCTTTTTAATAGCAAAGATAGGAGTATCCAGGGACTATTTGATGATTCTATATTGTGGTAGTTCTACACACACACACACACACACACACACACAAGAGGACGACTCCAGGCCGTCAGGACGGAGAAAGACAAGTTCGTGCCCACTCCTCCGCCTCAACTGCAGAGACTTGGACACTGGCAGGGAGTTTGTCAGAGCAAATCTTGTTTATTGGGGAGTCATAACACAGCTTAAATAGACAAAAGACCACAGGGCACAAAATGGGCAGCCAATTATGTTAACAGTCAACACAGCATGTAAGCCTTACAGGTCAGACTCAACATATCTCTGTAAGGAAGGCAGGTCAACTCCTAAAAACCAATTAGGGTTCTCTGTAATGTGATCAGGGTTACGCCCAGGACACTAGCTCTCAGCGCTATCTTTGGTCCCATGTGCTCAGCTATGCCCTGGGGTAATTCCTGGGTGGGCCCAACATCTCCCCCTTTTTGTTTTAGTAGAGACTGTATTTTACAATTAACTATACGCATGTCCAACATCCCAAAAGTCCCAGCGTGGGCTTCTGTTGCTGTCTATCTGGATTGGCTTTCCCAGTTGGGCAGGTTGGCATCAATGCCAGGCATGGCAGCAGGTAGCTTGGGGAAATTGCACGTGGCCCATACAGACAATACAGGCTTGCCTGGTCCATTTTTAGACCAGGGCCTCATAAATCTCTGTAATCTAAGCTTAAACCACGTCTCTAGGGGGGGCCATAGCATGGATGTTTAAGGGCTAAAAATGTCTGTAGTGTGGTGTCATTGATGGAGCACTGCTGAGAGATGTGCTGAGGATTCAGAAGGATGGTTATTATCAGTGACAGGCTGGGCATTCCTGAAACAATAAAAGAAGAGAAAGCTTCCTCAAGGGCCATCATCCCTTGGTTTATAAGTTATTTGGTCCTAGTTGTTTGTTTTTTGCTCGATCAGATGATTGACCCACCATTGTCTCTTTTTCTCTTTGTTAGTCTGGGGATGATTTTGGGGGGGGGTCTCCTTCATAAGGATCCTCCTGTGGATAGAATTTGAGATTCCTTGCCAGAATCCATATCGGGGAAGACTCTCCAATTGGGAAGACACATCCAAATCCTTTTCCCATAGTAATCAAGGGATCGGGGCCCCTCAAATGTCCAGTTAGGGGGTCCTTCCAACACACCTTGACAGAAGGTTTGATGGATAGGCTTCCCCAGTGTATTTGGAATCTCGATTCAAGTTGTTGCTTCTGAAAATTTAAAATGTTGATGGTAAATAATGTCAACCCTAACTGTTAGTGTGGGCTTACTCCCCCTTTTTGTTTTTATAATTGGGCCTTTAACTTGGTTGGGTATGGGGTAATCCAGCAGAGGAAGATGTCTTTTTGGAATTCCAGAGACCCTCAAAGACCTTGAGAGACCCATCCCAGAATGGCTGTTCCAAACCTGCCTACTTTACCCCTTAACTTATTTGAGGACTCAGGCTGCTCAAGGGATGAGGGGCAACAACCACTCTTTGGCTTCCTGAAAATGAGATCAGTCTGATGCCCTCATCTATGAAGTGCTGGGATGGTCTAGAGTCTTTGACAGATGGCTTTATTACTTTAAGGTCCCTTTAAAAGAGACAAAACACAGGTTAAAATTTTAAGATCTACATAAAGATTAAATCATTAATTTAGAAGGCACATGGGATAAATCAAATAAGCTCAGTAATCTTACTGTGGGTACAGGCAAGAGTTAGTAAAGAAAACCTGTTTCCTCACTTTGAATAGTCACTGTCTTTATCTGGTATAAAAACCAAGAACTAATCTACATACTGAAGACCTTTTTTCTCTGGCAGCTGTGAATCTCTATGATCACATTTTAAAACCTGTTTAAAACAATGTGAACTGCCTATCTTGTTTCATTAAACAAAGGAATGTCTAAAAGCAACATCAAGCATATAAGGAATCTCAGTAGTTACTTTGTGAGTAACTGATGAACCTGTCATTTTCCTGATCATTAACATTTTAGTAAAATCAAAGATTAACAAAAGCTTAGGAAGGAAGTTGAGTACTACAATTTTGTGCTCCTTTGTCTATCAATATAGAAACAAAGAGGCTTCCTATATGCATGTTAAACCCAAGGATCTCATGAGATGCTCAACCTGGCATTTTGGACCTTTTTTTTGCTGGATATCAGCAGCAAACTCCTTTTTCCCATCACAGGGAAGCTAAGAGCTCCAGGCCATTTTATTTGTCCCCACCAGAGGGCTTGACCCCTGGACCCTGGGGTTCAGGGGACAATCTTTCCTCTAGTGGAGATTCCCATAGTTGGTACATAGGCCACATGAAAGCTTCCTGTGCTTGCAACCGTCTCAAAGTGCCCCGTCTGGTCATATTCAAAGCATCTTTCCATCTTTCCCCTGTCGGAAGGGGTCCTGAGTTGTCTTCTCAGGCGTGCCTGTTGGTATTCTATCTATCCTCTTAGGCAAATGTCAAGTTTTGATTTCTTTGTTTCGTGGTTGTTTTTCTTTTCTTTTCTTTTCTTTCCATATTAAGTCCTAGGTCATTTGCCCTATTTTAAAGTCCTTAAAATTGTCCAAAAATAAGTTTAAAAGGGTTGTCTGTGTCTGTCTCATTTCATCCATAAGCGGAGCCACAGAACAAAAAGAAAGGACAAACAGAAACAAAGGATTCTACCTCTAAGATATAAACAAAAGCTTCCTGATGGTGGACTACTTAATCATAGTGTGCCAACCTCTCCCTTGCAGATGAGGATGCTATCCTCCAGATGGGAGCCTATTTCTCTCCAACAGATGAGGACCCTGTCCTCCAGATGGGAGTGTGGCTGATGTGGAAGCTAGATGAAATTCCTGTTCCACCTTAGTCTTGAGGGCATTTCTATTGGGAGGCAAACCTTTTCCTGAGCTATTATGGTACAGATCTTTATAGTCTCTTAACTTTCTGTCATTTGTTTGCCATTGTTTGTCTAGTTGGATGGCATAACATAAAGATCTTTCTAGGGTCATCTCTTGTCTAAGATGTATACAGGGCATGTCCAAGAATATACTACAAGATGACTCTCTTTCAGGTTGGTAGAACTAAGTATTCACATTTTTTTAGTTAGTCCCTGGACACAGGAAGGAGAAATCTCTCTTTTTGCTTCAGTTTAGTGGACCTGGACTTGGAGAAAGGACATCTGGGGAAAGCTCAGCAGAGTTCTGTCAATCACTATATAAACCCAGTCACTGACTGAGGTCAGTGCTGTAAGCAGCCTGTGGTCGGGGGAGCCAGGGCTCCACCTGATGATACTAACTCCTTGTGTGGTCAGAGAGGCCAGGACCCCATTCAATGCCACTAATGTGATGCACTAAAGGGGAGAGTCCATGGTCCACACATGCCTGAAGCTTCCTTCATTTCCTATGTTATTTAAACTGTATGGTCATTGTCTCAGACATGAAGAACTTTCCTTCAAAGCAAACATTTTCTAGGAATTTCTTTCTGTTGATTAACAAGAGCTAAAGTCACATTGATCCACCACCACATGGCACAGACAGACGAAGGTTGGGAATCCCTCCAGGAGAGCTCATTCAAGTGCCAGCTTGGCCACACTCTTTGCAGAGTCATGGGTGATAACTTAGCCATAGTGGGTTCAGCTATTTTGTGACTTGTGATTGGGTTCTAATCCGATCCCACCCTAGACCATATGTTATCACCATGGAAATGCAGAACTGGCCCAATCGAATCCCGTGGCTTTAAGAGATCTTAAGGATCTTGCCATGGGACTACAAACTCGAGCATAGAGGTGTAACAGGTTTCCCACCTCAGGCCGACATTCACTCACACATCCACACAGAGGTTAAAGACATTCCCTTCCCCATTTCAAAGTGCCCTTTTCTTCCCACTCTGGGAGAAGCCTGCTCCAAAAGGTGATCAGGGACTGGTTTAACAGCTGGCCTTGATTCTGTTCCAAGCTGCAGCTGAGGCAGCACCATCTGGCGGGACCTCGGTTTCTCCTGCTGGTCTGACCCTGAGCAGAGCCCTGCTCTCTGGGAACCCACCTTCCAGGGAGCAGATGAGGGCTCTGCCAGGGCTGCTATAGGGCCTAGTAACCAAATTCCTATTTAATCAAAACAGACAATTGAAATACATTTGAATACATGAAGCTTAATTCTTAATTTCTAATTTCTGATGCTCGATGTCTTTTCATCTATAGTATAGAAGAAGCATAATGCGTAACATTTTCTTTAATCACCATCTCTAATTTTTAATTTTTTAACCTAACACTCTATAAACCTTTATAGCATACTTTAACATTCTTTTAAGTAACGAACTCATAAACCTCCTATACACATTTTAATTTTTAAGTGAGAATTTTTTATCCTATAAATCTTTTTTTAAACCTCTTGTACATCCAAGTACCATACATATTTTTTTCATATTTTCTTTATCTTACTTGATGGTTTCATGCTGTTTTTACATTAGTTATCCTGTAAGAAAGGTCCTTTGAAAAAAGCAATAACAGTAGAGCTCATCTTAAAAATCATTATATCTGAATTAAGTTAGCAAGATTGTAACAGAACACAGGAGTACACCTGGAATTAGAAAGTAGACTTGTCCCCAAGGAAGGGAGCTCATACATACCATGCATACCAGGAGAATGAAGAAATTCCAATGAATTTCTCAGAAATCAATTTTTCTTTCTGGCTGCTAGATATGTTGGTATTACACATGGGAAAACAAACTTTTAAAGGAATTACAAAAGTGATGTTATCAGATCCTAGGTAAAAACACAATACCACTTTTTGTGAAGCTTCATAAAAGTCAAGATAAAACAAGATATTTTAGTCAATATGTACTCAGGCCTTTTAATGTTATCAAAAAGATTTTTTAATATTTTTTATTATTTATTCAATTGTGTGTGTGAGGTGTGTATGTGTAGAACCACGAGCGAATTCAGGAACCACCATGGACGCTTCCACCTCCTCCTTGTTTTCTCTGCCCTGGGATTCACAAGCTCTGCCCTGCCAGGACCAGAAATACAAGCCGCTTCTGCCCGGTGTCTATATGTGGGGTCTAGGATCCAAACTCAGGACCTTCCGCCTGCAAGGCAGAGGCTTAACCCCTGAGCCACCTCTCCAGCCCCAAAAAGATTTATTTTTAAATGTGCACGTTCATTTAAATTGGGCATGCCAAATAATGAACAGAGTCAAAAACCAAAATGTGATTATAAGCCCGCAATAAAATTTGAAGTGGCCACAGCTTTGTTATTTTGAAACATAAAATACACATATGAAATCCAGGTGACCAAGCTAGTCAGAACTTTTTAAAGTAATCCTTTATCATTACAGGTAAAGTACAAAGAACAACAGACAGTTTAAAACACATATCTTCTGGCCTAGAAAATTGGCCATTCATCAGAACAGAGGGTGGTAAATTTCCCTTTGTTTATCTCAACACTCAGATTTTGGGTTCTTTCCCTAACTTCCTTAAAATGTCCTGGCAAACAGTCTGTCCCATTGTTTCATCCATCTGAGTCCACTCAAGAGACAACACAAAATTAACATAAACACAAACAGGCAGTTCCCACCTGCAAGCACAGAGCCCTTCTAAGCAGGGATTGAGGAATTTGCACGCAGTCCTCCTCAGCTCCCCCCCCCTTAATTCCCGGCTCTAGCCTGGCAGGGGCCTTGCCTGCCTGCAGATTCGGGAGAGGTTTTCATGAGGGCGTATGGTGGGGTAGTCTTCCTCTAAACCGTCCCCACTCCCTTCTCCCTTGAACAGAGTTAAATCTGGATACAGGCAACCGGTTCCATTCCGAAGCAGCTTGCCTCTTTTTGCAGCTCTCGGACTCCGCACCACCCCTCCTCCGCCTCTGGCCTGGCAGGTAGCTCCAGGCGGTGCTCACAAGCGGGCAGCCCCTCCCTCTCGCCCTGGGCTGACAACTCTGTGCTCTGTTTGCAAGCATTTTTGCTCCGGGCAGCTTTTCCACAGGCAGCCTCTCTGTGCACAGTCTCTTCACGCACAGCCTCTCCTCACACTTCACGCCCAGCCTCTCCATGCCGTTCAGGGCTGGCAGCTCTGTGCCGCATGCACACAGTGCTGGGGTACAATACAGTGTGCAATCCCCCAAGTGCCAGGCATGCCCACCTTCCCCATGGCTTCCCGCATCCTGCCATGGCTCGGGGAATTTTTCCCAATATTCTTTAGCGTGCTGCAACTGGGGCACCACCCAGTGGGAATGCCTCCAAAGGGTGGGCGCACTGGCCATCCCCGCAGCTTTCCCCGCCCTGCCACAGCTCAGGGGGCGGGGGAAGGGGAGGGGTCCCGGGATGGCTTGCTTTTGGCTCCAGGCTCCCTGAAGCCGACCAGCGAGCCTGAAGCCGCTCTAGCTCTTCCTTCCCCTCCTCCTTCCTCTTTGTCTGTTCCACCTTCACCTTTGTCTCCAGTGGGGCTGGATCACATCGGAAAGGAACCATATCTTAAGCACAGAGACTGTGGGATAAAATTCCAAGGGAGGTGATATTTTAAGATGTTCCTCCCGCTCTCTGGCTAGGTCTTCTCTTATTCCAAGTGTCCCATGAAAATATATTAGAAGACTGGATTCAAGGTGCTAATTCAAGGGCCATTTGCCCAACCTTAGCAATGTAAGAATCTGGAATTTCAAAACCATGGCTTTTTAATACAAATCTCAGTGCTCCCAGCACTGGGTCAGGTCTACTTGTTGATGCGTTACCCATACCAAGAGTCTAACTTACCTCGAAGCTCGATTTGCTCCAGCCGATCTGGGAAGTTCCTCACAGAGGGGCACCAGATGTGGCAGTTCTACACACACACACACACACACACACACACGCACACTAGAGGACGACTCCAAGACATCAGGATGGAGAAAGGCAAGTTCACCACCCGCTCCTCCACCTCAACTCCAGAGATTTGGACACTGGCAGGGAGATTGTCAGAGCAAATCTCGTTTATTGGGGGGAGGGGGTCATAAAGCAGCTTAAATAGACAAAAGACCACAGGGCGCAAAATGGGCAGCCAATTATGTTAAAGGTCAACACAGCATGCAAGCTTTACAGGTCAGACTCAATATATTTCAGTAAGGAAGGCAGGTCAACGCCTAAAAGTCAATTAGGACTCTCTGTAATGCGATCCGGATTATGCCCAGGACACTAGCTGTCAGCGCCATCTTTGGTCCCATGTGCTCAGCTATGCCCTGGGGTAATTCCTGGGTGGGCCAAAACTATATGTCCTAATTTTAATTATTCCTGTACTAATTGTTCTATTGCCTGTATTTTTTTTTCATAGAAAAGGGCCACTGTTCAATCCATACAGGCTCTTCTTATTTCTATTGTATTTTATCATTATAATAAGTAATAGTGGCTCCAATTAAAAATTGTGTTCTGATTCTATAGGATCAGGAACTATTAGAGCCATTGTCATTGAAGATAAAATATCTCTTCTCCATAATGACAAAGGAAGAGAGGGAATGATACAGGGCTGAAAATTCCCTGATTTAATACCATCTGTTCATTTTAATATTTGTGTATGTTTTGCTACATTGGAAGGCAGTTCTAAACTCACCAAAGTGGAAGAATTGCTAGTTATAGGCCAAGTGGGAAGCCGATTTTCTCCTGCAATACAGGACACATCAGTCCCTGTATCCATCAATCCTAATATATTTTTTCTATGTTCTGAACTTTCTGAACCCAGGCTATCATATCTGTGGAACCAAAGCTTCCTTTTCCTCTATCATCCTTAAGAGTAACATTTGGCAAAGTTAAACAGGGCAAAAGTAAGAGTTGTGCAATTTTCTGATTTTTATGTAATTGAATAGTTTCACCTGAGGATTGAATCATAAATTGGATTTCTCCAGTATATAATCAGAATCCACCACCCAGGCAACATTTGGATGCCTGCCCTGGAGGAAAAACCTCTTCCAAGAATGAGGCCAAAGTATCCTTGTGGCAAAGGCCAAAAAACACCAGAGGGAATCAGATGGACTCTGGAATCTGAGGGGATGATTAAGTCTTTATTAGAGGGCAGATCTGGCTGAACTCCAGGAGAAATCCCTTGCCAAAGAGTGAATGGATTTCTCTGACTCTGGGGCAGTCCCCATTTTTGTCCTGGGGCCTGGGGCTGGCCCCAAGCTCCGTTTTTTGATTCCTCTCCATTCCAATTCATAAAATGATCTGAATTACCCTCACCTTGAAGTGGTAAGAGTGTTACATCCTTATGATACTTAGATCTACATTCTTTTTTTCAATGATATCCCTTATGATAATGTGGACATAGTCCTTTTGGGGTTTTTTTCTCCAGAATTTTTGGTTCCTCTTTATTAGGATATTCTCAATTAAAATGATCCTTATTATCATAAGCAAAATAGTCCAAGCCCTTTTGTCCCCCATTTCCATTTCTTCCTTTACCTCCATTGTTAATAGTTTTAATCAATTGTGTGTAAGTTTGTCCTTTTAAAGTTGCTGCCATAGTTATTCCCTGTATATAAGTCAGTGAGGCATCCATACATATTTTAATGTAATCTCCTATAGATCTCTGTTTTCTTATTGATCTCAACAGTGCCTGACATATTGTGTTTGCATTTTCAAAAGCCAATTGTTTTATAATTATTTCTGTAGCTTCTGGATTAACAGTCATCCTTTCCATTGTTTCAGTCAATTGAGCTATAAAGTCCTCATATGGTTGCTCTGCCTTTTGCTTAATATTTGCCAAGTAAGTGGATTTAGTTTCTGGTGTTGGCAAACTTCTCCAAGCCCCTCTTGGTAATTTAGTAACTTCTTCCTGGGCTGTCCTGGATAACTTAGGTTGAGCTTGAGGGGTATAGTTATCATCTGTTCCTTTTAGCATGGCCAAAAAGCATTTCTTGATCTTTTGAGTAGCTGCCCTTGAATTACTCCTTTAGTTCTATCTTCGCATTCTGTTCTCCATAATAGATATTGACCAGGAGTTAAGCATGATCTAACCATTTGTTGCCAGTCAAAAGGAGTCATCCATTCTCCTGCAAGGGTGTCTACCAATTGCAATGTATATAAGGATGTAGGACCAAAGTCTTTCATAGGACTTTTAAGTTCTTTTAAGAGTTTATAGGGGGGCTGGAGAGGTGGCTCAGGGGTTAAGCCTCTGCCTTGCAGGCAGAAGGTCCTGAGTTCGGATCCTAGACCCCACGTATAGACGCTGGGCAGAAGCGGGGGCGGCCTGCATTTCTGGTCCTGGTAGGGTGGAGCTTGTGAATCCCGGGGCAGAGTAAACAAGGAGATGGAGGCGTCCATGGTGGTTCCTGAATTCATCCGTGGTTCTACACACACACACACACATATAAACACATGCTCACAATGCACACACATGCATACGCACACAATTGAATAAATAAAAAATAAAAAAATAAAATTAAAAAAAAAGAGAGTTTATAGGACAGTGGCTCCCATGTGGGGTCCTCATTTCCTATCTCCTGAACTATAGGGAAAGGAAAGAATGATCCCCCATTTTTCTGGCCTGTTGTACTGTTCCAAGAAATCTTACCTTTGTGGAAGGCTTCCTAGGCCTCTTTTCTCTATGTCTTTGATTATAAGGTGGAGGAAATGGCGCTGAAGCCTTTAAAAATACCCCATCACCTTCACTATGATAATGTGCTGCTTCTTCCTCTAAGTCACTTTCTTCAGATGGTGAAAGTGTATCATTATCAATTTCTTCTAATCCTACAGCTACAGTAGTCTCAGGAATCTCAGGACACAAGACACAGGGGGCCCTCCCGAGGTTTTACGTGTAGTAATAATTTTCTAGGGAAGAGAAGACTGCTGGGCGGGTGTAGAGCGCCACCTAGTGGATTGTAGAGTGCAGGATGCCACCTGTTGGCAAAGGAAACTTCCTTCCTGATTGATGGTGTGAGGACTGGATGAGTTTTCCATAGAAAATGGACAGAAATGTTAGTCCAACCCACTGGCATTTTCTGGAGCCCCCTCAGGAATAAGGCCACAGTCTGAGACACCTGTGAGATCTCTGCAGTGGAGACATCTCACATGTAAACTGTCTCTGTGGTCATAGCCGAACCTCAGGCATGTGGAGTCTCTGGTATTTCAGGTGGTCTTCCCCAGCATGCCCTGGAAGCTAGTAGGAGCTATCTCTTCTGCAACAAATCAGAGGTTCCACACCCCAATTTGCATAGTAATTCCCAGCCCCTCATTTTTTTTCATTCATCACATCCTGTGATGAGGTGAATCCCTGGGGGCCTCATGAAGTGAGGGCTGCATTGGGTGGGTGCGCACTGTCCTGTGCTCATGTGAATAAGGACAGATTATATGGGACTTTCCTCAGAACAAACAGCCACCATCTTTGTCTGAGACCCTCAAGATGGCACCTGTTGCCCATTGACAGTTGTACTTGAGAGACAGGGGGGGTTAAGAGGGTCACTGGACCCTCACCTGGGGCTCTAGACTCACTGCAGGTCATCCTGCCCTAACTTCATGTGCCTTTGACCCCTTGCGGTCTGGGAGAGTCCCTAGGTTACACACAGACTGTGGAAGGTGTAATAATGAGATTCAGGTCTCAACTTGATAGTTGTGGGCTGTTTGGGGCACAGCTGTGTAGAGTTGATAGTTAGGGGGGAGCCCTTGAAGGAGCCTGCAGGCCTGGACACACACTGGTTTAATTGATATGGGAGATGCAGCCCATGGTGGGTGATGCTTTCCAGTGATGGACCAGATAAAAGAAGTGCAAGGGAAAGAAACTTGTCTATTCTTGCCCTGTGTGGACTTGCCATGTTGAGTCCACTGCCGAATCCTTATCCAATCATGTTATTTGACAAGGTCTGGCATGGCAGAAAATGGCTTTAGGAAAATATTTTCTAGAAAAAGGATGTGGCATTATTTGAAATAAATAAGAGAAATAAGGAAAATATGGAGATTGTCGGGTCTAAAACCTTCTCATTGGGGAGTGACATATTAACATCTATGGACAGGTGCTAGAGTTCCTTCCTACATAATTTAAGTTTTGCCTCTGGCAGGAGGAATCCTTCTTCTGGGAATTGGATGTGCCTCCTATCTGTTCTTATATCCCTTTTGTTTTTCTCAGGACTGGCTAAGTTATCGCCTCCCCCTATGTTAATATATAGACCAAATAAGTCTGCTTTGAGGTGTGGTCCATTCTCTCTTAGCAAATGAGCTTGCTTTTAACTTTACCTGGAGATTTCATGTCTAGCCCCACAAAGCAAGTAGATGTCACTTCTGCCTTTTCTTTGTTAGCCAGAATGTATACGCTGACTGTGAAGAGATTGGAGACTAATTTCAAGAGTCCAAAAACAGTGGGTAAAATTTCCTCAAATATGACTCTTGCTCAACTAATTTGGAAATTCAGTGGATATGAGAATTATGCCATCTGTTCACAAGAATCGGTACACAATTACTTCTCATAAAGTACTTAAGTTATTAGAAAGTAGAAAGAAAATGAATCCTAATATAGTTCCTACCATTATGACCAAATATAGGCCAATTTATATGATAGCAGCTGTTGGGACAGAATTCCCACTCGGAAGGCGACCCAACTCAGAAGACCACACTGACAGCGAGATCGATGCAAGCAGCAAGAGGTTTAATTCACCAGCATGCTAGGGCTGCTACATACGGGGATGAAGGAGGCAACCCCGAGCACAAAAGGCACAGACTTTTTATACAATTTTTTTGTAGGGAGGTGTTGAGGTAGTGAGGTGTTACCAAATAATTGGCTTATACACTTAACTTTTAAACTCATTGGTGCAAGTTTAGGCGTGAAGGGAATGGGGCGGGGTTCAGTGGCGACGAGCATAGCAGCACGTACTTGTGGCTTTACCCAGAAACCCGGGGATGAGTGTGTTTCCTTGGAATTCCCAGGGTCGGGGGGAGTCCCGGTATCTGGCCTGGACACACACGTCCTTTGCCTTTTTTGGGAATCATTGGGTTGGGGTGAGATAGCGTGATTCTGAGACTAGCTCATCACATTCTTGCTTGCCTAGGAAATTTCTTTCTGTCTAGAAAATTTCTTCTTCTACATTAACTCTTTCACAGCTAGAACTCCAGCCTCGCAAAAATGTTTATCTTAAAGGTGGTTCCTGCTGACCAGGAGAGTAGTGTCTGTTCTCCTCTATCTGCAGGTGTAGCACACATTCTTTGCCCTAAAATTTTCTAGTATAAAAGCTGTTACAGGGGCTGGAGAGGTGGCTCAGGGGTTAAGCCTCTGCCTTGCAAGCGAAAGGTCCTGAGTTCGGATCCCAGACCCCTAGACGCCAGGCAGAAGCCTGGGCGGCCTGCTTTTCTGGTCTTGGTAGGGCGGAGCCTGTGAATCCCGGGGCAGAGTAAACAAAGAGGAGGCGGTCCATGGTGGTTCCCGACTTCGTCTGTAGTTCTACACACACACACACACACATACACACACACAATTAAATAAATAATAAAAAAAATTTTTTAAAAGCTGTTACAAAGTTTCAATAAAATGGATTCAAATTCACTCAACCTGGAGCTGCATGTGTTTGTTCCTCATTCACTGACTCCTTGCCCACTTAGTTGGGGAGAACCCTGGATCCAGATTGCAGCTGGACTGCAGCAGTCCACTTCTGGTCAGTTGCTGCTTTGTCCACCACTGTTACTGCTGTCACCATCACCACCACTGCCACTGCTGTTCTCTCCGCCTTTGCAGCCCTGTGTCCTGACCTGCCACTCTGGGAGCCCAGGATCCAGGGCCTGGCAGCTGCTCATCATCATTGCTGTCACCGCTGCTGTCACTGCTGTTGCCCTGGATGCTACAGCTCTTGGCTGTGTTCAGCTTGCTGTTCATTGAATATTGTGGCCTCCTCAGCCCTCCTGAGTGATTCACATTTGAGGCTTTCCAGGGACCCTTTGGTCTTCTGGGATCCTCAGGTCAACAACTGAGCAGCTGCAGGCAGCTACTGTTGAATTACACTGATTTTGTTAGTGGACTAACTTAATAAATTATATTAATTACATTTAAATTTTTTAATATAAATAATTGTTAATTTAAAATATTTACTTTCTTTTTATTATTTTTTCTACTTTTACAAGCACATTGAGTATTCATCCCAGCTTCTCTTCTGCCCCTCTCCCTCCCATCTCCTCCCTTCCCTTCACCATTCCCTCTCATACCCTTCTATCCTTCCACCTGTGTGCTTCTTGGACCTCAGGGTTCACTCTGGCTTGTCTACTCCTGTAGGGGTTCAGGCTTTCATTGTGTAAAAAGTTACCTCTCTTCAGGCCACCCTACTGATAGAGGCATTTCCCTTCACTCATCCAACTTTAGTCCCAAAAGTTTCCACTGTGAGTTCCCATTCTATGGGTATAATGACAGGTACTGAAAAAGCAGTTTGATGTACTGTCTTTCTACCTATAGATTTATTGGCTGTCTTCCATATTGATCTATTTCTGATTGGATTCAAGACACGCTTGTCAGAATGGTACCCATCCTTGTTACTGCAAACTAGAACAAGAACCTAAAAAAGGGGGAAAGAAATAGGCTGAGTGAATTCTGAACCCGTTTATTGAAACTTTCATGACAGCTTTTATACAGAAAATTTTGGTACTCATGCCACTGTTACACTGGTGGTCATCTGTTGCCATGGTGATTTATATTGTAACTTACAGATCTTATGCCATTGATGGGGCTTGTGATTACATCTCTCTCCCAGCTTCTACAGTATTCCTTGGTACTGTGTAAACTATCCAGCAAGGACAAGGTTCTCAGACCAGTTCCAGTTGATATATTTAGACCATGTATTGTAGTCAATTTGTGTTGCATCTTCAGCAATAGGGTCTTACTGACAGTTTTTGGGGGAAACCCAGAGCCATGGCAAAATCCTATAATGTTTAGAGGCCTTTAAGATCTCTCTGACCAATATTTTATCAGGAAGTGCACATTCTTGTTACTTCCAGTATAATTTTGTCTTTGGGTTCTGAGTAGATCAGCTCAAGGCTTTTATTTTCTTTTTTCCCTGTTTTCTTCACTCTATGCTCCTCTGTATAGGGACTGCTCATTCTTATTCCTTTCTTTAAAAGACAATTTTGACATATTACTAGCATAGGATGTTCCTTTGGGGTTGCTATCCACCATCTTTGGGGTTTTCCAGGCCCTGTGCCTGGCACAGCTGGCACAGGTGCGCAGAGAGACTTCCTGCTCTTCTTTAAGATGAGCTCAGCCTCCTGGCAGCCAACCTGACAGCAGGGACCTGCCAAGTGACCTCTGCTGTTTCCTCTCCAGCCTCTGACCCCCCACACCTCAGACCTGTGGTAGTTCTTTGCTTTGCTCTTAGACTCCACTGAGGCCCAGAAGATGGAGCCACAGCAACAAGCCCAGAAGATGGAGCCACAGCAACAATCCCAGCTTGGCCCCTGGTCCAGGCTGAGGAGCCCGGGAGGGAGAACTGCAGGTGGGAGCAGAGCTGAGCCCAGGACACAGGCCGCACCTCAGCCTGCAGCCTCAAGAGACCACAGCTCCGTCTTCAAGAGTAAAGCTTGCTATGACTCTGGCAATGAATCGGAGCTGGAGATGAGGCTCTCAGACCCCTCAGCATCCCATGTCCATCCCTGTCCCAGAAGGCTTGTCCCTCCACTGCTCTTGGGGCCACAGAGGCTGGAGGTCACTGTGCATTTCCACAGGCCTGGCCATCATCAGGGTCAACCCTGGGGTCTCAACTGCATCCTGTGCAGTTGATAATATCCTCCTCCTCCTCCTCCTCCTCCTCCTCCTCCTCTTCTTCTTCGTACTCCTCTTCCTCCTCCTTTTCTTGTACCACAGATACCAAGCAAGAGCAGGATGACCAAAGTAAACAATGTCAGAGAGATGAGGAGCCCCAGACTCCACCTCTATAGCTGTCACACCAGGACCTTCCCTGAAAGCAGCCTTGTGATCCAGGGGTCCTGAGCATCCAACTCGCTCCGTCCCCCAGCTGCCTCTGGCCCTATCCAGATCTGAGGCTCACAGGGTCACCCAAGGCTCTCCAAGTGCACAGGGCAAGTACTGCTTTCACCTCTAGTGTCCACATGGCAGCAGAACCTCTGCTTCCCTCCATGGGCAGTCCTGAGGGTCACTCAAGTCTAGGAGGTCCCATTCCCATAGGACAAGACCCCCACAGATTGCTGGGTATCCACATACAGGTGTGTATCAGAAACCAAACACAGAATACCTCATTGAATTTCCCACCAAATACATGTTAATCATAAGCTGACTAAACCTGTAGACAATGGAACCAGCCAACACTCTACCCCTGTCCCAACCCCAGGCCTTGGAAAGCCACAAACACCTTGTCAACACCAGGCAACAGTGACCTCCATCCATACGAAGTTACTGTCCCTCCCTAATTAAACCCCGTTCAGTCTTTGTGATGCACTCTGCATGTGTGTCTTCTCTTTTCTCCCACTTTTTCTAACATTTGCTGCAAAAACTCAGGACAGTCTGTGTGGGCACCCCTCATCACCTGTGTCACCCGCAACTGCCCCCCCCAGCTCTCTCCCTCCTCCTTCTTTCTGTCCATGTTCCAAGAGAGGTCGGAGGGAAGCCCTGTGAGGAAGGGGTAGGCGGCCCTGACATCAGTGTGAGAAGAAAGATGATTTGGCCGCCACAGACACCATTGGGTCTGGGTTTGCATTAATAATGATGTCTTCTGTAGATTTTCTTGCAGACTGCAATATTCCCTCTGGAGCCAGGAGGGAAGCTGTGAGGTTTCTGGAACCTGAATCTCCCCAGTCTCAGGAACCTCTGGACACCAGGTGCAGGAGCCCCTCTGCAGCTGTTGGCTGCAGTGATCAGTTCTGGGAGAGGAGGCTGCAGGCGTGGGTGGGCAGCGCCCCCTAGTGGACGGTGGTGTCCAGGACGCCGCCTGTTAGGATGGGAATCTCAGCCTGTGATTGAAGGTGTGAGGGCTGATGAACAGTTCATGAGGTCTCCACGGAAAACATTACGGACAGAAACGTTCTTGAAACTCACTGGTGTTTTCTGGATCCACAACTAAGGGGCCTAAGACATCTGTCTACAGTTCAGACATCTCACATGCAGACTGTCTCTGGTGCTAAACCTCAAGAATGTCAGCTTTCCTGGCCTCAGACTGGTGGTCCCTAAATGTACTGGAAGGTATAAGTATGGGGAACTGTGTGGTAGATTCTCACAGTTCTCATGCCAGAAAGACTGACTATTCTCCATGTGTTCCTACCAATGCTTTATTCTATTTCCTGTGTCCGTGTGATTCTTTCCATTTCTGCCATTTTATTTCAGCCAAAGAGGAGCTTCGTGTGTCACTCTGTGAGACACAGTGTACTCAGAGAATTTAGAGAAGGGACAGCAGGCCCAAGGGAACTCCCTTTTCAAAGGGGCCACAAAGGCTGCATAGATGTCCAGTGAAGGGTCTGTGTTGAGTGGACTCTAGTGGAGTCACCCAGAAACTAAAAATAGCCCAGGGAACATGGTTTCCTGAGCTGGACCGGGTGAAATGGGGTCTTTGCTGTGTTCTCGCTGTCAGTGTCTGTGGGGTGGAGTCAGACTCTCCAGGATGTGATGGACTGTGGAAACCGGTTCCCACTCACGTACTTATTCACTCACTCACACACACATACAGCATGCTGGCTGTGATGAAAGCAGGTTCCAGCCGTCCCCACCTCCGCCTCTACCCCCAGAGACTTGACACGGGACGGGGAGATTGTCAGAAGCAGATCTCAGTTTATTGGGGGGAGAAAAGGAACTTTTATAGACAAAGGCCACCAAGGCACAAAACTGGCATCCAATTGTGTCACAAGGTCAAGACATCCTACAGGTGCTAATGGTCAAGTTCAATGTCACTCAGCACAGGGGCAGGTAGATACCTGAAAGCCAATTAAGGCTCTTTGTGAAGTGATCAGGTTACGCCCAAGACCCTTGCCCTCAGCGCCATCTTTAGTCCCATGTGCTCAGCCATGCCCTGGGGCAAATCCTGGGCAGGCCCAACAATGGACAGTGTCTGCATAACTGATCACAGAAGTCTGTGCAGCAGCAATGTGACCGTGTGCAGGGAGCCGGCTCAATGGTACAGATGCCTGCAGCTGCCTGGAGCACTGAGGTCGATCCCGAGAGCCCCCATGGCAGAAGGAGAGAATCAAACTCTGGATGTTGTCCTCTGTCTTCCACATGTGCATCTATCCCCTCCCTCAGTTTCTCAATTTTTCCTTCTCTTTCCATCTCTTTTTCTCTTTCTAAGTGAAATTAAATTATTTTTTGCATTGCTCTGAATTTTTTTCTCCAGGTAGACACGTTTGTTTCCTGATGAATCACTGTGGGCCTCATGGAGCATGTGCTGTGTTGGGTGGGCACATGCTTCAATGTATGCAAGTGAATAAGTACAGACCATTTTATGGGTTTTTCCTCAAAACAAACAGCTCCATGTTTATCTGAGACCCTCAAGATGGCACCTGTCGTACATTGACTCATTGACAAAGGGGGAGAGAGGATCATTCGACCCTGAGCTGGGCCTCTGCTCTTGCCCAAGTGATTCAGCCCTAATCACACGTCTCCTTGGGTCTTGAGGTCTGGGAGAGTCCTAGAGTATGTTTGGAATAAGAAAGGTTAATTGGGGTTCCATGTAAGCAGCCCTGGGGAAGCCCTAGGTCATGCTGGGTCCTCCCTGCTCCTATAAGTGACCCTCACCCCTGCCCTGTAAACAAGCCCAATTGACTCCTGGGATCCTCAATTTGAAACTTAGAGTAATTGTTACTTTGGCCTGTTGTAGAGCTCCTGTCTCGAATAGGGAGACAGTTTTGTGGCATCTCCCCAGGAAAAGTGTCAATGCCACGTCACATGCAGAGGTTCACACATCTAGGAGAGGAGGATATGGGGTAGAGAGATGACTGTTACAACAGGCACTCCGTGTGGGGACCATATGGATTTTGGCATCCCAGGATCTCTCCCTGGGGATCTGGAGCAAGTTCTTTCCAGGCTGAAGCTCCTGTGGTCACATGGTTGAGACTGGAGTGCGCTTCGATGTTCTGGAAGGCTGAGGAAGCTGACGCTGGGAGCAGAGCCTCTGGAGAGGTAGTGTCGTGCTTTGAAATGTGTCCCCCTTAGTCTTCTGTGTTGGGAAGATCATGGCACTTTTAGGAGGTGGAGCCTTATAAGACAGTCACAGGGGATGGGCCTTCAGGCAGATTAGTCCCACCCTACTTCCATGAAAGTGGTGAATTCAAGTCTTTATTCTGTCTACTTTCAGAGCTGTGGGTGTTGTCAGGATAACTTGGTGGGGGCCCTTCCAATATGGACCCAGGGTTTCTATTCGGTGTCGTCTAATCCAGACTCTGTCTCCAGGCTGGAAAGGGTGGGTGGACGGGGAGTTTGGAAGGAGTTTTAACAGAGGATAGAACAGAGTCCTGTATGAGCTGTAGGGTCTGAACAGATTGCAGAACCTGATTATCAGTAAAATCAGCTACCAGTTCCTCCCCTACTTTGGGGATCAGGGGAGGGGGGTCTCCTAAACAAGATCTCAAAGGGAGTTAAACCTCTCAAAAAAGGGGTACATCTGGTTCTGAAAAGAGCAAAGGGGAGAAGCCCTACCCACCCTTCACCAGTCTCTAAGGTTAATTTAGTTAAAGTCTCCTTTAAAGTCTGATTTATTCTTTCTATTTTTCCTAAACTCTGGGGATGATTAGCACAAGGTAGTTTCAATTAATCGCCAATTCCCGAATTAAACCTATAACCACCTTGGAGATGAAGGCAGGACCATTGTCTGAGCTTCTCACTAGAGGGAGTTCAAATTTAGGAATTAACTCATCCAGTAGTTTCTCAGTTAAATATGGTAGCAGTTTCTTGTTTTGGAGGGGAAGCTTCAACCCACTCTGAGAAGGTATCTGCAAACACTAACAAATACCTGTATCTGTACTTCTCTGTCTCACCTCTGTGAAGTCTACTTATCATTGTCCTGGTTAGGATCCTCTTTCCCTATGTCCCACCGGTGGCACCTTATCAGAAGTCAGAGCTGGAAACTCCTGAAGATACTGGTGGAGGACCTCATCAAACAGAGTTGGAGGATCTTAAATCCCTGTAGAAGCCTGATCTAAGTCAGTTGCCCACTAAATCCCTTATCCTAGTCCATCCGAACGCAAAGATGGGCTGGCTGACTTTTGCTAAAGGAATGTTAAAAACGTCTTTTAAGTCCAGAACAATGTATATCTTTTTCTCAGGAATAAGTAGACTGAGGAATAAGGATTTGGGACCGTGGGATGTATGTCCTGAGTCCTTTTATTGACTTTTCTTAGGTCTTATATTGGCCTGTAGTCCTTCGTTCCCGGCTTCTTATCTGGGCGAAGTGGGGTGTTCCGAGGGGACTTACAAGGGACTAAGATCCCAGCTTCTAAAAGTCTGTCACTATGGACTTTTATCCCATCCGGCCTCTTTAGACGTGCGGTCTTGTTTTCCATTGACGAGCAGGCAGGGCTTTTTAGTTTAACAATCGGCAATTGGTGTTTTGCTAGACCAGCTGGGTCCTTTTCTTTCTTGAGGGGCCTGAGTCTTTGGTTAGGACTGAATATTGGGCCCCTGTATCTACCAAGGATGAGATCGGGTTCCCTCTCATTGAAGAGTTACCCCAGGCTCCAGGAGGGACTGCGAGCCCTGACATCTCTAATCTTTATCTTCCAGGTTTAAGATCTGGCCTTCCTTCTTCTGCCTTTTGTTAGGGCATTCATTTCTCCAATAGCCTGTCTCTTTGTAATAAGCACATTGGTCCGTCTGTAATGGGGTCATTTTCTTATCCCCCTTCTGTTGAGCATTTTGAGACCCTTTTCCTTCGACATTGATTTCCAGCTCACTGATTCTGTTGGAAGGTTGCCACCATGACCCTAGCCACCTTCTTAACCTGTCTATCCTGGGGGGGAGGGGTATCTGATTATGAAAAACTTTGTTTTCAATCTCTACTAATTTTGATAGATTTTTTCCTTTAAAACCCTCTAATGGTTTTCTGTAACATGATACGGAATAAAGTATAGCAGAATCTCAAATAAATAAATAAATAAATAAAAATAAAACCCTCTAATGTCTGAAGCTTTTTCTTCTGATGTCTAGGTCTGACTAGGATACAAAAACTGTATTAATGCCTCTGAGGTTCTTAGTAGCCTCAGGGTCTATGGGGGTGTGTGTTCTATAAGCCTCTTGTAATTACCCTAAGAAGGCTGGGGGAGACTCAGTTGATCACTGGATCACCTCACTTACCTTAGACAAATTTGTGGGGTGCTTGGAACCAGCGTGAAGACCACCTAATAAAGTCTGAAAGGTTTGGAGCGTCTCCCTACCTTGTGGAGAGTTTGGATCTAATCTGGTGAAGTGGAGGGGAGAACCTTCTCAGTGTGTCTGGCTGGTCTGTGGACTGACCGTCAGCTCCTAAAACCAACTTTCGTGTTCTCTGTGAATGCGCTTCCTTTCCTCAGAAGTGACAAGTGTCTGAAGGCGTTGCTGGCAGTCATCCCAGGTGGGCTGGTTCTAATCTGGGCTGTGACTGGGCAACCATTTCCTTATGAAATTCAGTTTGTTCCCATGTTGTAGATTCTGTTCTGAGCTAACTTTCTTTTTGTTTTATGGGGGTATTTTTCCATACATCTCTTCATTTCCACATAGGGCAAAATGTGGTCTTTTCCCTGAGATGGGGAGTATATGGTTAACTCTTGTCCCTGCTCCCCCTTGCCATGGGGTATTGACTAAGGACTACGTAAGGATGGGCTGAACTGTCTAAAGACTTCTCCCCTTTTTATTTTATTTCATTTTGCTTTTCTTCCGGTTTGTGGTATAGGGTACAGGGGTGTGTGTGTCTGTGTTTTCTTTTTTATTAACATACTACTTTTATTACTTTATCATTTCAAAGAAAAATTTAAAAACACATAAAGACAAAAATTGAAAGGGAAAAAAATTCAAACTGACAGCACTCCAACCAAAAATGTAAGTTGAATTCCGTGTGGATTCAGTGTACATGTGTGTGGGGGAGAGGGGCCTGTGGAGGGCCAAGAGCGATAAGAAGCATCATTCTCCATCATTCTTCCACATTATTGCTGTGAGTCTGACTCTCTAACTAATCCAGAGCAAGCCATTGAGGGTCATCTATCTAATCAGCTTGGTCTAGGGTCTCCCAGGATCCCCAATCATGTCTACTGACACTTTCATGTGGGTTCTGGGGATACAAACTCGGACTTTTTGGTTTGCCAGGCAAAGGCTGTAACCCCAGAGTTATACCATCAGCCCCAGGCTACCCCTTCTCCAGGGCAGTTCAGAGTCTGTCTCAGGATGGGAGGAGGGAAGATGCCTGAGGTAACCAGCCTGCTGTTCCCTTCAGTCTGCGGCCCACTGTGAGCCATGGCCTCCCTCAGGCCAGGCTCTCTGCCCACACCCAGTGTCTCCAGAGTTCTGATTATGGAGTTTCTGAGTCTCCTGCTTCCCTGACTTAGGGACAAAAGTGCATTTTGCCTGTTGGAGACCTAAAGTATCCCAGCCTGGAATCTAGCCAGGTTGTAGAACTTTCTAAAAAAATAGCTTCTAGACTCTGTGTCCTCCCACAACCCAATTCTTCTGTCCATTCTCTGGATAGTCACAGGATCATTACTGGGGTCCCCAGGAAGAATTCAAAATGCCTGAATTTCCCAATTCTTCCCTCAGATCCCCCACATGCACATGTGACCCATCACCCTGGGCATGAAGGGAAGGTCACCCTGAAGTGCTGGGCCCTGGGCTTCTACCCTGCGGACATCACTCTGATCTGGCAGCGGGATGGGGAGGACCTGACCCAGGACATGGAGCTCGTGGAGACCAGACCCGCAGGGGATGGAACCTTCCAGAAGTGGGCAGCTGTGGTGGTGCCTTCTGGGGAGGAGCAGAGATACACCTGCCATGTGCTGCATGAGGGGCTGCCTGAGCCCCTCGCCCTGAGATGGGGTGAGGAGGAGTGTGGGCACAGGAAAGCAGGAGGCCTTGTGGAGACCTGGGCAGGGTCAGGGCTGAGAGCTGGGGTCAGACCCTCACTGTTCCTTCCCTTCCCAGAGCCTCCTCAGCCCACCTTCCCCACACTGGCGATGGTTGCTGTCCTGGTTCTCCTTGCAGCTGTGGTCACTGCAGCTGTGGTGACTGTTGTCATGAGGAGGAAGAGGGCAGGTAGGAAGGGAGGGCCTGAGGTTTCTCTCAGCTTCTAGTGGGAGTGTGTTCTCGCTGATCAATGGGAAATGCCCTTCCAACCCCCCTACACACACACACATACACACACACACACTGCACAGCCTGGGTCTGTGTTGTTGCCATGATTAGGCACAAGTGTCAACTTAACTGTTGAGCGTTTGAGTTCTGGGCACATTTGTGGAGAATAAATAGTTGAGTTATGCCCAGAGTTAACCTCAAGGAGATTGTCTAGCTGATGGGGAAGGCCCAGCCTATGGTGGGTGGGATTAGGCCCTGGAATAAATCATGGAGAGCTGATTGAGAGAGTGGGCATCCTTCTGTTCACTTGGCCAGACATGCTGGTCTGGCAAGTAAGGATTATCAATCTCTCAGCTGTTATGTGGTGATGGTATGGCCAGTTCCTGGCCCTGGTGTTGGTGCGTGCTCTCCCATCAAGTTGAACTGAGAACTGTAACCAGACTGTCATGAGGAAATAAACCCCTTGTTCCCTTAAGCTGTTTGATGGTCATTTACCAGCAACCATGTAGGCAGACTGCAACAGTTGCCCACGACTCTCCTGTAAAGCACAAGGAACATGATGGATTCATTCACTGATAACTGTGGGTGGGGCCTGACTCCCAGTAGTCAGAGATCGGAGGGGAAGGTCCCTGCTGAGGACAGGCCTCCAGGAGGACAGGCCATGATGTCCCTGCTCATGGCCTTTCCTCACATCTCCTAACCCTTCCCTGTGTTGCAGTCAGTTCTAGAAACTTCCTGTGGAATTCACTTCCTTGGTCTCACCATCTGTCTCTCCACAGGTAGAAAAGGAGGGAGCTATGCTCAGGCTGCAGGTGAGTGTGGGGAGCAGGGTGATCCCTGAGCCCCTGGGGTACAGAGGGAGTCAGTCAGCCCTTCATTCCTCCTGCAGCCACATCTTCTCTGGGCTCTGAGTGTGACCTGTTCTTTCTCTTCCCAGACAGGGACAACGCGCAGAGCTCTGATGTGTCTCTCACAGCATGTAAAGGTGATGCCTGAGGGCCTGAGTTCAGAGTTGAGTCCAGCCTGGTCTCTTCAAATCTGGGCTCCTGAGTGATGGTGGCAGCTGGGAATCTCATCTCTGCAGTGACCGCCCTGAGTGTGTTCATGGTCTCGTCCTGCAGCTTGAGACAGCTGCACCGTGGGACCCAGAGACACAGAGCTGTGGTTTCAAGTCCCAAAGTTCTCTTGTATCAAAGGTGTCTAAAGATGTCTGTGCTCCTGTGGTGAGAATGTGAAGATCTGAGAGGACTAGCCCACCATCACCCCCTAGCCCCCTGTTCTGCGCTCTCCTGACTTCCCTTCCACAACCAACTTCCCCTTCTAAGAATCTGATGATTAATCCTTGACTTGAGAGGTTGGCAAGTTAATTAAAGAAGAAACTGTAATGTCTGGATGAAATAAATCACAGTTTCTGGAACCTTCTGGAATGTGTTGGCTTTGCAGAACATGGCAGGAGGGCAGGAGATGTTTGTGTGAAGCATGTGTGGACAGAGCTGTCCCTGCTGGAGCTCTGTCCACGTGGGCTTTGCTGGGGTCACTCAACAGCGTCACGTCCTGGGCTCTGGTCCCTGTCACAGCACCACATGCTGCCCTCAGCCCATGGGCAGTGTCCACGTCTCCTGCAGCATCTCTAGAGGAGGCGGCGGCTCCTGTGCTGCTGGAGGACGCTGGTCCCCTTGTCCTTCTGGTGCCCTGTGTAGCCTCAGCAGCAGGTGTTTCTCCTTCATGGTCCATGAGGCCCAGCAAGGCCCCTGCACCCAGGGGACTGTGGACTAAAGACAGGAAGGTTCTAGCTTTGAGCTCCTGCTCTCTGGAGTCTCCTGTCCACAATTTAGTTACAAGCAGCATCTGCAATCCAGGGCCAGGGAAGGGAGGGACTTGGGGGGATTCTGACAGCAGCACCTGCTCATCGTGTGAGTTGCTGTGATGCTGGGTTTCTTCCTTTGTGTATTTGCTGTGGGTGTGCATGTGTGTATCATCCACTTTCAACTTTATATTTATGCCAATGTCTCTGAATTGCACTGAAAGCTTGTCAATGAACCAGGTTTCTGTGTGAGTTAATTATACAATGGAAAACTGAGCCTTTAGACACACTTACATAGAATTATTTCAGGCAAGGTACTGAGCAACCCTGTAGGAGGTTCTATAATTGGTGTAGAAAGACCCAGCCCTTACTGGTGGGACCATTCCTTGAAAAGTGGATGAGATGGAGAGAGCTGGTTCAGTACTGCAGCATGCAGGCAGACTGGCAAGCTACAAAGCCCACGCCTCTCTCAGGTCTTCCTTTGCTGTGATGTGGCCAGTGCTCCTGGCTCCCGATATACATGTGAGCTCTGCTGACATCATGATGGAAATAGTCATTGTTCCTTTGCATTGTTTGGTTCTTTGTTCCTCTTGTTCCCCTAAATTGTCTGGATCCTGTTTCATCCCAGCTGCTGAGAAGCCAGCCAGCTTCCTGGGGACTCCTGGGTTTTGCCTCCCAGGAGCTGGGATTGCAGGCGGCCAGTACGTCTGACCACCTGACTGGGTGTCTCATGGGTTCTGGGGATCAGAGGGAGCCCCACCTCACGCAGGCCAGGTGTGGCGATCAGTCTTCTTGTTGCTGTGACACGCGGCTCCTCACAGCACAGGGGGCCCAGGGACATGCATTTGGCTTTCGGGTCTGGAGGACACAGAGTCCATCATGGCGGGAACCACATAGCAGGAGGTGAGGCTGGACAGGAGCAGTAGGCTGGCTCAGGTCACAGCAGCCATCACGCAGAGCAGGAGCCACTGAGAGGAAGCATGGCTGCTCCAAGCCTTGAGGACCACCCCTGTGAGGGGTCTTGTCCCAGCAAGGCTCCCCCTCCTGAAGGTGCTGAGATTGTCCCAAGTAAGGATCCAATACAGGAAACCTTGGGGGCAAGTCACATTCAAACCAGGACACCAGGCAAGAGCCTTATCCTCTGACCGTCTTTCCAGCCCAGTGATGGTGGGTCACTCCTCTGTCCAGTCACCAAGTGTCCATCTGCTCTGATATCCTCAGCTGCCCTCCTGCCACCCTCCCTCCCCATTCTCTGCAGCCATCTCTCCTTTGGAAGTGGCATGAGGTCTGGGCAGCAGGAAGCACCTGTCTCCCTCAGGAGTGTGTCACACACAGCATCATGGTTGAGGCCTCCCCTCACCTCCCTATGGATAGCAGATGTCGCAGGCGTCCACTGCAGGGTCCTGGGGGGCCTGTGGGGGTGGGCTTCCCTGACCCCTGGCAGAAGGGCTGCAGTGCAGCTCTTTGGTAGGATTGGAAACATTCTCTCTCGAGGATGTTCAGGAGACTCAGAGTGAGGGAGTTTGTGACATTGGGAAGCTGAGAAGATCCCGAGATATGTCAGTGCCACCTCAAGGTTGTGTCAGGAGGGAACAGGGGTGAGGCGAGGAGATGCTGGGGGGTGGCTGCCCACCCGCTGGCTCCAGGGACACCATGGGCCCCAGGGATGAAGCCTTTTCGAGGCATCACCCATCCTGGTGGGTTTCAGGGATGCAAGGGGTCTCCTCACCCTCCTCCTATGAGTGACTCCTCACCATCCTGCTCTGAGTGACCCCTCACCATCCTGCTCTAGTGACCCCTCACCATGCTCCTCTAGTGACCCCTTACCATGCTCCCATGAGTAACCCCAGTGTAATTTATTTCCCCCAACTAGACCTTTGTGGAATGGTTCCTTTGATATTTCCAACAGAACTTTCTTCCTAAGGGAGGAATTACAAGGAAAAGACCCTGAATTGCGCAGAAGGAGGACAGGTCCGGGGGGAGCAGGGCACTCTGGGTGTCCCTCCAGAGGCGGGGTGCAGGGGAAGAAGACAGTCAGTCCTGGGATCCCCTCCTAGCAGCACAGCTGGAGCCGTGGCACCCACAGGACAGTGGGGAGAGGGGTGAGGTGGGAGCAGTCACCCCAGGCCCAGCCTTCAGCCAGAGGAAGGAAAGCCCGGGATTCAGCTGGTAGGTGATTCATGACGTCACTATACTGAACGCAGTGATGACCAGGGATGAGTCTGTGCCCAAACTTCTTGGATTGAGAAAGACGTTTATTTATTTTTTTATAAATTAATTTTGTTTTTACTTTTACTCTTTTACAATCTCATACACGTAGACAATGCACTATGATCATAGCTACCCCTTGTCCCTCCCTTTCCCTAGCATGTCCACCTCATGCCTTTATGCCCTAATTTTTTATTATTATTTATTATTTATTCAATTATGCATGTATGCATGTGTGCACATGTGTGTATATATGTGTGTGTATGTATGTGTGTGTGTGTGTAGAACCATGGACGAATTTGGGAACCACCATGGACCGCTTCCACCTCCTCCTTGTTTACTCTGCCCGGGGATTCACGGGCTGTGCCCTACCAGGACCAGAAACGCAGGCCACCCCCACTTCCACCCAGCGTTTATACATGGGGTCTAGGATCAGAACTCAGGACCTTCCGCCTGCAAGGCAGAGGCTTAACCCCTGAGCCACCTCTCCAGCCGGGGAGAAAGATTTTTAAACAAGAAACGAAAATGCTGGAGCTTCCAAGATGGCTGAGCTGTTCAGGTGCCCAAATGTAACCCGGAGACTTGAGTTTGATCGATGGGGCCGGTTGTCATTTTTCTGCATTACTGTAATAAACTGGACAGGGCCAAACGGCTTATGGGCGAACAAGGGATTTAATTCTGGCTTATGATTGTTGCTTAAGTTAGCAGTTCTCAATCTAGCTTCACCCGAGAATCCACAGCAACACCAGGGGGCCGAAGGAACTGGCCGCACCATAACTGCTGAGAGGAGCACATTTCCCTTTGCCAGACAGCGTATCTGTCCACGTGTGCTAAAGCTCCCTGACTCAACTCCCTGCATTTATCCACTGGCCCAGAGGATGAGCTCACCGCCGTGGGCTGCTTCTCCTCCCCCCCCCCATGAAGTAGACAATCTCCTGCAGGCTTGCTCAGGACTTAACAACTAATTCTTCACCAATGTGCCAGGAGCAAAAGTCTTCAATTGTCAAGTTGACACCTGTATCTGACTGTGACAGACCCACACGTGGAAGGAGGGAACACACTTTTTTTTTTAATTTTTTTTATTATTATTATTTATTCAACTGTGTGCATGTGCGTGTGTATGTGTGTGCGTGTGTGTGTGTCTGTGTATGTGTAGAACCACGGACGAATTCGCGAACCACCATGGACGCCTCCACCTCCTTCTGCCCCGGGATTCACAGGCTCCGCCCTACCAGGACCAGAAGCGCAGGCCGTCCCCGCTTCCACCTGGCGTCTATACGTGGGATAAGGACCCTCCGCCTGCAAGGTGGAGGCTTAATCCCTGAGCCACCTCTCCAGCCCCGAGGGAACACACTTTTGAAAGTTGTCCTCTGACCTCCACGCGTGTGCTGTGTACAGCTCGTGTGCACCCTCTCTCCTGTCTCTGGGCCCCTCCTCCACGAGCGTACTGCGGATGTGGCAACAGCTGGAGAACAGCAGAAACGGCCGCTGGACAGCTTGGCGCAGGTGCCTTCACCTTCCCTGCTGGAAGCAACTCCCCCAGTAGCCCCAAGGTGGGGGCAGCAATCCAGTGCCAGAGCCTCTTCTCTGGGTGGTCCAGGAAGACCCCTCGGGTCCCACAAGCCACCAAGGTCATTGCCGCTGCTGTGGGTGTCAAGCCAGAGCTGGGCGGAGAGGCACATGGCTGGAACCTTTGTCCGTGGGACATGCGGAAATCAGGCAGGTGCTGGGCTGGAAGCCTCCGGGAGGCCTGACTTCAGCAGTGCTGAAGAGTGATGCAGGCCGCTCATTTATGCCTGTAGGGGGCATGGGCAACTTTTGAAAGTCAGTTCTCTCCTTTCGCTATGTGGGGTTCCGGGGATGGAACTCAAGTCACCAGGCTGTGGAACAGACGCCTTACCACTGCGTCACAGGGAACAGTTTTTGCCAACATTTCTGTGTGTGTGTGTCTGTGTGTGTATCAGAGGGCACTGTGTGTGCTTATCAAAGTTCAAGGGTGACTTTGAGAGTCATTCTGGGTTGCTTGATCTCCTTATGGCTTTGCTCAGAAGTTTCCCAGGCTCCACCTTCTGGGGTCAGAAGTGCAGCCACCACCATTTCTGACCGGTGTTTTTCATGGAAACTGGGATTCAGGTCCTTTTGCTTGTAAAGCAGAGACTTAACCTCTGAGCCATCTCTCCAGCCCAAAACTCTTTAAAATATTTTTATTTCCTAGAGGGAAGATAGACAGAAAGACAGATAGACAGATAGAGACAGAGACAGAGACAAAGGACATGCACGCAGTGACACTCAAGTGGAGATCAGAGGACAGCTTTCTGAAGTCAATTCTCTCCTTCCACCATGTGGACCTCTGAGGTTGAAATTCAGGCTGCCAGGTTTGCAGGTAAGCGCTTTACCCTCTGAGCTATCTCGCCAGCCTGTAGCAGCACTCTTGGCATCGATTAGTTAAGCAAAGTAGTTTGATTGAATTATTTTCTTTTTTTTCTTTCTATGTGTGTATGGGGTGTGTTGCAATTCACCTGCATGGTTGCTGATAAATGACCATCAAATGGCTTAAGAGAACAGGGGTTTATTTCCTTACAAAAGTCCAGTCCGGATACAGTTCTCAATCCAGCTTGATGGGAGAGCACGCACCAACACCAGGAACTGGCCACACCATCTTTACATAATGGCTAAGAGAAGGATGATCCTTACTTGCCAGAACCAGCATGTCTGGCCAAGTATACAAAACGATGCCAACTCTCAGTATTTTATTCACCTGTTCAGTGCCTAGTCCCACCCACCATGGGCTGGGCCTTCCCCATCAGCTAGACAATCTCCTGCAGGTTTGCTCTGGGCTTAACCCAGCCACTAAATCTCCACAAAGGCACCCAGAGCTCAAACCCTCAACAGTCAAGTTGACACAAGTGTATGCACGTATGTGTGCTTGCAGGTGGGAGGGTATACATGTGTGTGCAGGTTTACGTACACATGTGCATTTGAGGGTATGTGTCTGGGGAGACCCAAGGGTGATATCAGGGATCATCCTTGATCACTTTCCACCTTATTGTTGTGAAATTGGGTTAAACCCAGAGCCCACCATCAGGACTAGTCTGACTAATCAGCTTGTTCTGGGGATTCCCAGCCTCCGCCTTCCAGGGCTTGAGTGACAGGTGGGCCTCCACACCTGCCCAGCCTCTGAACTCAGGTCCTTTTTGAGCCGTCTCCCCAACCTCAAATGTTTTCTTTGTTCTGTGCTTGGTCCCCCCATCTGGGGCACATAATGTTTGGTTGCTATGCCAGCCTCGGTTGGGCTATCATAACTTCCCATGGACTTTTATCACAGGGCACGTTAATGCCAGTAGCCTGAGGGGCTGGAGGGATGAGTCTGCTTGTAAGCCTCTGCCTCACAAGCAGAAGGACCTGAGTTCGGATCCCAGGATCCATGTAAAAATATGGGGTTGAAGTGGCAGCAGCCTAGGATTCTAGCTTTGGAAGACAGAGCCTGGGAAACCCCAGAGCAAAGCAATGAGTTAGAGCAATCCAGGATGACAGTCTTGGACCTCCGCAGGTACACACACTCAAGTTCCCTCTGACAGACACGCACACCCAACACCTGCATCCACACATATAAAAAATGCTGGAATCCTGAGGTAAAGGAGTTGCTAATCCTCAGGGATCATTGTAACGCTGTGTAGGGAGACAGTCCTACACAGCCTGACCGGAGAACTCCATCTTCCTGCAAACCCTCATCTGGTTCTTCTACATGCCAGACTATAGAAAAGCAAAGCCGCTCTTCCCATGGCTGGGTAGTGTTGCTGAGACCCCAGAACCCTGGACAAGGACAAAGAAAAAGTGCCAGCCAGGAGTTCCTGAAGTCTGGCTTAGTTCCTCACCCAAGTCTACATGCAGTTACACTGTATGGATGCAAGGTGACAATGTGCTTTTCTGTTGTCTTGCCTACAAAACAGGAGAGAGCCAGAGGGAGAGCTTGCAGTCTTGTATGAGTCATCCATGCACCCCAAGTGACCCTGAATTTATTCACACATCAAGCCTGCTGTTCAGCTTCTTCTTTGCCTTCCACCATTGCCCAAAGTCGGAAGCAGGTGTTTCTCTCGTTTCTGGAAATTCACGCAGAACCCAAATGATGTGGATATCACTTCCACTGTGGAGCTGTGGTCCAGTTTCACCTGGACCTGCAGGTCAAGTCATCCAAGCTGATGGCAATAGCAAAAGGGATCAGGGAAATGGTAAAGTGGGTAAAGGCGCTTGCTACACAAGCCCGATGACCTGAGTTGATTCCTGGAATCCACATGGAGAGAAGACAGCCAACTCCCAAAAGTGTCTTCTGACCTCCATGAACATATAGCTTGTGGCACACATGAGCCTGTAAACACACACACACACACACACACATGCGCACACTAATAATGATGATGATAAAATGTTCTTATTTTTAAAGTATTTTATTTATTTGAGAGAGAGAGAGAATGAGTGACAGGCAGGCATGCCTCTGTGTGAGTGGAGGACAGAGGGCAGCTCTTTCAGGAGTCCATTCTCTCCTTCACCATGTGGGCTTCTAGTGACTGAACTCAGACCACCAGGTTATTGAACAGGTACCTTACCTGCTGAGCTATCTTGCCAGCCCTGTGGAACGGAGGAAATACTTGGCACTCAGGCTGCGGCGTGGCTGTACTGACTGCTTGTTGAGGCAGGAAGGTATGACAAATGTTCAGTTTGGTGAGGGAAAGTGTAAACTTGGTTAAAGTTGTGAACAGGGTGAGCTGAGAAAGCACAGAGAAGATGGATACAATTATTAAAGAGATTGGCACCCTGAAGAAAGCTGGTGTTGGCATAGGGGTGATAGTAAAAGTGGCCTAGGGCAAAACCCCACCCACAGGAAGTTGCACTTATAAAAAAAAAAAAAAAAAGGAAGTTCATTTAAAAGGAGAGAGCTATGCAAGCAACTGTTTTCTCAGACTCAGTGGCAAAGATACCCAGAAGTGATTTCAGCTGTGGTTCAAGAGACAACCCCACATCTCAAGATGGCAGGAAAATTTGGCATTGCCATTGGTAGAAGAAGTTTCCCAGGCACGCACAACACCTACCCCTCCCACCCCCTGCCGTGGGACTTACAGGTCACAGGAGACTGAACCAAGATCCAGAAAGCTGCCAGGAGCCAAGCAACAGGTGGCAGGTCGGATTCTCTGCACACAGCTCCGGTGAAGTCCAAGTGCAGCGCGGACGGCACAATCAAAACGATTCCTTGTATCTCAGCAGACGCTAAACATTTTAACCGCCGGCTTCGTCAAAGAGGACCACAGCCGTCGTGGTGCGCTGGAGCATCGAGACACTAGAGGGCGCGCTGAGCTCGCCGAATCCGCGAGCGATGCCGGGAGCTTGGAATCCAGCAGACCAACTTGACAAAGATGGTCAAGATGTCCTTTGCTGAACCAATTAAATTTGTTAATCGTGACTTTATTGTCTTTTCTTTTGTTTATTTTTTGTGATGGTGTCAAGAAATAAATTTACTCAGTAGCCCAGGCTGGCTTGGTACTCACTGCTATAGCCCAGGCTGGCCTGGTACTCACTGCTGCAGCCCAGGCTGGCCTGGTACTCACTGCAGCCATTCAGCAGCACGGCCAGGCTCACTTGCCTCTTCCCTTCTGGTCCATCCCGGTACAAAGGGCACAAAATGGAGACACACAAAAGGATTCTAGGCATCTTGAGTTTCTCTAAAGGGATTTGACTCCCAATATCCCCCTATCAAACTGTTATTTATGAGCTGGATAGATGGCTCAGGGGTTGAGACTGCTTCCCGAGCAGAAGGTCCAGAGTTCGGATCAAGGTCCCATGAAAAGTTCCAGGTGAACCGTAGCAGCCTGCGCTTCCAGCTCTGGTCGATGGAGCATGTGCACATGTGTGCAAAATAAATAAATATTAATAAAATTAAAAAATAAAAAGATTCACATGGACTTCAGAAAAGAGACATGTGAAAAAATTCTACTATTAACAGTCATGAGGAAAAACACAGTGTAAGCCGCAGGGAAACACCACTAAGTTCCCTTGGGACAGCTGAAAGAATGTAAACAGTTGTTGGCCTGAGACACCTATAGAAATAAAACCTCTTTGGAAATTGATCTTAAGTCTTCTACAAGAATCAAGCAGGGGGAGCTGGAGAGGTGGCTCAGGGGTTAAGCCTCTGCCTTGCAGGCGGAAGGTCCTGAGTTCGGATCCTAGACACCAGGCGGAAGCAGGGGCGGCCTGCATTTCTGGTCCTGGTAGGGCGGAACCTGTGAATCCCGGGGAAGAGTAAACGAGGTGGAGGTGTCCATGGTGGTTCCCGAATTCGTCCATACATACATACACACACATACATACACGCACAATTGAATAAATAATAATAAAAACATTTAAAAAAAGAATTAAGCAGGGGCTGGATGTAGCTCAGGGGTAGAGCACATGCCTAACATGTGAGACCACATACCATCCATCCCCAGGACCACGGGATAGCTCAACTGGTAAGGCACCTGCTGGTAAAACTGCTGGTAAACTGGAGGCTTGAGTTCAATCCCTGGAAGAACTGACTTCCAAAAGCTGTCCTGTAATCTCTGTGTGCTGTGCTATAAGTGTCTCTCTCTCTCTCTCTTTCTCTCTCTCTCCTTCCCTCCCTCTTTTTCTTCTTCTTCCCCCTTTCGTCCTTCTCCTCCTCTTCCTCCTCCTCCTTCTTCCCTCTAGGTCGAATTCCTTCCTGTCTTCCCCAGGGACAGGCAAGGTCTTTTCAGAAAATAGAGAACACTTCAATGGACACACGTCCCCAGAGGTCCTGTCCCGGATGCTGGAGTTCTGTTGGTCACATGGCCCACCCAGACCTCTGTGTGATGTTTCTTCCAAGCTTCTCAGCCCAGTGCTGGCACCTGTGAGCTCTGACCTTCACCTTGGACCTCAGGCTACGTCCAAGATGTGGTCATCTAAGCGTGAGGGGCACCTCCCTGGGGTGGAGCTAGGCCCGAGTCCCTTCAATGCTTACCCATAAGTCCAAAGGGCCTGAAAACCTGTGAGCGGTCACTGTGCTGAGGAGACAGACGGCCAGGGCTGACAAAGATCCAGGGGATCTTCAGGAGAGAGGAGACTGGAAACTGCTTGGACCACAGGGAAATGTGACCTCACAATGGATGAAGCCCACTGAACCTCAAGCCAGCAATCCCCCCAGTTGCCAAACAGTCTTCCTTACCTTTTTGATTTTGAGACAGGATTGTATTAGCCTAGGCTGGCCTCTGACTTGTTAGGTCATAGCCAAGGCTACCCTTGAATTCCTGCTCAGCTTCCTGAGAGCCGCCATGTCTGGCTAGGAGTAAGAAATCCAAAAGTGTAATAAACTGTCATCAGTTTTTCTGTTGAATCTTTTATTATTATTAGGTACTTGAGAGAGGGGGAGGAGCACATACATCCAGGACAAGTGGAGGTCAGAGGACAACTTTCAGAAGCCGGTTCTCCCCTTCCACCACGGGGGCTTCCAGGAACCAAACTCCAAACCTGCAAGCAGGCGCCTTGCTCTACATGCTGGGCTGTCTTCCCGTCCTCTATTGCTTCTGATGCAGTTATTTAAACAGGGGGGTGGGAGCCGGGCTTGGTGACACACAACTGAAAGCCAGCACTTGGGAAGTAGAAGCAGAAAAGAGCAAGGCCAGCCTGGGCTACATGAGATACTTTTTTAAGTGACTGTGTGACCAAGCTCAGTGGTGGAGCTCAGTCTTAGAGTGCCTTCCCTGTATGTCCAAGCTCCCAGGTTCAACCCCAATGAGGCAAAAATTCATTTAATTAGTGGAGAAGGGCTCTGAGTATACAAACAGACGTTCATTACTCACAGAGACCAGGAAGTAAAATAAAACCAAATCTACTGAACACACAAGGCAAAAACACTTATTCACCTGTGGTGGGGCAGAGCATCCTGTCTGAGACCGTCAGCTCAAGGGGCTTCTAGGTAGAAGACCCCGACTTTCAAGTAGCACGGGCCTGGGCCTTGGGCCACACGGACCGCGCAGGATGTGGGGGAGGAGAATGCTCTCTGCAGGACAGTGAATATTTGGGGGCCCTGCCCCTTCCTGCCCTGCTGTGACCCCTCTGCAGCCCACCCCAGTCTGGCCAGTCGACCACCATTCCATCCACTGGAGGGCTCCCTGGGCCCCCATGCAGGTGCCCAGTGAAGGGCTTGCTCTCGTGTGGACCCTGCCTCTCCTTTCTTGGTCCTCCACACTATACTGCAGCCCTTACGAGGGGCTGCGGGTCTTCTGGAAGCCCAGACAGGGAAGAGGACAAACTAATTTCCTGCGAAACTGGATGTCGCTCCTCCCTAAGTGGATTGTCCCAATCCCCAGACCTTTGCCCTGCTTTTCCTTTATTTTGTTTTGTGGGCTTTTCACTTTGTTTTACTTCTTACTATGTGTGTGGGAGGGAGAGGGTGTGATGGCAGGACACATTCAAACCATGGCGAGGGTGTGGAAGTCAATGGACAACTTTTTAGAGTTATTTTCTCGCTGTACCTTTATGTGGACCCTGGGTGTGAACTCAGGTCCTCAGGCTTGCATGCAGGTGCCTTTGCCCACCAAGCCATCTCATCGGCCCTGTGTTTTTAGACCAGATCTTATTATGTATCCCTAGCTGATCCGGAACTCACTGTATAGACCAGCCTGTCTCAAATTTCTTGCCACCTGAGTGCTGGGATTATTGGCAAGTGCCACTGTGCCTGGCTTCTCAGTTTGTGGCTTATTTAGAAAATTTCCTAAATTATTTACTTATTTATTTATTTATTTATGTGTGTATGGCGGGCATCAGAGAGCACTGTGTGTCCTTGTGGAGAACCAAGGGTGACTTCGGAAATCATCTTGGATTGCTTCTACCTCCTTTTTTCTTCTCTCTGGGATTTCCCAGCCCCCACCCAGTGTAGGCCGCCGATTGCACCTGAACTCAGCACCTTCTGTTTGGGAGGCAGAATCTTAACCTCTGAGCCATTTTTTCACCCTTATTTAGAAATATAATTAATTTATTTGAGAGAGAGGGAGAGACTGGAAGCTCACATAAGCATGCCACGGGGCACAATGGAAGTCAGAGAACAGCTTTCTGCTTTTTCCTTCCACCATGTGGGGTTCTGGAATTCAAACTCACATAGGTGCCTAATACCTGAGCCATCTCGCTGGCCCAAGATGTGATCCTAAGAATGTCTCCTCTGGTGGCTGGAGAGATGTCTCAGGGGTTAAGCCTCTGCCTTGCAGGCGAGGATCCTGAGTTTGGATCCTAGATCCCACGTACAGACACGGGTCGGAAGCGGGGGTGGCCTGCGTTTCTGGTCCTGGTGGACAGACCCTGTGAATCCCGGGGCAGAGTAAACAAAGAGGAGGTAGAAGCAACCCACGATGATTCCCAAATTCACCCTTGGTTCTACACATGCACACACACACACATATACACACACACGCGTGCACACTCACACACACGCACACACATACAATTGAATAAAAAAAAAAGAATGTCTCCTCTGCTGGGACAGCTGGGCGGGTCCTAAGATGCTGCGGGTTCTGTCACAACCGACTTGGGGTGCCCCACCAGGGAAAGGGAGTTCTCTCTTGGGTACAGAAGGTGTTCAGAAGACCCTGGCCCACTGCAGGGTCTGAAATAAATCTACCAGCAGGGGGGATCTAGGCAGCTAGGAAGCCAGAACGTGGGACTCTGAAAACTTGAGGAGGCTGAGGCAAAAGCCTTCATCTGTAGATCCTCCTCTCCATCAGCTCTTCCTTTTTAAGTATTGATTTATTTATCTGAAAGGCAGACAAAGAGGAGTGAGCACACGCTTGATGGAGGCTGGAGGACAAAGATATTAGAAATCAGTTCTCTGCTCTCACCATGTGAGCTCCAGGATTGAACTCGGGTCCCCAGGTGTGTGTGCAGACAGATGCCTTTACCCACTGAGCCAACTGTCCTGTCTTCTGCTATCTTCTAAGCGTCAGCAACAAGCTGCAGGATCAGAAATGCTACCATCCACCAACCGCCCAGGGGACTTTATTTTCTTGGTTACAGATTAGAAAAGGTGGCTTAGACGTTTTTACTGCCACAAATTCACACTGCTGGTATGTGGGTGAGTGAAAGGTGTCAACCTAGTTCTGATAACAAATCCTAAGAGGTCTGTTTCCCCTTTGACTACGTTGATCCGGGCTATAGGCAGTAGGAGGCCTTCACTGAAGGGCCTGTCCTTGGGGAGTGAAGTGATTGGGCTGGAGTTTAGGATAGGACGATCCCTGGAGCTTTAGTGTGGAGGAGAGGCCCACCTTGGCAGGTAGGAGAGGACCTGCAGGTGTCTGAGGGTGCCCCTGCCACTGGGGGCTGCACTTATCAGTGAGCAAGGACAGCAAAGGAAGCCACTAGGAAAGGTCTTGGGTAGACCCTGGAGTGAGTCAAACGTGGGCTGCAGCCTGATGCCAAACCACAGCAGCCAGAGGTTAAAAAGAGCCGGTGGCTTCCGAGGAAATTAGGGAGTGGTGGTGACCTCAGTGGTGTATGTCTGTAATATTTTATTAATTTATTTGAGGGGGGCATGCATGCCCTGGGGTACAGATGGAGATTATAACAATCTCCAGGATCAGTTTTCTTCTTCCACTTTGTGGGCTTCTAGGATCCAACTCAGGCCACCAAGTGTGGGAACAGATATTTTCTTATTCAGCTATCTAACTCTCTGGCCTCCTCTCTCTCTCTCTCTTTCTCTCTCTCCCTGTCTCTCTCTCCCCTCCCTCTCCTTACCCTTCTCTTTCTCTCTCTCTCTTTTTCTCTTCCTTTCTTTTTTGTTTGTTTTTGACATAAGTTCTCACTATGTAACCCCAGTTGGTCTGTATAATTCACCATGTAGACCAGGTTAGCATTGAACTTGGGACGATCTCCTTGTCCTTTGCCTCCTGAGGGTTGCAATCACAGGTGTGCACCACTACAGCTGGCTGACATTATAAATAAATAAATAAATAAATAAATAAATAAATAAATAAATAAATAAATGCTACATTACAATGAGGACATGCTTTTGTTGAAAACAACCAGTTAGAATACTCGCCAGGCCCAATGCGTGGCTCTGCCCATGATCACAGTCGAGGGAGGCCGAGACAAGAGACAGGACACAGTTAGAAACCAGCCTGGGATAATGGGGTATGCATGGAGTTTCAAGTCAGCCTGAATTACAGAGTGACACACAGGCTTAACTATCACACAGTTGATGTATTTTGTCCATTTCTGTGATCCATATGTGTCGTGTCTTCTAGGATACATCCCTAAGATGATACCTGCCCGTGTCTGTGTGTAGCTTTGGGCGGCTTCTCTTGGGGCAGGTCTCAGCAGCACTGGTGGCTGCACAGCCAGCAGCAGGTCCAGAGTGCCAGTGCTCGGCTCCACCAGGGTCCCCTTTCTCTGCAGCTGACTGGACCCTTGGTTGGGACTGTCATTGCCTCTCTAGCCCCTGGTCCTCACTCCTGACACCCATGTTCCTTGTGCCAGTGCACCTGTGCAGTGAGGGTCTGAGGCAAAAACTTTCTCTGGTGCTCTGCAGGCATCCAGCTAGCTCAGAAAAGAATGACGTCATCTCTGTGGATCCCTGAACAGTGATGAGATCTGACTTCTGTCCACACCAGTTCTTCCTCCAGATCTCAAGTCAGACTGAGTGTTAGAGGGAGGAATAGTTTCTCTGAACATCTCTTGGTCCCCGTTCAATACTTGAGTTATAAAACAAGTATTTAAAACTAAGAGGATCCATTTGGGCATTTAGAATCCCACTAACATTTTCCAACTTGTGCATAAAAAAAATCATGGGGTAGAATCTCTAACATTGTGGGTTTTACATTTATAGTTAAATTTAAAGTCATATTTATGGGGCTGGAGAGGTGGCTCAGGGGTTAAGCCTCTGCCTTGCAGGCAGAAGGTCCTGAGTTCGGATCCCAGACCCCACGTATAGGTGCTAGGCAGAAGTGGGGGCAGCCTGTGTTTCTGGTAGGGCAGAGCCTGTGAGTCCCAGGGCAGAGTAAACAAGGAGGAGGTGGAAATGGTGGTTCCCAAATTCGTCCGTGGTTCTACACACATACACACACACACACACACACACACACACACACACACACACACACACATACACACACACAATTGAACAAATAAAAGAATCATTCAAAATTCACATTTTTCATGTGGCCTCTCAGAATCTGTGCCTTGTGCAGTGGGTAGGAAATTCTCTCCTGCAGAGCTGAGCACAGGGTGAACTCTCAGGATTGTCCCTCTGCACATCTGGAACAAGATCAGGTGAGGTCCACTTGCTTTCTGGGCTCTGACTTCTCTCCAGGGAATCCAGAGTCTCCTCTCCTCTTCCTCCTCCCTCTCCTCCCAGTTGCCTGCTTCCCTGACACCTGCTGGCTCCTTCAGTTCTGACATTGGCACTGGTCAACATCACATCCCACAGGCTGGAGGGCGCAGCCCTAGGGTGCTCCGCTCTGCAGACCCAGTTGTCAAAACTTTTCCTGTATTCCTGTGCACTAGAGATACAAATACAGTTTTTCAACAATCCTCAGAAAACAAGGAGTGTCTGTGGAGTTCATTGTCATGCTGGACTCAAGCACACATTGGGGTCTCTTCCCATTGTGTAGGGTCTACTGCACTGAGAATATCCTGGATCCACACAGAGAAACATGGCTATAAAAATGGTCACTGTAAAGCAAAAGTACCAGGATCCTGTGATCTGGAACGACACACGCAGACCCCCTGTGAGCCCAGCGCACTGCTGGCACCTTCCTATGTAAGAAGCACACGTTCCCCATCTACCACAGGTCCAGGCTGGGCTGCCGGCTGCAGGCAGCAGGAAGCTGCTCTCCTGGGTTGTCTCTGGGTGCTGCAGGCCAACTTCTACTTTCAAGGGAAACCATCTCTCAACTGAGTTTGCAGACCAGGGCCCCTTGTGCTCATGCTTGGTTAGGGGTAGGGAGAAAGGAAGGAGAGGGGCAGAACTCATCTTGGTGGTTCCAACTGGTTTCCATAGACAGATCAGAGTCACAACTCAGGAAAGACATGGAGGCAGGGCGGTGCACAGGGTCAGGCTGAGAAATCCAGTGCTGGGATTCACTTCATGATCTCGCGTCCCTGCGGGGTCCTCATGCCTGGACAGTGACCGCAGCCTTGCCCTGCTCTCGCTGGGCCTCCAGTTCCTGGAGAACAAAGTCTAAATCTCCTTGGTTCCAAAATACACAGACCATGAAACCATGATGTTCAGTGTCCCTAGTCCTGGAGATAGGGGCCGAGGGCACCCTGGGTTGCACATCAGGGTGCTTGCGGGCCTGGTGTGGAGAGGAATGACCCCTGCTGCAAGGAGCCAGGGCGCTGCCCCTCTGGGGCTCAGCACCTGAAAGCCCAGGTCTCTGCTCTGGTAGGTCCAAAGTCTCCTGGACGTCCCTACTGGGCTGTCCCTGCTTGGCACCCCACTGCATTCCGGGCCCCCCTGTGTCCTGTACCTGGACCCTGCAGGGACAAG
The DNA here is from genome assembly GCA_023101885.1 of Typhlomys cinereus. NCBI lineage: Eukaryota > Metazoa > Chordata > Mammalia > Rodentia > Platacanthomyidae > Typhlomys > Typhlomys cinereus. The sequence goes on from JALPQD010000427.1 coordinate 808,517, forward strand.
GATGTGGGGGGGTCTCACTGCCCGCTGTCCCCAGTTCCCACCCTACTGGGATTTTCCGCACAGAGATGATTGGTCCAGCCTCCTACAGCTTCTGTTCTTTTCCTGGACTTGGTGGCTGACACTGTGTTGCTGCACTCTGAGGACGACACCACGCCCGGCAGGATGGACCTGCTGTCACCATGGGGGATGATCAAGGGACTCAGTCCAGAGAGCACTAGACTGGAGGCTTCTGAGCCTGGAACAGATACATGGCGGCGTCTTGACCAAGAAGAGCCCTGCAGCTGGAGTAAGGATGGTGAGTGACCCCAGCACGTCACAGCGCCTACGCTCATCCACATTCGATGTGGGTTGCGGAATATTGGGTGAGGTTCACCTGTTTCTCCCATGCCTAGGGAGGAGGCTTGTGGGCTGGAACGGGGGTTCAGCTTCCTTTGCAATTTCCTTTGAAACAGATCTGAAGATCACTGCAGCTGCCACAGCTTCAGGTGCCCTCAGACCCTCCTAGTCTGCTCCAGGCCCAACCTTTGCTTTTGCATCAGATCCCAGTTTTCCTGCAATTCAGTGTCCACCATGACAGAACTGTAGAATTTTCAAAGCTATAGGAAAGGACAGAATTCTAAGACTACTAAGGACAATTTTTGGGGGGGGAGGAATCTCTCCTCCCTTCCCCGTCCTCCCTCCTTTCTCACCGGAGAGGCACTGTCCTTTCTCAAAGGCTACTGGAGTGCTTCTCAAAATCCCAAGGGTGGAAACACTAAAGGATTAATTTCTTTACTCTTCCCCCTCGGTCCCCAAAGATACATATCACACAGGACACTGTCTCTGAACATGACCTCACCCTGAGGGGCTGAACCTTGGACTTCTCCCCTGTGGACATCACCTTCGCCTGGCAGTGGAATGGGAGGACCTAACCCAGGACATGGAGTTTGTGGGACCTGCCCCAGCATCACAAGACAGAGGGGAAAGTCCTACTGAAGATTCTCCAGGGGACTGCCCCTCCTCGTGCAAGTCTCTCCCACAATTCCTCCTCCTCCTCACCTGAGTCTTCAGACACAGTCTGAAAGTTCTTCTAGTTGAGAATTGGTGACATCAGGGCATGTGGTCCTGCTTCTCAGGCTTCCACTAAACTACTTCCCATTGTAATAGTTACTCTTTAATATTGCTGTGAAAGAACACCCAAAGTCAAGCAACTTAAGGGAGAAAGGGAGATTTATTCAGCTTACAGTTCCAGAGGGAAGTTACAGTCTCTCAAAGCAGAGGCAGCATGGCTGGCTGGCCAAACCTGGAGGAGGCTAAGTCACCACAGACATCTTGGAAGCTGAGAGCTGCAAAACTGCTTGCTGCAAAAGCAGATTTCTCCTGGAGGTAGGGTGGGACTAATCCACCTCAAGACCCATCCCTTGTCACTGCCTTCCTCCAGCAAGGCTCCACCTCTCAAGGTACCATGACCTTGCCAAACACATGAGACTGTGGGGGACACATTTCAAACCATGACATTCCACTCCTGGCCCCCGCAAGCTCATTGTCATCTCATTATGCAAGCCACACAACTTTAAAAGTCTTCATAGACTACATCAGTAGTCCCAACACAGTCCAAAAGTCCAAAGTCCAAAGCCTCCTGTAAAATCAAAATATACGTTACATACTTCCAACATACAATGGCACAGAATAAACATTTCCATTCCAAAAGGAAGGAATGGGGGCATATCCAGGAAAGATCAGTCTATAACAACACCGAAAACCAGCAGGACAAATCCCAAATCTTGTAACTCCAAGTCCAGCAGGTGAACCTCTTGTTGAAATCATCCCAAAGGGCTTTGATTCCACCCCTCCAATACAGCTGCCAGTAGAACACATCACTCTCGTGGGGCTGACTCCTACCAGGGTATACAGCTCTCCTTGGCAGGTGTCCCATGCTGCCTCTGGAATCTCTAATATCTTTACTTCTCAATGGCAAACCAGGCTTTAACTCCACAACACAAACTGCCCTTCTTGGCCTCTAAATTACAGACTTTCTGTCACATGCTGTCTGACTTCCATCATTTTTTGAAATCTTGGAGGAGGACTCCATCATCTCCTCCCTCTTGCATCTTCGATGCCTCTAAACTCAGAACCACGTAGACGACTTTGCCAAGATTGACCCCTTTGAATCACAGCTGATTCTGCTTTCTATGCAGACCATGGGGGAAAAGCTCTTTCACACTTGGACAGTTGTTTTATAGAAGTGGATCCTTGCTTTGGAACTCCACCCTTTAGCTCATTTCTTCTAAAAGGATTTGCATTCTAATGAGTGGGAGCCTTCTTTGAGGATCTTGCCCTCAAGCTAGGGCCTCTCCTATTATACAAATTGAGAGCAGGCTTTGATTTACAAATGGAGCTAATCTCTTTAACAACCATTTTGTTCCCTGCTTCTTCCTGGTTCAACTCTTTAAATTTGGCTTTGTATTTTTCATCATTAGATCTTAAAGTTTTTGCTTCTTCCAGCCTGATTCTTTGCTCTTTTTTATAACTCTGAAGACAACTAAAAAGTAGCCATATCACATTGAAATTTCCTCCGCCAAGCACTCCAGTTTAACTTCAGGCAAGTGTTCAGGACTAGGGCAAAACTTCACTAAACTCTTGGCCAACACATGGCTCCATGTGTCACTCATCGAGTTGCAAACACAGTCTCTGTTCCCCTCTGGACCATCACAAGCTGAGCTTCCACTGCCTGTGTCTCTCACAGCATTGCTCTCCTCTGAGATCTCAGGAGAAAGGCCCATTTGGCCCCATCGCCAAGACACAAAGACTTTCCCGGCACAAAGTCCCAAAGTTCCTCATATTTCTCCCAACAGTTCCAAGACCACACTAGCTACATCACAGCATTGGCCATACTTCTGGGTACCAACTTCTCTCAGCTTCACAAACAACTTCACATTGTGGTACCAGCTATTCTTAATCTCACAGCAATATCCCACTCCTGGTACCAATTTCTATAACAGTTAGTTTTTAATATTGCTGTGAGAGAACACCCAAAGTCAAGCAACTTAAGGGAGAAAGGGAGATTTATTCAGCTTACAGTTCCAGAGGGAAGTTACAGTCTCTCAAAGCAGAGGCAGCATGGCTGGCTGGCCAAACCTGGAGGAGGCTAAGTCACCACAGACATCTTGGAAGCTGAGAGCTGCAGACTGCTTGCTGCAAAAGCAGACTTCTCCTGGAGGTAGGATGGGACTAATCCACCTCAAGGCCCATCCCTTGTGACTGCCTTCCTCTAGCAAGTCTCCACCTCTCAAGGTGCCATGATCTTGCCAAACACATGAGACTGTGGGAGACACATTTCAAACCATGACACCCATGGAGGGAAAAGGGGGATCAGGATATAGGAGAGTGTAGTGGGCTGGTGCCTGAGAGTCTCTTGCAGACAGCAGTCCATGGGGGGCTGGGTAGCCAAGAGTCCTCCCTTTACCCATCTACTCTGGGCTCTGACAGAGTCATGATTGATTCTGCTCCATGCAGGGACAGTGCCCAGGGCTCTGAGATCTCTCTCCCTGCTCACAATGAGAGACCCCGAGTGTTCTCAGGTGGGTGGGAGAATGAACAGAGGGCAGACTCCTGGGCTCTGGGATGCTGGGATTAGAGTCAGGGGTTGGCTCAGTATCTCTGCATGGCATTCACTGATCTTGTTCACAGTTCCATCATGTTGCAGTGAGAGTCAGCTGCTGCCCGAGGGACCACGACTCCTGATGTGTCCACTGGCATCTGTGTTCTCCTGTCAGTGACATGAGGACAAGAGTAGTACAGCCCTGAGCACCAGCCCTCCCCACACCAGTCTGTGTCTCTTCCCACCTCTCTCCTGCTCAGCCCAGGCAAGGCTGGGTGTCGGCCCTTCCCAAATGAAAGTCAACTTTCACTTAAGTTCAGCTCCTTCCCTCTTTGAAGCAAAGGTGTGCCATTAGTTTGTATTTCAACATCTAGACACCAAGTGTGGTGTGTGGGTTCTGTAGGGGACGAGAGCCACAGCAGGGGCCTGGTTCATCACCTGTCGACTCCCAGGGCCCGTGTGTCTGCTGTGCTGAGTTTTTCAGGTCGGGCAGGAGAAGGCTGGGGAGCCAGTGGGCTGGACGGTGTCAGGGATCCATCCTCTGAGGGCTGGTGTCACCCTGAACTAAGTGCTCCTCACCTCCTTTGTCCTTCTCCCTGGGGAGAATGTTGATCCCTTAGGAACTGAGATCACGTGCATCACAACGCAAGTGTGTCCCATCTCCAGCACCGTGGACAGCGCTCCGCCTCCCCTCCAGGCCTCCTCTGTGGGTTGTTACTTTGTTTCTTTCAAGGGTCGCATTGGAGGGTAGAATTTATGAACTGAAGAACAGCCTGGGCTGCATGAGGAAAAGCTAGTCTGAGAGGAAAAAGCTGAGAGCTGTTAAAGGGAGAAAGGAAAGGAAGAGTCTTCCTCAGGGAAGATTGGGCAGTTTATGCCCTGGCACCAGCAGGAAGGACAGGACACAGCTCCTCCTGTCCTGCCAGTAGAAAATTCTGGAGGCTGGGACTAAAATTTCCTTTCTAGCCAAAGGCAAGCACAGGAACAAAGAGAACAAAGCATGTTCCATTCGTAACCAATAGCAGAAATTATCCGAGGACGCCCCCTGGAGGCGCTGCTGGAGCTGCCATGGGAGCTTTCTGCAGGCGGAGGCTTCCACTTGTCTTTCCATGAATGAGCTTCGTTCCCACGCAGGTTTCTTCACATGCGGGGTAACAGTGTTGCCACATCTTAGAAGCAGTTTGCTCTGGTTATTTTCCTAGAGCACCCCGCTGATATTGTTCCCAGGCCCCCACCTCACTGTGAAGAGTCAAGAGCAAGCATGACCCAGAGCTGGAGTGGGAGGACGTGAGACAATTGTGCTAGTGATGGAGAAGAAAGGCCTGAGTTCTACGTGCAGAGCTGCTTCTCAGAGTGTGCACAGCATGTGCAGGTTTATTCTGTGTTCACATAGAAGGTGTTTGACTGTAGAAGTGGGATTCTGAACCTTCTTAACTCAGCATGCTCCTCTCAGGAAGGATCAAGAAACACGATAATACAATGTTACCTCCCCACACACCTTCTAGAGGTTCACTTTATATCTATGATTCTCCCATCTCTCAAGAAACAAATGAGAAATCAGGAAATTATATTGTAAAGGAGAAACTATCTATTATCCTGAAAGGATCATTATTTTTATTAAGCAGTAAGACATATAATCTAGGTATTTTAAAATGTTCCCATGTCTTTGAGCAAAAAAAAAATCATAAAATGTATACATCTCCAAGTATATACAGTCACACATCTTAAATATCAGGTGTACAGTGCTCTCTAACCTTACAAATGGAAAAGATGTTATTATTGTGTGCTTCTAAGCATGAGTTCAGTGTGGCACAGGACATAAGATCACATAAGACCTGTGAGAAACACATGTAGCCTCCAACCAAAACACTGATAGTTGACACTTATCTTTTGTTTTGAAGGTTTGTTTTTGAACAGGACAGTTTTTTTATTTATTTCCAAGACAGAGAGAGAGACAGAGAGACAGAGACAGAGACAGAGACAGAGACAGAGACAGAGACAGACAGAATGCTCCAAGGAAGAGCTGGCTCTCTTCAATTACCTGTCCCAGATGGTTTTTGCACTTATATTACAAACAAGGAATATGACAAGAGTCAATGATAACAGCGTCTTTATTAGAAAACAGGGGTCATGATTTAGTGTAAAGGTGAGAAAACATTCAGGCAGGGATGACAGGCTATACTATAAAGAACTGAAAACCAAGTCCCATGATGTGGACAGGTGACAGGTTTGGGGATCTCTGTAGAAAACCCAGGGAATACAAACAGGGGTGATCTTCACAGACTTTCCAGTGTGTTGGAAAGTTTTGCATCATGGGACACAGGTATGTGCCTGTGGTCAGGTAGATAGTGACCTGGACAGTGAAGGAAGGAGGCTGCCAGAAGTCCAGATGGGATGAGCTCTGATGCTGAGGGCTCAGCTATGGGGGCTTTGACTCACATGCTGGATCTGCTTGACCTGGTCACTGTGTTCTGGACAGGGCTGCAGAGCTGCAGAGAACTGTGTAAAGAAGCTGCTGGCAAATGGAATGAGAGACACTTGTACCTCCATTGCTTCCAATTTTAACTATTTTCCAAAAACATAAATCACTTGTCTTAGTTTCATTCTTCAAAACTGTGATAAATACATGACCCAGACACTTTAGGGACCAAGTGTTTTCTAGGCAGTCCAGATTTTATTTCAATTTGCAATTTCAGGTTACAGCCCATAATGGAATTAGAGCTGCCAGGAGGAGCCCAGGGAACTAGCCAGATCATGTCCCCAGGAAGAGCAGAGAGGTGCCATTGCTTCTACCTGGAGTCTGCCACATCCACCAGGATCTCCCTCTGTCTTCCCCACCTGCCCAGACAACAGTCTCCACTTATATGGCTCTGTCTTCCCACATCACTTAGAAGATCTCTGCAGTCTTCTGTTGTAATTCATCTGCATAGTTGCTGATAAATGATCATCAAATGGCTTAAGGGAACAAGGGGTTTATTCACTTAAAATTTGTGGTTACAGTTCTCAGTCCAGCTTGATGGGAGAGCATGCACCAACACCAGGGCCGAGGGAACTAGCCACACCATCACTGCTTAATGGCTGAGAGATGGACAATCCTTACTTGCCAGACCAGCATGTCTGGCAAAGTATACAGAAGGATGCCAACTCTCTCAACCAGCTCTCTGTGATTTATCCAGGGCCTAATCCCACCCACCATGGGCTGGGTCTTCCCTACCAGCTAGACAATGTCCTTCAGGTTTGCTCTGGGTTTAACTCAACCATCAACTCTCTACAACTGTGCCCAGAGCTCAAACCCTCAACAGTCAAGTTGACACCTATGCTTAATTATGACACTTGCCTTAACTAAATAGTACTTCAAGGCCAAGAGAGATGACTCAGGAATTAAGTCTGTGCCTTGAAAGCAGAAGAACTCGAGTTCAGATCCCAGATCCCTTGAAAAAGAAAAAAGAAGAAAAAAAAAAAAAGAATGCCAGAAGAAATGGTAGAGGCCTGTAATTCTAGCTCTGAAAACTAGTCACCCTTAGACCCTCACAGGCACACATACTCAAATGCCCTCTTCTACATACACACACACACACACACACACACACACACACACACACACACACACACCTGCACAGCCTGGGTCTGTGTTGCCCACACTGACTCTCCTGTAAAGCACGTGGAACATGATGGACACATTCACTGATGACTGTGGGTGGGGCCTGACTCCCAGCAGTCAGAGGTCAGAGGGGAAGGTCCCTGCTGAGGACAGGCCTCCAGGAGGACAGTCCAGGCAGTCCTTGCAAATAACCTTTCTCTAATCTCCTGATCATTCCCTGACTCTTTAGTGGATTATAGAAACTTCCCGTGGAATGCACTACCCTGGTTTCACAGTCTGTCTCTCCACAGGTAGAAGAGGAGGAAGTTATGCTCAGGCTACAGGTAAGTGTGAGGAGCAGGTTGATCCCTGAACCCCTGGGATACAGAGGGAGTCAGCTAGGCCATCATTCCTGAGGCAGCCACATCTTCTCTGGGCTCTGAGTGTGACCTGTTCTTTCTCTTTCCAGACAGGGTGAGTGCGCAGAGCTCTGATGTGTCTCTCATATGTTGTAAGAGTGTCACCCTCAAGAACTTAGTTCAGGGCTGTGGCTCAGGGGACAGCCACTATCTCAGGGTCTCTTCACATCTAGGCTCATGAGTGATGGTAAAAATAGTGTGTGTTCATGATCTCATCCTGCAGCTTGAGACAACTGTATGGTGGGGACCCAGAAGACGTGAGAACTGTAACTTCAAATATCAGAGTTCTCTTGTGGGAACAGTGTCTAAAGATGCCTGTGCTCCTGTGACAGGAATGTTGAAGATCTGAGGAGACCAGCCCCCTCCCCCACCAGCACCCTGCCCTGCACTGTCTTGGGTTCCCTTCAAACAACAACTTCCTGTTCCAAGAATCTGAATGCAACCTGAAATCCTTATCTGTAGGGTTCTCCACCCCCACACACACACACTAGGAGATGACTCCAGGCCAACTTCAGGCCATCAGGACGGGGAAAGGCAAGTTCGCCACCGCTCCTCCACCTCAACTTTCCAGAGACTCGAACACAGCGCAAATCTCGGTTTATTGGGGGTAACAAAAGAGCTTATATAGACAAAGAACTGCAAGGCGAGAAACGGGCAGCCAATTATGTTAAAGGTCAACACAGCATGCAAGCTTTACAGGTCAGACTCAATATATTTCAGTAAGGAAGGCAGGTCAACGCCTAAAAGTCAATTAGGGTTCTCTGTAATGCGATCCGGATTATGCCCAGGACACTAGCTCTCAGTGCCATCTTTGGTCCCATGTGCTCAGCTATGCCCTGGGGTAATTCCTGGGTGGGCCCAACACTTATCCTGAGAGGTTAATCACTGGTTAATTAAAATAGAAATCATAATGTCTGGAAGAGGAAATCCATGAAATCTTCCAGAACAAGTTGGTCTCACTGAGTGTGGCAGGTGGGGATGGAGAATTCTGTGTAAACCATGTGTGAGCAGGGCTGTGGAGCGCCAGCTGTGTGGGCTTTGCTGTGGACACTCAGCAGCATCATGTCCTCGGCTCTGGTCCCATCATCAGAGCCACATGTGGTCAGGGTCTCATGCCTCAGGTGGTGCAGCCAAGACTCCTATGCCAGCTCAGCCTGGCTCAGGCCTGCTGCGCCCTCAACCCATGGGCAGTGTCCTGTAGCATCTCTAGAGGAGGAAGCACCCCCCTTGTTGCTGGAGAACACTGATCCCCTTGTTCTTTGGATCTCCAATGTGGCCCCAGCAGCAGGTTTTCTTCTTCATCATTCATGAGGCCCAGCAAGGCCCCCGCAATCTAGAAGACTGTGGAGTAAAGACATGTATGTTCAGGCTGTGAACTCCTACCCTGCTTTCAGGGCTATCCTGAAGTCTCTCTGATTCTTCCCACAGTCTCACTTCAGGGACAGATCCCACTGACCCCCTCTTGGCTCAGGTCTGATGGTTCCCACTCAGCCCTTCTTGGCTCAGGTCTGATGGTTCCCACTGACCCCCTCTTGGTTTGGGTCTGATGGACTCTTGTGGAGCTGTGTTCTCTGGGCTTCACTTCCCAGCTCCCCCCCCCCCCGGCTCTGAGCAGCTGTCAGCTCTCAGTGTAAACTCAAGGCAGAGTCCAGTTGGACGTGTGTTTGGTCACAAAGTAACCTGGACCAGTCAGGGTCAGGAGCCCCTGGAGGGCAGCAGTGAGGAAGGCTCAGACGACCCTGACCTCAGCGTGAGAGGACCTGTGCTGTGATTGCCACGGACACCCTTGGGTCTGAGGTTGCATCCATGAAGATGGCTTCCGCAGATTTTCCTCCAGCTTGAAATATTCCCTCTGGAGCCAGGAGGGAGGCCGTGAGGTTCATGCACCTAGGAGCTCACTTGTCTCCAGAGCTGAGGACAGCAGATGCAGGAGCCTCCTGAGGTTTCCCATGCAGGAATCAATCCTTTCTGAGGGAGAAGAGTCTGCTGTGTGGTGTGGAGCGTCACCTAGCAGATGTGCTGTCCAGGATGCTGTCTGTTGGCAAAGGAAACTCCCTGAGTGCGGGTCTGAGGGATGAGTTTCCGTGGAAAGCAGAGCATGGAAACGTTAGCCTAACCCACTGGTGTTTTCTGTATCCACTTAAGGAATAAGACCACAGTCTGAGACCCATGGGATCTCTGTGTGCAGTGCAGATATCTCAGGTATAAACTGTCTCTCTGGTTGACCCTAAACCTCAGGCATGTGGATTCTCTGGTGTCTCAGTCTGTTTGTACCAAGCATGCTCTGCAAACTAGGACAGTCTCTCATTTCTCTCTCTCCTTCCAACAAAACAACGGTTCCATACCCCAACTTACATAATTCCTGGTTCCCTGCTCCTACCCTCTGTATAAATTAAATATGTCAGTTTCTCACAGTTCACCCTCCAGGAGAATGAGAATATTTCTTACCTGTCCTGGCCTAAATTTTATTCTATTTCCTATGTCCATGTGATTCTTCCTATTTCTTTCCTGTTATTTTCTCAGCTTACTGGGCGACCAAGCTAGACATGATGTACTCAGAGGACGTGAAGAAGGGATAACGGCCATGAAGGAGCCTCCTCCCCCCCCTTTCAATGGAGCTGCCTATAGACTGCACAGGGTCCCCAGCGACCAGTCTGCTCTGTGTCACTGCTCAGCATTCACTGATTTTGTTCACAGCTACATTGTGTTGCAGGAGAGTCAGCTGCTTCTGTGACTCAGGACCCCTGCCATGGGGTCTGCTGGCATCTGTGTTCTCCGTCATAGCGTGAGGACAGGAGGAGTCCAGCCCTGAGCACCAGGCCCTCCCCACACTGCTTTGTGTTTCTTCCCATCTCTCTCCTGCTCCAGCCCAGGCAAGGCTGGGCATCTCCTCCCCCGACAGAACTTGAGCTTTCCCTGAGTTCAGCTCCTGCCTGTTTGAAGCAAGGGTGTGCATATTAGTTTTGTTTCAATGTGTAGACACAAGGTGTGACTTGCAGGATCTGTAATGGACAAGATCCACACCACAGGCCTGAGATGATAACCCTGAAGACTCCCGGGACCCATGTGGCTGAGCTGAGTCCCTTCTGGGTCAGGCATGGAGTGTGATAGGGCTGTATCAGACCTCCATCTTCTGAGCCCTGGATGTCATTCCTGAGCTAAGTTCTCCTCACCTCCTCCGTCCTCATCACTCGGGAGAATGTCATTCCCCCAGGAACTGAGATCCCAGGGCTCAGAGTCCAGCCTTGTCCCTATCTCTAAGCACCGTGGACCGCGCTTCCCTTCCACCCCAGGCTCCTCTGTGGGTTGTTACTTGTTTCTTTCAAGGGTGACATTCGGGTAAAGAGTTTATGAACTGAAGGTCAGCCTGGGCTACATGAGGAAATCAGATCTGAAAGAGAGAATAGGAGAGTGAAAAAAGAGAAGGAGGGAGGGAAGAATGGAGAGAGGAGAGAAGATAGAGGAGAAAGTACAGTGCCCCATCCACCTACACCCTGCTGCTGCCCTTGGGAAGACTGGACAGGTCCTGTCCACAGGTCACCAGGGAGGACAGGACACGGTTCCCCCTGTCCTGCCAGGGCTGATGGACACTGAGCTCATGAAAGGGCAGCTGCTGTTCTGTGGAGGGCAGTGATGAGTGTGGTCCCCAGAGATCAGCTCCTCCTTGACCCCTCTTACATCACTGGCTCCCAGCAACACTGTCTGTCTGGAGTTGTGTTTCCACAGCCCAGGGATCTCAGCCAGACCACACTGCCAGAATTGACCCAGACTCCCAATTCTGACCTGACACAACAGAGGGTTCAGACAAAGCCCCAGGGTCTGTTTCTGGACAATGATTCCTGGCATAGACTGAGTCAAGATCATCAAGTGGGGCTGGAGAGGTGGCTCAGGGGTTAAGCCTCTGGTGGAAGGTCCTGAGTTCGGATCCTAGACCTCACGTATAGATGCCAGGCGGAAGCCAGGGCAGCCTGTGTTTCTGGTCCTGGTAGGGTGGAGCCTGTGATCCCCGAGCAGAGTAAACAAAGAGGAGGTGGAGGCAGTCCATGGTGGTTCCCGAATTTGCCTGTGGTTCACACACACACACACACACACACACACACACACACACACACACACACACACACATACATACACACACGCACACATGCACAATTGAATAAATTAAAAAAAAATTTTTGAATCATCAAGTGTGTTAAAGGCTTTGTTGGTAACTTGGTGCCTTGGGGGGTGGTAGTTTGCACAGGAGGCAACCTGCAGGGGGAATTCAGCCAGTCATGGGAGGGGGAGAACTGATTTTTGAGGTCTCCTCACCGTGGGTCCTGCTGACGGTGTGGTCACCACACTCTGCAGACACAGGCCCAGGACAACAGGGTCATCACACAGGACTTTACACTGTGAGCTCAAGCCAACCATTTCTCTCTGGAAGCTGATTATTGAGTCATTTCGTCTTTTGTCTCTGTGATGAACGTGGGAGAAGCAACTGGAGAGAGATCTGCTCTCAGCTCCTGGCTCCACAGGCGCCAGCACTTGCCTGGCCGCCTCCATGGTTCTGGAGCTGCCTGAGACGGAACCTCATGGCAGGTGCTGACGTGCTGACGTCCATCTCGCGGTGTGGAAGTAGCACCCAGTGATTCAGTCATCGCCAATACTGACTCCAACTGGGGACCAAACATTCAACACAGGAGCCTTTGTGGGGACCCTGCTTATTCTTCAACAGTTGACACCTGGGTCCCAGAAGGCTCCTTCCAGCCATGGGGCAAACACGTGTAGTTCATGCTCAACAGTCCATCAGCCTTAACAGTTCAGCAGCTCTCAGGAAGCTCCGTCCAGCTTCTGCTCTGGGAGGTCAGGGGACCCTGAAATGATACACCGTGATGTCAACTAGGACGGTACCTGCTGCCCCTGTGCACGGTCACAGAGTCAGCACTTTATTCCCACAGGGAGGATGGAACCTGAAGGAAGGGACAGGACCACAGCCAAACTGAAGCCAGCGGGCTAATGTCACCCTGTAGCTCCCTGTAGCAGGCGCTGCTATTCTGGAAACTACGGAGAAGCTCTGCCCTGTGTCCTCTGCTCTCCCCTCAGGCTTCTCTCTGCATGTGGCTCCACCCCCTGCCTGTGGTTGTCCTTCACTGATGTCCTCTGGTTCTGCTTCAGGCATCTCCACTTTTGGGGGGATCATGGTGATTTCATCTCACCACACAGCTCCACATCTCCCCCTTCCAAAGAGGGCTGGAAGGACTCCACACTTGTCACTCCTTGCTTGGCCTCTGGGGATGGCCCTGGAGACTCTGACCACAGCTGCAGGACCCCTGAGCTTCTGGGGTTTCTGGTCACAGCTTCAGGACCCTCTGCTTTGATGCATCTGCTCTGCTGGTCCTGGGAAACATTTCCTACATGACTTGTAGGAAAAGTCTTTGAAAGACTGATACTTTTCCAGTCTTGGCCCTCAATGGGTCCTGTAAATGCAGCATTTACAGTAACATGGGGTCTCTGGAAGGGAGCGACAGGAATTGGTTCCGGGCCAAGACTAGAGGGATCTCAGCCATGATGAAACTGCACTGAGACAACTTATTCTCGCTAGACATGTTTGTAAGTGTTGCACATAGGGAATCATCCAGAATCAGTGACTATAAAGATTATAACAATGAACAGCAAAAACTCATGGGAACAAGAGACACAAAAGTGAATAGCGGGAAGGTGTGCAAGGAAATACATGAAGACATCAGCAATCCTAACAGTCAACAGCTGTAACAGGGATGTGCAAAGAAGTGCATAAAGACATGTGTGATTTACTGCGTCCTCAGATGGTCAGTAATTGCATATAGTTAACAGTATCTAAAAAGACACATTTTCTGCTACAATGTGGGAACAATGTGGACTTAAATATAGTTTTAGGGAAAAAGGATGTTGAGCTGTGTGGTGTCAATCTTCCCATCCCAAGATTAGATCACGGGACAAATAACAGACACAGGAAAGACCAAACAGCAGGACATAAGTGATCTGCACTCAAGGAGCCCTGGGAAGACCAGCTAGAGCCCCTACAACGTCCCTGAGGATTCTCAGAGCAGTGCTGCTCCCTGTGGAATTGTCTGGTTGCAAAGCTTGGCCTCCCCACAGCGGCACTGAGCGCTCTCACAACCACACTCCCCTGGGCCCTGAATTCACTGGGTTTCCTTCTGCTGTGACACACTCTTTCAAGACACTTCTGCTCTGCTTCATGCAGATGATTCTTACTGTACGCAAGAGACAAATCCGCCTACAAACCCACGCCACGTGCTCAACTGGAATCACTTTTTTTTGGTTTTCTTAAATATACTTTAATATTTCAGCTAGACCAAGAGCTGAGAGTATGTGATAATCCTCAAGTTCAACAATCACTTAGTGCGGAAGTGCAGCAGTGTCTCCCGTCTACACACAAATATCTGGAAATTGTGGAGACAGAGGTACCCTTTATATCCTCCACATCTCTAGCCGTCTTGTTCCTGAAGTCTGAAGTGTACTAGTTGGAATCACTTTTTGTTGTGTTAGCCAGAGTTTTGCCATAAGGGCAAGTGTCAGCTCAAACTCCCCAGGAAGCCCAGGTTGGACTCAAATTCAGCACCTCCTGCCTCTAAGTCTGGAATGCAGCATCACAGGTGTAGTGGTAGAGGCCGCCTGTAATTCTAGACCTGCAAGAGGGGAGCTGGGGATCCTAAAGCAGCTGGCTATGCAGACTAGCCCTGATGGCATGCTCTGGGTTTAGTAAGAGACCTAGGCTCACAAAAGAAGGTGGAAGAAGATTAAGGATGATTCTTTTTTTTTATTAATACATTTTTTATTATTATTTCAGCTCATACAAACTTAATAGGTACACCAGTTCCTTCCCTCCCTCCTCCTCCTCCCCCGAACCCCCTGCTCCCCTTCCCCTCACCTCTCCCTCCCCATTACCCCGTGCCTCCCGCCCCAATTCCCAGAGTCCTTTCTTGTGCATGCCTGATTCTCCCCTGGGCCCTCCTCTCCGATGACGTACAAGGACCCAGTGGCATTTCCCTGAACCCTTTCCTGTGTTCCCCTTAAGCATAGGAACACTACTGTGGCTGTCAATCCCTTGCCTCCAAGGATCTCGGTGCCTTTAGCAGATATTAGACTTTGTGAGGTCAATAGTGTGTTGGACATTGCGCCGGGCATGCAATGTCCAATTATGATTGCTTTGGCCCTAACTTGTGTGGAATATCTTGCAAATCATTGATCCTCCCATCCTTTTGCTCTTACAGTCTTACCGCCCCCTCTTCTGCAAATGTCCCTGAGCTTCAGGATGGGGAGAGATTAGGCTGGCCTAGTTCTAAGGTGGTTGATATAGAGTCTCTGAAGTTCTGGATAGTGGTTTGTTGCTCCTGCAATGCCCTTCACTTCATCGTGATGGGCACTGTATGTCACCCCCTGGCCAGAGACAAAAAGCTGTTAAACAGGAGTCTTATTATAAGAGCACATTCAAGGGTAGATGTAATACTTATATCGCAGGGTCATATGGCATTTGGCAATGGGAGGGGTCAATCACCCATTTGCAAAATGGTTACTTTTTAATCTGCCGGACTATATGCCCTCCCCTTCTGGTGAGTTCATACCCCCTTAGTTGTAAATGATCAGGAACAAATGTCTGTGAACTTAACTAGGTGTCACATTACTTTCTTGCAGTCCTTGATGGAGGCCTATTTTCTCTAGTGTAACATGGTCACTTCTCTCCTTGTTTCTGGTGTGGCCCTCCAACCCCATCCCTCCTGTTCATAATCCTTGCAATTACTGTAAGTAATACATAGATTTACCTATGAGTGTCTCAAGATGGGCTGGGTGGGTTTGGTACTAGGAGCCACCTATTAGGGAGTACATACGGCGCTTAATTTTCTGGGTCTGGGATACTTCACTTAATATAATTGTTTCTAATGACATCCATTTTCCGGAAAATTCTAGTAATTCATCATTTTTGATGGCTGAGTAGTACTCCATTGTATAGATGTACCACAGTTTCCTTATCCACTCGTCAACTGTTGGACATTTGGGTTGATTTCATGACTTTGCTATTGTAAACAGTGCTGCTATGAACATGGTTGTGCTTGTGCTATCGAGGTGAACCTCTGCTGTATGGGGGGTTATACCCAAAAGTGGAATCGCAGGGTCATATGGCATTTCGATCTTTAATTTCTTTAAGAATCTCCAGATGGCTCGCCAGAGTGGCTGTATGAGCCTTCACTCCCACCAGCAATGTAGGAGAGTTCTCCTCTCTCCACATCCTCTCCAGCATTTGTTGTTGTTTGTATTGTGGATTTTTGCCATCCTGACCGGGGTGAGATGATATCTCAGGGAAGTTTTGATTTGCATTTCCCTGATGGCTAAAGAAGTGGAGCATTTTTTAAGATATTTGTTAGACATTTTAATTTCATCTCTGGTAAAATTTCTTTTAAGTTCCAGAGCCCATTTTTTAATTGGGCCATTGGTTTCCTTGGTGTTTAGTTTTCTAAGTTCTTTGTGCACTCTGGACAGTAGAGCTCTATCAGATGTGTGGTTAGTGAAGATTTTCTCCCATTCTGTGGGTTGCCTTTGAGCTCGTGTGACAATCTCTTTATCTGAACAGAAGCTCTTTAATTTCACAAGATCCCAACTGTTGAGAGTTGGTAGCAGTGACTGTGCCATTGGATGTCTGTTTAGGAACTGTTGGCCTAGCCCAATCAGCTCGAGGAAGTTTCCTATCCTTTCAACTATGGTTTTTATAGTCTCTGGCCTTATAGCAAGGTCCTTGATCCATTTGGAATTAAGTCTTGTACATGGTGACAAGTATGGGTCCAGCTTTAATCTTCTGCATGTGGAGATCCAGTTTTGCCAGCACCATTTGTTGAAGATGCTGTTCTTTTTCCATTGGATTCTTTGGGCCCCTTTGTCAAAGACCAAATGGCTGTAACTCTGTGGGCTTATATCTGGGTCTTCAACCCTTATCCATTGATCTGTGTGTCTATTTTGGAGCCAGTACCAGGCTGTTTTTATAACTATGGATTTGTAATATAGACTAAGGTTTGGTATGGTAATACCTCCAGCAGTGTTTCTGTTACTCAGGATTGTCTTTGCTATCCTGGGTCTTTTGTGCCTCTATATGAATTTTGAGATTGTTTGGTCAACTTCTTTAAAGAATTGCTTTGGGATTTTAATTGGTATAGCATTGAATTTGTATATTGCCTTTGGTAGGATGGTCATTTTTACGATGTTGATTCTGCCAATCCAGTAACATGGGAGGTCTTTCCACCTTCTGGTGTCTTCTGCAATTTCTTTCTTTAGAGTTTTAAAGTTTTCATTGTAAAGGTCTTTTACCCCCTTGGTTAGGTTTATACCAAGGTATTTCATTTTTTTAGGGGCTATAGTAAATGGGATTGTTTCTCTCAAGGCTTTTTCACTTCTTTCATTCTGGGCATATAGGAAGGCCTCTGATTTTTGCACATTTATTTTGTATCCTGCCACCCTGCTGAACTTCTCAATTAGTTCCAGGAGCTTCCTGGTGGAGTTTTTGGGATCACTCAGGTATAAGATCATGTCATCTGCAAATAGGGATAGCTTGACTTCTTCCTTGCCGATTTGAATCCCTCTTATGTCCCTTTCTTGTCTTATGGCTTCAGCTAAGACTTCAAGTACAATATTGAATAGAAGTGGCGAGAGTGGACAGCCTTGTCTAGTTCCTGATCGAAGTGGGAATGCTTCCAATTGTTCCCCATTGAGCATAATCCTTGCTGTGGGCTTGTTGTATACAGCTTTTATTATATTGATAAAGATTCCTTCCATTCCTACTGTCTCTAGCGTTTTGATCATAAAAGGCTGTTGGATCTTGTCAAAGGCTTTTTCTGCATCTATCGAGAGTATCATGTGGTCTTGGACTTTGGACTGGTTTATATGGTGAATTACATTTATTGATTTGCATATGTTGAACCAACCTTGTGTGCCGGGGATGAAGCCTACTTGGTCCCTGTGAATGATCTTTTTGATATGTTTTTTAATCCGATTTGCTAAGACTTTGTTGAGAATCTTTGCGTCTGTGTTCATCAGAGAGATCGGCCTATAGTTTTCTTTTTTAAGTGAATCTTTATTAGGTTTTGGGATTAAAACGATATTAGCTTCATAGAAGGAATTTGAGTAACAGAAACACTGCTGGAGGTATTACCATACCAAACCTTAGTCTATATTACAAATCCATAGTTATAAAAACAGCCTGGTACTGGCTCCAAAATAGACACACATAGAAGGAATTTGGTAGTGTTCCTTCCTTTGCTATTTGATGGAACAGTTTAAGGAGTATTGGTGTTATTAACTCCTTAAATGTCTGGTAGAACTCTGTGCTGAATCCATCTGGTGTGACACACTCTTTCAAGACACTTCTGCTCTGCTTCATGCAGATGATTCTTACTGTACACAAGAGACAAATCTGCCTGCAAACCCATGCCACGTGCTCAACTAGAATCACTTTTTGTTGTGTTAGCCAGAGTTGTGCCATATGGGCAAGTGTCAGCTCAAACTCCTCAGGAAGCCCAGGCTGAACTCAAATTCAGCACCTCCTGTCTCTAAGTCTGGAATGCTGAATCACAGGTGCAGTGGTAGAGGCTGCCTGTAATTCTAGCCCTGCAAGAGGGAAGCTGGGGATCCCCAAAGCAAGCTGGCCATGCAGACTAGCCCTGATGGTGTGCTCTGGGTTTAGTAAGAGACATAGGCTCACAAAAGAAGGTAGAGGAGCAATTGAGGATGATTCTTGACATCACCTTTGGACCTCCACAAGTGAATGCATACTCATGTACACACACCTGCACATAGACGTACACCAATCCACATGTAAACATAGTCTCTCTCTCTCTCTCTCTCACACACACACACATACACACACACACACACACACACACACACACACTTACCCACACATATATATATCTAAATGACAACAAAAAAAGGCCATGAAATCTCTGTGTGACCCTGTAATTGTGGTGAGTTGGTAGGTAGCCTGCAGTTGTTTTTCTCTGAAAGACCAAACAGAAAGTAGCACATGAGGAAGACTGGAATGAGCCTTGCTGTGGAGCCTGGCAAGGCCAGGGTGTTCCTCAGCACATGCCTCATTTATGACATCTAAACTTTCTCTCAGGGGTCAGGAGACCCTGACCTCAGTGTAAGAGAACATGTGCTGTGGTTGCCATTGAGTCTGAGGTTGCATCCATGAAGATGGCTTCCGCAGATTTTCCTGCAGTTTGGAATATTCCCTCTGGAGCCAGGATGGTGGCCGTGAGGTTCATGCACCTAGGAGCTCACTTGTCTCCAGAGCTGAGCACAGCAGATGCAGGAGCCTACCTGAGGTTTCTCATGCAGGAATCAATCCTTTTCTGAGGGAGAAGAGTCGGCTGTGTGGTGTGGAGCGCCACCTAGCGGACGTGCTGTGCAGGATGCCTCCTTTTAGCAAAGGAAACCCCGAGTGCAGGTCTGAGGGATGCGTGAACAGTTCGTGAGTTTTCCGTGGAAAGCACAAGTACTGAAATATTAATCAAACCACGTCATGTTTTGCGGATCCCCTAATGAATAAGACCACAACTTGAGATCCGTAGGATCTCTGTGTGCAGTGCAAATATTTCAGGTATACTCTGTCTCTCTCTCTCTTGTTGAGTCTAAATCTCAGGCATGTGGATTCTCCTGGTGTTTCAGGCCGTTAGTACCAAGCATACTCTGCAAACTAGGACAGCTCTCATTTCCCTCTCTCCTTCCAACTAATCAACAGTCCCACACCCTGATTGACATACTAATTCCCAGTTCCCTGCTCATTGCCTGTGTACAAATTAAATATGTCAGATTCTCACAGTTCACCCTCCAGGAGGACTGAGAATTTTCTTACCTGTTCTGGCCTAAATTTTATTCTATTTCCTGTGTTCTGTGATTCTTCCTATTTCTTTCCTGTTATTTTCTCAGATTAGTGAGTCACCAAGCTAGGCATGATGAACTCAGAAAATGTGAAGAAGGGATAATGGCCATGAGGGACACCCCCCCCCTTTAGATGAGCTGCCTGCAGATTGCACAGGGTCCCCAGAGACCACTCTGCTCTGTGTCTCTGCTCAGCACTTGCTGATTCTGTTCACAGTTGCATCATGTTTCAAGAGAGTTAGCTGCTTCTGTGACTCAGGACTCCTGCACGGGGTCCAGTGGCATCCGTGTTCTCTGTCATAGCGTGAGGACAGGAGGAGTCCAGCCCTGAGCACCGGCCCTCCCCACACTGCTCTGTGTCTCTTCCCATCTCTCTCCTGCTCCAACTCAGGCAAGGCTGGGCGTCTCCACCCTTGACTGAACTTCAGCTTCCCTGAGTTCAGCTCCTGCCTGTTTGAAGCAGGGGTGTGTATTAGTTTTGTGTCAATGTGTCGATATGAGGTGTGACTTGTAGGATCTGTAAGGGACAAGATCTACATCATGGGCCTGAAATTATAACCCTGAAGACTCCTGGGACCCATGTGGCTGTGCTGAGCCCCTTTTGGGTCAGTCATACATGGAATGGTAGTTTGCACAGGAGGCGACCTGCAGGGGGAGCTCAGCCAGTCAAGGGGGAGGCACTGAGGGGACTGTGGGAACCACACCTCGCCCCTCTTGCTCCCTGCTTGCTGAGTCCTCCTCACCTTGGATCCTGCTAATGATGTGGCCACCACACTCTACAGCCTCAGGGCCAGAGCAACAGGGTCAGTCACAAGGAATTTACACTGTGAGCTCAAACCAACCATTTCCCTCCGGAAGCTGATTATTGAGTCATTTCGTCTTTTGTCTCTGCTATGAATGTGGGAGAAGCAACTGGAGAAAGAGAGATCTGCTCTCAGCTCCTGGTTTCACAGGCGCCAGCACTTGCCTGGCCACCTCCATGGTTCTATAGCTGCGGTGAGACCAACCTCATTGCAGGTGATGACGTGCTGACGTCCATCTCGCTGTGTGGAAGTGGCGCCCAGTGATTCAGTCATCACCCAATACTGACTCCACCTGGGGTCCAAGCATTCAGCACAGGAGCCTATATAGGGACCCTACTCGTACTTCAATGGTTGACCCTGGGTCCCAGAAGGCTCCTTCCAGCCACGGGGCAAACACGTGTAGTTCATGCTCAACAGTCCATCAGCCTTAACAGTTCAGCAGCTCTCAGGAAGCTCCATCCAGCTTCTGCTCTGGAGCATTAGGAGACCCTGAAACGAGACATTGTGACGTCACCCAGGACGGTACCTACTGCTCCTGCGCGCAGCCACAGAGTCAACACTTTATTCCCACAGGGAGGATGGAACCTGAAGGAAGGGACAGGACTGCAGCCAGACTGAAGCTAGGGGGCCAATGTCACCCTGTAGCTCCCTGTAGCAGGTGCTGCTGTGCTGGGCACTGCAGACAGAGAAGCTCCACCCTGTGTCTCCTGCTCTGTCCCTGGAGACTCGAGCGAAGACTCTGTGAAGGACTCCAGTGGTTCAGGAAATAAATCAAGTGTGGAAGGAAACACCTGCACTCCGCACAGAAACAACAGCGCTGACATAGTCTGCAGGCTGGAGACAGGAGAGCTCAGGGGCAGCCTACAGGCCAGGAGAGTCTCTACAAACCAGAGAGCTGACAGGGGACTGATGTCTAGATTATGTAAGAAGAGACAGAAACAGCTGACACATCCAAAAATCACTCCGTCAATAGATAGACCAATGCATTGAACTCATATCTTCAGAAATAAAACAAGCAACGATAAATATGTATAAATATGCAACATTCTCAGACATCAGGGAAATGCAAATAAATATCCAGGGATTTCATCAGCCTCAGTCTGTACTGCTGTCATCAAGAATCCAGTAACACCTGGTATTGTTGGGGATGTGGGGAGAGCAGAATCCTACACCCCATGGCAGGGAGGGCAATGTGGAGAAGCCTACAGCACTCAGAGCGGAAGGCCCTTGAATAAGTAAAAAGTGCAATGCTGTATTGATGTGGGGCTTCTTATGTTCCTGAACCACAGATTGAAACAAGAACATGTGTAGAGAATTAAGGCGGAGTGTATTAGAGGAGAGAAAGGGGAGAACTCATGGACCCCAGACGTGGAGTGCCATGAGGGGCTAGGGCACCCCAGAAATCATGGAATCCAGGGATGGAATCCATGAGAGGCAGGTAGCTAGAAAGAACTCATGCCACCCGAAGTGACATGAGGGACTAGGGTGCCAAATGTGGCTGCCAGGGCCAGGCAAGCCTGGGAAACTGGCTTTTTCTCATTGGTTAGCTCCCATTGGGGCCCAACCCAGTTGCTCCTGGACCCACTTGGTGGATTTGGAGGGCTCATCTCCATAATCCTTTCATAGGGAGGTTGGCCATCTTATCTCTGGAAGGACTGGAGTTCCTCAGCAGGGGTGTTCCTTCAGAGAGATTCTAGCTGTGGGGAATGGCCTTCAGGATTTCCAAAGACCTTGGAGACCCTAGAGACCCTCCCAGCACAGCTGCTCTAATCCTGCCTTATCATGATCCAGGCACCTCACACCTGGGAATACCCCGGAGGGATCCATGTCAGCCCCGCCCTGCCCAGGACAGCCCACCCCAGCCATCGCTGCCTTGCCAGGAAGAGAATGAGGTGACCTGAACAGGAAGGGCCCTGTCTTAATGTCCCTAAGAGAGGGGGTCAGAAAGGACAGACATGGGGGTCCTCACTCTGTTGTCCCTCTTCAGTCTGGACTGACAGCAGCAGATGCTGGGGTTTGATCCCCAATGTTCCATGATCACTTACATCACATGGTCCCCTTCCATTCAGCAGTCACCTCACCCAGAAGCAGGTGGTCCCTAGTGCACAGCATCAGGACCAAGCACTGCACTGTCCCTCCAGACATCCCCCTGCAGCGATCCAGAACTCTGACTGCAGAGCAGACATCCTCCGCAGGGCCTGAACTGAATGCAGCCTCGGGCCTTGCTGGGCCATTGGTGTCTCCAGGTGCCTTCAGCATGTTGGGGAGTCAGGATGCCTCAGGAGCTCTGGAAAGAAGAGAAACTGAGTGTCCAGTGGGGAGCTAAAGGCCATTTTATTTGCTGGCAACATGTGCCCAGACCTAGTGGGTCACAAGACAGAATCAGGATGAAGAATGAGAAGTGAGCCCGAATGATCCCGACCCCTGTGATGCCAGCATTCTAACAGTGAGACGCAGACAGGAGAATCCACTGGAAGCTCCGGGGCCAGCTGACCTGAACGGCGCTGCCCACGGCAGACACAGCAAGAGAGACCCTGCCTCAGACAAGGTGGAAGGAGAGGGCACGTTCAGAACAGTGTTCTCTGACCTGCACTTGTGTACCTTGAATAAAAATAAATAAATAAAAAGGGACCAGGAAGCTAATTTAGTAGGCAAAGTACCTGCTCACCTGGTGACCTGAGTTCAATTCTGGGACGTCTATGTGGTAGGAAGAGAACTGACTTCCTCTGACCTTTGCCCTAGCACTATGGCATGCACCCACATGTTTCTCTCTCTCTCTCTCTCTCTCTCTCTCTCTCTCTCACACACACACACACACACACACACAGACACATGCACACACATAAAAATATTAAAATGAAATTTAATTTAAAAGAGGAAAAGGCTAAAAGGAAAGAAAGGAAGGAAGAAGGGAATGAGAAAGAGACAAACAGATCAGAAGGACAGAGAGAGAGAATAGAGAACAGGAGGGAAGAAAACCACCTTACCTTAAGCCAATTCTGGAGATACAAGACACCCCCTACACACACACACACACTGACCACCCATTGCCACCTGTTGATACTCAACGGAGCAGGAACCTCCTGTCCTGTCCCTCAACCGAGCTGCTCTTTGGACCATGGTCCTCACTGTCTCTCACTCCACAGCGGCAGGGCTGAGACCATCCTCAGAGAGGACAACGGCTCAGGAAGTGTGAGGAAGACACTGAGCAGAGTCCACAGCGCAACACAAAGGGGCTGGTGTCCCTGCAGGGCAGGAAGAAGAGTCAGGAGGGAGCAGGGTGGACACTGTGCACCTGACACTGTCAGCCCCTGTCCCCAGGTGGTCAGGGTCACCTGCTTTCACCTGTCCATGTCACCTGCATGTCACCCAGAGGGAGCCACATGGTGGCCATAGAGAGGAGAGGAGGGGCTCAGAGGACAGTGGTGGGGATGGCTGCCAGGAGGCCGAGGGCATCTGGAATAAGAGCAGGAAATCTCGCTGCGCACCCGCGCCAGCTGTGCCAGGCACAAGGCCTCCAAGGCACGGCAGGGCCTCAACTCACGGGTCTCTCTCCTGTTTCCTCCTGATGGATGGAGAGACCGGGGGACAGGAAGGCTGACAGCAGGGACCTGCCAGGTGACCTCTGCTGTTTCCTCTCCAGCCTCTGACCTCCCCACACCTCAGACCTGTGGTAGTTCTTTGCTTTGCTCTTAGACTCCACTGAGGCCCAGAAGATGGAGCCACAGCAACAATCCCAGCTTGGCCCTGGTCCAGGCTGAGGAGCCCGGGAGGGAGAACTGCAGGTGGGAGCAGAGCTGAGCCCAGGACACAGGCCGCACCTCACCTGCAGCCTCAAGAGACCACAGCTCCGTCTTCAAGGGCAAAGCTCACCATGACTCTGGCAAAGAAGCAGAGCTGGTGTATTAGTCAGGGTTCTCTGAAGAAATAGAATCTATAGAATGTAATATATACATAAGTTTATTAAAATAACTCAATAAAAATAGTGTCCTTCAAGGTAGCCGCCCACAGCAGCCTTGTTCTTGACTGGAAAGTTCCACAAAGCCAAAGGATCCCGAGAAGGTCTCAAGCCTTTGCTCCTCTGGAGGGTGGAAGACACTGGGTTCCAGCATTGGTAAGGAACAGCTGGGCTGTGACATCAGTGATGAACAGCGAACAGCATCAAGGCCTAGAGACCAGGGCTCCAAAGGCAGCAGGAACAGCAACAACGTGGTGGAAAAGGTGAAGATCCAAGTCAACCAAGGACAGAGGCAGCAGCAGCAGCAACAAAGAAGGCCACGATGCTCTAAAAGTGAACGACACAGGCAGAGTGGACTCCACAGCAAGTCAACACAAGATAAGGGAAGAGCAAGTCCCTCCTCCTTGCATCTCCTATTATTCTGTCCACCACTGGAAAGGACCACCCACTATGGGCTGGGTTCTCCCAGCAATCAGTCAAGTACCTGTAGACTTGTTCAGGGGCCATCCAACCATTAACCCTCCACAGCTGCCCCCAAACAGTCTGTAACTGTAAAGTTGATACAAAAATGCAACCATAACATTCCACCCCTTGTCAATTTGACACAAACATGCAACTATTATGCTATGACCTTCCAACCCTTATTCCCATAGATATTATATTCATAAAAGATGTTCAATTCACTATCAAAAATTCTCAAATTCTGACATTATAAAAAATTTGAAATCTCACATATAAAATATATAAAAAATAAAAAATATTTATGTTATAAAATATAAAATATATAAAATATAATATTAATATCAGTACAAGATAAATAATTTAGCACAGAATAAATAAGAAAATTATATCACAATAAATATCAATTCAAAATTAAAAACATCATCTAAAAATATATACATCACTGTGTCTCATTATATATTTAGTACAAATCAAAGAATTCTAGACAGTTCCATTTGTACTTTACCAGTAGAACAGAAGTGCTCTGGGTAGTTACACGCCATGTTTCTGCAACTGGTCACATGGTTTTAGCTGATATTCATCCACTACTTATTCCATATTTTATTTACCCTCAGCAAGTACCTCAGCAGGTCTTGGTTCTTTTCCTGGGGGTGTCACCCATACCTTCATTCCTGAAGGATCTGGGCAGTCCACCATCCTGACTGCATTGGGGTGTTGTATTTTCCATTAACCTTAATCACAGAATATGGTAACACCAAGAGTCGCCCTACTGGATCTCCTGCACTCCATTTATTCTTTTCCTAGCCTACCTTGTGCAGAAGCAATCCAATTTCCCTTGATAGTCTGGATCAATCACACCTCCTAACAGAGTTATTCCTTTCTTGGTCTGGTTGATTCAAAGGCATCCGGAGCCCAAAAGAACCCGGATGAAGCTTTAACTTCCAGTTCAAAGGAATGCTTGTCATATCTCCTGGCAAAAGCATCCCCTGCTCTGGGACCAAAACTTCCAAGCCAGCAGAGTACAGAGTTACAGGGACAGGAATCAAAAATGTTCCTAATGGGTTCCTAGGTGTGACAGTAACAGGCACCATTCCAGCCTCCATCCCTTGGTTCCTGGACCCATGAATTCTGCCTGTAAGAGATACAGTACATATATTGGGCACTGATTCAAGCACACACCACATCCTGAAGTACTCCACCCCAACCCTCCAGACTGTTACTACCTAACTGGCACCATAATTGTGTCTTTAAAGGGCTGTTTGACCATCCTATCAAACCAGCTGCTTCAGGATGGTGGGGAACATAGTACAATCAATGAATTCCATGAGCATAAGCCCATTGCCTCACTTTCTTAGTAAATCCATTCTCTGGTCAGAAGCTGTGCGGAATACCATGACAGGGGACAAGATATTCTGTGAGTCCATGAATGGTAGTTTTAGCAGAAGCAGAATGTGCAGGAAAGAAAAAATCCACAACCAGAATAAATATCTATCCTAGTAAGAACAAAGTGCTGCCCTTTCCATCTTGGAAGTGGTCCAATGTAGTCAACCTGCCACCATGTTGCTGGTTGGTCACCCCAGGGAATGACACCATTTCGGGGACTCAGCGTCGGTCTCTGCTGCTGGCAGATATGACACTCAGCAGTAGCTGTAGCCAGGTCAGCCTTAGTGAGTGGAGTCCATGTTGTTGAGTCCATGCATAACCTCCATCTCTACCACCATGCCCACTTTGTTCATGGGCCCACTGGGAAATGATGGGGATGGCTGTAAGAGATACAGTACATATATTGGGCACTGATTCAAGCACACACCACATCCTGAAGTACTCCACCCAACCCTCCAGACTGTTACTACCTGACTGGCACCATAATTGTGTCTTTAAAGGGCTGTTTGACCATCCTATCAAACCAGCTGTGGACAGGTTGACTGTCCACAGAACAAGTCATCTTATCCACCTGACTATTAAATGACTCTTCTGCTGAAGTCACTTTTTGATGAGTATTTACATGGGACACAAATATCTTTGTATCAGTTAGGGCCGAAGTAATCAAAGTAGGACTTGCATGACCTGCACAATGACCAACATATCATTGAACCCCCAAAGTCTAGCATGGATCACAGGCACTAGGATCCTTAGAGGCAAGGGATTAACAGCCACAATAGTGTTCCTATACTAAAGGGGAACACAAAAAAGAGCTCCAGGCAATGCCAAAAGAGGACCCAAAGGGAAGTTTGACAAACACACTAAAGGATGCTCCAGGAATGGGGGGGGGCACTGGGAGAAGGGGAGAGAGGGAGGAAAGGAAGAGGAAAAGGGGAAGGGAGCGGAGGGGAAGGGGTCCAGGGAGGGGAGGAGGGAGGAAGGAGAATGGGCTATTTATCAACTTTATATGAGTGGAAAAAATAAAAAAAATTAAAAAAGAAAGTAAATCATTCAGATTTTAATCCACACAATAGATATAAGGATAATTATACATAGACACACTTGCAATTACTTCATTACCATAACCAATAAAATTAATTATTAGATGTAAAAAAGAATAAATATCTTTGTCTTTGCCCATTTGGAGAGATCTAGCCACATACTTGTTTCCCAAATGTCTTTCTCACCAATTTTCCAATTATGTTCCCTCCAATTTCCTGACCATCCAACCAAAACATTGGCTACAGCCCATGAATCAGTATATAATCGCACATCTGGCTAGTTTTCCTTCCTGGCAAAGTTCACAACCATGTGCACTGCTCACTGTGAATGAAGACTTCCCTTCACCAGTGTCCTTCAGGGTTGCTGCAGAAAGGGGTTGTAGTGCTGCAGCTGTCCACTTCTGTGTGACACCTGAATAGCAAGCAGAACCATCTGTAAACCAGGCCTTAGTCTTCTCTTCTTCAGTTAGCCGATCATAGGGCACACCCAAGAGGCCATAGGTGCATATTTAGAAACAGGCATCACAACAGGCTGAGGAACCATAGACATTGGGCAACTTCTTCATGCAACTTACTTGTGCCTTCAGGACCTGCTTGGGCCCTGTCTCATATGTACCACTTCCATTTGATAACGGATTGCTGCTGTGCCCATCCAACTTTATGACTTGCTGGGTACAGACAATACCCAACTCATGATGGGCAACTCAGGTCGCATGGTAACTTGATGACCCATTGTCAAACGTTCAGTTTGTACCAGGGCCCAGTAACAGGTCAAAAGTTATCTGTCAAAGGGATAGTAGTTGTCTGCTGATGATAGCAGGGCCTCGCTCCAAAATCCCAAGGGTCTTCGATGTGATTCACCCATGGGTGCCTGCCAAAGATTCCAGACAGCATCTCTACCTGTGACAGATACTTCCAATAGCATTGGGTCTGCTGGATCATATGGCCAAAGTGGCAAGGCAGCCTGTACCGCAGCTTGAACTTGCTGAAGGACCTTCTCTTGTTCTGGGCCCCACTCAAAACTGGCAGCTTTCTGAGTTACTTGGTCTATGGGCCTAAGTAACACACCCAAGTGAGGAATGTGCTGTCTCCAAAATCCAAACAGGCCCATTAAACATGCTTCTTTCTTGGTGGTAGAGGGGTCAGGTGCAGCAATTTATCTTTTACCTTGGAGGGAATATCTCTGCATGCCCACACCATTGAAGTCCTAGAAATTTTACTGAGGTAGATGTTCCTTGGATCTTGGTTGGATTTATTTCCCATCCTCTGATGCCCATATGGCTTACCAGAGAATTCAAAGTGATTGCCACCTCCTGCTTGCTTGGTCCAATCAGCATAATATCATCAATATAACAGACCAGTGTGATGCCTTGTGGGAGAGACAGGAGATCAAGATCTCTATGAACCAAGTTATGGCACAGGGCTGGAAAATTAACATATCCTTGAGGCTGAATAGTAAAGGTGTAATTGTGGCCTTGTCAGCTGAAAGCAAATTGCTTCTGATGGTCCTTATGAATAGGTATTGAGAAAAAGGCATTTGCATACCAAGTACCAGGAGATGTGTTAATTCGCTCAAGCAAAGAAACTACATCTGGCAAAGCAACTGCAATTGGAGTCACAACTTGATAACATGGTGCTGGAGAAGTGGATGTCCACATGAAGCACACGAAGCTGACCCCCAAACCCCATGTAACAAGCAGCTCATGGCTGTGGGAACCCAGCACTCAGAAACCTTCCCAGCACAGAAAAATCTCCATCAAACATCATTGTCAAGGTAAAACTGAATGTGATGGATCAAAGACCAAACGCATAATTACCTCATTGAATTTCTCATCAGATAAATGTTAATCAGAAGCTGACTAAACGTGCAGACAACTGAACCAGCCTCCACCCCTCCTCAACCTAGGCCTTGGAAAGCCACAAACACCTTGTCAACACCAGGCAACATCGACCTCCATCCATGGAAAGTCACTGTCCCTCCCTAATTAAACCCCATTCAGTCTTTGTGGTGCACTCTGGGTCTGTGTGTCTTCTCTTTTCTCCCACTTTTCCTAATATTTGGTGTAAAAACTCGGGACAGTCTGTGTGAGCACCCCTCATCACCTTTGTCACCCCCAACTATCCCCAGCTCTCTCCCTCCTCCTTCTTTCTGTCCATGTTCCATGGAGAGGTCTGAGGGAAGCCCTGTGAGGAAGGGGCCGGCGGCCCTGACATCAGTGTGAGAGGAAAGATGATTTGTCCGCCACAGACACCATTGGGTCTGAGTTTGCATTAATAACGATGTCTTCTATATATTTTCCTGCAGATGGCAATATTCCCTCTGGAGCCAGGAGGGAGCCGTGAGGTTTCTGGAACCTGAAGCTCCCCAGTCTCAGGAACCTCTGGACACCAGATGCAGGAGCCCCTCCACAGCTGTTGGCTGCAGTGATCAGTTCTGGGAGAGGAGGCTGCAGGCGTGGGTGTGCAGCGCCCCCTAGTGGACGGTGGTGTCCAAGACGCCGCCTGTTAGGATGGAAATCTCAGCCTGTGATTGAAGGTGTGAGGGCTGATGAACAGTTCGTGAGGTCTACACGGAAAACGTTAGGACAGAAACATTCTTGCAACTCACTGGTGTTTTCTGGATCTATAACCTAAGACCTGAGAGATCTGTCTGCAGTGCAGACATCTCGCGTGCAGACTGTCTCTGGTGCTAAACCTCAGGAACGTCAGCTCTCCTGGCCTCAGCCTGGTGGTCCCTGGATGCACTGGAAGGTGTAATATAAGCATGTGGGGACTGGGTGGCAGATTCTCACAGGTCTCCTGCCAGAAAGACTGACTATTCTCCAGGTGTTCCTACCAACAGTTTATTCTATTTCCTATGTCCATGTGATTCTTTCCATTCTACTGTTTTATTTTCTCAGCCACATGACGAGCTTCATGTGTCACTCTGTGAGACACAGTGAACTCATAGAATTTAGAGAAGGGACAGCAGGCCCGAGGGAGCCCCCCTTTTCAAAGGGGCTACCAAGGCTGCATAGGTTTCCAGTGAAGGGTCTGTGTTGAGTGGACACTGGTGGGGTTAAGGTGACACTGCAGTGGAATCACCCAGAAACTAGAAATCACCAAGGGAACATGGTTTCCTGAGCTGGACCAGATGGAGTGGGGTCTTTGCTGTGTTCTCGCTGTCAGTGTCTGTGGGGTCGAGTCAGACTCTCCAGGATGTGATGGATGGTGTCTCCATAACCGATCACAGAAGTTTGTGCACCAGCAATGTGACCGTGTGCAGGGAGCCGGCTCAATGGTACAGATGCCTGCAGCTGCCTGGAGCACTGAGGTTGAACTGGAGAGCCCCATGGCAGGAGGAGAGAATCAAATACTGGACATTGTCCTCTGACTTCCACATGTGCATCTATTCCTCTCCCTCAGTTTCTCAATTTTTCCTTCTCTCTCATCTCTTTTTCTCTCTCTAAGTGAAATAAAATATTTTTGCATTGCTTTGAGCTTTTTCTCCAGGCAGACACCTTCGTTACCTGGTGAATCACTGTGAGCCTCATGGAGCGGGTGCTGTGTTGGGTTGCACTGTGCGCAAGTGAATAAGGACAGACCGTTATATAGGGCTTTCCTCAGAACAAACACCTCCATGTTTATTTGAAACCACAAACAGCACCTGTCGTCCATTGACTCTGTCATTGACAGAAGGGGAGGAAGAGGGTCATTAAACCCTGAGCTGGGTCTCTGCTCTTGTCCAAGTGATTCAGCCCTTGGTACTACGTTTGGGAGGGACACTAGGGTATGTTTGGGCTAAGAAAGTTTAATTGGGGTTCTACGTAAGCAGCCCTGGGGAAGTCCTCAGCTATGCTTGGTCCTCTGTGCTTCTGCAAGTGACCCTCACCCTACCCTGTAGGCAAGCCCAATACACTCATAGGATCCTCAAGTTGTAAATCCTCAAGTTGTAACTTGAAGAAATTCTTACTTTGGTCTATTGTGGAGCTCCTGTCTTGGATGGGGAGACAGTTGTGTGTCATCTCCCCAGGAAAAGTGTCCACACCGCAACACATCACATCACGTCCAGAGATCTACATGTCTAGGACATGGGGAGTACAGGAATGTGGGATAAGGAACACCAGAGAGAGGCTAAGAACAGCCCGACCTGGAGAGTTAGAGATGTTCAAGTCCTCTGGGAGTGAGGGGAGCTGAACGGTCACATGGGGCTCTTGGGGGACAAGGATTGAGTCTGGGGCTGAGGTCAGTAACCTGAAAAGATCAGGAATGAACCAAAGGCTCAGTTCAGGTGAGGCTTCTAGAAGTCTCCAAGGCCAGGGCATCCCTTAAGTCCTGAGCACAGGATGCTCTGGCTGTCACTCAGCTGGTCTAAACCAGTGTGAAAGATTCCAGATTGGGTAAAGTGGTGCTGGGGCTGCTTTGATCTGTGGGTCACACTGTCAGGAGAAGGCCCCTCATCAGAGTGCCTGGCCGGTGTGCATGTCACCTGCAAGTAATCTTCCCGATCCATCCCTTGGTTCTTTCTCTAGGATCTGGAAGGGTCTGGGGAGAGGCCTGTGATCCTGACCCACCAGCCATCATGGTGCTCAGCCAACAGACACTGGTGAGACTGTCATAAGAGTGTCAGCAGCAGGAAGAGTTACAGCCACAACTCCAGGGAGGTTTACCTGAGAGGATAGAAAGGAACACACTGCGATTAGCACTGTCAGTCACCTGCACTGCCAATCATTAGCACTATCAGCCACTTGCACTGCCAATCATTAGCACTATCAGCCACTTGCACTGTCAATCATGTGCCCTATCAGCCACCTGCACTGTCAATTATGTGCACTGGCAGCATGTAAAGTGTCAATCCTGTGCACTGTCCTAGCTGAGGCAGGAGTGTGGCTGATTCCTGTGTCAGCACTGCAGAAAGAAGGTGCAGGAAGAGGCTCTCAGCTCAACATGTGATGATCTGATGCTGTGACCTAGAATTTCTCTCTGTACATGAAGCAAGAAGGGGATCTAACATAGTATACATCCTTTTTTTAAAAATTTTTTATTATTTATTACTTATTCAATTGTGCATATGCATGTGTGTGCGTGTGTGTTTGTATGTGTGTGTGTGTAGAACCATGGACGAAATTTGGGAACCACCATGGACTGCCTCCATCTGTCCGGGGATTCACAGGCTCCGCCCAACAGGACCAGAAATGCAGGCCGCCCCCCCCCGCTTCTGCCCAGCGTCTATATGTGGGGTCTAGGATCCGAACTCAGGACCGTCTGCCTACAAGGCAGAGGCTTAACCCCTGAGCCACGTCTCCAGCTCCCAGTATACATCCTTTTTATTTTTCTAGTTTTATAAACATAATGAGTACTTATCCCTGCTTTGCTTCATTCCCCTCCTCCCATTCCCCTTCTTTCCCATCATCAATTCATCCCACTCATTCTCAACCTTCCTGCCTGGCCACTTCCATGGACCCAAAGATCTCTGGCTTATCTAATTTTGTGAGTGTTCAGGTCTCTGTGGCATACCAGGTTGGCCTCTCTTCGGGTGATCCCACTAATAAAGACATTTCCTTTCACTCATCCAGCTTTAGTCCCCAAGGTTTCCACTGTATGTTCTTATCTCTCTTGTGTTCTGTGATAGAGAGTAAGGTTGGTATGTCAGTCATTATGTAATTTTGATGAGAATTCTTACTGCAATGAGTTCCTGGATGCAACGTCCTGCCTTGAATGGAATGTCTTGTCCAACAGTGGACCTTCCTATCTTTAGGTTCTTCCAATCTCCCTCTTCCCTGAGGTCCCCTAAACCTTAAAATGGAGGGAAATTAGTTTGTTAGATTCTGGGTGAGCCTTGGTGGTTTGCCAGTACTCTGCATTATGGCTGGTCGCTGTTGTCCACTTCACTGCTTTTCTACTACCCTAGGCTGCATCCTATCAGAGTGTGTAATCCTCTACAGAAGAAGACTTTTAGCCAATTGCTAGATGTTCTTCAAATCTATATTTATAGAAAAGTTTGATGGACTGTCTTCTTACCTACAGGTTCATTAGCTGGTTTTCTCTACTGGTATATTTCCTTCCCTCAGTTCTCACAAGTGTAAGTTCAATCAGAAAGCTGTTGGTTGCCTCTTTGATACTCATGACACTATTACATTGGTGGTCACCCGTTGCCAAGGTGATTTTTACTGCAACTTGGAGATCTCATGAGTTAATAAACTTTGTGATTATTTTTCTCCACCAGTAGCTTCTACAGTATTCCTTGGAACTGTGGAAGCTACTCAGCAAGAAGGAAGTTCTCAGACCAGTTCCAGTTGATGTATTTTGCCCATGTTCTGTGATCCATATGTGTTGTGTATCTAGGATACATTCTTAGGATGACACCTGTCCATGTCTGTGTGCAGCTTCAGGCAGCTTCTCTTGGGGCAGGTCTCAGCAGCACTGGTGGCTGCACAGCCAGCAGCAGGTCCACAGTGCCAGTGCTCGGCTGCACCAGCGTCCTCTTCTCTGCAGCTGACTTGGACCTTAGGTTGGAGCTGTCCTTGCCTCTGTGGCCCCTGGTCCTCACTCCTGCCACCCCTGTCCCCTGTGCCAGTGCACCTGTGCAGTGAGGGTCTGAGGCGAGAACTTTCTCTGGTGCTCTGCAGGCATCCAGCTAGCTCAGACAAGAATGATGTCATCTCTGTGGATCCCTGAACAGTGATGAGATCTGACTTCTGTCCACACCAGTTCTTCCTTGAGATCTCAAGTCAGACTGAGTGTTAGAGGGAGAAATGGTTTTTCTAAACATCTCTTGGTCTCTGTTCAATACTGGAGTTATAACACAGAAGCTGGTAAGATTAAGAGGATACATTTGAGCATTTAGATTCCCACTGATATTTTTACATAGTTGTACATAGAAAAATCATGGGTAGGGGCGTTGGAGAGGTGGCTCAGGGGTTAAGCCTCTGCCTTGCAGGCGGAAGGTCCCAAGTTCAGATCTTAGACCCCACGTATAGATGCCAGGCGGAAGCGGGGGCGGCCTACGCTTCTGACCCTGGTAGGGCGGAGCCTGTGAATCCCGGGGCAGAGTAGGTCCATGGTGGTTCCCGAATTCACCCGTGGTTCTACACACGTGCACACATGCACAATTGAATAAATAATAATAAAAAATTTTTAAAACTTTAAAAAAAGAAAAATTATGGGGAAGAATCTCTAATATTGTGGGTTTTAAATTTATAGTTAAATATAAAGTTATATTTATTGACCCCCTCTGAAAAGAATTTGCAAGAAATCATCCAAAATTCAACATTTTCCATGTGGCCTCTCAGAGTCTGTGCCTTGTGCAGTGGGCAGGAAATTCTCTCCTGCAGAGCTGAGCACAGGGTGAACCCTCAGAATTGTCCCTCTGCACATCTGGAACAAGATCAGGTGAGGTCCACTTGTTTTCTGGGCTCTGCCTTCCCTCCAGGGAATCCAGAGTCTCCTCTCCTTCTTTTCTTTTCCTCCTCCCAGTTGCCTGCTTCCCTGACACCTGCTGGTTCCTTCAGTTCTAACATTGGCACTGGGTCAGCGTCACATCCCACAGGCTGCAGCCCACTCTGTAGACCCAGGTGGACACTTGTCATAACTTCACCTCTATTTCTGTGCACTAGAGATACAAATACAGTTTCTCAACAATCCTCACAAAACAAGGAGAGTCTCTGGAGTTCACTGTTATACTGGACTCAAGCACACATTGGAATCTCTTTCCAGAGCATAAGGGTCTACTGCACTGAGAATATCCTGGATCCACACACAGAAACAGGACCAAAGAGATGAAGGTCACATTGTAAAACAGAAGTAGCAGGATCCTGTGATCTGGAAGGACACCCTCAGACCCCCTGTGAGCCCAGCGCACTCCTGGCAGTCACCTTCCTATGTGAGAAGCACATGTTCCCCATCTACTACAGGTTCAGGCTGGGCTGTCAGCTGCAGGCAGCAGGAAGCTGCTCTCCTGGGTTGTCTCTAGGTGCTGCAGGCCAACTTCTGGCTTCAAGGGAAACCATCTCTCAGCTGAGTTTGCAGACCAGGGCCCCTTGGGCTCATGCTTGGTTAGGGGTAGGGAGAGAGGAAGGAGAGGGGCAGAACTCATCTTGGTGGTTTCCACTGGTTTCCACAGACAGATCAGAGTCAATCACACTTAGGGAGACACTCTCGATTCAACCACATTGGGGGAAGCAGGGCACTGGGTTCTCTTCTTGATCTCCAGCCCCTGCCAGGGTCCTCTTGTCTGGACAGTGACAGCAGCCTGGCCCTGCTCTTGCTGGGCTCCGGGTTCTTTTTGTTCATAGTCTATATCATAGTCTAAATCTCCTGGGTTCCAAAACACAAAGTTCACAGAACCGTAATGTTCAGAGTCTCTAGTCCTGAGGATAGGGCCAAGGGCCCCCAGAATCTGTTGTTGCTGACTGTAGCCTGGCCCTGCTGCAGACCCGGATGAGTGTTGGTTCTGGATAGACGTAGCATCTGCAGGAGGAACAGGGGCACCGCCCAGCTGGGACTCAGCACCAGGAAAGCCGCATCTCTGCCCTGATCTGTCTCTGGGATGTCCCCATTGGGTCGCCTCTGCCCCACTCCCCACTGCCTTCCTTGCTCCACTGAGTCCATTCTGTCCAGTGCCAGGACAAGGAGAATGTCTCACCGTGTGCCACCAGCAGCTCCCACGTGCTGGGGTCCTTTGCCACAGACATGAAGCCTCTGGGAGCCTCTGTTCTTTTCATGGACCTTGTGAAGAACACTGTGTTTCTGTGCTCTGAGGCCAACACCACCATGGCAGGACGGAGCCATGGATACTGTGGGGGGGGAACTCAGTAAGGAGAGCACAAGAGATGCCTCCTCAGAGGTGGAACAGATACACTGTTTGGTCCTGACCTCGCGGGGCCCCTGAAGCCAGAGCAAGGGCGATTAGTGACCCCCGGTGTGTGTCACAGCACCTGCGCTAGTCCCCATGCGATCCAGGTTTCCTGAATATCAGGCAAGGTTCACCAAGTTCCTTCTCTGTCCTGAGAGGAGGCTTGTGGGCTGGAACAGGGGTTCAGCTTCCTTTGCATTTCAGTTGAAACAGATCTGAGGATCACTTCAGACCGCCATATCCTCAGGTGCCCTCAGACCCTCCCAGTCTGCTCTGGGCCCCAACCTCTGCTTTTGCATCAGATCCCAGTGTCCACCATGACAGAACTGAAGCCTCTTCGAGTGACCTGGATGACAGCCAGCCTTCGTTCCTCCTGCAGCCACATCTTCTCTGGGCTCTGAATGTGGCCTGTTCTTTATCTTCCCAGACAGGGACAGTGCGCAGAGCTCTGATGTGTCTCTCACAGTTTGAAAAGGTGACTCCTGAGAGTCTACATTCAAGGTTGAGTCCTGGGTGGGTCTTAGAATCTTTTCAAATCTGGGCTCCTGAGTGATGGTGGCAGCTGGGAATGTCATCTCTACAGTGACCGCCTTGAGTGTGTTCATAGTCTCATCCTGCAGCATGAGACCGTGGGGACCGAGAAGCACAAAGCTATGGTTTCAAGTCCCAGAGTTCTTTTGTATCAAAGGTGTCTAAATATGTCTGTGCTCCTGTGATGGGAATGTGAAGATCTGAGGGGATCAGCCCACCATCACCTCCCAGCCCCCTGTTCTACACTGTCCTGGCTTCCCCTCCACAACCAACTTCCTCTTCTAAGAATCTGATGATTAATCCTTGACTTGAGAGGTTGGAAAGTTAATTAAAGAAGAAATTGTAATGTCTGGACAAAATAAATGGCTCCTTAATAAATGGCAGGGAATCTTCTGGAATTTTTTTTTTTTAGAGCATGGCAGGTGGGGCAGGAGATGTTTGTGTGAAGCATGTATGGACAGAGCTGTCCCTGCTGGAGCTCTGTCCACGTGGGCTTTGCTGGGGTCACTCAGCAGCGTCACGTCCTGGGCTCTGGTCCCTGTCACAGCACCACATGCTGCTCTCAGCCCTGGGCAGTGTCCACGTCTCCTGCAGCGTCTCTAGAGGAGGAGGCGGCTCCTGTGCTGCTGGAGGACGCTGGTCCCCTTGTCCTTTGGGTCCGAAGTGTGGCCCCAGCAGCAGGTGTTTCTCCTTCATGGCCCATGAGGCCCAGCAAGGCCCCTGAGCCCAGGAGACTGTAGACTAAAGACATGAACATTACTGCTATGAGCTCCTGCCCTCCTTCCTGGACTGTCCTGGAGTCTCTTTTTTGCATATTTTAGTTACAAGCAGCATCTACCATCCAGGGCCAGGGAAAGGGGAGGATGTTAGGGGGGATTCTGAAAGCAGCATCTGCTTATACTGTGAATTGATGTGATGCAAGGTTTCTTCCTTTGCGTGTTTGCAATGAGTATGCATGTGTGTCTTCATCTACTTTAACTTTTATGTTTATGTCAATGTCTCTGAATTGAACCAAGAACTTGTCAATGATCTAGGCTAGTGAGAGAGTTAATTTGTTTGACAATGGAAGTCTGAGCCTTTAGGCACACCTACAAAGAATTATTCAGGCAAAGGCACTGAGCAAGCCTGTATGAGATTCTATAAATGGTGTAGAAAGACCCAGCCTATACTGGTGGAACCATTGCTTGAAAAGTGGATAAGAAGGAGAGAGCTGGTTCAGTATTTTACTTTGGAGCCAGACTGGCAAGTTAGAAAGTACACCGGTTTCTCAGACATTTTCCCGGGTACTGGTGTTGGTATGAGCCGACTGCTTGTCATAATGGAAATATCAGTCATTGTTCCCCTACATCGTTTCATCCTTTGTTCCTCTTGTTCCCCTACATTGTCTGTGCCCTGTATTCATTTCAGCTGCTGAGACACACAGACAGCTCCCTGGGCGTGTCTGGTCTTTGCCTCCCAGAACCTGTGACCCCGAGGATAGAACAAGGCAAAGTCCCGGTCCCCAGGCGGTGTCTGTCCTGGTCAGAGGACGGATGTCAGGTGCCAACAGCCCAGAGCTGGGGATTCCCCATCTCCCCAGTTTCACTTCTCTGTCTCACAACCTTTCTCGGGACATTTCTGCCCGGACACGGATGACTCATGGCCAGGTCTCTTGCCTATTGGGTGTTGACTCCAGAGAGCAGCCAATCAGCTGTGGCCCGGCATCCAACTATATAAAGTGCGCGCGGCCTCCCTGCGCTTCACTTTCCCGAGTCTGCACAATGGTGGCCCTGGCGCCGCGGACCCTGCTGCTGCTGGCGGCCGCCCTGGCGCTGCCGCGGTCCCGGGCGGGTGAGTGCGGGGTCGGGAGGGAAACGGCCTCTGCGGGGAGCAGCGAGGGCCCAGGGCCGCCCGGAGTCCAGGCCGGTGCACCTGACCCCGGGGTCCCGCGGGGAGAAGGCACCGGGGGCCGCGGGTAACTCCTCGGTCCGCCCTGGGTCGGGGTTCGCGTCTCCCAGAGAGGAAAATGGGGTCCGGCTGGAACCGCGCCTCTCTCCAGGCTCCCACTCCATGCGGTATTTCTACACCTCGGTGTCCCGGCCCGGCCTCGGGGAGCCGCGGTTCCTCTCCGTGGGCTACGTGGACGACACGCAGTTCGTGCGCTTCGACAGCGACGCGGAGACGCCGAGGGAGGAGCCGCGGGCGCCGTGGATGGTGCAGGAGCCGGAGTACTGGGAGGAGCAGACACGGAGAGTCAAGAGCTGGGCACAGGCTTTCCGAGTGGGCCTGCAGAACCTCCGCGGCTACTACAACCAGAGCGCGGGCGGTGAGTGACCCCGGCCCGGGTGGTGGTCACGACCCTCCTCGTCCCCACGGACGGTCCGAGTCTCCCGGGAACCCACTCAGGTCCGAGGTTCTTAGACTGAGGGACCCTCGGAGACCTTGAACCCAAAAGGGCGGCGGGACCGAAACTGGGTTTCGATTTCGGTTCAGTCAGAATCCCGCGGGTGGGCGGGGGCTGCCGGCGGGGGCGGGGCTGGCGGCGGGGCGGGGCTGGCGGCGGGGCGGGGCTGGCGGTGGGGCGGGGCTGGGGGCGGGGCTGGCGGCGGGGCGGGGCTGACGGCGGGGGCGGGGCTGAAGGCGGGGCGGGGCTGACGGCGGGGGCGGGGTTGACGGCGGGGCGGGGCTGACGGCGGGGGCGGGGCCAGGCTCTCACACCATCCAGTGGATGTACGGCTGTGACGTGGGGCCGGACGGGCGCCTCCTCCGTGGGTACGAGCAGTTCGCCTACGACGGCCGGGATTACATCGCCCTGAACGAGGACCTGCGCTCCTGGACCGCGGCGGACGCGGCGGCTCAGATCACCCGGCGCAAGTGGGAGGCCGCTGGTGTGGCGGAGCAGTACAGGACCTACCTGGAGGACACGTGCGGGCCCTGGCTCAGCAGATACCTGGAGCTCGGGAAGGAGACGCTGCAGCGCGCAGGTTCGCGGGGCCCCGGGGCGACTCCTCCCTCCGCCCTCGCACAGGGCTCCTGTCTCAGGGAAACCGGGGTCCGCTGGAATCCTGCGGCTCTAGGGTCGGGAGGGGAAGAGCGCGCCCGGGTTTCTGACCCAGCGCTTGACATGTGCGCGGGGTGAAGGATGAAAGAGGGGGCGCTGCTTCCATATAGGGCAAAATGTCTTTTTTCCGGACACAAGGGGCACAGCGTTGGCTCTTGTCCCTGCTGCCCGCTGCCACGGGGTAGTGACTGAGGACCACCGGGCGGGCGGAGCTGTCTAAAGACTTCTGTTTTTATTTTGCTTCATTTTATTTTTCTTCCATGTATGTTATGGGATACACGCATGGGTGTATCTGTATTTTCTTTTTTAATTTACTATTTATATTTTCATTACTTCATTATTACAAAGAAAAAATTTAAAACACATGACGAAAATTCCAAGAAAAAAATTTTTTAATTTGTTTTTTTAATTTATTCAATTGTGTATGTATGTTATATGCGTGCACGCGCGCATGTGTGTGTGTGTGTGTTGTATGGACGCCTCCACCTTCTTGTTTACTCTGCCCTGGGATTCACATGCTCCGCCCTACCAGGACCAGAAACGCAGGCCGCCCCTGCTTCCGCCTGGCGTCTATACGTGGGATCTGGGATCCGAACTCAGGACCTTCCGCCTGCAAGGCAGAGGCTTAACCCCTGAGCCACCTCTCCAGCCCCCAAGAAAAAAATTTAAAGTGACACCACTACAACTAAAAATCCAACCAAATGCGTGTGTGTCCCTGTGGGTGGGTGCACATGTGTGGACACATGAGGAGATGTGTCTGTGGAGGCCCAAGGGCAATACAAGAATCATTCTCCATCACTATCCCACTTCATTGCTGTGAACCACGGTCTCTAATTAAACCAGAGTGAGCCATTAGGGCTGGTCTGGCCAGCCAGCCTGCTCTGGGGTTTCCCAGGATCCCCAAGCATGTCCACTGGTGCTTTCATGTGGGATCTGGGGATCCAAACTCAACCATTTTGGCTTGTCAGGAAAAGGCTGTAACCCCTGAGTTACACCCTCAGCCCAGGCTAACTCTTCCCCAGGACAGCTCAGAGTCTGTCTCAGGATGGGAGGAGGGAAGATGCCTGAGCTAACAGCCTGCTGCTCCCTGCAGTCTGCAGCCCACTGTGAGCCATGGCCTCCCTCAGGCCGGACTCTCTGCCCACACCCAGTGTCTCCAGAATTCTGACTCTGGGGATTCTGAGTCTCCCTTTCCCCTCTCACTCAGGGACAGAAGTGCATTTTCCCTGTGGGAGATCTGAAGTCTCCCACCCTGGAATCCATCCAGATTCTACAAGTTTCCAAATACTAGTTTCTAGACTCTGTGTCTAGGATTTGTATGGTATTTGCACCCCTTCCACAACTGAATTCTTCTGTCCATTCTCTGGATGGTCACAGGATCATTACTGGGGTCCCCAGGAAGAATTCAAAATGCCTGAACTTTCCCAATTCATCTCTCAGATCCCCCACATGCACATGTGACCTATCACCCTGGGCATGAAGGGAAGGTCATCCTGAAGTGCTGGGCCCTGGGCTTCTACCCTGCGGACATCACTCTGATCTGGCAGCTGCATGGGGAGGACCTGACCCAGGACATGGAGCTCGTGGAGACCAGGCCTGCAGGGGATGGAACCTTCCAGAAGTGGGCAGCTGTGGTGGTGCCTTCTGGGGAGGAGCAGAGATACACCTGCCATGTGCTGCATGAGGGGCTGCCTGAGCCCCTCACCCTGAGATGGGGTGAGGAGGAGTGTGGGCATAGGAAAGCAGGGGGCCTTGTGGAGACCTGGGCAGGGTCAGGGCTGAGAGCTGGGGTCAGACCCTCACTGTTCCTTCCCTTCCCAGAGCCTCCTCAGCCCACCTTCCCCACACTGGCCATTGTTGCTGTCCTGGTTCTCCTTGTAGCTGTGATC
Organism: Typhlomys cinereus; assembly: GCA_023101885.1. Lineage (NCBI taxonomy): Eukaryota > Metazoa > Chordata > Mammalia > Rodentia > Platacanthomyidae > Typhlomys > Typhlomys cinereus. The sequence continues at coordinate 849,945 of JALPQD010000427.1, forward strand.
ACTGGAGCTGTGGTGACTGTTGTCATGAGGAGGAGGAAGAGGGCAGGTAGGAAAAGAGGATCTGAGGTTTCTCTCAGTCCCTCATAGGAGTGCATTCTGCCTGATTAATGAAAAACACCCCCCCACACACACACTGCACAGCCTGGGTCTGTGTTTCCCACACTGACTCTCCTGTAAAGCAGGTGGAACATGATGGACACATTCACAGATGACTGGGTGGGGCCTGACTCCCAGCAGTCAGAGGTCAGAGGAGAAGGTCCCTGCTGAGGACAGGCCTGCAGGAGGACATCCATGCAGTCCCTCCTCATGGCCTTTCCTCACATCTCCTGACCCTTCCCTGAATGTGCAGTCAGTTCTAGAACCTTCCTGTGGAATGTACTTCCCTGGTCTCACAATCTGTCTCTCCACAGGTGGAAAAGGAGGGAGCTATGCTCAGGCTGCAGGTGAGTGTGGGGAGCAGGGGGATCCCTGAGCCCCTGGGGTACAGAGGGAGTCAGCCAGCCCATCATTCCTCCTGAAGCCACATCTTCTCTGGGCTCTGAGTGTGGCCTGTTCTTTCTCTTCCCAGACAGGGACAGTGCGCAGAGCTCTGATGTGTCTCTCACAGCTTGAAAAGGTGACGCCTGCGGGTCTGAGTTCAGGGTTGAGTCCAGCCTGGGTCTCAGGGTCTCTTCAACTCTGGGCTCCTGAGTGATGGTGGCAGCTGGGAATGTCATCTCTGCAATGACCGCCCTGAGTGTGTTCATGGTCTCATCCTGCAGCTTGAGACAGCTGCACCGTGGGACCCAGAGACACAGAGCTGTGGCTTCAAATGCCAGAGTTCTCTTGTGTCAAAGGTGTCTAGAGATGTCTGTGCTCCGGTGGTGGAATGTGAAGATCTGAAGAGACCAGCCCACCCTCACCCACCAGCCCCCTCTTCTGCACTGTCCTCCTTGCTTCCCTTCCACAAACAACTTCCCTTCTAAAAATCTGATGATTAATTTGTTTCAAATCCTTATCCTGAGCAGTGGTTAATTAAAGAAGTAATTATAATGTCTGCATGAAATAAATGACAGCTTTGGGAATCTTCTAGAATGTGGTGTTTTTTTAGAGTATGGCAGGTGGGGCAGGAGATGTTTGTGGGAAGCATGTGTGGACAGAGCTCTGCCTGCTGGGGCTCTGGTCCCTGTCACAGCACCACATGCTGCCCTCAGCCCATGGGCAGAGTCCACGTCTCCTGCAGCGTCTCTAGGGGAGGAGGCAGCTCCTGTGCTGCTGGAGGACGCTGGTCCCCTTGTCCTTCAGGGCCCCAGTGTGGCCCCAGCAGCAGGTGTTTCTCCTTCATGGTCCACGAGGCCCAGCAAGGCCCCTGTGCCCAGAAGACTGTGGACTAAAGACAGGAAGGTTCAGGCTCCGAACTCTTGCCATCTGGAATCTCCTGTCCAGAATTTAGTTACAAGCAGCATCTGCAATCCAGGGCCAGGGAAGGGGGGGTGTTGGGGGGATTCTGACAGCAGCATCTGCTCATGGTGTGAGCTGCTGTGATGCCGGGTTTCTTCCTTTGTGTGTTTACAATGGGTGTGCATGTGTGTATCATCCACTTTCAACTTTATATTTATGCCAATATCTGAATCACAATGAGCGCTTGTCAGTGAACGGGGCTTCTGTGTAATTTAATTGTACAATGGAAGACTGAGCCTTTAGGCACACTTACATAGAATTATTTCAGGCAAGGCACTGAGCAAGCCTGTAGAAAATTGTATAATTGGTGTAGAAAGCCCCAGCCCTTATTGGTAGGACCATTCCTTGAAAAATGGATGAGATAGAGAGAGCTGGTTCAGTACTGCAACATGCAGGCAGACTGGCAAGCTATAAAGTCCACTCCTCTCTCAGGTATTCCTTTTGTTGTGGTATGGCCAGTGCTCCTGGCTCCTGCTGTTCATGTGAACTCTGCTGACGTCATGACAGAAATAGCCATTGTTCCTCCAGCATTGTTTGATCCTTTGTTCCTCTTGTTCCCCTAAATTGTCTGGATCCTGTATCATTCCAGCTGCTGAGAAGCCAGCCAGCTCCTGGGGACTCCTGGGCTTTGCCTTCCAGGAGCTGGGATTGCAGGCGGCCAGCACTGCCTGACCACCTGACCAGCTCTCTCATGGGTTCTGGGGATAAGAGGGAACCCCGCCTCAGTGCAGGCCAGGTGTGGCCATCAGTCTTCCTGTTGCTGTGACACGCGGCTCCTCACAGCACGGGGCAGAGGGAGATGCATTTGGCTTTCAGGTCTGGAGGACACAGAGTCCATCATGGCGGGAACCGCATAGCAAGAGGTGAGGCTGGACAGGAGCAGGAGGCTGGCTCAGGTCACAGCAGCCATCACGGCAGAGCAGGAGCCCACTGAGAGGAAGCATGGCTGCTCCAAGCCTCGAGGCCCACCCCTGTGAGGGGTCTTGTCCCAGCAACCCTCCGCCTCCTAAAGGTGCTGAGTCCTTTCCAAGTAAGGATCCCAACACAGGAAGCCTTGGGGGCAATTCGCATTCAAAACACGACACCAGGCAAGAACTTTATCCTCTGAGCGTCTCTGGCCAGTGATGGTGGGTCCCTGCTCTGGACAGTCACCAAGTGTCCATCTGTTCTGATATCCTCAGATGCCCTCCCTTCTCTGCAGCCATCTTCACAATGTGCCAGGAGCAAAAGTCTTCAATTGTCAAATTGATACCTGTCAAGTTGACAATTGTCAAGTTGACTGTGACAGGCCCACACTGTGGAAGGAGGGAACACACTTCTGAAAGTTGTCCTCTGACCTCCCCGTGCGTACTGTGTACTGCACATGTGCACCCTCTTTCCTGCCGCTGCGCCCCTCCCCCAGAGCATCCTGTGGATGTGGCAACAGCTGGGAGAACAGCAGAAGCAGCCACTGCACAGCTTGGCCCACGCGCCTTCACCTTCCCTGGAGGAAGCGATTCCCATGAAGCCCCGAGGTGGGGACAGTAATCCAGTGCCAGAGCCTCTTCTCTAGGTGGGCCAAGAAGACCCCTCGGGTCCCACAAGCCACCAAGGCCGTTGCCGCTGCTGTAGGTGTCCAGCCAGAGCTGGGCGGGGAGGCTCATGACTGGAGACTGAATCTTTGTCCATGGGACATGCAGAAATCAGGCGCCTGGTAGGCTGGAAGCCTCCTGCTGGCCATGGTCAACAGTGCTGAGGAGGGGTGCAGGCCGCTGGGGAGAAGTAGTTCATTGTTCATTTATGCCTGCCAGGGGGCATGGGCGGATGTCCAGGGACAACTTTTGGAAGTCAGTTCTCTCCTTTCACCATGGGGGTTCCAGGGATCAAATTCATGTCACCAGGCTGTTGAGCAGATGCCTTACCCACTGAGCTATCTCTCTGGTCAGTGGGGGAGAGTTTTTGCCAACATTCCTTCGTGTGTGTGTGTGTGTGTGTGTGTGTGTGTGTGTGTGTGTGTGTGTGTGTGTCAGAGGGCACTGTATGTCCCTGTGAAGGACCAAGGGTGACTTTGGGAGGCATCCTGGGTTGCTCAACCTCCTTATTGCTTTGCTCAGAAGTTTCGCAGGCTCCACCTTCCGGGGTCAGAAGCACAGGCCACCGCCATTTCTAACCAGCGATTTTCATGGAAACTGGGATCCAGGTCCTTTTGTAAAGCAGAGACTTAACCTCTGAGCCATCTCTCCAGCCCAAAACTCTTTAAAACATTTTTATTTCCGGGCTGGAGAGGTGGCTCAAGGGTTAAGCCTCCGCCTTGCAGGCGGAAGGTCCTGAGTTCGGATCCCAGATCCCACGTATAGACGCCAGGCGGAAGCGGGGGCGGCCTGCGCTTCTGGCCCTGGTAGGGCGGAGCCTGTGAATCCCGGGGCAGAAGGAGGTGGAGGCGTCCATGGTGGTTCTCGAATTCGTCCGTGGTTCTACACACACACACAGAGACACACGCACGCACGCACATACACACGCATATGCACACAGTTGAATAAATAATAATAATAATAAAAAAATTTTAAAAAAAAATTTTATTTCCTAGAGGGAAGAGACAGAAAGAAAGAGGGGCTGGAGAGGTGGCTCAGGGATTAAGCCTCTGCCTTGCAGGCGGAAGGTCCTGAGTTCGGATCCTAGACCCCACGTAAAGATGCCGGGCAGAAGCAGGGGCGGCCTGCGTTTCTGGTCCTGGTAGGGTGGAGCCTGTGAACCCCAGGGCAGAATAAACAAGGAGGAGGTGGAGGCGGTCCATGGTGGTTTCCGAATTCGTCCATGGTTCTACACACACATACATACATATACACACACGCGCACACATGCATACACGCACAATTGAATAAATAATAATTAAAAAAAGGAGAGAGAAAGAGAGAGGACAGGCACTGCTATGACCAGTCAAGTGGAGATCAGAGGACAGCTTGCTGAAGTCAATTCTCTCCTTTCACCATGTGGACCTCTGAGGTTGGAATTCAGGCTGCCAGGTTTGCAAGTAGGCTCTTTACCCTCTGAGCTATCTCACCAGCCTATAGCAGCTCTCTTGGCATCAATTGATTAAGCAAAGTAGATTGACTGGAATATTTTTTCTTTCATATGTGTGTATGGGGTGTGTGCACGTATATGTGTATGTGTGCTTGTAGGTGGAAGGGTATACATGTGTGTGCAGGCTTATGTACAGGTGTGCATTTGAGTGTATGTGTCTGGGGAGACCCAAGGGTGATATCAGGAATCATCCTTGATCACTTTCCATCTTATTGTTGTGAAATTGGGTTAAACCTAGAGCTCACCGTTAGGACTAGTCTGACTAGCCAGCTTGCTCTGGGGATTCCCAGGCTCCGCCTTCTAGAGCTGGAGTGACAGATGGACTGCCACACCCACCCAGGATTTTTATGTGAGATGTGAGCCTCTCCCCAACCTGAAATGTTTTCTTTGTTCTGTGCTTGGTCCCCCCTTCTGGGGCACATACATGTTGGGGCACTATTCCAGCCTTAGTTGGGCTATCATAACTTCCCATGGACTTTTATCACAGGGCGTGTTAATACCAGTAGCCTGAGGGGCTGGAGAGATGAGTCGGCTTGCAAGCCTCTGCCTCACAAGCAGAAGGACCTGAGTTCAGATCCTGGGTTCCATGTAAAAATACTGGGCTGAAGTGGCAGCAGCTTGTAATTCTAGCCTTGGAAGACAGAGCCTGGGAAACCCCAGAGCAAAGCAATAAGAAGTTAGAGCAATCCAGGATGACGCTCTTGGATCTCTGCAGGTACACACACTCAAGTGCCCTCTGACACACATGCACACCCCACACCTGCATCCACATATGTAAAAAATTGCTGGAATCCTGAGGTAAAGGAGTTGCTAATCCTCAGGGATCACTGTAACGCTGTGTAGGGAGACAGTCCTACAAAGCCTGACCAAGAACTCCATCTTCCAGCAACCCCTCATCTAGCTCTTCTACATGCCAGACTGCAGAAAAGCAAAGCCACTCTTCCTACAGCTGGGTAGTGTTGCTGAGACCCCCAGAACCCTGGACAAGGACAAAGAAAAAGTTCCCAGCCAGGACTTCCTGAAGCCTGGCTTACTCTGGTCACCCAAGCCTACATGCAGTTATATGATATTGACAGAAGGTGGCGCTGTAAGCCCAAGTTTGCATCTATTCTTCCATTGCCTTGCCTACAAAACAGGAGGGAGCTGGAGGGAACCCAGAGGGAGTGAAGGAGGACTTGCAGTCTTGTATGTCCCCAAGTGACCCTGAATTTATTCATACATCAAGCCTTCTGTTCGACTTATTCTTTGCCTTCCAGCACTGCCCCAGGTCAGAGGCAGGTGTTTCTCTCGATTCTGGAAATTCACACAGAACCCAAACAATGTGGATGTCACTTCCACTGTGGAGCTGTGGTCCACCTGGACCTGCAGGTCGTCATCCAAGCTGATTCCTGGAATGCACAGTGAAAGAAGACAGCCAACTCCCCAAAGTGTCTTCTGACCTCCATGTACATCTGCTTGTGGCACGCATGAGCCTGTAAACACACACACACACACACACACACACTCATGCACACACTAATGGTAATAATAATGATAAAATGTTCTTATTTTTAAAGTATTTTTTATTTGAGAGAGAGAGAGAATGAGTGACAGGCATGCATGCCTCTGTGTGAGTGGAGGACAGAGGGCAGCTCTTTCAGGAGTCCATTCTCTCCTTCACCATGTGGGCTTCTAGAGACTGAACTCAGACCACCAGGTTATTGAACAGGTACCTTACCTGCTGAGCTATCTTGCCAGCCCTGTGGAACGGAGGAAATACTTGGCACTCAGGCTGCGGCGTGGCTGTATTGACTGCTTGTTGAGGCAGGAAGGTATGACAAACGTTCAGTTTGGTGAGGGAACGTGTAGACTTGGTTAAAATTGTGAACAGGGTGAGCTGAGAAAGCACAGAGAAGATGGATACAATTATTAAAGAGATTGGCACCCTGAAGAAAGCTGGTGTTGGCATAGGGGTGATAGTAAAAGTGGCCTAGGGCAAAACCCCACCCACAGGAAGTTCCACTTTAAAAAAAAAAAAAGGAAGTTCATTTAAAAGGAGAGAGCTAAATAAAAAAAAAATGTTAGTATACACTAATATTATAGCATACACTATAAAAAAAAAAAAAAAGGAGAGAGCTATGCAAGCAACTGTTTTCTCAGACTCAGTGGCAAAGATACCCAGAAGTGATTTCAGCTGTGGTTCAAGAGACGACTCCACATCTCAAGATGGCAGGAAAATTTGTCATTGCCATTGGTAGAAGTTTCCCAGGCATGCATGCACCCTGTGGGACTTACAGGTCACAGGAGACTGAACCAAGATCCCAGAAAGCTGCCGGGCGCCAAGCAACAGGTGGCAGGTCGGATTCTCTGCACACAGCTCCGGTGAAGGTGACGTCTAAGTGCAGCGGGGACCGCACAATCAAAATGAGTCCTTGTATCTCAGCCGACGCTAAACATTTTAACCTCCGACTTCAGCAGCAAGGAGGACCGCAGCCGTCGTGGTGCGCTGGAGCTTCCGAGACACTAGAGGGCGCGCTGAGCTCGCCGAATCCGCGGGCGATGCCGGGAGTTTGGAATCCAACAGACCAACTTGCCAAAGATGGTCAAGATGTCCCTTGCTGAACCAATTAAATTTGTTAATCATAAGTTCACAGACTTTTGTTCCTGATCATTTACTACTGAGGGGGTATGATCTCACCAGAAGAGGAGGGCATATAGTCTGGCAGATAAAAAGTAACCGTTTGTGCAAATTGGTGATAGACCCCTCCCTTACTGTGGTTTCCTACTTTTATTACATCTACCTTTGAATGTGCTTTTATCACAAGACTCTAATTTAACAGCTTTTTGTCTCTGGCCAGGGGCTAACATACAATGCCCACCAGGATAGAGTGAAGGGCATTGCAGGAGCAGCAAAACTGCAAAAAAAAATCAACAAACCACAATCCAGAACTTCAGAGACTCTATATCAACCACATAGAACTAGGCCAACTTAATCTCTCCCCATCCTGAAGCTCAGGGAAATTTGCGGAAGAGGGGGCGGTAAGAGTGTAAGAGCAAAAGGATGGGAGGAGCAATGATATGTAAGACACTCCATACAAGTTAGGGCTGAAGCAATCATAATTGGACTTTGCATGCCCTGCGCATTGTCCAACACACTATTGACCCCACAAAGTCTAGCATCTGCTAAAGGCACCAAGATCTTTGGAGGCAAGGGATTGGCAGCCACAGCAGTGTTCCTATACCTAAGGGGAACACTGGAAAGAGTTCAGGGAAAGGCCACTGGGTCCTTGTACGTCATCGGAGAGGAGGGCCCAGAGGAAAATCAGGCATGCACAAGAAAGGACTCTCTGGGAATTGGGGCGGGAGACACTGGGGGATGGGAAGGGAGGGGGGTGGGGAGGAGGAGGGAGGGAGGGATCTGGTGTACCTATTAAGTTTGTATGAGCTGAAATAATAATAAAAAAATGTATTAATAAAAAAAATTTGTTAATCATGACTTTGTCTTTTCTTTCGTTTATTTTTGTGGTGGTGTGGAGAAATAAATTCACCCCGTAGTCCAGGCGGCCTGGTACTCACTGCTGCAGCCCAGGCTGGCCTGGTACTCACTGCAGCCATTCAGCAGCGCGGCCAGGCTCGCTTGCCTCTTCCCCTCTGGTCCATCCCGGTACCAAGGGCACAAAATGGAGACACACAAAAGGATTCTAGGCATCTTGAGTTTCTCTAAAGGGATTTGACTCCCAATATCCCCCTATCAAACTGTTATTTATGAGCCGGATAGATGGTTCAGGGGTTAAGACTGTTTCCCAAGCAGAAGGTCCAGAGTTCGGATCAAGGTCCCAGGAAAAACTCCAGGTGAACTGTACCAGCCTGCGCTTCCAGCTCTGGTAGATGGAGCCTGGAAAATCCCAAAGTGAAGCAAAAAGGAAGTAGAAGCAATCCAGGACTATTCCTGAAGTCACCCTTGTTCCTCTACAGGGACACACAGTGCTCTCTGATAGGCGCAGGTGTACACATGTGCATGTGTGTATAAAATAAATAAATAATATTTTATTTAATAAAATATTAATAAAATTAAAAAATAAAAAGATTCACATGGACTTCAGAAAAGAGACATGTGAACAGGCCACACAGATTTGAAAAGTTTCACCACCAACAGTCACCGGGGAAAAACACAGTGTGAGCCGCAGGGAGACACCACTCCCTTGGGACAGGTTACCTTGGGACAGCTGAAAGAATGTAAACAGTTGTTGGCCTGGGATGCCTATAGAAATAAAACCTCTTTGGAAATTGATCTTAGGTCTTCTAAAGGAATTAAACGGGAGCTGAGATGTAGCTCAGGGGGTAGAACACTTGCCTTACATGTGTGAGACCCTATACCATCCATCCCCAGGACCATGAAAAAATATTAAACAGGGCTACGGGGTGGCTCAACCGGTAAGGCACCTGCTGGCAAACCTCTGGTAAACTGGAGGGCTGAGTTCAATCCCTGGGAGAACTGACTTCCAAAAGCTGTCCTGTGATCTCTGTATGCTGTGAAGTGAGTGTTTCTCTCTCTCTCTCTCTGTCTTTCTTTCTCTCCCTCTCTTTCTCTCTCTCCCTCTCTCTTTCTCTCTCTTCTTCTTCCCCCTTTCCTCCTCCTCCTTGTCTTCCCCCTCCTCCTTCTTCTTCCCTCTAGGTCGATTCCTTCTTGTCTTCCCCAGGGACAGGCAAGGTCTTTTCAGAAAACAGAACACTGCAGGTGGACACTCGTCCCCAGAGGTCCGGATGCTGGAGTTCTGTTGGTCACATGACCCACCCAGACCTCTGTGTGGATGTTTCTTCCAAGCTCCTCAGCCCAGTGCTGGCACCTGTGAGCTCTGACTTTCACCTTGGACCTCAGGCTACGTCCAAGATGTGGCCACCTAAGCGTCATGGCCATTTCCCTGGGGTGGAGCTAGGCCCGAGTTCAAAGCACCTGAAAACCTGTGAGCGGTCACTCTGCTGAGGAGACAGATGCCAGGGCTGAGAAAGACCTAGGAGGCCTTCAGGAGAGAGGAGACTGGAGCTGGAAACTGCTTGAACCGCAGGTAAATGTGACTTCACAACGGATGAGCATCCCCCCCCCAGCCTCAAACCAGCAATCCCCCCAGTCGCCAAAGAGTCTTTCTTACTTTTTTGATTTTGAGACAGGATTGTATTAGCCTAGACTGGCCTCTGACTCGCTAGGTCATAGCCAAGGCTACCCTTGAATTCCTGCTCAGCTTCCTGAGAGCCACCATGCCTGGCGAGGAGTAATAAATCCAAAAGTGTAATAATCTGTCATCAGTTTTTCTATTGAATCTTTTATTATTATTATGTACTTGAGAGAGGGGGAGGAGTGCACACATCCAGGACAAGTGGAGGTCAGGGGACAACTTTCAGAAGCTGGCTCTCCCCTTCCACCACGGGGCCTTCCAGGAACCGAACTCCAAGCCTGCAAGCAGGCGCCTTGCTCTACATGCTGGGCTGTCTTCCCGTTCTCTATTGATTCCGATGCAGTTATTTAAATAGGGGGGTGGGAGCTGGGCTTGGTGGTACACAACTGAAACCCAGCACTTGGGAGGTGGAGGCAGAAAAGAGCAAGGCCAGCCTGGGCTACATGAGATACTGTGTGACTGAGGTCAGTGGTGGGGCACCTTCCCTGCATGTCCAAGCTCCTGGGTTCCACCCCAGGGCTGCAAAAATTCATTTAATTAGTGGGGAAGGGCTCAGAATATACAAACAGACGTTCATTACTCACAGAGACCAAGGAAATAAAATGAAACCAAATCTACTGAGTACAAAAGGCAAAAACACTTATTCACCTGTGCAGGGGCAGAGCATCTTGTCTGAGACCCTCAGCTCAAGGGGCAGATCCACCTGCACCTTGGACCTCGCAGGATGTGGGGGAGGAGAATGCTCTCTGCAGGACACTGAATGTTGGGGGTCCTGCCCCTTCCTGCCCTGCTGTGACCCCTCTGCATCCCACCCCAGTCTGGCTAGTCAACCACCATTCCAGCCACTGAAGGGCTCCCTGGGCCCCCATGCAGGTGCCCAGTGAAGGGCTTGCTCTTGTGTGAACCCTGCCTCTCCTTTCTTGCTCCTCCACACTATACTGCAGCCCTTACGAGGGGCTCAGGGTCTTCTGGAAGCCCAGACAGGGAAGAGGACAAATTACTTTCCTGCGGGATTGGATGTGGCTCCTCCCTAAGTGGAATTCGTGACTTATTTAGAAATTTTTCTAAATTACTTGTTTGTTTGTTTGTTTGTTTGTTTGTTTGTTTGCTTGTTTGTTTGTTTGTTTGTTTGTTTTATGTGTGTGTGGCGGGCATCAAAGAGCACTGAGTGTCCCTGTGAAGGACCAAGGGTGACTTCAGGAATCATCTTGGATTGCTTCTATCTCCTTTTTGCTTCGCTCTGGGATTTCCCAGCCTCCACCCAGTGTAGCCGCCGATTCCATCTGGACTCAGGACTTTCTGCTTGGGAGGCAGAATCTTAACTCCTGAGCCATCTCTCCAACCTTATTTAGAAATATAATTAATTTATTTATTTGACGGAGAGAGAGAGACTGAGAGCTCAGATAAGCTGCCACAGGGCACAATGGAAGTCAGAGAACAGCTTTCCGCTCTTTTCTTCCATCATGTGGACTTCTGAGATTCAAACTCAGGTCACCTATGTTTGCACACAGGCACCTAATACCTGAGCCATCTCGCTGGCCCAAGATGTGGTCTTAAGTATGTCTCCTCTGCTGGGACAGCTGGGCGGGTCACAAGATGCTGCGGGTTCTGTCACAGCCAACTGCAGAGGCTTGGGGTGCCCCTCCAGGGGAAGGGAGTTCTCTCTAGGGGCTCTGGAAACTTGGGGAGGCTGAGGCAAAAGCTCTGGGTCAGTTCTTCTTTTTCAAGTATTGATTTATTTATTTGAAAGGCAGACAAAGAGAAGGAGTGAGCACACGCTTGATGGAGGCTGGAGGACAAAGAGATATTAGAAATCAGTCCTCTGCTCTCACCATGTGGGCTCCAGGATTGAACTCTGGTCCCCAGGTGTGCGTGCAGACAGACGCCTTTACCCACTGAGCCACCCGTCCTGTCTTCTGCCATCTTCTGTGCCTTAGTAACAAGCTGTGGGATCAGAAAAGCCCCCCATCCACCGACCGCCCAGGGGGCTTTATTTTCTTAGTTACAGATTAGAAATGGTGGCTCCCAAATTCACACTGCTGGTACGTGGGTGAGTGAAAGGTGTCAATCTAGTTCTGATAACAAATCCCAAGAGGTGTCAGTTTCCCCTTTGAGTTGGGCCTTTGACTAGGTTGATCCCAGCTACAGGCAGTGGGAGCCCTCACCAGGGAGTGAAGTGATTGGGCTGGAGTTTAGGACAGGCAGGTCCCTGGAGCCTCAGTGTAGAGGACAGGCCCACCCTGGGGTGGGGGGCTACAGGTGGCTGGGGCTGCTCTGCCGCTCAGGGCTGCACTTGCAGGTGAGCGAGGACAGCAGAGGACGCCACTAGGAAAGGTCCTCGGCAGACCCCGGAGTGAGTCAAAGGCTGAGAGGAGCCGCTGCCAAGCAGGACCCTGGCAGGAGGGAGGCGAATGTGGGCCGCGGCCTGACACCAAACCACAGTGGCCAGAGGTTAAAAAGAGCTGGTGGCTTCCGAGGAAACTAGGGAGTGGTGGGTGACCTCAGCAGATAAGCCCCTGCTGAGGCTTTTGGGGGAAATATATATGTATGTATGTAATATTTTATTAATTTATTTGAGGGGGGCATGCATGCCATGGGTACAGGTGGAGATTATAAAAATCTCCAGGATCAGGGGCTGGAGAGGTGGCTCAGGGGTTAAGCCTCTGCCTTGCAGGCGGAAGGTCCTGAGTTCGGATTCTAGACTCCATGTATAGACACCAGGGTGGAAGCTGGGACAGCCTGCGTTTCTGGCCCTGGTAGGGCAGAGCCTGTGAATCGGGGCATAGTAAACAAGGAGGAGGTGGAGGTGGTCCATAGTGGTTCAGGAATTTATCCGTGGTTCTACACACACGCACATACATACATATGCGCACACACACATACACACGTAATTGAATAAATGATAAATAATAAAAAAAAATTTTAAATCTCCAGGATCAGTTTTCTTCTTCCACCATGTGGGCTTCTAGGATCCAACTCAGGCCACCAAGTGTGGGAACAGATATTTTCTTATTCAGCTATCTAACTCTCTGGCCTCCTCTCTCTCTCTCTCTCTCTCTCTCTCTCTCTCTCTCTATTTCCCTTCTCCCTTTCCTTATCCCCTCTCTTTCTCTCTTCCTTTCTTTTTGTTCGTTTTTGACACAAGTTCTCGCTATGCACCCCAGATGGTCTGTAATTCACCATGTAGACCAGGTTGGCCTTGAACTTGGGACGATCTCCTTGTCCTCTGCCCAGGGCTCCCAGGTGTGCACTACCACAGCAGGCTGAGATGGTTATTTGTTAAGTGTAAATAAATAAATAAATGCTACATCACAGTGGGGTTGTGCTTTTGTTGAAAACAACCAGTTAGAATACTCGCCGGCCCGGCTTGTGGCTCGTGCCCATGATCACAGTCGAGGGAGGCTGAGGCTGGAGACAGGACACAGTTCGAGGCCAGCCTGGGGTAATGCAGTATGTATGGAGTTTCAGGTCAGCCTGGATTACAGAGTGAGACCTGTGACCCACAAAGAAGGAGGACTGACTGGAATACAGTTCAGGGGAAGACAGCTTGACTGGCATCACAAAACCCGAGTTCAACCCCCCAACTCTGAGTGCACTGGTGGGAGCCTGCAACCCCAGCACTCAGGGGCAGAGTCAGGAGCCAGAAATTACATCCTGTACCACATAGTCAGTGTAGAGCGGCCTGGGCTGCATGGGACCTTATCTAAAAGGAAGAGAGGGAGGGAGGGAAGAGAAGAGGGAGACAGGACAGAGCCGTAGAAAAGTGCCCAGGATGCCCGTAGCCAGATGACCCTCTGGGTGGGGTCCGGCTTTGATGGCACCTGCTGTCCAAGGATGGCACCAGTGCTGACCCTTGTGGACGCCAAGAGACCACAGAGACACAGGAGGCTCTGTAAGGCAGAGAGCTGTGTCCACCTGCAGACTGGCGAGACGGACAACTTTGCCCGGCCAGGGCCATGGTTCACCGGTGCTCTACCAGACAGGATGCTCCTGGCTCCGATCCAGGGAGACCCCGGGGCTCTGAGTGAGGCTCAGTGCAGAACACTGCTTAGCACGCACTTGTCCAAGATTCTGGGTTCTGGGCTGTCAAGACAGCTCAGCGGGTGAGGCCCACAAATGGGGTGACAGAGTTCCATCCCTGGAAGTCTCCATGGTGAAGGAAAGCTGTCCTCTGATCTCTACCATACACGGCGGTGACGTGCAGGTTCTCTCTCTCTCTCTCTCTCTCTGACTCTGGGTTCTGTCCCCAGAAATTCAAAGAAAGGGTGAGCTCAGTGACTTCTGGCCTGTCTGTTTGTTTTTTGAGGAAGGATCTAGTGACCTACATTGGTCTTAGAATCACATGCCTGAGGCCATCACACCTGCAGGCGCTGATTCCGGGCAGTGTCATCTCCTGGTGCCCAGAGGTGTGAGACCCCAGGGACTCTGGGTCAGGGCAGCCCCTCCCTCAACTGGATCAGCTGGACTAAATGTCGCTCCAGGAGCCTGTGCTAGTTAGATACAGGTGCCAGCGTGACAAGGGAAGGCTGAGCTCTGGGCACATCTGTGGAGAACTGGTACTTAAAGCAAGCCCTAAGCAGGCCTGCAGGACATTGTCTGATTGATGGGTGAAGACCCCGCCCAGGGTGGGTGGGATCATTCTCTGGGCAGGAAGATAAGATGGGGAAGTCGTTCAGTAGTTTGGCATCCTTCACCACACTTCGGCAGACTTGCTGTCCTGCAAATAAGATTTGTCCCTTTCCCAGTGATCTCTGTGGATATGGTGCGGCTGGTTCCCTCCCCTCCCGATGGTGTGAGCCCCCTGCCAAGCTGGAGGATGAACTGTACCAGAGCCAGAGCAAGAACAGAAACCCTTGCTCGCTAAGCTGCTTGATCGTAATGCAGACACATTGCAGCAGGGTCCTTCCAGGGAGGTGGGGATGAGCGATGGCCAGGACCTCAGGAGCACCTCGGCGGGAGGAAAGTCACTGCACACCTGCCACCAGACATGGGTCCACTGTATTCTATGGCCACAGGCACTTGGCTTCAGTCAGAAATACAGTTGGAGCCGATCACTTGGGACTTCAGAAGAAGATGGAGAGGCTGGAGAGATGGCTCAGGGGTTAATACTCTGCCTTGAAAGTAGGAGGTTCTGAGTTAGGATCCCAGATCCTACGTAAAAAGATCAGGCAGAGACGGCCACAGTCTGCAGTTCTGGCCCTGGAATGCAGAGCCCGGGAAATCCCAGAGCAAAGCAGAAAGGAGGTAGAAGCAATCCAGGACCATTCCCAAAGTCACCCTTGGTCCTCCACAGGGACACACAGTGCCTTTTGACACACACACACACACACACACACACACACACACAAAATAAAGAAAAAAAAATTTTTTAAAGATGTTCTCAGGATCCCAGGCTTCCTTAGAGACAACACAGGGGAGAATCCCAGAAGAAGCAGAGCAAAGAAAAGTCATCGCATAGACTAGAAGGGAGGACTCTGCTGTGTGGTGTGGGAGAGGCG
This sequence comes from Typhlomys cinereus, assembly GCA_023101885.1. NCBI lineage: Eukaryota > Metazoa > Chordata > Mammalia > Rodentia > Platacanthomyidae > Typhlomys > Typhlomys cinereus. Next base: position 865,096 of record JALPQD010000427.1, read on the forward strand.
CCGTGCAGTGCTCCAGCAGCAGCTACGTGAGGTCACCTGGAAGAAAGGAGCGACCTGCAGCTGAGGTAAAGGAGAAGGAAGCGAAGCATGAGACTTGCTCATTTTCCTGTCATTGGAAGGTTAATTTCTTTTATTCATTTGTGTGTGTGTGTGTGTGTGTGAGAGAGAGAGAGAGAGAGAGAGAGAGAGAGAGAGCACAAAGGTACGCATATTGCATGCCACGGTACATGGGTAGAGATCAGCACATAACTTTCAGAAGTCATTTCTCTCCTTCTACTATGTAGGTTTCTGGGATTGAACTCAAGTCAGCAGGTTTGTGATCAGGCACCTTACCCGCTGAGCTATGTCAGCCAGCCCACAAGAAGTTTTTGGTGAATGAAATGCAAGGAGACCTTCCACGGGGCTGGGAGGCGTGTGGGCGAGGAGGGAATGAGGCGAGGGCTGAGCCTGGGGAACATTGGGGGGGGAGGATCCTAGCACTTGGGAGGTGGAGGTGGAGGATCAGGAGTTCATGGTCAGCCTCGGCTACACAGTGAGTTTGAAGCCAGCCCGGGACACATGAGAATCTATCACAAAATAATAATAACAATAATAACAAGCCAACAACAGGGACCGAAGCCCAGACCCAGAGTAATCCTGCCTCCATCTCTTAAATGTCCAGATTACAGTGTGTACCACCCTGCCAAGTTCTAAATACTTTTTTTCTTTTCTGAGACACGGTCTCATAGTCCAGACTGACCTTTAATTTGCTGTGTAGCCAAAGATGGTCTTGAACTCCTGGTCTTTCTGCCTCCGCATTCTGGGAGCTGGGATTACAGAAATGTGCCACACCACTTGGTTTATATGGGGCTGGGAACGGAACCTAGGGCCTTGTGCAAGCCAGGGAAGTATCTAAAACTGAGCAATGTCCCGGATTTATCGTTTTGTTTTGTTTATTCTAATTTGTTTGAGAGAAAGACTAAGCCAGAGACAGATACTAGGGAGTCGGGGGAGAGGGGGAGAGAGAGAGAGAGAGAACATATGCACCTGCATGCCATGGCACAGGGGACCAGAGGACAAGTTTCAGAACCCAGATCTCTCCACCATGTGGGCTTCTGGGGGTGGTGCTCACAGACCACTAGGTCTGGAGGGTGTGAGACTCGGAAATGCCTGAGCCCCAAAACTCCCAGATCTCTAAACAGGAAGACAGTAGTGCTCTCCACTTCCTGAAATACCTGGAGTTCCCTTCTCCTCAGATAAAGACAGGGCTCCACCGTCAGCTACGGGCCCAGCTGAGCCCCCCTGTGCCCCATCCTCTGCCCCTACAGCCACTGCTCCCTCCCAGCAGGTGTTGATGCTGCCAACATCTGGCCTGAATGCCACCTGCTAGCGCTACACCCCTGGCAGCAGCTGACCCTCCCAAGCCAGCTGTCCTCTGGGAATCAGAAGTCACGCTTCTTGCTCCACACGGAGATTGATTGAGGGGGTCGCTCACAGACCCTCACAGCTAAGGCTACAGATGGGCATTTCTGAGTTCTAATTCAGGAAGTGTGGCTTTTCTTTTAGAGCTTGCTTCTCCTTTGTTTTCTCTCTCAAACTCCAAAATATCATCTTAAGAGTTTCCTTCTGGGAGGGTGGGTAAAATGATTAAAGGAGATGAGCTGGGATTTGGCAGAAAATTTGCCTAGCATATAGCTAAATTCCTTTCCTGCTCCTCATACACACAGGCACACACACGTGTGTGTACACACACATGCACACGCAATGCACACGCTCACACTCACACATGCATACACACATAGACATGCATACACACGCATGCATGCACACGCACATACACACACTAAATGACATAGCTTCATGGTGTAGCTTAGCAGTGAAGGGCATGTTTCACACACATCAGACCCTGGATGCTGCCCCTAGCACTGCAAGGAAAAAGAGAAATTACAGCTCAGGGAGGGAAAGCACTTGCCACCCAAGCTTGAGTTTGATTTGCCTGAACCCATGTCTAGGTGTAAGTAGAAAACCTACTGTACAAAATTGCTCTCTGGCCTTCTCTTTTAAATAAATTTTTAAAACTTTTAAAAATTTTACTTGGGCTAGGAAGAGGGCTCAGTGGGTAAAACCTTTGCTTCTCAAGTAAAAGGACCTGAGTTTAGATCCCCACATTCCACACAAAAATGCTGGGTAGGTGTAGCTGCCCCTGCCTGTAATTCTGGCCTTGAAAGGCAGAGCCTGGAAATCCGCAGAACAAACTAGGTAGCCCAATTAGCCTTAATGATGTGCTCTGGGTTTAATTAGAGACATGACTCAAAACAATAAAACTAAAAGTGATGGATGATTCCTGTTAACATCTTTGAGTCTCCATAGGCACACACACTCAAGTGCACGTGCACACACACACGCGCGCACACACGCACACACACGCAAAACCAGTACACATGCAAAATTCCATGCACACATACATGAAAGAAAAAATGTATTTATTTAAGGAAGAGAATGCATACCACAGGCAGAGGTCAAGGGACAACCTTTGCAAGTCAGTTCTCTTCCCCCATGTGAACTTCCAGGGAGCCAACTCAGGTCACCAAGTTTTAAGATACCTTAACTGTGGAGCTATCTGTCTTACCCAATAATTTTAAAGATAAAGTGACTTTCAAGAACATGCAGTTGCTGTTGGAGGGCATATGGTCACGATAGCTCAAGGAGTACTTACCAGGCCTGCGATTATTTGCTAGATGGAAAAAAAGGTTTTCTTTTGTTTTGTTTTGTTTTTTAACATCCAGTCCAGACTGGCTTTGAACTCCATATGTAACTGAAGATGACTTTGAACTCCCGTTCCACCTCCCATGCCTGCACCCCCACACTTGGCTCACTGAGCTCTTGTGCCTCCTGCCTCTACCAGGTTCACCTGAGCCAGAGGCTGCTTGGGATGATAGTGGGGTCCAGCTCTGGCACCCGGGAGCTCCTGCACACGCCCTCTTCCCAGCACTGTGAGGAAAGCCTGAGTCTCCAGGCGCTCGCTCAGGATGGCTGCTGAGGAGAAAGAAACAGTGGAGAAGAGAGTCTTGCCTGGAGTTTCCATGAGAAAGATAGGCTGTGTGAGTTTCTCTCTCTCTCTCTCTTTTTCCTCTTAATTAAAAAAATATTTTACTTATTTATTTTATGTGTGTGTGTGTGTGTGTGTGTATCTGAGGGTGCTGTATGTCCCTGTGGGGGACCAAAGGTGACTTTTGGAATCTTCCTGGATGGCTTCTACCTCCTTCTTGCTTCACTCTGGAATTTCCCAGGTTCTGCCCACCAGGGCTGGAAGTGCAGGCTGCCACCATTTCTGCCTGGCATTTTTACATGGGACCTGGGATCTGAACTTGGGACCTTCTGCAGAGTCTTAACCCTTGAGCCATCTCTCCAGTCCATATGTGAGTGTTTTCTAAGCCAGCTAGAAAACTGGTGAAAGAGTGGGAAGGTAAGCCCCTGCTTCCTTCCAGGACCCCATTTTCAAAACCCTCCTTCCTCCCACATCCTACACTTGTATATTCTCTGGTGCACTTTATTTTTAAAAATATTCGTTTGCTTGCTTGAGAGAGAGAAAGAGGAGAGAGTGAGAGAGAAAGAGAGAGGACACGCATGCATGCTGTGATCCACAGGTATAAGTCAGAGGACAACTTTCAGAAGTCAGTTCTCTCCTTCTGCCATGTGGACTTCTAAGGGTCGAACTCAGGTCACTAACTTTTGGGCAGAATCCTTACTCACTGAGCCATTGTGCACGCCATCCAGTCAACTTTAATTCAGGAGTGAAGGTGTTAGAAATTCACGGTCAAGGGCTGGAGAGGTGGCTCAGGGGTTAAGCCTCTGCCTTGCAGGCAGAAGGTCCTGAGTTCGGATCCCAGATCCCACATATAGACGCCAGGCGGAAGCGGGGGCGGCCTGCGCTTCTGGTCCTGGTAGGGCGGAGCCTGTGAATCCCGGGGCAGAAGGAGGTGGAGGCCTCCATGGTGGTTCACGAATTCGTCCGTGGTTCTACACACACACAGACACACACATACACACACACACACACACACACACACATACACACGTGCGCGCGCGTGTACATACATACGTACACACGCACAATTGAATAAATAATAAAAAAAAAAAAGAAATTCACGGTCACACAAAGCTTTCATGGAGTGAATCTGGGCTCTTACCTCATGGATTCTGAGACTGATGTCCACAGAGCACAGGAGGGGGGAGTCAGAAGGCTGTTATTTTTTTTCTTTGTGTGTGTGTGTGTGTGTGTGTGTGTGTGTGTGTGTGTGTGTGTGCTGGAAGCCCATACAGGAACAGGTGTCTCTGGGGTTTGGTCACAGTTCACCCTGCACATGCACAAAGCAACACTTGCGTTGAATGACATGGGCGTCCCAGTTCTTCTTGACTCTGTCAGCCAAGGTCTGGGCCTAGGATGAAGCACCATCCAGCTGTAGATCTTGTAGACAGGAAGGGCTCCCCACTGCAGTGGAAATCCCAGAAGGCCCTGGTGTCAGTGTATTCTAGCATCTCACAGCCCCAATTTCCTGGAAGGAATGGGAGCCTGACCCCACCCCAGCAGCCACTTCCCTGTCGCCTACTCCTCCCCCACGGCCTCCTGTCCTCCTGCAAAACTCCAGCCACAGTTCCCTGCCTGTCCCCTGAGCCTTCTGAGTCATGGGTCACCCAGGACTGGCCTTCACAGACCCCCTTCCTTCTCCATTCCAGGCAAAGGAAGTGACCCAGCTCCACACTCCTCACCCCAAACATGCCCAAAGGCCTGCACCTCTCTCTCCTGACGGCGCTCTCCTCCTTTGAGCTGCTGCATGTCACCAGTGCCATTCTCAGGTTCTTTCCTGCCTCTGCCAGCTCCTGGGTCTCTGCATCTCAGGTCTCAGCTGATGTTGCTCCAGGGAAATAACCACACGCCAGTCCAAAGCCAGGTGCTGCCTTGCTGAGGACACAGGACACCCAGGAAGGACGCAGGGCAATAAGGAATTACGACCCAGAGAAATAGCGAAGGAGAAAGGAAGAAGGGGAAACTGAGGAATGGAGAATGGGGTGTGGAGATGGCTGTAGGTGCATCTAGGAAGGAGCACGGGCTCCCTAAGTGTGCAGCTGTGGGCATCAGGAGCAGCTCCCTGCAGGGGTGAGGGGGGCATGAAGGTCAGAGGTGGATGGCAGATGCACCAGCAAGAGCCCGGGGGAGGAGGATCCATGATCAGAGGATTTGGAGTCACTGCCAGGGCAGGAGTCAGGGAGGAGGGTGCTGGTGCACAGTCCTCCTCCCCATGGTGCAGCAGGGAGCCTGCAGCTGGGAGACACAGGTGATGAGGTTCCACTGCCAATGAGCTGGGAGTGGGGCTGGTACCCAGAGCAAATAGATAGTGTGGTCCGGACTTCCACTTTGGCCCAATGCACCCAGGTGAGGGGACATGAATGTTCCTGCTGGGGTCCCTTGGGGGAGGCAAGTGCATCTTTTAGCACATGATGCTGGAGAAGTGGATGTCCACATGAAGCACACGAAGCTGACCCCCAAGCCCCATGTAACAAGCAGCTCATGGCCGTGGGAACCCAGTGCTCAGAAACCTTCCCAACACAGAAAAATCTCCATCAAACATCATTGTCAAGGTAAAACGGAAAGTAATAGATCAGAGACCAAACACAGAATTCCCTCACTGAATTTCCCACCAGACAAATGTTAACCAGAAGCTGACTAAACGTGCAGACAACTGAACCCGCCTACACCCCGCCCCTCTTCCCACCCTAGGCCTTTAAAAGCTGCAAACACCTTGTCAACACCAGGCAACATGGACCTCCATCCATGGAAAGTCACTGCCCCTCCCTAATTAAACCCCATTCAGTCTTTGTGGTGCACTCTGGGTCTGTGTGTCTTCTCTTTTCTCCCACTTTTTATAACATTTAGTGCAAAACTCAGGACAGTCTGTGTGGGCACCCCTCATCACCTGGGTCACCCCCACTTTCCCTCAGCTCCCTCCCTCCTCCTTCTTTCTGTCCATGTTCCATGGAGAGAGCTGAGGGAAGCCCTGTGAGGAAGGGGTAGCAGCCCTGACATCAGTGTGAGAGGAAAGATGATTTGGCCCCCACAGACACCATTGGGTTTGAGTTTGGATTAATAACAATGTCTTCTGTGGATTTTCCTGCAGACTGCAATATTCCCCCTGAAACCAGGAGGGAGCCTGTGAGTTTTTGGAACCTGAAGCTCCCCAGTCTCAGGAACCTCTGGACACCAGGTGCAGGAGCCCCTCCACAGCTGTTGGCTGCAGTGATCAGTTCTGGGAGAGGAGGCTGCAGGCGTGGGTGTGGAGCGCCCCCTAGGGGACGGTGGTGTCCAGGACGCCGCCTGTTAGGATGGAAATCTCAGCCTGTGATTGGAGGTGTGAGGGCTGATGAACAGTTCATGAGGTCCCCACGGAAAACACTAGGACAGAAACGTTCTTCCAACTCCCTGGTGTTTTCTGGATTCACAACCTAAGACCTGAGAGATCTGTCTGCAGTGCAGACATCTCGCGTGCAGACTGTCTCTGGTGCTAAACCTCAGGAACGTCAGTTCTGGCCTCAGCCTGGTGGTCCCTGGATGCACTGGAAGCACAACAAGACTGGGTGGCAGATTCTCACAGTTCTCCTGCCAGAAAGACTGACTATTCTCCAGGTGTTCCTACCAACACTTTGTTCTATTTCCTGTGTCCATGTGATTCTTTCCATTACTGCCATTTTATTTTCTCAGCCATAGAGGAGCTTCTTGTGTCACTCTGTGAAATACAGCGTACTAGTCAGGTTCTCTAGAGATGCAGAATTGACATAATGAATATATATGTATGTATGTATGGAATGTATTGAGTTGGCTTACAGATATGGCCGAGTAGTCCAACAATGGCTGCCAGTAGCTGCTCAGTTCGGTAGTCAAGTGGGTGATGGCTGAAGGCTGAAGAATTCCTAGAGTCTTTAGTCTAGCCAACAACTTGGAGAGTTGGAAGGCTAGAGGGCCAAAGAGACTGGGCGGCTGGAAGGAAGAGCGATTCCTAGCACAGCTGCAATAAGCATCTCTTTTCTTTGGTGGCTCCTCTTTTTATGGTCAAGTACTGGGAAGATCTTAAGAGATCTTTGGAGGTCTGATAGAATCTAGGGCAGGTATAATCCTTTCAGGAGGTCTCAGTTGATCCTTCCAAGTGTGGTCTCAGCCCATCTTAGTTAATACCAGGTGTGTCAAGTTGACACCCAGACTTAACTATCACACAGTTGATATATTTTGCCCATGTTCTGTGATCCATATGTGTCGTGTCTTCTAGGACACATTCTTAAGACATCTGCCCGTGTCTGTGTGCAGCTTCGGGCAGCTTTTCTTGGGGCAGGTCTCAGCAGCACTGGTGGCTGCACATCCAGCAGCAGGTCCACAGTGCCAGTGCTCAGCTCCACTAGGATCCCCTTTCTCTCAGGCTGACTTGGACCCTTGATTGTCACTGTCCTTGCCTCTGTGGCCCCTGGCCCTCACTCCTCACACCTGTGTCCCCCGTGCCAGTGCACTCTATCCAGTGAGGGTCTGAGGCGAGAACTTTCTCTGGTGCTCTGCAGGCATCCATCTTGTCCAGAAAAGAATGACGTCATCCCTGTGGATCCCTGGACAGTGATGAGATCTGACTTCTGTCCACACCAGTTCTTCCTCCAGATCTCAAGTCAGAGTGAGTGTTAGCGAGAGGAATGGTTTCTCTGAATAACTCAATACTTGAGTTATAAAACAAGTATTTAAGACTAAGAGGATCCATTTGGGCATTTAGATCCTCACTAATGTTTTCCAACTTGTGCATAAAAAAATCATGGGGTAGAATCTCTAACATTGTGGGTTTTACATTTATAGTTAAATTTAAAGTTATGTTTATGGGGCTGGAGAGGTGGCTTAGGGGTTAAGCCTCTGCCTTGCAGGCGGAAGGTCCTGAGTTCGGATCCCAGATCCCACGTATAGATGCCAGGCGGAAGCAGGGGCGGCCTGCATTTCTGGTCCTGGTAAGGCGGAGCCTGTGAATCCCAGGGCAGAGTAAACAAGAAGGAGGTGGAGACGGTCCATGGTGGTTCCTGAATTCGTCCATGGATCTACACATACACACACACATACACACACACACACGCAATTGAACAAATAAAAACAATGATTAAAAAAAGAAATTCATAAGTTATATTTATCTCCCTCTCTTAAAAGAATTTGCAAGAAATCATCCAAAATTCACATTTTCCATGTGGCCACTCAGCATCTGTGCCTTGTGCAGTGGGTTGAGCACAGGGTGAACTCTCAGGATTGTCCCTTTGCACATCTGGAACAAGATCAGGTGAGGTCCACTTGCTTTCTGGGCTCTGACTTCTCTCCTGGGAATCCAGAGTCTCCTCTCCTTCTTCTTCTTCTCTTCCTCCTCCTCCCTGTTGCCTGCTTCCCTGACCCCTGCTGGTTCCTTCAGTTCTAACATTGGCACTGGGTCAGCGTCACATCCCACAGGCTGAAGGGCGCAGGCCCAAGACAGCACAATCTGCAGACCCAGGTGGACAGTTGTCAAAACTTTACCTCTATTTCTGTGCACTAGAGATACAAATACAGTTTCTCAACAATCCTCACAAAACAAGCAGTGTCTGTGGAGTTCAGTGTTATGGTGGGCTCAAGCACACATTGAGGTCTCTTCCCAGTGCATAAGGGTCTACTGCACTGAGAATATCCTGGATCCACACAGAGAAACACAAGCAAAGAAAAGAAGGTCACTGTAAAACAGAAGTACCAGGATCCTGTGATCTGGAAGGACACACTCAGACCCCCTGTGAGCCCAGCGCACTGCTGGCCTCTTCCTGTGTGAGAAGCACACGTTCCCCACCTGCCACAGGTCCAGGCTGGGCTGCCGGCTGCAGGCAGCAGGAAGCTGCTTTCCTGGGTTGTCTCTGGGTGCTGCAAGCCAACTTCTGGTTTTGAGGGAAACCATCGCTCAGCTGAGTTTGCAGACCTGGGTCCCTTGTGCTCATGCTGGGTTAGGGGTAGGGAGAGAGGAAGGAGAGAGGCAGAACTCATCTTGGTGGTTGCCACTGATTTCCACAGACAGATCAGAGCCACAGCTCAGGAAGACATCAAGGCAGGCTGTGCACAGGGTCAGGCTGAGAAATCCAGCGCTGGGATTCACTTCATGATCTCGCGTCCCTGCGGGGTCCTCATGCCTGGACAGTGACCGCAGCCTTGCTCTGCTCTCACTGGGCCTCCAGTTCCTGGAGAACAGTCTAAATCTCCTCAGTTCCAAAATACATAGCCCGTGAAACCGTGATGTGCAGTGTCCCTAGGCCTGGGGATAGGGCCGAGGGCGCCCCGGTCCTGCTGCAGATCAGGCTGCTTGCGGGCCTGGTGTGAAGAGGAATGACCCCTGCTGCAAGGAGCCAGGGCGCTGCCCCTCAGGGGCTCAGCACCTGAAGACCCAGGTCTCTGCTCTGGTAGGTCCAAAGTCTCCTGGATGTCCCTGCTGGGCTGTCCCTGCTTGGCACCCTGCTGAATTCTGGGCCCTCCTATGTCCTGTATCTGGACCCTGCAGGGACAAGGATGTGGGGGTCTCACTGCCCACTGTCCCCAGTTCCCACCCTACTGGGGTTTTCTGCACAGAGATGATTGGTCCAGCTTCTTAGAGCCTCTGTTCTTTTCCTGGACTTGGTGGATGACACTGTGTTGCTACACTTTGAGGATGACACCACGCCCGGCAGGATGGACCTGCGGTCACCATGGGGGACGATCAAGGGACTCAGTCCAGAGAGCACTAGACTGGAGGCTTCTGAGCCTGGAACAGATACATGGCTGCGTGTTGACCAAGAAGAGCCCTGCAGCTGGAGTAAGGGCAGAGAGTGACCCGAGCACGTCACAGCGCCTACGCTCATCCACACTGATGCGGGTTGGGGAATATCGGGTGAGGTTCACCTGTTTCTCCCATGCCTGGGGAGGAGGCTTGTGGGCTGGAACAGGGGTTCAGCTTCCTTTGCAATTTCCTTTGAACAGATCTGAGGATCACTGCAGCTGCCACAGCCTCAGGTGCCCTCAGACCTTCCCAGTCTGCTCCGAGCCCCAACCTCTGCTTTTGCATCAGATCCCACTCAGATCCCATTCAGACACTGTAATTCAGTGTCCACCATGACAGAACTGTAGAATTTTCAAAGCTCTAGGAAAGGACAGAATTCTAAGACTACTAATGACTATTTTTTTTGGGGGAGGGGGAACCGAGTTCAGCCTCTGTGTGAAATGATGCTCCCTCCTCCCTCCTCCTTCACCATAAAGGTACTGTCCTTCCTCAAAGGTTACTGGAGTGCTTCTCAAAAGCCCAAGGGTGGGGGCTGGAGAGGTGGCTCAGGGGTTAAGCCTCCGCCTTGCAGGCGGAAGGTCCTGAGTTTGGATCCCAGATCCCACGTATAGACGCCAGGCGGAAGCGGGGGCGGCCTGCGCTTCTGGTCCTGGTAGGGCGGAGCCTGTGAATCCCAGGGCAGAAGGAGGTGGAGGCGTCCATGGTGGTTCGCGAATTCGTCCGTGGTTCTACACATACATAGACACACACACACACACACACACACACACACACACACACACACACACGCGTGCGCGCACATACACATGCTATGCACACAGTTGAATAAATAATAATAATAATAAAAATTAAAAAAAAAAAAAAGCCCAAGGGTGGACACGCTAAAGGGTTAATTTCTTGATTCTTCCCCTCGGTCCCCAAAGGTACATATCACACAGGACACCATCTCTGAACATGACATCACCCTGAAGGGCTGGACCCCGGACTTCTCTGTGGACATCGCCTTCACCTGGCAATGGATGGGAAGACCTGCTCCCAGCATCACAGGACAGAGGGGAAGGTCCTGCTGAGGACCCTCCAGGGAACTGCCCCTCCTCGTGCAAGTCTCTCCCACAGTTCCTCCTTCTCCTCACCTGAGTCTTCAGACACAGTCTGGAAGCTCTTCTGGTTGAAAATTTGTGACAACCTTCAGGTCACACGGCCCTGCCTCCCAGGCCTCCACTGAACTACTTCCCAAGGAAGGAAAAGGGGGCTCAGGATGTAGGTGAGTGTGGTGGGGCTGGTGCCTGAGAGTCTCTTGCAGACAGCAGTCCTTGGGGGGCTGGGCAGCCGAGAGTCCTCCCTTCACCCATCTACTCTGGGCTCTGACAGGGTCATGATTGGTTCTGCCCCATGCGGGGACAGTGTCCAGGGCTCTGAGACCTCTCTCCCTGCTCACTAAGAGGAGAACCCCAGTGTTCTCAGGTGGGTGGGGGATGGACAGAGGGCAGACTCCTGGGCTCTGGTGCTGGGGTTTGGCTCCGTATCTCTGCACGGCACTCGTTGATCTCGTTCACAGTTCCATCATGTTGCAGGGAGAGTCAGCTGCTGCCCGAGGGACTCAGGACTCCTGATGTGTCCACTGGCATCTGTGTTCTCCTGTCAGTGACATGAGGACAGGAGAAGTCCAGCCCTGAGAACCAGCCCTCCCCATACCAGTCTGTCTCTTCCCACCTCTCTCCTGCTCAACCCGAGCAAGGCTGAGTGTCGGCCCCTCCCAAATGAAAGTCAACTTTCACTGAGTTCAGCTCCTTCCCTGTTTGAAGCAAAGGGTGCGCCATTAGTTTGTGTTTCAATGTCTAGACACAAGGTGTGGTCTGTGGGTTCTGTAGGGGACGAGAGCCACAGCAGGGGCCTGGTTCATCACCTGTCGACTCTCAGGGCCCGTGTGTCTGCTGTGCTGAGTTTTTCAGGTCAGGGCAGGAGAAGGCTGGGGAGCCAGTGGGCTGGACAGTGTCAGGGATCCATCCTCTGAGGGTTGGTGTCACCCTGAACTAGGTCCTCCTCACCTCCTCTGTCCTTGTCCCTTGGGAGAATGTTGTTTCCCCGAGGAACTGAGATCACGTGCATCACAATCCAACTGTGTCACATCTCCAGCACCGTAGACAGCGCTCCGCCTCCCCTCCAGGTCTCCTGTATGGGTTGTTTGTTTCTTTCAAGGGTGACACTGCATGCAGTAAAGAATTTATGAACTGAAGGTCAGCCTGGTCTACAGAGGAAAGCTAGTCTGAGAGGGAAAAGCTGAGAGCTGTTAAAGGGAGAAAGGAAAGGAAGAGTCTTCCTTAGGGAAGATGGGGCAGTTTGTGCCCAGACACCAGCAGGGGAGGACAGGACACAGCTCCTCCTGTCTTGCCAGTGGAAAATTCTGGAGGCTTCGACTAAAATTTCCTTTCAAGCCAAAGGCAAGCACAGGAACAAAGAAGAACAAAGCACGTTCCATTCATAACCAATAGCAGAAATTACCCGAGGACGCCCCCTGGAGGCGCTGCTGGAGCTGTCATGGGAGCTTTCTGCAGGCGGAGGCTTCCACTTGTCTTTCCAGGAATGAGCTTCATTCTCACACAGGCTTCTTCACCTGCCGGGTAACAGTGTTGCCACATCTTAGAAGCAGTTTGCTCCTGGTTATTTTCCTAGAGCACCCCGCTGATCTTGTTCCCAGGTCCCTACCTCACTGTGAAGAGTCAAGAATAAGCATGACCCAGAGCTGGAGTGGGAGGATGTGAGACAAGCGCGCTAGTGATGGAGAAGAAAGGCCTGAGTTCCACGTGCAGAGCTGCTTCTCAGCGAGTGTGCACAGCACGTGCAGGTTTATTCTGTGATCACTTGGAAGGTGTTTGACTGTGGAAGTGGAATTCTGAACCTTCTTAAGCCAGCATCCTCCTCTCAGGAAGAGATCAAGAAACAGGATAATACCATGTTACCTCCCCACATCTTCTAGAAGTTCACTTTATATCTATGATTCTCCCATCTCTCAATAAACAGATGAGAAATCAGGAAGTTATATTGTAAGGAAGAAACTACCTATTATCTTAAAAGGATCATTATTTTTATTAAGCAATAAGACATATTATCTAGGAATTTAAAAACATTCCCATGTCTTTGAGCAAAAAAATCATAAAATGAATACATCTCTAGGTATATACAATCACTCATCTTAAATATCAGGTGTACAGTGCTCTCTAACCTTACAAATGGAAAAGATGTTATTATTTTGTGCTTTTAAGTGTGAATTGAGGGCAAAGGACATAAGATCACATGAAACCCTGAAAAACATACGTAGCCTCCAACAAAACACTGACACTTGACATTTATCTTTTGTTTTGAAGGTTTGTTTTTGGACAGAACAGTTTTTTATTTATTTCCGAAAGAGAGAGAGACAGAGAGAGAGAGAGGGAAAGGAAGAGAGAGGGAGAGAGAGAGAGAGGGAGAGAGAGAGAGAGAGAGAGGAGAGAGAGAGAGAGAGGGAGAGAGAGAGAGAGAGAAAGAGAGAGACAGAGAGATAGAGAGCCAAGGAAGAGCTGCCTCCCTTCAAATACATATCCCAGGTGGTTTTTGTACTTATGTTACAAACAAGGAATATGACAAAGAGTCAATGATAACAGCATCTTTATTAGAAAACAGGGGTCATGTTGGAGGCAAGGGATTGACAGCCACAGTAGTGTTCCTATGCTTAAGGGGAACACAAGAAAGGGTTCAGGGAAATGCCACTGGGTCCTTGTACGTCATCGGAAAGGAGGGCCCAGAGGAGAGTTAGGCATACACAATAAAGGACTCTCTGGGAATTGGGGGGGAGGCACTGGGAGATGGGGAGGGAGGGAGGGGGAGCAGAGGGTTCGGGGGGAGGAGGGGGGGAGGGAACTGGTCTACCTATTAAGTTTGTATAAGCGGAAATAATAATAATGTTAAAAAAAAAGAAAACAGGGGTCATGGTTTAGTGTAAAGGTGGGAGAACATTCAGGCAGGGATGACAGGCTAAACTATAAAGACCTGACCACCAAGTCCCATGATGTGGGATAGGCGGTGGGTTGGGGGAATCTCTGTAGAAAACCCATGGAACAGGGGCTGGAGAGATGGCTCAGGGGTTAAGCCTCTGCCTTGCAGGCAGAGATTCCTGAGTTCGAATCCTAGATCCTATGTACAGAAGCCTGCGCTTCTGATCCTGGTGGGCGGAGCTTGTGAATCCTGGGGCAGAGTAAACAAAAAGGAGGTAAAAGCAATCCACGATGATTCCCAAATTCATCCTTGGTTCTACACATACACACACACAACTGAATAATTAATAATAAAAAGAAAAGAAAAGAAAAGAAAATCCATAGAACAAACACAGGGGTGGTCTTCACAGACTTCCAGTGTGCTGGAAAGTTTTGCTTCATGGGACACAGGTATGTGCCTGTAGTCAGGTAGATAGTGACCTGGGCAGTGAAGGAAAGAGGCTGCCAGAAGTCCCTATGGTGGCTCAGGTATAGGGGCTTTGACCGCACATGCTGGATCTGCTTGACCTGGTCACTGTGTTCTGCACAGGGCCGTAGAGCTGCAGAGAACTGTGTAGAGAAGCTGCTGGCAAATGGAATGAGAGACACACTTGTACCTCCATTGCTTCCAATTTTAACTATTTTCTAAAAACGTAAATCACTTGTCTTCGTTTCATCTTCAATACTGTAATAAACACACGACACAGACACTTTAGAGACCAAGTGTTTTCTGGGGAGTCCAGATTTTATTTCAATTTGCAATTTCAGGTTATATCCCATAATGGAATTAGAGCTACCAGGAGAAGCGCAGGGAACTGGCCAGACCATGTCCGCAGGAAGAGCAGGGAGGTGGCATTCCTTCTACCCTGGAGTCTGCCACATTCCAACAGGATCTCCCACTGTCTTCCCCACCTGCCCAGACAACAGTCTCCACTTATATATATGGCTCTGTCTTCCCTTATCACTTAGATGATCTCTGCAGGCTTGCTCAGAGGCTTGCCTTGGCAAAATAGTACTTCAGGACCAGGAGAGAAGACTCAGGAATTAAGTCTGTGCCTTGAAAACAAAAGAATCTGAGTTCAGATCCCAGGAGAATTATTAAAAAAAAAAAAGTATGCCAGAGGAAATGGTGGAGACCTATAATTCTAGCCCTGAAGACTAGTCCCCCTTAGGCCCTCTCCTACACACACACACACACACACACACACACACACACACTGCACAACCTGAGTCTGTGTTGCCCACACTGACTCTCCTGTAAAGCACATGGAACATGATGGACACATTCACTGATGACTGTGGGTGGGGCCTGACTCCCAGCAGTCAGAGGTCAGAGGGGAAGGTCCCTGCTGAGAACAGGCCTCCAGGAGGACAGTCCATGCAGTCCCTGCTCACTAAGCCTTTCCTCACATCTCCTGACTCTTCCCTTCACCTGCAGTCAGTTGTAGTAGCTTCCTGTAGAAATGTACTTCCCTGGTCTCACAATCTGTCTCTCCACAAGTAGAAAAGGAGGGAGCTATGCTCAGGCTGCAGATAAGTGTGGGGAGCAGGGTGATCCCTGAGCCCCTGGGGTACAGAGGAGTCAGCCAGCCCTTCGTTCCTCCTGCAGCCACATCTTCTCTGGGCTCTGAGTGTGGCCTGTTCTTTCTCTTCCCAGACAGGGACAGTGCAGCAGAGCTCTGATGTGTCTCTCACAGTTTGAAAAGGTGACTCCTGAGAGTCTACATTCAAGGTTGAGTCCTGGGTGGGTCTTAGAATCTTTTCAAATCTGGGCTCTTGAGTGATGGTGGCAGCTGGGAATGTCATCTCTGCAGTGACCGCCTTGAGTGTGTTCATAGTCTCATCCTGCAGCATGAAACCGTGGGGACCAAGAAGCACAAAGCTATGGTTTCACGTGCCAGAGTTCTCTTGAGTCAAAGGTGTCTAAATATGTC
Source organism: Typhlomys cinereus (assembly GCA_023101885.1). Classification (NCBI taxonomy): domain Eukaryota; kingdom Metazoa; phylum Chordata; class Mammalia; order Rodentia; family Platacanthomyidae; genus Typhlomys; species Typhlomys cinereus. The sequence continues at coordinate 880,855 of JALPQD010000427.1, forward strand.
TGTGCTCCTGTGGTGGGAATGTGAAGATCTGAGGGGATCAGCCCACCATTGCCCCCCAGCCCCCTGTTCTGCACTGTCCTGGCTTCCCCTCCACAACCAACTTCCTCTTCTAAGAATCTGATGATTAATCCTTGACTTGAGAGGTTGGAAAGTTAATTAAAGAAGAAATCATAATGTCTGGATGAAATAAATGGAGGCTTTTGGAACCTTCTGGAATATGTCGGTTTTTTTAGAGTATGGCGGGAGGGGCAAGAGATGATTGTGTGAAGCATGTGTGGACAGAGCTGTGCCTGCTGGAGCTCTGTCCACATGGGCTTTGCTGGGGTCACTCAGCAGTATCATGTCCTGGGCTCTGGTCCCTGTCACAGCACCACATGCTGCCCGTAGCCCATGGGCAGTGTCCACGTCTCCTGCACCGTCTCTAGAGGAGGAGGCGGCTCCTGTGCTGCTGGAGGACGCTGGACTCCTTGTCCTTTGGGGCCCAGTGTGGCAGCAACAGCAGGTATTTATCCTTCATGGTCCACGGGGCTCAACAAGGCACCTGCGTCCAGGAGACTGGATTAAAGACATGGATGTTACGGCTCTGAGCTCCTGCCCCCGCCCCTGTCCTCACCAATGATGGTGACCTCAGTGAGCTCAAGGACCCCCACTGAAGGGGATCGATGGGCAGACAGAGGCAGCTGAAGCTTCACACCCAGAGCTGAGTGACCAGAGCACAGCTGAGCTTGCAGACTTTGGTGCAGCTCGTGTCCATCCAGAGCCTGCAGCACGTGGCATCTGTGACATGCAGCACTGGCTCAGCCACTTGTTTCTGCTCTAAGCTGGCACAGGTCAGTGCTGCTGAAGGGAGAATGCTTAGCATTCATGTTGTAAGGGCTGCAGAGATGACTCAGGGGTTAAAGCCTTTGCTTCTCAAGCAAAAGGTCCTGAGTTCAGATCCAGATCACAGGTAAAAACACCAGGAGGGAATGGCAGCAGCCTGCACTTGTGGCCCTGGAAGGCAGAACTTAGAAACCCCAGAGCAAAGCTGTAAGCAGGGAGAAGGGCAGTGCAGGGTGATTCCTAAAGTCACCCTTGGGCTTCCACAGGCTCACACACTCGCAGGCTTCTTCTGCAGCCTCCCTCACATGAATGAATGAATGAGTAAATAAGTAAAAAATGAATGAATGAATGAATGAATAAAACAAAATGCATGTTCCAGGCCCAGCAACATGACTCAGCAGTAAGGAGCCTGTTTGCTAACCTGGTGACATGAGGAGTTTGATCCCCAGAAGCCCACATAGGGGAGGAGAGAAGTTGTCCTCTGACTTCCACCATTGCACTATGGCGTGCATGTATGCATCTCTCTCTCTCTCTCTCTCTCTCTCTCTCTTCCTTCTCTCTCAAACAAATGAATAAATTATTTGAAATAAAATAAAATATATCACTTTGTAGCCTTTTCTCTTGGTACTGTAAGGAAAGGAAACATTAAGATCTGATTTCCTGAGCTGGTGAGATGACTCAATGGGTAAAGTGCCAGAAGCCACATGGTGGAAGGAACTTGACTTCTGAAGGTTGACCTCTGACCTCCACTTGTGCAGTATAACACACATATGCAGTCTTATTTCATTCTATCTAATAAGTAATACAGAAATAACAAATTATCTTTAATATGTTGAATGAACACTGAGAACATATAGCAAGATGGACATCAATGGTGATCTCATCAGACCTTCACATTGTTGAACATGTCGGCATGTCCCTACAGACTGATGCGGACATCAGGGGAACTAGTTTCAGGCAGAGAGATCCTTAGGGGCAAGAGCTCAGACAGAGGTAGAGGAGTAGCCATTTCAGTGGGCCTTTCTGACTGTCACAGAAGCCTAAACCCCCATGAGAACAGAAAATGCAGAGGGAACACCAGGACCCATAAAACCAAAGGACAGGAGAATAGGAGGGACTGGACTGGGCCCACATAGGGATGGGAAGGAGGGTAGGATAAGGTGGGAGTTGGAGAGAAGGAAGGGAAGAAGGAAAGAAGGGAGAGGGAATGAGGGAGATGAGGAGCCTGTATATAAAAATGTTAATTTAATAAATTTATTTTTTTTAAAAAAGGATTACTTAAAAAAATGCCAAAATCCGCGTACCAGTTACTCTTCCCTATTGCTGTGAGAAACCACTGAGGCTTCATAACTTAAGGGGAGAAAGGGAGATTTATTCAGCTTATGGTTCCAGAGGGGAGGTACAGTCCTTCATCGTAGAACAGGCATGGCTGGAGGCAGAAACCAGAGGCAACCTAAGCCACCCCCATCACAGAGGCTGTGAGCTGCAAAACTGCCAACCACAAGAGCAAACCTCTCCCAGAAGTAGGGTGGTGCTGATCAACCTCCAGGCCCAGCCCCTGTGATGAACCTGCCTCCAGCAAGGCCCCACCTCCTAAAAGTCCCATGACCACCCAAACAACTGAAGATTCAAACACATGAGACTGGGGGCTACAGTGCACATTTCAGGCCAGGACAATGCCTTTAATTACACTGTTTCTCCAAAGAAGATTTGTACCCGTTAAATACAGGTGTCAACCTGAAAATGAAGGCCAAGCCTTTGGGCATAGTAAAGATGACCCAGAATTAGGGCCTGGAGAGGTGGCTCAGGGGTTAAGCCTCTGCCTTGCTGGCAGAAGGTCCTGAGTTCGGATCTTAGACCCCACGTACAGACGCCCGGCAGAAGTGGGGGAGGTTTCTGGCCCTGGTAGGACAGAGCCTGAATCCAGGCGCAGAGTAAACAGGAGGAGGTGGAGGCGGTCCGTGGTTCTACACACACACACACACACACACACACACACACACGTAATTGAATTAAAAAAAAAAAAAGATGACCCAGAATTAGTGAAAGTAATTAAGGAAACCCCAAGCCAGCCTGTGGGAGATCATCTAAGTGATGTGGGAAGACCTGGCCCACAGAGGGCGGGACATTCCCTGGGCAGCTGGAGAAGATGCAGAGAGCTGGTCAGTGTTTGCTCTGCTGTGATGTAGAAGCACATTGGCAAGTGATGGAACATGTGCCGCCCTCAGCTCTTGTGTGGATGTGGTGTGTCCAGTTCCCACGGCTCTTTTTTTTTTATTCAATTGCGTGTGTGTGTGTGTGTGTGTGTGTGTGTGTGTAGAACCACGAGCGAATTCGGGAACCACCATGGACCGCCTCCTCCTTGTTTATTCTGCCCCAGGATTCGCAGGCTCCGCCCTACCAGCACCAGAAACGCAGGCTGCCCCCGCTTCCGCCTGGCGTCTATACGTGGGATCTGATATCCAAACTCAGGACCTTCCTCCTGCAAGGCAGAGGCTTAACCCCTGAGCCACCTCTCCAGCCCTCCCATGGCTCTTGACAGGCTGATGAAGTGTGTGTAACCAGGAATCCTAAGCCAAGAACAAACTCCTAAGTGGTTTGGGTCTTGTGTTTGCTCAGCAATGGGAAGAGGAAACTATCACATTTGGTAGCAGAAAAGTGGGATGTTGCTGATAAATTTCACTTTTTGGTTCTTGTGGATTTTATATTGATTTATTGGAGAAATGTGGAAATGTTTGATGACTTTGAAGTCATGCGCTATGGAAACACTGAACAGAGCTTCATGGGCCATTGAGAAAATAATGATGCTGAGAGAATCACAAATTGCTTAGACCCAGCCTGTGATATTTTGAAGGGACAAGGACTTTGGTGAGGTTGAATTTAAAGATGATGGAGTAGCAGAGGAGAACCGTGTTGAAAGCACTGAGATTTCAGATGAAGAAAGGGCAGATAGCAGAGTGTCTGTGACTATTGGGGAAATTAACATCATTGTAGAAAAACCTTTAGGTTTGTACTGGGACAGTGGAAGAGATGAACACCATCCTGTGGAGACTCCATGTTTTAAGATCCAAACTCATTTAGAGGAAGAAAACCTAAGCCAAGTGGGTTTCCTGCCCTTCCAAGCTGTGGCTGCCTAGAATAGAGCTTTTCCAGGGTCAGCATGTGGAAAACGATGCAGCTGTCGATCCAGTGGGCCAGGCTGCACCTCACCCTCATGGCAGGATTCAGCAGCACCATCCAGGTGGTATTGGTTTTGTTGTAAGATCAGGTAGTTCACAGAGAGCAACTGTCATAGTTAAATACAGGTGTCAACTTGATGGTTGAGGGTTTGAGCTCTAAGCACATTTATAGAGAATTAGTAGTTGAGTTAAACCTAGAGCAAACCTGCAGGAGATTGTCTAGTTGGTTGGGAAGGCCCAGCCCACGGTGGATGGGACTAGTCCCTGGGATGGAGCGAGCTGATTGAGAAAGTTGGCATTCTGTTGTATTCTTGGCCAGACATGTTGGTTTGGCCAGTAAGAATTTCCCTTTTCTCAGTAGTCATGTGGTTATGGTATTGCTGGTTCTCTCATATCCTGAATGACAGTGTGAGGTCTGCATGAACAGTTAATGAGGTTTCCATGGAAAACAGAAGGACAAAAATGTTAGTCCCACCCATTTTCTGGAGCCCCTTCAGGAAAAAAGGCCACAGCCTGAGACCTGCAGAATCTCTGCCAGTGAAGGCGTCTCACATATAAACTGTCTCTCTCTCTGGTTGTAGCTTCACATTTCCCTATCTCTCTTCCAATGAATTAGAGGTCTACACCCCAATTTGCATTCATTTTCATTCCTGATATACTATTACATAGTAAATCACTGTGGGCCTCATGAAGTATGGACTACATTAAGTGGACATGCACTGAGCTGCATACAAATGAATAAAGACAAATCATTATATGGGGTTTTCCTCAAAAAAAAAATCTGCCATCTTTGTTGGAGAGCTGCAAGATTTCATTGGCTGTCCATTGACTCTCCTTGAGAGACAGAGGGGGTTGAGAGGATCATTAGACCCTCACCTGGGGCTCTGGACTCACTTGAGGTCATTCTGCCCTAATTTCATGTCCCCTTGGCCCCTTGAGGTCTGGGAGGGTCCTTAGGGTACACACAGATTGTGGAAGCTGTGACAGTAAGATTCAGGTCTCAACTTGACAGCTGCAGGCTGTTTGAGGCACAGCTGTGTGGAATTGATAGTTAGGGGAGCCCTTGAAAGAGCCTGCAGGTGATGGTTTAATGGATATGGAAGACGCAGCCTATGGTGGGTGATGCTTTTCAGTGACAGACCAGATAAAAGAAGTGCAAGGGAAAGAGACTCGCTGATTCTTGCCCTCTGTGGACTTGCTGTGTTGAGTCCACTAGTGGTCAGTTGCTGCTTTCTCTACCACTGTTACAACCACCACCACCCTGCTTACCGGGCTTGCCACTGTGGGAGTCCAGGCTCTAGGGCTGCGTCTCCCTTGCTACTGTAAGCACTTCTCAGCCCTACCCTGTAAACAAGACGTGTGGGTTCATCAAGTTGCAACTTGGTGTGATCACTACTTGGTCTATCAGAGAAGTCCTATCTGGCATAGGGAGATGGTTATATGGTGTCTCTCCAGGAAAAATGTTCCCCCAACATCATGTCAGGAGGTGCATATGTCCATTGGAGGTGGCAGTGCAGGGCTGTGGGGCAGGGAGGCTGCTGTGTGTTCTGGAAGGCTGAGGAATCTGACACCTGGAGCACAACCACTTGGATCTGGTCACATGATAAGGCCAGGAGTGAGGGAAAGTCAGGACTTTCCTCAGAGTCAGAGAGTCAGAGAGAGGTGACCAGAAGACACAAGGGCAGGATTCTTCTGTGACAGGCTCTGGATGTAGCAGGAACTCAGGCTGCTCCTGATTTGGGGAACAGGGAAGAGCACCCATGGTTGCAGACTGACCCTGGAGAACCATGGAGTCTGTCAGGGGAGGAGGAAGAGTGTCAAGGGTCTGTCAGAGGCTGGACATGGGAGATCCTAAGGCCACAGAGGCAGAGCAGAGACGTGCCCTGGAGGGAGGAGAGGAGCTTCCCCAGGACACAGGGCGCAGGCACTGAGGAGAGAAGTGTGCGCTGGGGTAACCTTGGGGTTACTTCACGCTAATGATGTGCAACCTTGAGAGCTGATGAAGGAAGAGACCAAGCTGTCAACCATATGCAATCAGTCACATCCATTGTCAATCATGGACACTGTCAATCATGAGCTGAGGCAGAGACACAGCAGAAGGAAGATGCAGGAAGAGACTCTCAGCTCATCATGGAGAACGTCTGAGGCTTTGGCACTGAATTCGCTCTCTGCTGAGGCAAGGAGGAGATCTAACCCGGCTGCGCCTCCCCGTGTCTGTGCTTAGCTTCGGGCGGCTTCTATTTCACAAAGCCTCAGAGCAGCACTGGCGGCTGCACAGCCAACAGCAGGGCCCCAATGCAGTGCTCGGCTCAGCTCATGTTCACTGCGCCTGCTGCTGACTTGTGCCCTCGGCTGGGGCTGTCCTGCCTCTCCTGCCACCTGGCCCTCACTCTGCTACGATGTCCCTATGCCAGTGCCCTCTACACAGCAGCTCCTGCTGGAGTCACAGGTCCAGGCCACAGTGCAGCGTGTGGTCCTCTGCCTGGTGGAGCCTCAGCCTCATGCCAGGGTCTACCTGCAGGAAGGACAGGGAATGTCCTCTCTTATAAAGGGAGTGAAATTCCCCTGGTGTGTCATATGGGGGGAGGAACTAGTCGGGGGATGCAGGGAGAGTGATGGGCTGCAGCCTCAGAGATGATGGTCTGAGCCTAAAACTTTCTCTGAGGCTTTTAGGCTCAGACCATCATCTCTGAGGCTCTGCAGACACCTGGCTCACTTAGGGAAACAATGATGTCATCCCTGTGGGTCCCTGGAGACTGTGATCAGATCTGGCCTCTGTCCACACCGGCTCTTCCTCCAGATCCCAAGTCAGAGTGAGTGTGGAGAGAGGAGTGGTTGTTCTGAACACCTCCTGCTCTCTGTCTAATTCAGGTTACACTACCCAGGTCTGTAAGACAAGGATTCACTGGGGCATTTAAAATCTCCACTAGTATTTGTACAGACTTTCACCTAGGAAAAAAAGATGGAGGAGAATCTCTAACATGATTTATTTTTAAAAACCATTGACTCGCCAGTTCTTGAAAAGAACTTAAAAGTAATCACCCAAAGCATTCAATTTCCATGTGGCCACTGTCAGAGTCTGTGTCCTGCACAGTGGGTGGGAAATTCTCTCCTTCAGATCTGAGCACAGGCTGAACTGTCACCTTGTCCATCCTTACATCTGAACAAGGTCCAGGCGAGGTCTTCACTATCTAACTGGGCTCTGACATATTCTCATGGAACGCAGAGGGCTCCTCCTCCTCCTCCTCCTCCTCCTCCTCCTCCTCCTCCTCCTCCTTCTCCGGGTTGCCTGCTCCCCTAATCCCTGCTGGATCTGACATTGTTTGACATTGACACTGGGTTAACATCACATTCCACAGGCTGAAGGGTTCCACCCACGTGGAGAGTTGTCAAATTTTTCCTGTACTTCCGTACACTTTTTTTTTATATATTCTTAAAAATATTTATTTATTTATTTATTTGTTTCTTTGTGTGTGTGTGTGTGTGTGTGTGTGTGTGTGTGTGTGTGTGTGTGTATCAGAGGGCACTGTGTCCTTGTGCAGGGGCAAGAGTGACTTTGAGAATCATCCCGGATTGCTTCTACCTCCTTCTTGCTTAACTCTGGAATTTCCCAGGCTCCACCCACCAGAGTCAGAAGTGCAGGCCGCCACCATTTCCGCCTGGGGTTTCCACATGGGACCTGGGATCAGAACTCAGGATCTTCTGTTTGTGAGACAAAATCTCAACCTCTGAGCCATCTCTCCAGCCCACTTCTGCACACTTTAGATAGAAAACAAAGTTACCCACCCTGCCCTGTTTCACGCTTTCCTAAAAGAACCTCAGCAATGCTGCATTCATTCAGTAGACTTCACTGTACATCATGCCAATGAACAACTGGGAATGGAGCCCACAGCCCAGAGCAGGGAGGACCCTGATGCAGGAGCCACCTGTGAATGGAATTGAGGTGCACTGCCCTCAACGTGCGTGTGCTCCCCAGCTCAGGGCATCTGGAACCCCACTGCTCACCATTCCTTGCACATCACCTCGGCAGGCTCCATGCAACAAAGTTCTTTCAATTGTGACAGAACTCGTCCTCCAGCATTAAGCTGGGAAGAACTGAAACCATTTCATTTAAAACCAGGAACAAGACAAGAGCGGGAACGATCTCCAGTGTTATTCAGTGAGTTCCTGAGTCCTGAACCTGAACAGTGAAGTGAGAGAAAGAAAAGAAGGAGTCAACTTACTGGTGTTTGCAAATGTTTAGATGCAGTGCTTTAAAGACCTTTAGAAACTGCACCAGAAATCTCACATCTGGTCAACATATCAGCAGAGCAGCAAGAACAAAACCATTCTTAAGTCAGTAGCTCCACTATTCATGAAGGAACTGTTGTTGAGACATCTGGAAAAACCCCATTTACAGTATCATGAAAGGGATAAAATGATCCAGTCAAGCAGGAGAAAGACTTCCTCAACGATAACATGGGAATCGTGAAGCTATTCGAATGCCTGAGAAGATGAGACATTGACAGGCAGCGTAGAGACTGTGACGGTGGTTTCCACACATTCAGCATGTTCCCCATCAAACTTCAATAGCACTTCTCGCAGAAATGAATATTGAATCTTAAAATTCTTATGAAAACGCTAAAGAAGCCGAATGACCAAAACAACCCTGAGGAGAAGAGCAACATGGGGGAGTCCTGAGTCTGGACGTCAGTGATGTGACTGATGCCGTCGTGAGGTTGCATGGTGTGTGCAAGACAAACGGGGGGATGAAAGGACACAGGGGACCCAGGTACAAACCCATGAACTACACACACTTGATCTTCATATGTCCTCTAGACAAGTACATTAGAGCAAGCACAGCCTCTGCAGCCAATGGTGCTAGGAAACTGCATGTCCACATGAGTAGGAGACGCAGCAGGTCACATCCCTCCTCCTGCCCCAGGTAAAGTCAGAGCTGATCACACCGGCTAAGGTGACACCAGAATTTCTGATGCTCCCCTCAGAGCACAGGAAAGTCCTTGGAGACTCAGGCGAGGACTCTGTGAAGGACTCTGGTGGTTCAGGACATAAAGCAAGTGCTGACAGATGGGATTACATGCGTGGAAACACCTGTGCTCTGCACAGAGACAGCAGAGCTGATGCGGTCTGCAAGCTGCAGACAGGAGAGCTCAGGGGCAGCTACAGGCCAGGAGAGTCTCTACCAACCAGAGAGCTGACAGGGGAGTGATGTCTAGAATATATAAGAAGAGCCAGAAACAGCTGACATATCCAGAAATCACTCTATCAATAAATAGACCAATGCATTGAACTCATATTCTCAGAAGTAAAACAAGCAACAATAAATATGTATAAATATGCAACACTCTCAGACATCAGGGAAATGCATATAAATATCCAGTGATTCCATCAGCCTCAGTCTGAGCTTCTGTAATCAATAAATACAGTAACACCAGGTCCGGCTGATCCTGACCCCTGTGATGCCAGCATTCTAACAGTGAGATGCAGACAGGAGAATCCACTGGAAGCTCCTGGGCCAGCTGACCTGGACGGCGCTGCCCACGGCAGACACAGCAAGAGACACCCTGGCTCAGACAAGGTGGAAGAAGACCGGGCTGGAGAGGTGGCTCAGGGGTTAAGCCTCCGCCTTGCAGGCGGAAGGTCCCGAGTTCGGATCCCAGATCCCACGTATAGACGCCAGGCGGAAGCGGGGGCGGCCTGCGCTTCTGGTCCTGGTAGGGCGGAGCCTGTGAATCCCGGGGCAGAAGGAGTTGGAGGCGTCCATGGTGGTTCGCGAATTCGTCCGTGGTTCTACACACACATACACACACACACAGACACGCGCGCGCACATACACACAGTTGAATAAATAATAATAATAAAAAAAAAAAATTTTTAAAAAAAAAAGGTGGAAGAAGACCAGCTCGGAACACTGTCCTCTGACCTGCACACGTGCACCCTGGCACCCGGCACCTGAGTAAAAATAAATCAATCGGAGCAAGAAGTTAGTGGAGTAGCTGAGGTACCTGCTACAAACCTGGTGACCTGAGTTTTATTCGTGGACGTCTATGTGGAAGAAAGAGAACTGACTTCCTCTGACCTTTGCCCTTGTGCCATGGTATGTACACAAACGTTATCTCTCCTTTCTCTCTGTCCCTCTCTCTCCCTCCCTCCCTCTCTCTCTCTCTCTCTCCCTCCCTCCCTCTCTCTCTGTCACACACACACACACACATACACACACATACACACACACACAAGAGAAATGTTAAAAAAAAGTCAATTAAAAAGAAGAGAATCAGTGGCTAAAAGGGGGCTGGAGAGATGGCTCAGGGATTAATACTCTGCTTCAAAAGCAGAAGATTCTGGGGCTGGTGAGGTGGCTCAGGGGTTAAGCCTCTGCCTTGCAGGTGGAAGGTCTTGAGTTCAGATCCTAGACCCCACGTATAGATGCCAGGCAGAAGCAGGGGCAGCTGCGTTTCTGGTCCTGGTAGGGTGGAGCCTGTGACTCCCCGGGCAGAGTAAACAAGGAGGAGGTGGAGGCGTCCGTGGTGGTTCCCGAATTCACCCGTGGTTATACATACACACACATACATACATACACGCACACATATGCATATACACACAATTGAATAAATAATAAATAGTACATTTTTTAAAAAAAGAAGATTCTGAGTTAAGATCACAGGACCCACATAAAAATGCCAGGCAGAGAGGTTGGGGATTTAGTTCAGTGGTAGAGCGCTTGCCTAGCAAGCTCGAGGCCCTGGGTTCGGTCCCCAGCACCGAAAAAAAAATGCCAGGCAGAAACAGTAATGTGATCTGTACTGTCAGCCCTTGTGGGTGGAACCTGGAAAATCCCAGAGCTAAGCAGAAAAGGAGGTAGAAATGCCCATCAGGATGGAGTGAAGGGCATTGCAGGAGCAGCAAAACTGCAAAAGAAAATCAACAAACCACAATCCAGAACTTCAGAGACTCTATATCAACCACCTAGAACTAGGCCAGCCTAATCTCTCCCCATCCTGACGCTCAGGGAAATTTGCGGAAGAGGGGGCGGTAAGATTGTAAGAGCACAAGGATGGGAGGAGTAATGATATGCAAGATACTCCACACAAGTTAGGGCAAAACAATCATAATTGGACTTTGCATGCCCACGCAATGTCCAACACACTATTGACACTGCAAAGTCTAGCATTTGCTAAAGGCACCAAGATCCTTGGAAGCAAGGGATTGACAGCCACAGTAGTGTTCCTATGCTTAAGGGGAACACAGGAAAGGGTTCGAGGAAATGCCACTGGGTCTTGTACATCATCGGAGAGTGGACCAAGAGGAGAGTCTGGCATGCTCATTAAAGGATTCTCCAGGGATTGGGGGGGAGGCACTAGGGAATAGGGAGGGAGGAGTGAGGGGAGGGGGAGCAGGGGGGTTGGGGGAGAAGGAGGGAGGGAACTGGTGTACCTACTAAGTTTGTATGAGCGGAAATAATAATAAAAAAAAGTTAAAAAAAAAAAAAAAAAGAAAAGAAAAGGAGGTAGAAAGAATCCAGGATGACTGTCAAAGTTATTCTTGGATTTCAACAAGGACACAGTGCCCTCTGGTACACACACACACACACACACACACACACACACACACACAGATGCAAAATAAATAAACAACAAATAAAAAGAAAAGAGACTAAAAGGAAAGAAAGGAGGGAAAAGGAAAAAGGGGATGAGGGAAAAACAAAGATACACAGAGAGAGAGAGAGAGAGAGAAGGGAAGGACAGAGGGAGGGAAGAAAACCCCCTTACCTTAAGACACAGAGAGTTTTGCAGACACAGGACACCTGCCCCACACTGACCACCCACTGCCTACTTGATACTCAACGGAGCAGGAACCTCCTGTCCTGTCTCTCAAGCGAGCTGCTCTTTGGACCATGGTCCTCACTGTCTCTCACTCCACAGCGGCAGGGCCGAGACCATCCTCAGAGAGGGCAACGGCTCTGGAAGTGTGAGGAAGACACTAAGCGGAGTCCACAGCCCAACACAAAGGGGCCGGTGCCCCTGCAGGGCAGGAAGGAGAGTCAGGAGGGAGAGGGGTGGTCACTGGACCTGACACTGTCAGCCCCTGTCCCCAGATGGTCAGGGTCAGCTGCTTCCACCTGTCCATGTCACCTGGATGTCACCCAGAGGGAGCCACATGGTGGCCATAGAAAGGAGAGGAGGAGCTCAGAGGACAGTGTGAGGAAGACACTGAGCGGAGTCCACAGCCCAACACAAAGGGGCTGGTGCCCCTGCAGGGCAGGAAGGAGAGTCAGAGGGAGAGGGGTGGTCACTGGACCTGACACTGTCAGCCCCTGTCCCCAGATGGTCAGGGTCAGCTGCTTCCACCTGTCCATGTCACCTGGATGTCACCCAGAGGAGCCCACATGGTGGCCATAGAAAGGAGAGGAGGAGCTCAGAGGACAGTGTGAGGAAGACACTGAGCGGAGTCCACAGCCCAACACAAAGGGGCTGGTGCCCCTGCAGGGCAGGAAGGAGAGTCAGGAGGGAGAGGGGTGGTCACTGGACCTGACACTGTCAGCCCCTGTCCCCAGATGGTCAGGGTCAGCTGCTTCCACCTGTCCATGTCACCTGGATGTCACCCAGAGGGAGCCACATGGTGGCCATAGAAAGGAGAGGAGGAGCTCAGAGGACAGGGGTGGGAGCGACTGCCAGGAAGCCAAGGGCATCTGAAAGAAGAACAGGGAGCCTTGCTGCGTCCTGCACTAGCTGGCCAGGGTCTCCAAGGCACGGGTCTGTTTCCTGTTTCCACCTGATGGATGAAGAGACCAGGAGACAGGGAGGCTGACAGCAGCGACCTGCCAGGTGACCTCTGCTGGTTTCCTCTCCAGCCTCTGACCTCCCCACACCTCAGACCTGTATAATTCTGCAGGTGGGAGCAGAGCTGAGCGCAGGATACAGGCTGCACCTCAGCCTGCAGCCTCAAGGGACCACAGCTCCGTCTTCCAGAGCAAAGCTCACCATGACTCTGGCAAAGAATCAGAGCTGGAGATGTGGCTCTCAAACCCTCAGCATCCCGTGTCCATCCCTGTCCCAGAAGGCTTGTCCCTCCACTGCTCTTGGGGCCACAGAGGCCTGAGGTCAGTCTGCATTTCCACAGGTCTGGCCATCATCAAGGTCAACCCTGGGTTCTCACCAGAACCCTGTGCAGTTGATGCTGTCATCCTCCTCCTCTTCCTCTTTCTCCTCTTCCTCCTCTTCCTCCTCTTCTTCCTCCTCTTCCTTTTATACACAGACACCAAGCAAGAGCAGGATGACTGAAGTAGACAATGTCAGAGAGATGAGGAGCCCCAGACTCTACCTCTACAGCAGTCACACCCCAACCTTCCCTGAAAGCAGCCTTGTGATCCAGGGGTCCTGAGTATCCAACTCGCTCCCCTTCCCCAGCCGCCTCTGGCCCCACCCAGACCTGAGTCTCACAGGGTCCCCCGAGGCTCACCAAGGGCACAGGGCGAGTACTGTTTTCCCCTCTGGGGTCCATGTGGCGGCTGAACCTCTGCTCCTCTCCGTGGGCAGTCCTGAGGGTCACCCAAGTCTGGAGGTCCCATTCCCACAGGACAAGACCCCCTCAGACTGCTGGGTGTCCACATGCAGGTGTCCCCCATCCCAAGTCCAGGTCAGAGAGATCTCTGGGGTAGAAACGCAGCCCGACAGGTGAGGTTGACAGTGCCCTCCAGGGTCTCCCTGCAGGTCACATGCACTGCTGGGGACCTTGGAGAGCAGAGAGCCCATGAGACCCATGGTCACCTGGCTGCCCTCTGAGGACAGCCATAAACATCTTGGACTTCTCTGCTTTGCTGCCTGACAGAAGGTTTCCTGACAGAGCCCAGACCTGCAAGTGTCTCACTTGGTGCTGAATCCTCTCAGCCACCAGGGGACGACAGAACATCACACGCTGTGCAGGAAGGGCTGTGACCTGAGCCTTCTGTCCACTGGGCCAGCGGACTGGAAGGTCACTGGTTCCCAGGGCTTCTGCTCCTGCTGGGCCCACCTCCTTTGGCCCAGGCTCATTCTGGAATGCACCTGATCTAGCCTGACCCCAGCAGAGCAGGCAGGGCTGACTCACAAAACTGGCCTTCACTTCACCCATAAAGGGGTTTCCTAAGCAGAATTGCAGGAGGGAAGTTACCTGCTTGCTGCTGGAAGCCCATCCAGGAACAAATATCTCTGGAGTCTTGGGCACACTTGACCCTGCTGCATGGGCCCAGCAAGACTTGCTTTGAATGACATCTGCTTCGCAGATCTTCTTGACTCTGTCAGCCAAGGTTTGGACCGAGAATGAAGCACCACCCAGCTGTAGGTCCTGGGATCAGAGGACAGGAAGTCCTTCCCATCTTAGTGGAAATCTCAGAAGACCCTGGTGCTATTGTACTCCAGCATCTCACAGCCCCAAATCTCCTGGAAGGAATGGGAGCCTGACCCCCACCCCACCAGTAACTTCTCTTTCACCTAAGCCCCTCGACTGTGACCTTGTTGCCCTCCTGCAAAACTCCAGTCCACAATCCCTTCCTGTCCCCTGAGCCTTCGAAGTCATGGATCACCCAGGACTGACCTTCACAGACCCCTTCCTTCTCCATTCCAGGGAAGGAAGTGACCCAGCTGCACAGGCCACCTCAAGTATCACAAATTATCTCCTGCCTACACTCTCCTCCTTTACTGCAGGTCTGGATGTTGTCAGCACCATTCTCAGGTTCTTTCCTGCCTCTGCCAGCTCCTGGGTCTCTGCATCCAGATCTCTGCCCCACGCTCCAATTTTGCCCACTTCCCCAGGGCACTGCCCTACCTTTCTTCATGTCAAAGTGCAGAAAACCTTGGGCATCCAGAAGTCCCTGTGCCAAGGACTGCACAGAGCCATCCTGGGACCTCACTGTGAGGTTGTGCTTCAGGCTGTGGGACCCTGGGGAGGAGGAAGTCACAGGTGATGTTCTTCCAGGGAAATAACCACATGCCAGTCCAAGGCCGGGTACCACCTTGCTGAGGACACAGGACACACAGGGAGGATGCAGGGCTATAAGGAATTCCAACCCAGGAAAGTAGGACAAGAGGGAAGACAAGAGGGAAACTGAGGAATAGAGGACAATGGGATGTGGAGATAGGACAGGCTGTAGGTGCATCTAGGAAGGAGCACGGGCTCCTTAAGTGCACAGCTGTGGGCATCAGGAGCAGCTCCCTGCAGGGGTGAGGGGGACATGAAGGTCAGAGGTGGAGGCAGATGCACCAGCAAGAGCCCAGGGCAGAGGATCCATGATCAGAGGATTCGAGTCACTGCCAGGGCAGGAGTCAGGGAGGAGGGTGCTGCTGCACAGTCCTCCTCCCCATGGTAGGGCAGGGAGCCTGCAGCTGGGAGACACGGGTGATGAGGTTCCACTGCCAATGAGCTGGGAGAGGGATGTTGTGGGCTGGACTTCCACTTTGGCACAGTGCACCCAGGTGAGGGGATGTGAAAGTTCCTGCTGGGGTCCCTTGGGGAAGGCATGTACATCTTTCAGCACATGGTGCTGGAGAACTGGATGTCCACATGAAGCACAGAAGCTGACCCCCAAGTTCCATGTAACAAGCAGCTCATGGCCATGGGAACCCAGCACTCAGAAACCTTCCCAGCACAGAAAAATCTCCATCAAACATCATTGTCAAGGTAAAACTGAAAATGATGGATCAGAAACCAAACACAGAATTCCCTCATTGAATTTCCCACCAGAATGGGAAATTCCTCCTCCGGCCAAATGCTAATCTGAAGCTGACTAAACAAGCAGACAACTTGTATTAGTCAGGGTTCTCTGAAGAAACAGTCTATAGAATGTAATATACAAAAATAAGTATTTAGCTGGAGAAATGAAGATCACAATGTGTTATTTTATGAAGAATATGTCAAAAACTCAATTATTAAAATAACTCACAATAAAAAATAATCTCCTTCAAAGTAGCCACCCATAGCTGCTTCTTTCTTGACCAGATGTTCCACAAAGCAAAAAGATCCCAAGAAGGTCTCCGGAGGGTCAAAGATGCTGGGTTCCAACGTTGGTGAAGAACAGCTGGGCTCCGATGTCAGAGATCAATAGCAAACAGCAGCAAGCCTTAGAAGCCAGGCTACAAAGGCAGAGGGAAAAGCAACAACTTGGTGGAAAAAGATGAAGCTCCGAGTCAGCCTAGAACAGAGATGGCAGCATCAGCAACAAAGAAGGCCACGATGCTTTTAAAGTGAATGATGCTTGCAGAGTAGACTCCTCAGCAAGTCGACACAAGATAAGGGAAGAGCAAGTCCCTCCTCCTTTGCACTTCCAATTATCTGGTCCACCACTGGAAAGTACCACCCACTGTGGACTGAGTTCTCCACAGCAATCAGTCAAGTACCTGTAGACTTGTTCAGGGACCTGTTCCAACCATTAACCCCCCACAGTTGTGCCGCAAACAGTGTACAACTGTCAAGTTGACACCAAAATGCAACCATAACATTCCATCCCCTGTCAACTTGACACAAACACATAACTACTGTACTGTGACCTTCCAACGCTGTTGTCCCCTGATGAAGCTGATGACTCTGAAGCTGAGACAGGACAGTTGTAGGACACAGACCTCGTGCACAGTCCAAGGATGGAGAAGCTGGAGCCTGGGCTCACACACCAGCCTCTGCCCTCCAGGCAGTCAGAGCCCCACACATGGAGTGGGGCGACAGGAGAGATGAAGGGGGGCTGCATCAGCTCTAAGCAGCAGCAGGGGTGAATCTGCAGGGATCTCCTCTTCAGTAGCTGTCCTGGCTGTGACAGAGGACAGCCATGCAGCTCAGTCTCTGTCACCCTGTGGGACATCTGCAGGCCAAGGACAGAACCTGCGTTCCCCACAAGCATGTCCCTTGTGTCCCTGGAACCCTAGCCAGGCAGCTGTGGGGATCGTGACCACTGCAGCTGGTCACCTGAAGTCCAGAGAGAGACTAACACATCCTGACCTGGAGAGTTAGAGATGTTCAAGTCCTCTGGGACCCAGGGGAGCTGAACGGTCACATGGGGCTCTTGGGGGACAAGGACTGAGCCTGGGGCTGAAGTCAGTAACCTGAGAAGACCAGGAACGAGCTGAAGGCTCAGTTCAGGTGAGGCTTCTAGAAGTCTCTGAGGACAGGGCGTCCCTTAAGTCCTGAGCACAGGATGCTCTGGCTGCCACTCAGCTGGTCTATACCAGTGTGAAAGATTCTGGATTGGGTAAAGTGGTGCTGGGGCTGCTTTGATCTGTGGGTCACACTGTCAGGAGAAGGCCCATCACCAGGGTGCCTGGTCGGTGTGCCTATCACCTGTAAGTATCTTCCTGATCCATCCTGGATTCTCTTTCTCTAGGATCTGGAAGGGTCTGGGGAGAGGCCTGAGTGATCCTGATCCACAAGCCATCATGGTGCTCAGCCAACAGGCACTGGTGAGACTGTCATAAGAGTGTCTGCAGCAGGCAGAGTTACATCCACGACTCCAGGGAGGTTTACCTGAGAGCATAGGGAGGAAAGCACTGCCAATCATGTGCACTGTCAGCCACCTGCACTGTCAGTCATGTGCACTGGCAGCATGTAAAGTGTCAATCCTGTGCACTGTCCTAGCTGAGGCAGGAGTGTGGCTGATTCCTGTGTCAGCACTGCAGAAAGAAGGTGCAGGAAGAGGCTCTCAGCTCAACATGTGAATGATCTCATGCTATGACCTAGAATTCCTCTCTGTGCATGAGGCAAGAAGGGGATCTAACATAGTATACATCCTTTTTTATTTTTCTAGTTTTACACGCATAATGAGTACTTCCTGCTTCCCTTCATGCCCCTCCCCCATCCCCCTCCTTTCCCATCATCAATCCATCCCACTCATTCTCACCTTACTTCCTGGCCACTTCTATGACCCAGGTTGCCTCTCTTCAGGTGACCCCACTAATAGGAGCACTTCCCTTCACTCATACAGCTTTAGTTCCCAAGGTTTCCACTGTATGTTATCTCTGATGAGTTCTGAGATAGACAGCCTGGTTGGTATGTCAGTCATTATGTAGTTCTAAGGAGAATTCTCATTGCATTGAGTTCCTGGATGTAACAGTCCTGCCTTGAATGGAATGTCTTGTCCAACAGTGGACTTTCCCATCTTTAGGTTCTTTTAATCTCACTGCTCCCTCTTCACTGATGTTCCCTAAACTTTAAAATGGAGAGATAAGTTGGCCTGATTCTGTGTGAGCCTTGGTGAGTTCGCCAGTACTCTGCATTATGGCTGCCTGTTGTCCACTTCACTGCTTTTCTACTCTACTAGGCTGCATCCTGTCAGGGTGTTGAATCCACACCCACTTTCATTTAGGAAGCGACACATGCATCTGACTTGCTGATGTTGAGGCAAGGCTGACTTCTTTATCATGATGAGAGAGTAAGAGACTGAGCAGAGAGAGATGGCAGGGGGAGGGGGGAACACAGAGAGAGAGCCAAGGAAGATCCGCCTCTCTTCAAATACCTGTCCCAGGGGAGTTTCTGCACTTATGCTACAAACAAGGAATGTGATAAAGAGTCAATGATAACAGAGTGTTTATTAGAATACAGGGGTCATAGTTTGTTGTAAAGATGGGAGAGCATTCAGACAGACCTGAAAGACTAAAGTAGAAAGAAGTGACCACCAGATCCCACAATGTGACAGTTTAGTGAGCGGTTGGGGTGATTCGCTGTAGAAGACAGGAGTGTCCTTCATGGTTTTTCCAGTGTGGTGGGAGTTTTTGCTTCATGGGACACAGGTATGTGCCCGTGGTCAGGTAGATAGTGACCTGGACAGTGAAGGAAGGAGGCTGCCAGAAGTCCTGATGGGCTGAGGCCTGGCTGCTGGGGCTCAGCTATGGGGCTTTGGCCTCATGTGCTGGATTTGCTTAACTCGGTGACTGTGTTCTGGACAGAGCCGCAGAGCTGCAGAGAACTGTATAGCAAAGCGCCAGCAAAGGGAATGAGAGACACACTTTTATCTCGTTGTTTCCAATATCAATTATTTTTCAGAAAATTAAATCACTTGTTTTAGTTTCATTTTTCAATACTATGAAAAACACATGACCCAGACACTTTAGGAACAAAGTGTTTCTTGGAAGTAAAAAATTTTATGTCAGTTTGCAATTTCACATTACAGCCCATTATGGAATCAGAACTACTAGGAGGAGCCCAGGGAACTGGCCAGACCATGTCCCCAAGAAGAGCAGGGAGGTGGCGTTCCTTAGACCCTAGAGTCTCCCACATTCCAACAGAATCTCCCTCTGTCTTCCCACCTGCCCAGACAACAGTCTCCACTTACATCTATGGCTCTGTCTTCCCACATCACTTAGATGATCTCTGCAGGCTTGCTCAGAGGCTTGCCTTAGCTAAACAGTACTTCAGGATCAGGAGAGACGACTCAGGAATTAAGTCTGTGCCTTGAAAGCAGAAGGACCTGAGTTCAGATCCCAGATAGCTTACAAAAAAAAATGAATAAGAATGCCAGAGGAGGGGCTGGAGAGGTGGCTCAGAGGGTTAAGCCTCTGCCTTGCAGGTGGAAGATTCTGAGTTCGGATCCTAAACCCCACATATAGATGCCGGGCAGAAGCGGGGGTGGCTGCATTTCTGGTCCTGGTAGGGCGGAGCCTGTAAATCCCGGGGTAGAGTAAACAAGGAGGAGGTGGAGGCAGTCCATGGTGGTTCCCAAATTCGTCCGTGGTTCTAGACACACACACACACACACACACACACACACACACACACACACAATTGAATTAAAAAAAAAATCTTTAAAGAATGCCAGAGGAAATGGTGGAAGCCTGTAATTCTAGCCCTGAAGGCAGAGCCTGAGAAATGCCAGAGCAAACAAAAAGGTGGTAGAAGCAATCCAGGATGATTCCCAAAGTCACCCTTAGGCCCCCACAGGTACATATTATCAAGTGCTCTCTTCTACACACACACACACACACACACAGACACACACACTTAATGTTGCTGAAGGCTTAGGTTTTAATTGTCTGCCAAGCCTTCCTCAAGTCATGGGCATGGGCATGTCATGGGTCATTCCACATCAATATGAGACGAGTGTAGGAGAGAGAGCTCACAGAATTCACATTAACTGCTACAATATATTATAACAATAATTCTGTTTTATAATTAGTAACTGAAGTTCATTTTTTACTTTGAAATTTGATTAGTTAATTTTATCATGTGTTTGTACATAGAAAACATGAAGCGTGGAGAGGTTTAGTGTTTGCCTAACTCAAGTCCCCATAGGGGTCTCTGCTCAGTACAGAAGAGGTTCTGCAGGAAGACATAATGTTGTGCACACACACACACACACACACACACACACACACGCACATACACACAAGGCCTACCATTGGCATATTCTCTGTACACACATACACTAGGCCTACAGGTGACACAGCTCTGTGCACACAAAACGCACACTCACACTCGGCTACAGGGAGCCACTTAGAGTCACAGGCGCCTCGTCTGGAAAGACATCTAGGAGCCCTGGCGTCTCGGGGCGGTCGAGACCTTTTCTGAGTGGGGAGCATGGAGATTCCTGACCAGCCAATGTTGGGGACCAGAGCTGCCCACTGCTATGTGGATGGAGGACCCTGGTCTCTGTGCCTCTCACGGTGCTTCTAGGACCAGCTCTCCTGATGCAGAGAGAAACCTCTGTTACCGCATTCTCAGAGCAGCTTCCGATTGCTCCCACAGTCCAGGGCTGAGTTTCCTCTTACAATATTCCGGTGTGGGACCTGAACCTAAGAAATGCCATTTTATACATGTTTCCATTTTGTACTTGTTCACTTGTCCATGCCATGAAACACTGGACGTGTCAGATGCTATCCATAAACTGTCTGCCCCAATTGTGTATGTGACTCTAGCCATAGCCGGCTCCAATTTAAAGAATACTTTACACTCTGGAGCCCCCAGTAGCTGGGAGGACAGCCTTGTATGATAGTGTGTAAATATTATGAACTGTGTAAAGATGGAACTGTGCAATCAGAAGCCAGCCACTAGCTGCCCGGGGAAATTCCAAAGACCATAAGTAATGTAGGAGGTATTAGAAATGGTGGGTGGTCGGAGCTGACCAATCTCCACTGGCCAACACTATTTTTGCTTCTAATTACCCAATCATGTATCTGTTAGGTTAAAGACCCCCTCCTCCTATTAACAACAGTGTATAAAGATATAAAAAAAGAGGGGCTGGAGAGGTGGCTCAGGGGTTAAGCCTCCGCCTTGCAGGCGGAAGCGGGGCGGCCTGCGCTTATGGTCCTGGTAGGGCGGAGCCTGGGAATCCCGGGGCAGAAGGAGGTGGAGGCGTCCATGGTGGTTCGCGAATTGGTCCGTGGTTCTACACACACACACACACACACACACACACGCACATGCGCACAGTTGAGTAAATAATAAAAAAAGAATATGTAAAACAAACATCAGGGCTCTTGTTCTGGATCTGCTGTGTCAGTGAGGGGGAGGGGAAAGTCGGAGCTCAAACTTGTTTTTCATAATAAAAGTCCCTCGTGTACTTGCAATGGTGTCGACTCCGTGGTGGTCTCTTGGGATCTAGGAATCTGAGCACAACACAGGGTCTGAATATAGAAGACAGAGAGCAGTATGAAAAGGAGTAGGAAGAAGAGGAGAAAGAGGAGGAAGTAGAAGAGAAACGGAAAGAGGAGAAAGAACTGAGTCCAGCGTAGAAATTTCTCCTGTTTTCCACAGGTAGCTTCTGGCCAGTCCTTGAGGAGACGGTGACAAGAGCTATGACCCAGACGGATAGAACAGCGCAAAGTCCCAGGTGCGGGCACCGGAGTATAAAGTCCACACTGATTGCATGCGATTCACTTTCCGGGTCCTGCAGAATGCATGGTGGCTGCCGCTCTGGCTCTGCCTAGGACCCAGGCAGGTGAGTGCGAAGTCTAGAGGTAAACAGCCTCTGCAGGGAGGAACGAGGCACGCAGGGTCGACTGGAGCCTCCCCGGTGCCCCCGCTGGGTGGCCTTGTCCCACGCCCCCCTCCCCAGTCTAGGCCTGTGCACCTGACCCCGGGGTCCCGGGAGAAGGCACTGGTATGCCCGGATCGCAAAGTCCAAAGAAACCCACTGAAGTTGTCCACCGATGCAAAAACATGAATCCATTATCGATTAGGAGCGCAAACATGGGCTCACAGCAGGCAAAGTGGAGCCCCGACCTGAGTTTTTTTTTTGGGGGGGGGGTTATGTAATTTGAAATAGGTCTGGGGGCTTCTTCTGCAGGGCTTAAGCGGATTGGTCACAAGTTACATTTTTGTTTAGCAGGAAACTGGAAACCTTAAGAATTTTATCACTCACCACAGGACTCGACATAGTAACCATAAATCTCGTTGACTCAGTTACTTATCTAGTCACCTGGACGTCTGGACGCTTAAGGTCTTCTAAGACCCTCGGCATCTGTTTTTTTGTTTGTTTGTTTGTTTGTTTGTTTGTTTGTTTGTTTGTTTAACGGCTTTGTTTGTGGAAGTCTCCCTCCTTAGTCTCTTAGTCGGGCCTTTCTGTGGGTTTTCCCAGGATAGTATGCTCTTAGAGTCAGCTTGTTTAGAGTTTTTCTACTCCTGTCTTTTAAGTTTCTCAGCACCAGGGGCCCCAGGCAACTCCTCAGTCAGCCCTGAGTCCCGGCTCCGGGCTCCCAGGGAGGAAAATGGGGTCCGGCTGGAATCGCGCCTCTCTGCAGGCTCCCACTTGCTGCGGTATTTCCACAACGCAGTGTCCCGGCCCTGCCTGAGGGAGCCGCGGTTCATCGCCGTGGGCTACGTGGACGACACGCAGTTCGTGCGCTTGGACAGCGACGCGGAGACGCCGAGGTATGAGCCGCGGGCGCCGTGGATGGCGCAGGAGCAGCCAGAGTATTGGGAGCGGCAGACACGGATCGCCAGGAGCAACACACGGACTTTCCGCGGGAACCTGCAGACGCTGCTTGGCTACTACAGCCAGAGCACAGGGGGCGAGTGACCCCAGCTCGGGTGGTGGTCACGACTCTTCTAGTCTCCAGGGACAGCCGGAGACTCCCCGGGTCGCACTCAAGTCTGAGGTCCCGAGGCTGCGCGACCCATGGAGATCTTGGACCCTGTTGCAGTCCGCCTGCATGGTTGCTGATAAATGACCATCACACAGCTTAAGGGAACAAGGAGTTTACTTTCTTACGATAGTCTGGTTACAGTTCATAGTCCAGCTTGATGGGAGAACACACACCAACACCAGGGCCGAGGGAACTGGCCACCATAACGGCTGAGAGATGGACAATCCTTACTTGCCAGACCAGCATGTCTGGCCAAGTATACAGAAGGATGCCAACTCTCTCAACCAGCTCTCTCTGATTTATCTAGGGCCTAATCCCACCCACCATGGGCTGGGTCTTCTCCAGCAGCTAGACAATCTCCTTCAGGTTTGCTCTGGGCTTAACTCAACCATCAACTCTCTACAACTGTGCCCAGAGCTCAAACCCTCAAGAGTCAAGTTGACACCTGTGCTTAACTATGACAGACCCCAAGACTGGTGGGACTACGGTTTCTATTTCGCTTCAGCCAGAATCCGAAGGGTGGGAAGGGCTGTGATGTGGGGCAAGATGGGCGCCTCCTCCGTGGGTACCATCAATTCGCCTACCACGGCCGGGATTACATCTCCCTGAACGAGGACCTGCGCTCCTGGACTTCAGCGGAGGTGACAGCTCAGATCACCTGGCGCAAGTGGGAGGCCGCTGGTGAAACAGAGCACCTCAGGGTCTACCTGGAGAACAAGTGCGTGTAGTGGCTCAGCAGATACCTGGAACGTGGGAAGGAGACTCTGCAGCGCGCAGGTTCTCGGGGCCGCGGGGCGACTCCTCCATCCGACCTCGCACAGGGCTCCTGTTTTAGGAAAACCGGGATCCGCTGGAATCCTGCGGCTCTAGGATCTGGAGAGGTAGAGCGCGCCCGGGTTTCTGACCCAGCTTCACACAGTGTCTCTCCTGAGCATTGGGTTCTCTGCCCTGACCATCCACAGGCCTCGCCCTACTGCAAAGAACAGTGGGTTATTGGGACGGAACTTCAGGGCTGCTGTGGCCAGGGCGGAGAAACAGCTGCAGCTGAGGGTCATGCGGGGGTTTTCTGTTCCTGCACAAGTGCGCAGGTGAAGGACTGAAGAGGGGGAGCTGCTTCCACACAGAGCAAAATGGGGTCTTTTTCCAGACACAAAAGGGTACATGGTCAGCTCTTGTCCCTGCTCCCCGGGGTAGTGAATAAGGACCACGTAAGGGTGGGCGATGCTAAGTACTTCACCTTCTTTTTATTTTACTTCATTTTACTTTTCTTCCATGTATGTAGTATGAGATACATTTGTGTGTGTGCTTTCTTTTTTAAATTAATATACTATTTTTATATTTATTATTTCATCATAACAAAAAAGTCCCCACCCTGGGGAGACTCACACCCTGTGTGAGACCGAAGGATAATATCTATAAACATTCTCCATCATTCTTCCATCTTATTACTATGAGTCTGGCTCTGTAATTAAGCCAGAGCCAGCCATTAGGGTGAGTCTGAGTAGCCAGCTTGCTCTGGGATTTCAAAGAATCCCCCAGCATATCTCCCAAAACTCTTATGAAGAATCTCTTATAATGTCCCAAATTATAAGAGGCTCTTTGGACTGCCCCTGAGCTACATCCACACCTCTGGGCCAACCCTTCTCTAGGAGAGTTCAGAGTCTCAGAGTCTCAGGAAGGGAGGAGAGAAGATCCCTGTGGTGGTTGAACCAGTCAGCACTTCTCTAGAGTCTGCAGCCACTGTGAGCGATCACCTCCCTCAGGCTGGGCTCTCTGCCCACACCCAGTGTCTCCAGACTTCTCACTCTGAGGTTTCTGAGTCTCCCTTTTCCCCCTCACTCAGGGACAGAAGTGCATTTTGCCTCTGGGAGACCTGAAGTCTCCCACCCTGGAATCCACCCAGATAGCAAAACTTTCTAAAGAATAACTCCTAGACTCTATATCTAGGTTTTTCTGTGGGGTTTGCACCCCTCCCACAACCCAATTCTTCTGTCCATCTTTTGGATGGCCCCAGGATCATTACTGAGGTACCCAGGAAGAATTCAAAATGCCTGAACTTCACAATTCTTCCCTCAGATCCCCCACATGCATCACCCTGGGCATGAAGGGAAGGTCACCCTTTGGTGCTTGGCCCTGGGCTTGTACCCTGTGGACATCACCCTGATCTGGCAGCTGCATGGGGAGGACCTGACCCAGGACATGAGCTCGTGGAGACCAGGCCTGCAGGGGATGGAACCTTCCAGAAGTGGGCAGCTGTGGTGGTGCCTTCTGGGGAGGAGCAGAGATATACCTGCCATGTGCTGCATGAGGGGCTGCCTGAGCCCCTTATCCTGAGATGGGGTGAGGAGGGTGTGGGTGCAGGAAAGCAGGGGCCTTGTGGAGACCTGGGCAGGGTCAGGGCTGAGAGCTGGGGTCAGACCCTCACTGTTCTTTCCCTTCCCAGAGCCTCCTCAGCCCACCTTCCCCACACTGGTGATCGTTGTTGTCCTGGTTCTCCTTGCAACTGTGGTGACTGT
This sequence comes from Typhlomys cinereus, assembly GCA_023101885.1. Classification (NCBI taxonomy): domain Eukaryota; kingdom Metazoa; phylum Chordata; class Mammalia; order Rodentia; family Platacanthomyidae; genus Typhlomys; species Typhlomys cinereus. The sequence continues at coordinate 906,409 of JALPQD010000427.1, forward strand.
TGTGATGATGAAGTGAGGAGACCTAAAACACGATTTTGGTTTTCTTTTAGTTCTTTTTAAGTATGTTTCTCCACATGTATGTAGCTTTCATAATATGACTGAGTCAGAGCTCCTATATGGCTCAGTTGGAGCTCCTATGTGGCCCAGTCAGAGCGCAGCCATTAGCTCTAACTAGAGATAGGCTGGGAGTTTGGAATGCGGCCCCACGTGCCTAGCTGAGTACCTGGAAAAAATATTTCACCAGACTGGAGTTGTCTGTGGGCTGCCCCAGGGCAGCGCCAGCCTGGGCATAGGCCAATCAGAGGCCAGCAACCATTTGTCAGTAACAGAAGAGAAAATCTCAGGTGTTGTGGGTAGTTAGGTTGCAATTCAAACTGCTCACAGACAAGAGGGGGGGACCAATCCCTGCACGACAAAACTGTTGGCTGTTAGCCAATCACGTAATTACAAAGTTGGAAGCCCCCCTCCCCTTGCCAGTAAGCTATAAAACTTCACCCGGACAAAGATCCACGCTCTTCCAGGCTGGACACTGCTGTCTGTAGGTCGTGAGCCCAGGTTCAAATCTGCTAATAAAAGCCCTCATGTGAATTCCAGCGGTATGGCTCCTTGCTGATTTTTGGGACCCCAGAATCTGGCCACAACAGTAGAAAAACCCAGCCTATACTGGTGGTACCATTGCTTGAAAAGTGGATAAGATGGAGAGAGTTGTTCAGTATTTTAGCATGTAGCCAGTGTGGAAAGCCAGAAAGTACATTCTTCTATCAAGTCCTTCTTTTGATGTAATGTGACCAGTTTTCTCAGCTCCTGGTGTTGGTATGAGCCCTGCTGCTGTCATAATGAAATATCAGTCATTGTTCCCCTACATCATTTGGTCCTTTGTTCCTCTTGTTCCCCTAAATTTTCTGTGTCCTGTATTCATTTCAGCTGTTGAGACACTGAGACAGCTCCCTGGAGATTCCTGGTCTTTCCCTCCCAGAAGCTGTGACCCAGGGGATAGAACAGAGCAAAGTTCCAGGTCCTCAAGTGGTGTTTGTCCTGGTCGTAGGGTGGATGTCAGGTGCCAACAACCCAGAGTTGGGGGTTTCACTTCTCTGTCTCACAATCCTTGTAAGGACATTTCTGCCCGGACACTGATGACTAATGCCAGGTCTCTTATCTATTGGGTGTTGACTCAAGAGCAACCAATCAGCATGGCCGGGCCCCGGAGTATAAAGTACATGAGAACTCCTTGGGGTTCACTTTTGCTAGTCTGCACAATGGTGACCCTGGCGCCGCAAACTCTGCTGCCGCCCTGGCCCTGCCGCGGACCCGGGCGGGTGAGTGCGGGGTCGGGAGGGAAACGGCCTCTGCGGGGAGGAGCGAGGGCCCAGGGCCGCCCGGAGCCTCCGCGCTGCCCGCGCTCGGCGGCCCCACCCCGCGCCCCTGCTCAGTCCAGGTCAGTGCACCTGGCCTCCGGGTCCCGCGGGGCGAAGGCACCAGGCGCCGCGGGCAATTCCTCGGTCAGCTGTGGTTCGGGGTTCGTGTCTCCCGGGAAGAAAAATGGGGTCTCGCTGGAATCGCGCCTCTCTCCAGGCTCCCACTCCACGCGGTATTTCCAAACCGCCGTGTCCCGGCCCCGCCTCCGGGAGCCGCGATACTTGGAAGTGGGCTACGTGGACGACACGCAGTTCGTGCGCTTAGACAGCGACGCGGAGACGCCGAGGATGGAGCCGCGGGCGCCGTGGGTGGCGCAGGAGGGGCCGGAGTACTGGGAGCGGAACACGCAGAACTCCAAGGGCTCCTGTCTCAGGAAAATCGGGATCCGCTGGAATCCTGCGGCTCTAGGGTCTGGAAGAGAAGAGCACGCCCGGGTTTCTGACTCAGCTTCACACAGCACTTCGGTTCTCGGCCGGACCCCCATAAGCCTCGCCGTGGATGCAAAGAAAAGTGGATTACTGGGACCAAATTGCAGAGCTGCAGTGGCCAGGGCGGAGAAACAGCTGCAGCTGAGGGAGGTGCGGGGGTTTTGTGTCCTTCGACATTTGCCTCAGATGAAGGACAGAAGAAGGGAAGCTGCTTCCATATAGGGCAAAATGTGGTCTTCTCTGGACACAAGGGGCACAGGGTTAACTCTTGTCCTTGCTGCCCGCTGCCATGGGATAATGACTAAGGACCACATAAGGGTGGGGGGAACTTTCTAAGGACTTCTCTTCTTTTTGTTTTACTTCATTTTACTTTTCTTCGGTGTACGTGGTATGGGATACCTATGTGTGTGTCTGTGTTTTCTTCTTTAAATTAATATACTTTTTTATTACTTCATTATTACAAAGAAAATTTTAAAAACATAAAAACAAAATTCAAAGGAAAAAATATTTAAAGTGATGCTACTGCACCCAGCCCACCTAGAGACAGTAATTGCAAGGATTATGAACAGGAGGGATGGGGTAGGAGGGCCACACCAAAAACAAGGAGAGAAGGGACCATGTTACAGCAGGGAAAATAGGCCTCCACCAAGGACCCAAATAAGTAATGAGACATCTGATTAAGTTCACAGACTTTTGTTCCTGATCATTTACTACTGAGGGGATGTGATCTCACCAGAAGAGGAGGGCATATAGTCTGGCAGATAAAAAGTAACCATTTTGCAAATGGGTGATAGACCCCTCCCTTACTGTGGTTTCCCACTTTTATTACATCTACCTTTGAATGTGCTTTTATCACAAGACTCTAACAGCTTTTTGTCTCTGGCCAGGGGGTAACATACAATGCCCACCAGGATGGAGTGAAGGGCATTGCAGGAGCAGCAAAACTGCAAAAGAAAATCAACAAACCACAATCCAGAACTTCAGAGACTCTATATCAACCACCTAGAACTAGGCCAGCTTAGTCTCTCCCCATCTTGAAGCTCAGGGAAATTTGCGGAAGAGGGGGCGGTAAGAGTGTAAGAGCAAAAGGATGGGAGGAGCAATGATATGTAAGATACTCTATACTAGTTAGGGCTGAAGCAATCATAATTGGACTTTGCATGCCCTGCGCATTGTCCAATACACTGTGGACCTCACAAAGTCTAGCATCTGCTAAAGGCACCAAGATCCTTGGAGGCAAAGGATTGGCAGCCACAGCAGTGTTCCTATACCTAAGGGGAACACGAGAAAGGGTTCAGGGAAAGGCCACTGGGTCCTTGTACGTCATCGGAGAGGAGGGCCCAGAGGAAAATCAGGCATGCACAAGAAAGGACTCTCTGGGAATTGGGGTGGGAAGCACTGGGGGATGGGGAGGGAGAGGGGTGGGGAGGGAGAGCAGGGGTACGGGGGGGAGGAGGAGGGAGGGAGGGAACTGGTGTACCTAATAAGTTTGTATGAGCTGAAATAAAAAAAAAAAAGTGATGCCACTGCAACTAAAAATCCAACCAAATGTGTGTCCATGTGTCTTGGGTGTACACGTGTGTGAGGGGGTGTGCTGTGGAGGCCCAAGGGCCATATCAAAATCATTCTCCATCACTCTTCCACTTCACTGGTATGAGCCCGGTTCGCTACACCAGAGCGAGCCCATAGGGCTGGTCTGGCCAGCCAACCTGCTCTGGCGTTTCCCAGGATTCCCAACCAAGTCCACTGACACTTTCATGTGGGATCTGGGGATCCAACTCACCGGTTTTGGCTTGTCAGGAAAAGGCTGTAACCCCTGAGTTACCTTTAGCCCAGGCTAACCATTCCCCAACACAGTGCAGAATTTGTCCTAATTAGATGGGAGAGGAAAGATGCCTGAGGTAACCACCCTGCTGCTCCCTTCAGTCTGCAGCCCACTGCAAGCCCTGGCCTCCCTCAGGCCAGGCTCTCTGCCCACCCCCAGTGTCTCCAGAGTCGTGACTCAGGTGATTCTAAGTTTCCCTTTCCCCTCTCACTCAGGGACAGAAGTGCATTTTCCCTGTGGGATACCTGAAGTCTCCCCCTTAGAATCCACCCAGAATCTCGAACTTTCCAAAGAACAGTTTATAGACTCTTTTTCTAGGTTTTTCTGTGGGGTTTGCACCACTTCCACAACCCAGTTCTTCTGTCTATTCTTTGGATGGTCACAGGATCATTACTGGGGTCCCCACAAAGAATTCCAAATGCCTGAATTTCCCATTCTTCCCTCAGATCCCCCCCCCATGTACATGTGACCCATCACCCTGGGCATGAAGGGAAGGTCACTCTGAAGTGCTGGGTCCTGGGCTTCTACCCTGTGGACATCACTCTGATCTGGCAGCTGCATGGGGAGGACCTGACCCAGGACATGGAGCTCGTGGAGACCAGGCCTGCAGGGGATGGAACCTTCCAGAAGTGGGCAGCTGTGATGGTGCCTTCTGGGGAGGAGCAGAGATACACCTGCCAAGTGCTGCATGAGGGGCTGCCTGAACCCCTCACCCTGAGATGGGGTGAGGAGGGTCTGGGCACAGGAAATCAGGAGGCCTTGTGGAGACCTGGGCAGGGTCAGGGCTGAGAGCTGGGGTCAGACCCTCACAGTTCCTTCCCTTCCCAGAGCCTCCTCAGTCCACCTTCTCCACACTGGCGATTGTTGCTGTCCTGGTTCTCCTTGCAGCTGTGGTCACTGGCTCTGTGGTAACTGTGGTCATGAGGAGAAAGAAGAGGGCAGGGAGGGTCTGAGGTTTCTCTCTACCTCTGAAGGGAGTGTATTCTGCCTGATTAACATCACACACACACTGCACAGTCTGAGTCTGTGTTGCTCACACTGACTTGCCTGCACATGGAACATGATGGACACATTCACTGAGGACTGTGGGTGGGGCCTGACTCTCAGCAGTCAGGGGTCAGAGGGGAAGGTCCCTGCTGAGAACAGGCCTCCAGGAGGACATGCACATGGCCTTTCCTCACATCTCCTGACTTCTTCCCTTTGTGTGTAGTCAGTTCTAGAAACTTCCTGTGGAATGTACTTCTCTAGTCTCACAATCTGTCTCTTCACAGGTAGAAGAGGAGGGAGCTATGCTCAGGCTGCAGGTAAGTGTGGGGAGTAAGGTGACCCCTGAGCTCCCTGGGGTACAGAGGAGTCAGCCAGCCCTCATTCCTCCTGCAGCCACATCTTCTCTGGGCTCTGAATGTGGCCTGTTCTTTCTCTTCCAGACAGGGACAGTGCGCAGAGCTCTGATGTGTCTCTCACAGCTCGTAAAGGTGACACCTGAGGGCCCAAGTTCAGGGTTGAATCTAGCGTGGGGTCTCAGGGTCTCTTCAAATCTTGGCAACTGGGAATGTCACTGCAGTTTGAGACATCTGCACTGTCAGACCCAGAAAGAGCTGTGGCTTGAAATGCCAGAGTTTTCTTGTGTCAAAGGTGTCTAAAGATGCCTGTGCTCCTGTGGTGGGGATGTGAAGATCTGAGGGGATCAGTGCACCCTCGCTCATCTGCACTATCCTGGCTTCCCTTCCACACCAAGTTTCTCTTCTAAGAATCTGATTTTTAATTTGTTTCAAATTCTTGACTTGAGAGATTGGCACGTGTCATAGTTAGGCACAGGTGTCAACTTGATATTTGAGGGTTTGAGCTCTGGGCACATTCGTAGAGAATTAATGGTTGGAGTTAAGCCCAGAGCAAACCTGAAGGAGATTTTCTAGCTGATTGGGAAGGCCCAGCCTATGGTGGGTGGGACTAGGTCCTGAATAGATAAATAGGAAGCTGGCATCCTTGTGTATACTAGGCTAGATATGCTGGTCTGGCAAGTAAGGATCATCCCTCTCCCAGCCAGCATGTAGAAATGGTGTGGCCATTTCCCTCAGCCCGGGTGTCGGTGCATCCTCTCTCATCAAGCTGGAATACAGACTGTAACTGGACTATCAGTAAGAAAAATAAACCTCTTGTTCCCTTAAGCCGTCTGAGGGTCATTTATCCGCAATTATGCATCAGACTGCACCAGAATTTGGTACCTATGTGGATTTTGTGGCTTTTGAATGGTTTTGCTGGACAAAGTTTGAAGATTTTCACTTTGTGGATTACAAATACCGTTCTTCAGATTGGATAATGCCAGTGCTGAGAGAGTTATGGATTGTTTTGGTCCAGTTTGTGATGAGGGGAACAAGTACTTTGGTGAAGTTGAATTTAAAGATGATAGACTGGTTTACTTGACAGAGGAAAGCTGAGTTGGCAGCCTTGAAGATTTGCATGAGGAAAGGGCAGGCAGCCAAATAGCTGTGATTTTGAAGAAATTAACATTGGTGAAGGAAAATCTAGTGACTTGCACTGGGACAGTGCAAAACATGAATACCACCTTCAGGGGTTGAAGGCCCAAGTTAAAGCGTTTTTTGTCCTTTGGAAGTTTTAGCTATCTAGAAAGAGGCTTTTCCAGAGTCAGCACGCTAAAGTTGGTACCACTGTGGAAGTGACATGAGGTCTGGCCAGCAGGAAGCGCTGAGCTCACACCCGCAGTCATTACTATGGTCACGCATTACCTCTCTGCCCAGCCTGGAGGGCAGATGGAGTGGACCCTCCTTCCTACCAGGTGACTGAGCAGCGAGTGCAGGCAATCCTCCTGCGGGCAAGCCTGCTGCACACTACCAGGCTGCCTCCTTCCACTGGCGCTGAGATCTGGGCTGTGTCAGTCACCATCCAGCAGGGAGAGGTAATTATAAGAGTCAAAGCCCAAGGCTCACACCTGCTAGAAGGTTCCTGTGGGCCCAGAGACCCAGCCAGACATTCTTGCAACCCTGATTGTCCCCATGCGGAGGTCAGCCTCGCCCACCCTCCAGATTTCAATCTAAACTCTACATGGCAGCGTTTGCTTTTTCCTTGTGTTCCACAGCCTCCGGTGAAATATCGAATCTCAGGACTCCAGGTCTGTGAGTGGAGACCAGGAGGGTCTTGTTCTCCCTCACCGTCCTCACTCGAGTGGTAGTAGCCCAGCAGCACCCCCAGGTTCTCTCCCTGACTCTGTGCGGAGCCCTGGAATCTCCAAGTGTTGCAGTCAGCCTGCAACATTGCTGATAAATGACCATCAAACGGCTTAAGGGAACAAGGGGTATATTTCCTTACGATAGTCTGGTTACAGTTCTCAGTCCAGCTTGATGGGAGAGCATACACCAACACCAGGGCCAAGGGAACTGGCCACACCATCACTGCATAACGGCTGAGAGATGGACAATCCTTACTTGCCAGACCAGCATGTCTGACCAAGTGAACAGAAAGATGCCAACTCTCTCAACCAGCTCTCTGTGATTTATACAGGGCCTAATCTCACCCACCATAGGCTGGGTCTTCCCCATCAGCTAGACAATCTCCTTCAGGTTTGCTCTGGGTTAACTCTACCATCAACTCTCTACAACTGTGTCCAGAGCTCAAACTTTCAACAGTCAAGTTGACACCTGTGCTTAACTACGACACCAAGTGTCCTGGAACTCACGGCTCACCGGGACTCCATCCTCAGAGTCTCCATGTCGCTATCAAATTGCACGAATTGCCTGTCATTCACATAGCCCACACCAATGAACCACGGCTCTGCCATGCTAGTCTGGGACACGCAGGTACCACATGGAGTCTGGAGTTATTCCAGCTGGACCCCATTTTCCTCCTCAGAAGATGCCAACCTGGGCAGATGGAGAAGTTGCCTGCGATCTCTGGTGTTGTCTCCCTTAGGTAACTCCAGACCAGGTGCACTGGCCAGGAAACAGCTGGACGTGGGGCAGGAGCTACCCAGCTGGGGCAGCTTGGAGACTCTGGGCAGCCCCGGTCCCTCGCTCCTCCCTGCAGAGGCCATTTCCCTGGGAACCACACACAAACCCTCCCCCTCCTACTCTCCACTTCTCTTCCCTTTCCCCTCCCCCCTTGCACAGCCAGGGCGGCCTTTGGCAGCAGCAGCAGCAGAGGCACATCCCAGATACTGGGGAACAGGAGTCCAGGCTGCTGTGGCTAGACTTAAAAATCTGGCTCCAGACATGCTGATTGGCACTTCTCTGGAGATTGCACCCAATGGCAATGAGATATGATGATGCATCATCATGTCCAGGCAGCACAACCTAACAAGAGTTGTAAGATTGAGAAGGTAAACTGGGAAGATGGGGAGTCCTCAACTCTTCCCAACATAGACCCCCAGTCCAGGCCTCAGCCATGGCCCGGGGAGCCGGTACTTTGCCCTGCGCCGTCCTCTGGGTCTCAGCGCTGCCTGTCACCATCTCCCAGAGGCCTGGCCAGAGGCTGTGGAAACTAGAAACTTTCAGGCTGGACTCAGTTGTCCCCCTTTTCCTCCCTCCTTCCCATCATCTCCTCCTGTTCCTTTTTCTCCCGTTCTTCCTCCTCAGCATCATTTTCCTGTTTCCTCAGACTATTTTTTGTTTGCTTGCTTTGTTTTGTCTTTACACACAGGGTCTGCCATGGTAGCGGAGTATAGTCTATAGCATGTAGTGATTCTCCTGCCTCAGCCTCAGACCCCAGATGGTGTGACTTCCGGGCACGGTGGACTGTGCTCTGAAAGTGTGAGATGGAAAAAACCTTCCCTCTCCTAGCTGGCTTGTGTCAGGCACTTCACTTGTTACAGTAACAACAGAAGTGACTCAAGCTTGGGAACCGAACTCAGGTCCTTACAAAACAAGCATTTTACCCACAAAACCCTCACCCCACCCCCAACTTTAGTCCACAGCCTCCTCCTGACACCTGAATCTTGTCATCTATAGTGATAACTGCACAATTTTCCAAGCATAGGCAAAAGGAGATGGAGGAGACAGCCTGTCTCACAACTGAAATGACTCCATGCAGTGTGTGCTGTGCTGGGCCCAGACTTCCTTTTCCTTGCTATCCGAGTCTGACACCTGCCACTCAAGAAGCTGATCCATCCTGCTTACAATACTGTAACATTAGTTTTTTCTAACTGTGCCTTTTTATGTTGTCAGCTGACCTATTAGGTTATTATGGTTTCTGGGTTTATTAGCCCTTCCATTCTCATCTTCTGGGGTGAGAGTTCTTTCTGGCATGAGCCTGCTCTGGACCACCCATAGATAAACAGGACTCCTAATTGACTATCAAAGTGTGGTAATTATTTGTGAGTTTAGTGAGTACAACTTGACCACCACTGTTCTTGTTCTAATGTGGACCATCAGATGGATCCTGCTGCCTGTTGGCTTAGATATGTTGTTATTACCCACTGTTGGCACAACTGTGCCCCCCATTAGCATAGTCAATAACTCTACATATGTCTATATTATGTTACAGACACATGGGGGTCCACACATACATGATGTGCACACATATGCACACACACACACATTTGCACATGCACGCACACAGACACACACACTTGCAGCATAGCAGCCATCACTGCAGGACAGTCACTAACTGGACTTGTTTTATCAGAACCGCTTCCTGCGCTGTGACGTCTCCCCAGGCCAGTAGTGCCATCCATCCAGCCATTGTCTCGTCATCCCACAGTCACTTCCCGTGTCATTTTCATACATCCCCATCCACCTAACCACCAATCCAGGGACGCCTCCTCCTCTTCTGCTTTATCTCCTCACCAAGTGATGGTGACCTCAGGGAGCTCAAGGACCCCCACTGAAGGGGATCGATGGGCAGACAGAATAGCTGAGGCTTCACACCCAGAGGAGCAACCAGAGCACAGCTGTCATGGTTAGGCAGAGGTGTCAACAGTTGAGGGCTTGAGCTCTGGGCACATTTGTAGAGAATTAGTGGTTGAGTTGAGCCCAGAGCAAACCTGCAGGAGATTGCCTAGCTGATGGGGAAGTCCCGGCCTATGGTGGGTGGGATTAGGTCCTGTAATAAATCACAGAGAGCTGGTTGAGAGAGTTGGTATTCTTCTGTACACTTGGCCAGACATGCTGGTCTGGCAAATAAGACTTGGTGACGGTGTGGTGTGGCCAATTCCCTTGACTCTGGTGTTGGTGTGTGGTCTCCCATCAAGCTGGACTGAGAACTGTAACCAGGAATTGTAAGAGAGAATAAACCCTTGTTCCCTTAAGCCATTTGATGGTCATTTATCAGCAACCATGCAGGCTGACTTCTACAGAATTTGATACCAGGAGTGGGATATTGCTGATAAATCTGACTATGTGGATATTGTGGCTTTTGAATGGTTTCACTGGACAAAGTTGGAAATGCTTAGAGATTTTCACTTTGCAGATGATAAAAAGCATTCTTCAGAGTTTGGTGGGCCATTTGGAAAACAGTAATGCTGAGAGAGTAATGAATTGTTTGGTCCCAGTTTCTGATGAGGGGAACAAGGACTTTGTTGCAGTTGAATTTGAACACAATGGGCTGGTTTGCTTGATAGAGAAGAGCTGTGTTGGCAGCCTTGAGGATTTGCATGAGGTAAAGGCAGGGCAGCTGCCATTGTTGGAAAAAGCATCAATGAAGGAAAACCTAGTGACTTGCCCTGGGACAGTGGAAGATGTGAAAACCGCCATGTGGTGAGTCCGTGGTTTGAAAACCCAGATTCTTTCAGGGGCCAAAAGCCCAAGTTAAAGCTGTTTCTTGCCCTTTGCAAGTTTGGCTGTCTAGGAAAGAGGCTTTTCCACAGTCACCTTGTAAAGTTGGTATAGTTGTGGCTCGAGTGGACCAAGCTGTTTCAACCTTGCTTCGGAACCAGGCAGCATCCCCCAGGTGATGCTGGTTTCGATGTACTACTGAGGGGTTCATGGAGAGCAGCAAAAGTTTGGCACCAAGTGGCAGGTGTAGAGTTCCTATGAGAGAAGGTGAAGCTTGTAGCTACAGAGGCGAACCCAGAGTACTGTTGGAGATGCCAGAACCATGGGATGTATGCTGAGGACAGCTATGAGTGGAGATTCAGCCTGGTTTAGAGGAGCTCTGCTTTTACAACTTTAAGCTGCAAACAAGGACTGGGAATGCCTGGAATCTTTGAGCTACCTTGACTACGTAATGAGTGACAGAAGATGGATATTGAAGTACAGGATGCGGTAAATTGCTGGACTTTGATCTTAATTTAAATGTTTTCTTATTGTGTCAAGATCTTTTTGTTTTGGGGCTGGAGAGGTGGCTGAGGGGTTAAGCCTCTGCCTTGCAGGCGGAAGGTCTCGAGTTCGGATCCTAGACCCCACATATAGATGCCGGGCGGAAATGGGGGCGGCCTGCGTTTCTGGTCCTGGTAGAGCGGAGCCTGTGAATCCCGGGGCAGAGTAAACAAGGAGGAGGTGGAGGCGGTCCATGGTGGTTCCTGAATTCGTCCATGGTTCTACACACACATGCACACGCACACGCATGCACACACACACAATTGAATAAATAATTTTTTTAAAAAAGATCCTTTTGTTTTAATGTTTTATAGTATTTAAGGAACTTTGAACTTTTAAAATGTTGGAACTAAAGTTTTAATGAGAGAACATTTTAAATTTATCTATGAAATGTATTTATATGTTTAAGATAACTTTTAACATCTGTAGGAACAAGGATTGAAGGTTACAGTTTAAAAGTGCTATGTTTTTGTGTCAAGTTGACAAGGGGTGGAGTGTCATGGTTAGGCACAGGTGTCAACTTGATAGTTGAGGACTTGAGCTCTGGGCACATTTGTAGAGAATTAGTGGTTGAGTTAGGCCCAGAGCAAACCTGCAGGAGACTGTCTAGCTGATGGAGAAGGCCCAGCCTATGGTGGGTGGGATTAGGCTCTGGAATAAATCACAGAGAGCTGGTTGAGAGCGTTGGCATTCTTCTGTACACTTAGCCAGACATGTTGGTCTGGCAAGTAAAAATCGTCCGTCTCTTAGCCGTTATGTAGTGATGGTGTGGCCAGTTCCCTCAGCTCTGGTGTTGGTGTGAGCTCTCCTGTCAAGCTGGACTGAGAACTGTAACCAGGAATCGTAAGAGACAATAAACCCTTGTCCCCTTAAACCATTTGATGGTCATTTATCAACAACCATGCAAGCTGACTGCTACAACAGCTGAGCTTGCAGACCTTGGTGCAGCTCGTGTCCATCCAGAACCTGGAACACGTGGCATCTGTGACATGCCAGCACTGGCTCGGTCACTTGTTTCCACCTCTAAGCTGGCACAAATCATGCTGCTGAAGGGAGAATGCTTAAAATTCATGGCCTAGGGGCTGCAGAGATGGCTCAGAGGTTAAAGCAGTTGCTTTCTAACAAAAGGACCTGAGTTCAGATCCCCGACCCCACATAAAAACACCAGGAAGAAATGGCAGCAGCCTGCACTTGTGGCCCTGGAAGGCAGAGCCTAGAAAACCCCAGAGCAAAGCAAGAACTTCCACATGCTCACAAACTCACATGCTCCTTCTACAGCCTCCGCCGGATGACTGACTGACTGAATGAATGAGTAAATGAATGAATGAATTAATAAATAAACAAACAAATAAAATTCATATTCCAGGCTCAGCAAGATAACACATTAGGTAACCTGGTGATCTGAGGTGTTTGATCCCCAGAGTCCCATATAAGGGGAGGAGAGAAGTTGTCCTCTGACTTCTACCATTGCACTATGCGTGCATGTGTGCATGTCCCCTCTCTCTCTCTTTCTCTCTTTTTCCCTCTCTGTTTCTGTCTCTCTTGCTCTCTCTTCCTTCTCTTTCAAATGAATAATTTATTTGAAATAAAATAAAAATATAACATTACATGGCCTTTGCTATGTACATTAAGATCCAATTTCCTGAGCTGGTGAGATTATTCAGTGGGCAAAGTGCCAGAAGCCCACATGGTAGAAGGAACTGACTTCTGAACCTCCACCTTGTGCATTACGACACACATTTGCTTCCCTTAGTTCACTCTAATGAATAATATAGAAATAATAAATTCTCTTTAATATGCTGAACTGAGAATACAAAGCATGTTGATCTCACAGCTTGAAGACATCAAGGCCATGATGCCTGTACCAGTTACTCTTCTCTCTTGCTGTGAGACACCACTGAGGGTCAAACAACTTAGGGGGAGAAAGAGAGATTTATTTAGCTTACAGTTCCAGAGGGGCGATACAGTCCTTCGGGTGGAAAAGGCATGGCTGGAGGCAGAAGTAGGAGGCGGCCTAAGTCACCCCCATCACAAGGCTGAGAGCTGCAAAAGAGCAAGAGGAAACCTCTCCTGAAGTAGGTGGTGCTGATCAACCCCCAGGCCCAGCCCCTGTGAAGAACCTGCTCCAGCAAGGCTCCACCTCCTGAAAGTCCCATGACCTCCCAAACAACTACAGATTGAGTCTGTGGGGGTCAATTTGTACCCATTAAATACAGGGGTCAATCTGACATGAAAAAATAAATAACTATATATCAGTTGTGAACAGACTCAACACTTCTGTTCCAGATTTACAATGTACTTTCCCTAAACTAAAACCTTTACCAGGAAAGAAAAGTAAGAGAGTCACCAAGATAGAAATGAACAGCACATGGGTGGGGAAAAAAAGGAAAAAGCAGCTTCTAATGATAGGATTCCCAACTAAATTTAGGATTGAATGAGCAGAAAACTCAGCAGCAAACAAAAGCCACCAGAAGGTGGGGACAGGATTGTTGCCCCAGGGCAAGTGAAAACAAATGAGAAGACAGAAGGCAGAGCTCTCCCTGACTCTGGGGGTTGCTGACCCCCAACAGCAGCCATCAGTCCAGGGTGATAGATGAAGGTCAGCACTGCGCCAGGCGCTCACTTCTGACAAGGAGAACATCATGTGGCTGCAATTACCTCCTGCTCCCCAGTGCCCTTCCCCTGCCAAGAAACACCTGTGTACCCACTTGGGGTGCACACCTGTCATCCCAGTCCTGGAGAGGCAGGAGGAAAGGAAGGTTTATGTCACCAACACTGAGGTGTTGGACAAAGAAAAACTCACAAACAAGGCTGAGGATATATGAGAGCTGCGTGATAGAGCGATTGCCTGGTGCACGTGAGGTTGTGGGTTCAGACCAGAGTGATGATAATAAATTGTACAAGTCACCTAAGGAAAAAGGTAACAGTGTAAATGTTTACTGAGTGGCCTCCCAATACTCTTCCACTGTTCAGGCAGGACACATTTCAGAGAAACACACAAAAGACACCACTGGTGTACATTTATGGACAGAAGTGAATTTTGCCAGTGGGAGACCTGAAGTCTCCTACCATGGATTGGTCCACTCAGTTTCTAGAACTTTCTAAAGAATAATTTCTAGGGCTGGAGAGATGGTCAGGGATTAAGACTCTTTCTCCCAAGCAGAAAATCCTGAGTTCGGATCCCAGGTCCCATGTGGAAAAAAAAAAAAAAAAAGCCAACAGGCAGAAATGGCAGCATCTGCATTTCTGGGCCTGGTGGGGAGCCTGGAAAATCCAAGAGCAAAGTAAGAAGGAAGTAGAAACAATCCAGGATGATTCCCGAATTCATCCTTGGTCCTCCACAAAGATACACAGTGCTCTGTGACACACACACACACACACACACACACATAAATAAATAAATAAAATATTAAAAAATAATTTCTAGACTCTTGGTCCAGGCTACTGTTTGCATAGCTGCTCCAGCTCAATTCTCAGTTCATTTTCTGGATGGTCACAGGAGCACTGCTTGGAGTCCCCAGGAAGAATTACAAAAGCATGACTTTTCCCAAGTCTTCCCTCAGATCCCCCCACATGCACATGTGACCCATCACCCTGGACATGAAGGGAAGGTCACCTTGAAGTACAGGGCTGACATCACCCTGATCTGGCAGGAGGGTGAGAAAGAACTAACCCAAGACATGGAGCTTGTGGAGACCAGGCCTGCAGGGGATGGAACCTTCCAGAAGTGGGCAGCTGTGGTGGTGCCTTCTGGGGAGGAGCAGAGATACACCTGCCATGTGCTGCATGAGGGGCTGCCTGAGCCCCTTACCCTGAGATGGGGTGAGGAGGAGTGTGGGCACAGGAAAGCAGGGGCCTTGTGGAGACCTGGGCAGGGTGAGGGCTGAGAGCTGGGGTCAGACCCTCACTGTTCCTTCCCTTCCCAGAGCCTCCTCAGCCCACCTTCCCCACACTGGCCATTGTTGCTGTCCTGGTTCTCCTTGTAGCTGTGATCACTGGAGCTGTGGTGTCTGGTGTGCTGAGGAAGAGGAAGAGGGCAGGTAGGGGAGGGCAGGATCTGAGTTTTCACCTCAATCTGTTCACAGAATTTGTCCTATGCCTCAAAAATGGGAAACATCACACACACACACACACACACACACACACACACACACACACACACACTGCACAACCTGAGTCTGTGTGCGCACACTGACTCTCCTGTGAAGCACATGGAACATGATGGACACATTCACTGATGACTGTGGGTGGGGCCTGACTCCCAGCAGTCAGAGGGGAAGGTCCCTGCTGAGGACAGGCCTCCAGGAGGACAGTCCATGATGTCTCTGTACATGATTTTTCCTCACATCTGACCCTTCCCTGGCTTTACAGTCAGTTCTAGAAACTTCCTGCAGGATGAACTACCCTGGTCTCACAGTCTGTCTCCCCACACATGTTAAAAGAGGGAGCTATATTCAGACTGCAAGTGAGTATGGGAAGCAGTGTGATCCCTGAGCACCTGGGGTACAGAGGGAGTCAGCCAGCCTATCAATTCTTCCTACAGCCACATTTCTGGGCTCTGAGTGTGACCTGTTCTTTCTCTTCCCAGACAGGGACAGTGCGCAGAGCTCTGATGTGTCTCTCACAGCTTGTAAAGGTGATGCCTGAGGGTCTGAGTTCAGGGTTGAGTCCAGCGTGGGTCTCAGGGTCTCTTCAAATCTGGGCTCCTGAGTGATGGTGGCAGCTGGGAATGTCATCTCTGCAGTGACCGCCCTGAGTGTGTTCATGGTCTCATCCTGCAGCTTGAGACATCTGCACCGTGGGACCCAGAAACACAACAAGTCCCAGAGTTCTCTTGTGTCAATGGTATCTAAAGATGTCTGTGCTCCTGTGGTGGGAATGTGAAAATCTGAGACCAGCCCATCATTTCCCACCAGCCCCCTGTTTTGCACTGTCCTAGGTTCCCTTACAGAGCCAATTTCAGAACTGAAAATATGAAAGCAAATTTCAAAATCTTGACCTCAGACTTTGGCAAGTCAATTAAAGAAGAAATTCCTAATGTCTGGATGAAATAACTGGCGGCATTTGGAATACTTTGGAATCTGTGAACGTGGCCAGTCAGCAGGAGAAGACAGAGTGGACCCTGCGTGGACATGCCAGTGCCCACTGGAGCTGCATTCACGGGTACTTTGCTGTGGTCTCTCAGCAGCATCATGTCCTGGGGTCTGGTCCCGTCATCAGAGCCACATGTGGTCAGGGTCTCATCCCAGGACGCAGACAGGACAGAGCTGCTGCCTCAGGTGGTGCAGCCAGGGCTCCTGTGCCAGCTCAGCCTGGCTCAGGCCTGCTGCGCCCTCAGCCCATGAGCAGTGTCCATGTTTCCTCCTGCAGCGTCTCTAGAGGAGGAGGGAGCTCCTGTACTGCTGGAGGACGCTGGTCCCCTTGTCGTTTGGGGCCCCCAGTGTAACCGCAGCAGCAAATTTCTCCTTCATGGTCCATGAGGTACAGTAAGGCCCGTGAGCCCAGGAGCCTGTGGACCAAGACATCGATGTTCTGGCTCTGAGCTCCAGTCCTCCCTCCAGGGCTGCCCTAGAGTCTATCTGTTTCTTTCCTAAAGGATCCCATTGACCCCCTCTTGCCTCAGGTCTGATATGGGCCCTTGTGGAGCTGTGTTCTCTGGGCTTCACTTCCCAGCTCCTCCCCAGCTCTGGGCAGCTGTCAGCTCTCAGTGCAAACTCAAGGCAAACCGTTGGATGTGTGTTTGGTAACAAAGTAACCTGGAGCAGTCAGGTTCAGAAGTCCCTGGAGGGCAGCAGTGTGAGGACCCTGACCTCATCGTGAGAGGACCGACGCTGTGGCTGCCACAGACACCCTTGGGTCTGAGGTTTGCATCCATAAAGATGGCTTCCCCAGATTTTCCTGCAGCTTGGAATATTCCCTCTGAAGCCAGGAGGGAGGCCGTGAGGTTCATGAACCTAGAAGCTCACTTATCTCCAGAGCTGACAGCAAATACAGGAGCCTCCTGAGGTCCACTGTGTGGTGTGGAGCGCCACCTAACGGACGTGCTGTCCAGGATGCCACCTGTTAGCAAAGGAAATTCCTTGAGTGCAGATCTGAAGGATGCAACAGTTCATGAGTTTTCCGTGGAAAGCACAAGTATAGAAACATTAGTCAAACCAACTCATGTTTTCTGGATCCCCTTAAGCAATAAGACCACAGATTGAGACACACGGCATCTCTGTGTTTAGTGGCAATATTTCATGTATAAACTGTCACTCTCTGGTTGACCCTAAACCTCAGGCATGTGGATTCTCCTGGTGTCTTGGGCTGTTTGTACCAGGCATGCTCTACAAATTAGGACAGCCTCTCATTTCCCTGTCTCCTTCCAAAAAATTCAACTGTCGCTCACTCCCACTTACATCGTATTTCCCAGTTCCCTGCTTATCCCCTGTGTGTAAATTAAATATGGTAGAACTTGGTGGAAAATTCTCACAGTTCACCCTCCAGGAGGACTGAGAATATTCCCCACCTCTTCTGGCCTAAATTTTATTCCAGTTTCTGTGTCCATGTGATTCTTCCCATCTCTGCCCTGTTATTTTCTCAGCCCCAGAAAAAGCTTAATGGTTCTCAGAGCTAGACATGATGTACTTAGGGAATGCTAGAAAGGATAGCAGCCATGAGGGAGCCGCTCCTTAGATGACTCACTGCAGGTCATTCTGCCCTGATTGCATCTGCCTTTGGCCCCTTGAGGTCTGGGGGGTCCCTAGGGTACACACAGACTGTGGAACGTGTGATAGTGAGAGTCAGGTCTCAGCGTGATAGTTGCAGGCTGTTTTGGGCACAGCTGTGTACAGTTGATAGTTGGGGGGCCCCTTGAAGGAGCTTGCAGGTGATGGTGTGATTGACATGGAAGGCGCAGTCTATGGTGGGTGATGCTTTCCAGCGATGCACCAGATAAAAGAAGTGCAAAGGAAGAGAATTGCCTATTCTTGCCCTGTGTGGCCTTGCTGTGTTGAGTCCACTACTGGTCAGTTGCTGCGTCTCCAGCACTGTTACAGCTGCTATCATCGCCACCACCACTGCTGCTGTTCTCTCTGCCTTTGCAGCCCTGTGTCCTGGGCCTGCCATTATGGGAGCCCAGGCTCCAGGGCCTGGCAGCTGCTCACCATCACTTCTGTCCTCACTGCTGTCCACGCCACTGCCCTGGATGCAACAGCTCTTGGGCTTCAGCTTGCTGTTCATTGCAACATTGCGGCCCTCAGCCCTTGTTGCAGTCCGCCTGCACGGTTGCTGATAAATGACCATCAAACGTCTTAAGGGAACAAGGGTTTATTCTCTCTTACGGTTACGGTTTCTCAGTCCAGCTTGACGGGAGAGCACGCACCAACACCAGGGCCGGGGGAACTGGCCATATCATCACCACATAACAGCTGAGAGATGGACAATCCTTACTTGCCAGACCAGCACATCTGGCCAAGTGAACAGAAGGATGCCGACTTCCTCTACCAGCTCTCAGTATTTTATTCACCTGTTCAGGGCCTAGTCCCACCCATCATAGGCCAGGCCTTCCCCATCAGCTAGACAATCTCCTGCAGGTTTGCTCTGGGCTTAACCCAACCACTAAATCTCCACGAATGTGCCTAGAGCTCAAACTCTCAACAGTCAAGTTGACACCACCCCTAACTATAATAGCTCTCCTGCGTGATTCATGTTTGAGGCTTTCCATGGACCCTTCGGCCTTCTGCAATGCTCAGGTCAACAATTGAGTGCTTCAGCAAAAAGGTATAAGCAATCCAGAGGATGATTCCCTAAGTCACCTTTGGTCTCCATGGGGACACAAAGTGCCCTCTGATACACACATACACTCACGAATAAATAAATCTTTAAAAAAAACTTATGCAATTTGTACTGTGTTTTGCCGTTGTTACACATAGGTCTTCTGGATACTTGATAAGGAAGGTGGTATTTGTGGTGAGACAATACCTGAATTGATGGATGTATTCATGCCACACTGAGCATTGACAATCTCAAGCAAGATAAATTCTGGGCTCAGATATATAATAGGGCTGGAAGGATCAGTCAATGAAGCACTTGCTTTGCAAGTCACAGGACTTAAGTCGATCTCCAGAAATATCAGGCATAGTGGCACATGCTTATAATCCCAGCACTAAGAGACACAGGAGGCTCTTTGGGGCTCATCGATCAGCCAGTACTGCCCAGATGGTAAGCTTCTGGCCAAGGAGAGACCCTACCTCAAAAGATGGTCTTGCTAAGAATGATATCAGAGGTTATCCTTTGGTTTCCATATGTACAGACTAGCATCTGTACATGCATAAATGTGTAAATTAAAAATGTACTGGGGCTGGAGAGGTGGCTCAGGGGTTAAGCCTCTGCCTTGCAGGCAGAAGGTCCTGAGTTCAGACCCCACGTATAGACGCCGGGCGGAAGCGGGGGCAGCCTGCGTTTCCGGTCCTGGTAGGGCAGAGCCTGTGAATCCCTGGGCAGAGTAAACAAGGAGGAGGTGGAGGTGTCCATGGTGGTTCCCGAATTCGTCCGTGGTTCTACACACACATGCATACATATCCACACATACATACACACGCGCGCACACATACATACACGCACAATTGAATAAATAATTAAAAAAAATTTTAAAAATGTACTGTGGACACAAAAGTCCACAGGAAAGTCTTGAGGAATCAAGGCATATCCAGATGTGCTAACCCCTTCTATTTCCCTAAATGTGGAAAACTCAACTGTATAATTTGTGATAGTGGGGAATGTGTTCACACTACTCCCTGGAAAAAGTAGGAATACATAAAAACCGTTAGAGCCTCAAGAGTTGGTAAGGAATCATTAATTAGGAAGTGCAAAGACAAAGCCATCTTTCAGTACATTTGGCAAAGCTTTCTATTGAACAAATTAGAGAAGATTAGACTAAAATACTATAGTCAGGCAACTCTTAGGTTAGTCATGATCAAAATGTTGATAAAATTGTCTTTGGAGAGTCTTGACTATCCAAAGGATATTTATAAATTGATAAAGCTCCTTTGGAAACTTTACAGCCCAAGTAAAGAATTGCATAGCATAAAGCTGTGACATTCTGCAGAACTATGAGACAGATGAATTGTCTCCACTGGCTATAAGAAATAACAATGCCAACAAAGATAATGGGAATATTAGTCGTTATTAAGTTTTCAAATTTGTATTAAACTGGGAAGAGTAAGGCAGATAATTGGATACATCACTGTTATATTTTTCCTTATCCCCTAAAAACAAATTGTCTAAAAAAATGTATCAGTAGCTTTTAGAATGAGTATTATGTTTGAAACGACTGTTTTGCTTGGTAAATAGCCCCCAAAAGATAACTATAATACTCTCTGTATTCTAGTGTAATAGTCTCTGTATTCTAGTGTTCTTCTTGCAGTATTTCTTAGGTAAAAAAATAAAAAGTTACAAGTCTAAGTGCTAAAACCCAGGGAAATAGTGAGATAAATAATAAACAATACACTTCGACTGCTATACAGCTATTAAAAAAAAGGCAGTCATGGGCTGGAGAGAAGGCTCAGAGAGTAAAAACACCTGTTTCAACTATCACCCAAGTTCAGTCCTTGAATGCCTACATGGTGGAGAGAGAGAACAGATTTCCAAAATTTGACCTCATGTGCACTGTGGCATGTGCATGCCTTCTCTATTCTCCCCACACACATCTCTTCTTTCTCATTGCATGTGTATGCTCTCGTATTGTCAAGAGATAGTCATGAAAACTTTTTTGCAGCATACTATAAATATCTAACATGATACAGAATTCTGTATGCTTTATAACTAATAGTATTTTTAAAAAACTAATATACCCCAAAACATTAGCCATAGTTTAAATAAGGTGATATGGAAAAGTTTTTCCTATTTATCGTCTGTTAACTTTATCTTATTAGCATTTAGCATATATTTTACAGTAGAAAAAATAATCACCAATATTTGATGTAATTTAATCAGTCTTTTAATAGAGAGAAATGGATACTTGATCTTCATTAAATTCTCTATTCTTGCTTTCAAGAATTAAAAACGACTGGATATTTCTTGGCTGTTCACATTTTCATAGGATTAATGTTTCTCAAAGTACATTATCATAGAAGACTGGTTCAGTATCGATTTGCATTATACAAAAAGAAATTCTAGCCCTCGGAAAGTTCAAGAAACTCTGAGTTAAACAGGATTGTTTACTAAGCCTTAGACTAAATCTTTAATATGTTAGCATGTAACTCTAGAAATAGGAATATAATTCACAAAAATTACCAATTTTTTCAATCACAGAACATTTTTTCTAGTCATCTTGTGGAGTTAGTGTTGCTAGATTATGCTTTGAGAAACACTGTCCAAGTTGTTCTCATTTCTCCCATGTAACTTACTGTAAAATACATTTTACGTAATACTGCATCCCACCCCAGCCTTAAGACCAAGCCTGCTCATGCTCTAAACTTTATAACATGTCCTCAGGAATCTTGTTATTCCCTCGCCAGGATCTTATTTTGCTCTAAAAATTTAAATAACATTTAAAGCACAATTCCTGTCTATGAATTTTTCATAATCAAAACAATCCAAGAAATTAAAACACTGCTGGTGTAGGAGTAAAAGTAAGACTAATTTAAAGGACAATTTTGAATGTTCTATAAAAACTTTCAATATTTACACCTTATTACTTGATGGTGCCCCCAAAAAGAAAAAAAAATTCGGGGAGGAAGTGGTTTCCAATGTACTAGAATTGAAATCCTGCCCTTACAAGCTAATCATATGCTCTGCTGAACTATGTTCCTGGTCTCCAGGAAAACACTTGTGCTCAACCAGACAAGCATATCAACCTTCATTTGAAGAGTTGTCTATAGTAATAAAAATGCAAATATTTATTAATAGGTGAATTTATATACATCATTGTTCTTTAAGGTCTACTGAGTGAGAAAAGTAGATTTCAGATAATTACATAGAGTTTGACAACTCTTCTGTAAAAACATTTCCTATTATATATAAATGTGCATGGGACTGGGGATTTAGTTCAGTGGTAAGGGGCTTCATTGATTATGTGAAAAAACCTGAGCTCAGTCCCACTTCCCCTCCAAAAAAAAGTTTCTGATAGGATGAGAATTAAAAGTAGTGATCAAAGTAGACTTAGCTTTATTTACAATGTTCCTAGTTTTACAGGATTGTATACCTAATTTGTTTATAAAAATAAAGATACATTTAAAATTAAAAAATTGAGTGGCTTCAAGAAGTCCTTCTTGGACTACACTGATTTTACTTGTGGATTCACTTAATAAATATTTATTATATTATTTAAAATTTTAGTATAACAAACTATTTTAAAATATTTACTTTCTATCAATTCTATTCTTCAAGAGAACCCTGAATAACATAGAAGGATAATTGGGATCCTATCTAGGCATCTCTGGGGAAGTGCTTAGCTAGGCTGGATCCATCTTGCTCCTATAAACATCCCTCACCACACCTTGTAAGCAAAACTTGTGGTTCGTCAAGTTGCAACATGGTGTGATCACTACTTTGGTCTGTCCTGGATGTCCTATCTGGTGTGGGAGATGGTCGTGTGTGGTCTCAGAAGAAATATTCCGATAACATCCTATCAGGAGGTGCACACTTCCAGGGGAGGTGGCAGTGTGGGGCTGTGGGGCGGGGAGGCTGCTGTGTGTTCCTGGAAGGCTGAGGAAGCTGACACCTGGAGCACAGCCACTTGGAGAGGTCAGGATCTGGTCACATGACCAGGCCAGGAGTGAGGGAAGGTCATGTCTTTCTTCAGAGTCAGAGAGTCAGAAAAAAGGTGACCAGAATAGAGACAAGGACAGGACTATTCTATGACAGGCTCTGGATATAGCAGGAATTTAGGCTATTCTACAATTTTGGGTTGGAGAGCAGAGACGAGCACCCATGGTGACAGCCTGATCCAGGACAACCATGGAGTCCATCAGGGGGAACAGGAAGAGTGTCAGTGCCCTGTGAGAGGCAGGACGTGGGAGACCCTGAGGCTGCAGAGGCTGAGCTGAGATGTGCCCTGGAGGGAGGAGAGGAGCTTCCCCAGGACACAGGGTGCAGGCGCTGAGAAGTGTGCGCTGGGGATAACCTTGGGGTGACGTCATGCAGATGAAAAGGAAACAAGGGACCAAGCAGAGCAGAAAGGGGTTCAATCTGCTGCCTCCTACTGAAGCTGGTGAGTGTGAGATGGAGGCTCACAGAACACAGACATCATTCAGCTCCCCCAAGGACAGAGAAGCCAGAACTTGTGTTCATGCACCAGCCTCTGCCCTCCAGGCAGTCAGAGTCCCACACATGGAGTGGGGTGACAGGAGGGAAGGGAGGTGCCATCAGCCTGAGCTGCAGCAGGTGCAGACCTGCAGGGACCTCCTCTTCAGTGCCTGTCCTGATTGTGACAGAGGACAGCAGACCATTGGTTCCTGTGGATCTGTGGGACAACTGCAGGCCAAGCGCAGAGCTGGCATTCCCAGCAAGCATCCCCTCTGGTCCCTGGAGCGTGATCCAGGCAACTGTGAATCGTGACCACTGCAGAGGTTCACTGCAGTCCAGCAGGAGAGGACCAATACAGCATGACCTGAATAATTACAGAGCTTCAAGTCAGCTGAGAGCTAAGGGAGATGGATGCTCATGTAGGATTCATGGGGGACAAAGCCTGAGCCTGGCAATGAAATCTGTGACCTGAGGAGACCAGGAACAAACTGAAGGCTCAGTTCACATGAGGCTTCTAGAAGGCTCCAAGGCCAGAGTGTCCCTCAATCCTATGCACAGGAATCTGCCTGTCTGGTCTGAAGTGCAGTAGAAGTTTCTAGAATGTGTAAGGTTGTGTTGGAGCTGCTGGTTTCTGGATCACATGGTCAGGAGCAGAAGGTCACCAGGTGCCCAGGCTGGTTGCAGGTCACTTGTAGGTCACTTTGCTGACCCATTTCTTGGTCCTTTTTGTCTAATAGTCTCAGATGGGGTCTGTGGAGAAACCTAGGTGATCCCGATCCATGAGCCATCAGTGCTCAGCCGAGGGCACCAGTGAGACTGGCTCAGAGTCCTCAGCAGCGGGGAGTGTGAAATCCACAGATCCACAGAGCCTGACCTTGGAGAGGATAGGGAGGGTCTGCACTGCCAATCACACACAGTGTCAGTCATGTTCTAATCATGAGTATTGTGGATCATGTGTACTATCAATCCTATGTACTGTCAAGCATGCATATCCCACTGTCAGTCACATCCACTATTAATCATGTAAAGTATCAATCATGGGCACTGACAGTCATAAGCTGAGGCAGGATACTGTTCCCTGTGCTCAGCACAGCAGAAGGAAGAATGCAGGAAGAGACTCTCAGCTCATCATGGAGAATGTCTGACGCTTTGGCACAGAATCTGCTCTCTGTGTGAGGCAAGGAGGAATCTAACCTGGCTGCACCAGCCCGTGTCTGTGCTTAGCTTCGGGCGGCTTCTATTGCACAAGGCCTCAGCGCAGCACTAGCGGCTGCACAGCCAACAGCAGGACCCCAGTGCAGTGCTCGGCTCCTGCTCATGTTCACTGCGCCTGCTGCTGACTTGTGGCCTCAGCTGGGGCTGTCCCTGCCTCTCCTGCCACCTGGCCGTCACTCTGCTACAATGTCCCCTACGTCAGTGCCCTCTGCACAGCAGCTCCTGCTGGAGCCACGGGTCCTGGCCACAGTGCAGCGTGTGGTCCTCTGCCTGGTGGAGCCTCATCCTCATGCCAGGGTCCACCTGGAAAGGACAGGAGAGTGTCCTCTCCTATAAAGGGAGTGAAATTCCCCTGGTGTGTCACATAGGGGCACTGAGCTGGGGGATGCAGGGAGAGTGATGGGCTGCAGCATCAGAGATGATGGTCTGAGCCTAGAACTTTCTCCAATGCTCTGCAGACACCTGGCTCACTGAGGAAAAAAAATGACATCATCCCTGTGGGTCCCTGGAGACTGTGATCAGATTTGCCTCTGCCCACACCAGCTCTTCCTCCAGATCCCAAGTCAGAGTGAGTGTGGAGAGAGGAGTGGTTGCTCTGAACACCTCCTGCTCTCTGTCTAATTCAGGTTACCCTACCCAGGTCTGTAAGACAAGGATTCACTGGGGCATTTAAAATTTCCACCAGTATTTGTACAGATTTCTGCCTAGGAAAAAAGGTGGAGGAGAATCTCTAACATGATTTTTTTTATTCAATTGTGCATGTGTGTGTGTGTGTGTGTGTGTGTGTGTGTGTGTGTGTGTTGAACCACGGGCGAATTCGGGAACCACCATGGACGCCTCCACTTCCTCCTTGTTTACTCTGCCCCCCCCACTCACAGGCTCCGCCCACCAGGACCAGAAACACAGGCCACCCCTGCTTCCGCCCGGCGTCTATATGTTGGGTCTAGGATCCAAACTCTGAAAGGCAGAGGCTTAACCCTTGAGCCACCTTTCCAGCCCCCTAACATGATTTATTTTTAAGAACCACTGATCCACCAACTCTTGCAAAGAACTAAAAAATAATCACCAAAAATCTTCAATTTCCATGTGGCCAATGAGAGTCTGTGTCCTGCACAGCGGGTGGGAAATTCTCTCCTGCAGAGCTGAGCACAGGCTGAACTGTCACCTTGTCCATCTTTACATCTGGAACAACGTCCAGGTGATGTCTTCACTATCTAACTGGGCTCTGACTTTTTCCAATGGAATGGAGAGAGTTCCTCTTTCTCCTCCTCCTTCTCCTCCTCCTCCTCCTCCTTCTCCTCCTCCTTCTTTTCCTCCTCCCAGTTTCCCAGTTGCCTGCTTCCCTGACCCCTGCTGGTTCCTTTGATTCTGACATTGACACTGGGTCAGCATCACATCCCACAGGCTGAAGGACTCCATCCGCCTAGGTGGAGTTGTACTTCTGAACACTTTTCAAAAATATATTTTAAAAAATGTTTGTTTGTTTGCTTGCTTGCTTATTTACTTATTTATTTGTGTGTGTGTGTGTGTGTGTGTGTGTGTGTGTGTGTGTGTGTGTGTGTATCAGAGGGCACTGTGTGCCCTTGTGCAGGACCAAGAGTGACTTTGGGTATTATCTTGGATTGCTTCTGCCTCCTTCTTGCTTAGCTCTGGGACTTCCCAGGCTCCACCCAATAGGGCTGGAAATGCAGGCCTCCACCATTTTGGCCTGGGGTTTTCAAATGGGACCTGGGATCAGAACTCAGGACCTTCTGCTTGTGAGACAAAGTCTCAACCTCTGAGCCATCATTCCAGCCCACTCATGTGCACTTTACACAAAAACAAAGTTACCCAGCCCTGCCCTATTTCACACTTTCCTAAAAGAACCTGGCAGAAGTCAGCAATGCTGCATTCATTCAGTAGAGTTCACTGTACATCATGCAAATGAACAGACTGGGAAAGGAGCCCACAGCCCAGAGCAGGGAGGACCCTGACGCAGGACCCATCGTGCATGGAGTTGGGGTGCACTGCCCTCAACATGCGTGTGCTCCCCAGCTCAGAGCATCTGGAACCCCACTCTTCACTGTTCCTATGCACATCACCTCGGCAGGTTCCATGCAGCAAATTTCTGTGAATAGTGATGGAACTCGGCCTCCAGTATTAAACTGGGAAGAACTGAAACCATTTCATCTAAAACCAGGAACAAGACAAGGGCGGGAATGATCTCAGGTGTTATTCAGTGAGTTCTTGAGTCCTGAGCCTGAGCAGTGAGGTGAGAGAAAGAAGGACATTGGGAAAGGAAGAAGTCAACTTCCTCGTGTTTGCAAATAGCAAGATACAGTGTTTAAAAGACCTTTAGAAATGGCACCAAGAATCTCACATCTGGTCAACACTTTCAGCACAGTAGCAACAACAAAATCAACATTCATAAGTCAGTAGCTCCACTATTCATGGAGGAACAGTTGTTGAGAGATCTGGAAAACCCCATTTACAGAATCATGAAACAGATAAAATGATCCAGCCAAGCACCAGAAAGACTTCCTCAATGACAAGATAGGAACTGTGAAATGACCCGAATCCCTGAGAAGAAGCCTCCTGTGCCATTGAAGGGCAGCGTAGAGACTGCGAAGATGGTTTCCACACATTCAGCATGTTCCCCATCAAATTGCAATGGCACTTCTCACAGAAATAGAAAAGTGGATCCTAAATTTCTCATGAATATGCCAAAATGAATGACAAAACAACCCGAGGGAGAGAAAAATATCGGAGGTCCTGATGCCAGATTTCAGGGATGTGACTGATGGCTGTCATGTGTCTGCATGGTGTGGTACAAAGCAGACAGGGGGATGAAGGGTTACAGGAGGGCCGAATACAAACCCATGAACTACACACACTTGATCTTCAAATGTGCTCCAAAGAACCACATCAGAGCAAGCACAGCCTCTTCAGCCAATGTTGGGAAACTAAATGTCCACGTGTGCAGGAGACGCAGCTGGTCACATCCCTTCTCCTGCATCAGTTAAAGTCAGAGCCAATCACACAGGCTAAGGTGACACCAGAATCTCTGATGCTCCCCTCAGAGCACAGGAAAGTCCTTGGAGACTCGGGCGAGATCTCTGTGAAGGACTCTGGTGGTTCAGGACATAAAGCAAGTGCTGACAGATGCGGTTACATGCGTGGAAACACCTGTGCTCTGCACAGAAGCTGCAGAGCCGACACAGTCTGCAGGCTGGAGACAGGAGAGCTCAGGGGCAGCTACAGGCCATGAGAGTCTCTACAAACTAGAGAGCTGACAGAGGAGTGATGTCTAGATTATGTAAGAAGAGCCAGAAACACCTGACACATCCAAAAATCACTCAATAAATAGACCAATGCATTGAACTCATATTCTCAGAAGTAAAACAAGCAACAATAAATATGTATAAGGGCTGGAGAGGTGGCTCGGGGGTTGTGGGCGGGGGTCCTGGGTCGGATCCTGGACCCCACATGTGGACACCGGGCAGAGACCCTTGGGATTTTGGAGCAAGGCCCTGCCATCATCCGCAGACAATTACTCTCCTTTTGAGAAACAACTCTTGGCCTGTTATTGGGGTTTAGTGGAAACTGAATGTTGACAATGGGTCACCAAGTTACCATGTGACCTGAGTTACCCATCATGAGTTGGGTGTTATCTGACCCAGCAAGC
Organism: Typhlomys cinereus; assembly: GCA_023101885.1. Lineage (NCBI taxonomy): Eukaryota > Metazoa > Chordata > Mammalia > Rodentia > Platacanthomyidae > Typhlomys > Typhlomys cinereus. The sequence continues at coordinate 934,453 of JALPQD010000427.1, forward strand.
CATAAAGTTGGACGGGCACAGCAGCAATCTATTATCAAATGGAAATGGTACATATGAGACAGGGTCTGAGTGGGTCCTGAAGGCACAAGTAAGCTACATGAAGAAGTTGCCCAAATGCCTATGGTTCCTGAGCCTGTTGCAATGCCTGTTCCCAAGCATGCACCTACGGCCTCCTGGGGTGTGCCCTATGATCAGCTAACTGAAGAAGAGAAGACTAAGGCCTGGTTTACAGATGGTTCTGCTTGCTATTCAGGTGCCACCCAGAAGTAAGCTGTAGCGCTACAACCCCTTTCTGCAACAACCCTAAAGGACACTGGAGAAGGGAAATCTTCACAGTGGGCAGAACTTCAGGCAGTGCACATGGTTGTACACTTTGCCTGGAAGGAAAAATGGCCAAATGTGCAACTGTATACTGTTTCATGGGCTGTAGCCAATGGTTTGGCAGGATGGTCAGGGACTTGGAAGGAACATAATTGGAAAATTGGTGAGAAAGACATCTGGGGAAGAAGCATGTGGATAGATCTCTCCCAATGGGCAAAGGACACAAAGATATTTGTGTCTCATGTAAATGCTCATCAAAAGATGACATCGGCAGAAGAAACATTCAGTAATCAGGTGGATAAGATGACCCGTTCTGTGGATAGTCAGCCTCTTTCCCCAGCCATTCCTGTCATTGCCCAATGGGCCCATGAACAAAGTGGACATGGTGGCAGAGATGGAGGTTATGCATGGGCTCAACAACATGGACTTCCACTCACCAAGGCTGACCTGGCTACAGCTGCTGCTGAGTGCCAAATCTGCCAGCAGCAGAGACCAACGCTGATATGGAGCCATTCCTCAGGGTGACCAATCAGCAATGTGCTGGAAGGTTGACTACATTGGGCCACTTCCAAGATGGAAAGGGCAGCGCTTTGTTTTTACTGGCATAGATACTTATTCTGGATATGGATTTGCCTTTCCTGCACGTCATGCTTCTGCCAAGACTACCATCCAGGGACTTACAGAATGCCTTATCCACTGTCATGGAATTTCACACAGCATTGCTTCTGACCAGGGAATTCATTTCACAGCTAAAGAAGTACGGCAGTTGGCTCATGACCATGGAATTCATTAGTCTTACCATGTTCCCCACCATCCTGAAGCAGCTGGCTTGATAGAACAGTGGAATGGCCTTTTAAAGGCACAATTACAGCGTCAATTAGGTGGTAATAGTCTGGAGGGATGGGGCAGAATTCTCCAGAAGGCAGTACATGCCTTAAACCAGCATCCAATATACAGTACTGTGTCTCCTATAGTCAGGATTCATGGGTCCAGGAATCAAGGGGTGGAAACAGGAATAGTTCCTCTTACTATCACTCCTAGTGACCCATTAGGAAAATTTTTGCTTCCTGTTTCCTAGAGCCTGTATTCTACTGGCTTAGAAGTTTTGGATCCAGAGCAGGGAATGCTTCTGCCAGGAGACACAGCAACTATTCCTTTGAACTGAAAGCTAAGGCTTCCTCCTGGTTATTTTGGGCTTCTAAATTTTTTTTATTATTATTATTTATTCAACTGTGCGCGTGTGTGTATGTATGTATGTGCGCGCGCGCGTGTGTGTGTCTGTGTGTGTGTATACGTGGGATCTGGGATCCGAACTCAGGACCTTCTGCCTGCAAGGCGGAGGCTTAACCCCTGAGCCACCTCTCCAGCCCATATTTTGGGCTTCTAATGCCCTTGAGTCAATAGTCTTAAGAAAGGAATAACAGTGTTAGGAGGGGCGATTGACCCAGACCACCAAGGGGAAATTGGATTGATTCTACATAATGGTGGTAAGGAAGAGTATGTCTAGTGTTCAGGAGATCCACCAGGACATCTCTTGGTATTACCATGTCTTGTGATTAAGGTCAATGGGAATTTACAGCAACCCAACACAGGAAAGACAGTAAATGGTCCAGATCCTCCAGGAATGAAGGTATGGGTAACCACTCCAGATAAAGAGCCAAGACCTGCAGAAGTGCTTGCTGAAGGTGAAAGAAATACAGAATGGGTAGTAGAAGAAGGTAGTTATAAATACCACCTAAGGCCATGGAACCAGTTACAGAAACTAGGATTATAATTGCCATGAGTGCTTCTGGTCTAGACTGTCAAGAATAGGCTTGTGCATGTGCAAATACTCTAAGAAGATATTTATGTTATGTAATATAATGTTAATTCGTACCTATGTGATGAAATGTTGTAATTTACATTATGATATTGTGTTATGGGACACTAAAGACTAAGCATTTCTCAAGGGGCATTGTCATTGATCTTGGAAAAAATAATGCGTGTGTGATTGTACATGGATAGCTATAGTATGTTAGGCAGAACTATGAATCTTACTGGGTTTTTTTGTTTTTTTTATAAATTAATTAACTAATTTTTTATTCAATTGTGCATGTGTGCGCATGTGTATGTGTGTATGTGTGTATGTGTGTGCGTGTGTGTGTGTAGAACCACGGGCGAATTCGGGAACCACCATGGACCGACTCCACTTCCTCCTTGTTCTGCTTCCGCCCGGAGTCTATACGTGGGGTCTAGGATCCGAACTCAGGACCTTCTGCCTGCAAGACAGAGGCTTAACCCTTGAGCCGTCTCTCCAGCCCCTGAATCTTACTGTTTTTATTTGGAGATTTTTTAATGGCCTAAGGAAATGTGATTTGGTGTAAAGTTGACAAGGGGTGGACTTGTGATAGTTAAGCCTGGGTGTCAACTTGACACACCCATTATATATAGATATAGATATAGATTAGATATAGATATAGATATAGATATAGATATAGATATAGATATAGATATAGATATATTCATTCTGTGAATTATGCATCTCTAGAGAACCTAACTAATACAGTACACACATGTGTTATCTCTCTTTTTCCCCCTCTCTCTCACACACACACAAGTAAAATATTTAAAAAATTTAAGTTTTAATTAACAAGAAGAGAATCAAAGGCTAAAAGGGGGCTGGAGAGATGAATCAGGGATTAAGACTCTGCTTCAAGAGCAGAATATGCTGAGTTCAGATCCCATGTCCCACATAAGAACGCTAGGCAGAAACAGTGGGGGCCTGCACATGAAGCCCTGGTGGGTGGAGCCTAGGAAATCCCAGAGCTAAGCAGAAAAGGAGGTAGCAGGAATCCAGGATGATTCTCGAAGTTGTTCTTGGTCCTCCACAGGGAAACACAGTGACCTCTGATAGAGACATGCACACACACACACATACACACACACACACACACACACACACACACACACACATGCAAAATAAATAAATTAACAAACAAAAAGATAAAAAGGCTTAAAGGAAAGAAAGAAGGGAAGAAGGGAAAACCAGAGATACAGAAGGAGAGAGAGAGGAAGGAAGAAGGGAAAGAGAGAGGGAGGAAAGAAAATCCCCTTACCTTAAGACAAAGACTGTTCTGGAAACATAGAACATCTGCCCCACACTGTCCACCCATTGCCACCCGTTGATACTCAACGGAGCAGGAACCTCCTGTCCTGTCTCTCAAGCGAGCTGCTCTTTGGACCATGGTCCTCACTGTCTCTCACTCCACAGCGGCAGGGCCGAGACCATCCTCAGAGAGGACAACAGCTCAGGAAATATGAGGAAGACACTGAGCAGAGTCCACAGCCCAACACCAGGGGCTGATGCCCCTGCAGGGCAGGAAGGAGAGTCAGGAGGGAGAGGGGTGGTCACTGTGCACCTGACACTGTCAGCCCCTGTCCCCAGGTGGTCAGGGTCACCTGCTTTCACCTGTCCATGTCACCTGCATGTCACCCAGAGGGAGCCACATGGTGGCATAAAGAGGAGAGGAGGGCTCAGAGGACGACCAGGAGGCTGAGGTCATCTGAAAGAAGAGCAGGAAGTCTCGCTGCGCACTTGCACCAGCTGTGCCAGGCACAGGGCCTCCAAGGCACGGCAGGGCCTCAACTCACGGGTCTTTCTCCTGTTTCACCTGATGGATGGAGAGACCGGGGGACAGGGAGGCTGACAGCAGGGACCTGCCAGGTGACCTCTGCTGTTTCCTCTCCAGCCTCTGACCCCCCACACCTCAGACCTGTGGTAGTTCTTTGCTTTGCTCTTAGACTCCACTGAGGCCCAGAAGATGGAGCCACAGCAACAATCCCAGCTTGGCCCCTGGTCCAGGCTGAGCAGCCCGGGAGGGAGAACTGCAGGTGGGAGCAGAGCTGAGCCCAGGACACAGGCCGCACCTCAGCCTGCAGCCTCAAGAGACCACAGCTCCGTCTTCAAGAGCAAAGCTCACCATGACTCTGGCAAAGAAGCAGAGCTGGTGTATTAGTCAGGGTTCTCTGAAGAAATAGAATCTATAGAATGTAATATAAATAAGTTTATTAAAATAACACAATAATTAAAATAACACAGTCCTTTGGAGACTGGAGAGGTGACTCAGGGGTTAAGCCTCTGCCTTGCAGGCAGAAGGTCCTGATTTCAGATCCTAGACCCCACGTATAGACGCCAGGCGGAAGCGGGGGGGGGGGGGGAACCTGCATTTCTGGTCCTGGTAGGGCGGAGCCTGTGAATCCTGGGGCAGAGTAAATAAGGAGGAGGTGGAGGCATCCGTGGTGGTTCCCGAATTCACCCGTAGTTCTTCACGCGCACGCACACACACACACACACACACACACACACACATACTTGAATTAATAATAATAATAATAAAAATAGTGTCCTTCAAGGTAGCCGCCCACAGCAGTCTTGTTCTTGACTGGAAAGTTCCACAAAGCCAAAGGATCCCGAGAAGGTCTCAAGCCTTTGCTCCTCTGGAGGGTCAAAGACACTGGGTTCCAGCATTGGTAAGGAACAGCTGGGCTGTGACGTCAGTGATGAACAGCAAACAGCATCAAGGCCTAGAGACCAGGCTCCAAAGGCAGCAGGAACAGCAATAACGTGGTAGAAAAGGTGAAGATCCAAGTCAATCAAGGACAGAGGCAGCAGCAGCAGCAACAAAGAAGGCCACGACGCTCTAAAAGTGAATGACACACGCAGAGTGGACTCCACAGCAAGTCAACACAAGATAAGGGAAGAGCAAGTCCCTCCTCCTTGCATCTCCTATTATCTGGTCCACCACTGAAAAGTACCACCCATTATGGGCTGGGTTCTCCCAGCAATCAATCAAGTACCTGTAGACTTGTTCAGGGGCCATTCCAACCATTAACTCTCCACAGCTGTGTCCCAAACAGTCTGCAACTATTAAGTTGATACAAAAATGCAACCATAACATTCCACCCCTTGTCAATTTGACACAAACATGTAACTATTATGCTATGACCTTCCAACCCTTATTCCCATAGATATTATATTCATAAATTCTCAAATTCTGACATTACAAAAAATTTGAAATCTCACATATAAAATATATAAAAAATGAAAATATAAAATATTTATATGTTGTAAAATATAAAATATATAAAATATACTATCAATATCAGTAAAAGCTAAATAATTTAGCACAGAATAAATAAGAAAACAGAAACATTATATCACAATAAATAAATATCAATTCAAAATTAAAAACATCATCTAAAAATATATACATCACATTCTATAGTTCGCTGTCTCATCATATATTTCGTACAAATCAAAGAATTCTAGACAGTTCCATTTGTACTTTCCCAGTAGAACAGAAGTGCTCTGGGTAGTTATATGCCATATTTCTGTAACTGGTCACGTGGTCTTAGCTGATATTTAGAACTACCTTCATCCAGTACTTATTCCATATTTTCTTTACCCTCAGCAAGTACCTCAGCAGTCTTGGTTCTTTTCCTGGGGGTGTCACCCACACCTTCATTTCTGAAGGATCTGGGCCTTCCAACATCCTGCCTACAGTGGGGTGTTGCAATTATCCATTAACCTTAATCACAGGACATGGTAACACCAAGAGTCGCCCTACCAGATCTCCTGCACTCCATTTATACTCTTCCTTGCCTCCATTGTGCAAAACCAATTCAATTTCCTCTTGATAGTCTGGATCAATCACACCTACTAACAGAGTTATTCCTTTCTTAGTCTGTTGATTCAAAGGCGTCAGAAGCCCAAAAGAGCCCGGAGGAAGCTTTAACTTCCAGTTCAATGGAATGCTTATCATATCTCCTGGCAAAAGCATCCCCCGCTCTGGGACCAAAACTTCCAAGCCAGCAGAGTACAGAGTTACAGGGACAGGAAGCAAAAATGTTCCTAATGGGGTCCTAGGTATGACAGTAAGGGGCACCATTCCAGTCTCCACCCCTTGGTTCCTGGACCCGTGAATTCTGGCTGTAGGAGATACAGTACCATATATTGGGCACTGATTCAAGCACACACCACATCCTGAAGTACTCCACCCCAACCCTCCAGACTGTTACTACCTGACACCATAATTGTGTCTTTAAAGGGCTGTTTGACCATCCTATCAAAACAGCTGCTTCAGGATGGTAGGGAACATAGTACAATCAATGAATTCCATGAGCATAAGCCCATTGCCTCACTTCCTTAGTAAATGCATTCCCTGGTCAGAAGCAATGCTGTGTGGAATACCATGACAGAGGACAAGATATTCTGTGAGTCCACGAATGGTAGTTTTAGCAGAAGCAGAACGTTCAGGAAAGAAAAAATCCACAACCAGAATAAGTATCTATCCCAGTAAGGATGAAGTGCTGCCCTTTCCATCTTGGAAGTGGTCCAATGTAGTCAACCTGCCACCATGTTGCTGGTTGGTCACCCTGGGGAATGGCACCATTTCGGGGACTCAACGTTGGTCTCTGCTGCTGGCAGATATGACACTCAGCAGCAGCTGTAGCCAGGTCAGCCTTGGTGAGTGGAGTCCATGTTGTTGAGCCCATGCATAACCTCCATCTCTACCACCATGCCCACTTTCTTCATGGGCCCACTGGGAAATGATGGGGATGGCTGGAGAAACAGGTTGACTGTCCACAGAACAAGTCATCCTATCCACCTGATTATTAAATGACTATTCTGCTGAAGTCACTTTTTGATGAGTATTTACATGGAACACAAATTTCTTTGTATCAGTTAGGGCCAAAGTAATTAAAACAGGACTTGCATGACCTGCACAATGACCAACATATCATTGAACCCCCAAAGTCTAGTATGGATCACAGGCATTAGGATCCTTAGAGGCAAGGGATTAACAGCCACAAAAGTGTTCCTATACTAAAGAGGAACACAAAAAAGAGCTCTAGGCAATGCAAAAAGAGGACCCAGAGGGAAGTTTGACAAACATACTAAAGGATGCTCCAGGAATGGGGGGGGGGAACACTGGGACAAAGGGAGGGAGGGGGGAAAGGAAGAGGAAAGGGGGTAAGGGAGCAGAGGTCAATAGCTGCATACCAAGTACCAGGAGATGTGTTAATTTGCTCAAGCAAAGAAACTACATCTGGCCAAGCAACTGCAATTGGAGTCACAACTTGATAACATGGTGCTGGAGAACTGGATGTCCATATGAAGCACACGAAGCTGACCCCCAAACCCCATGTAACAAGCAGCTCATGGCTGTGGGAACCCAGCACTCAGAAACCTTCCCAGCACAGAAAAATCTCCATCGAACATCATTGTCAAGGTAAAACTGAATGTGATGGATCAGAGACCAAACACATAATTACCTCATTCAATTTCTCATCAGATAAATGTTAATCAGAAGCTGACTAAACGTGCAGACAACTGAACCAGACAACACTCCACCCCTCCCCACCCTAGGCCTTTGAAAGCCACGAATATCTTGTCAACACCAGGCAACACCGACCTCCATCCATGGAAAGTTACTGTCCCTCCCTAATTAAACCCCGTTCAGTCTTTGTGGTGCACTCTGGGTCTGTGGGTCTTCTCTTTTCTCCCATTTTTCCTAATATTTGGTATAAAACTCGGGACAGTCTGTGTGGGCACCCCTCATCACCTTTGTCACCCCCAACTATCCCCAGCTCTCTCCCTCCTCCTTCTTTCTGTCCATGTTCCATGGAGAGGTCTGAGGGAAGCCCTGCGAGGAAGGGGCGGGTGGCCCTGACATCAGTGTGCGATGAAAGATGTTTTGGATACCACAGACACCATTGGGTCTGGGTTTGAATTAATAAAGATGTGTTCTTTGGATTTTCCTGCAGATTGCAACATTCCCCCTGAAACCAGGAGGAAGCCATGAGGTGTCTTGAAACCTGAAGCTCCTTAGTCTCAGAAACCAGGTGCAGGAGCCCCTCCGCAGCTGTTGGCTGCAGTAATCAGTTCTGGGAGAGGAGACTGCAGGCGTGGATGTGGAGCGCCCCCTAGTGGACGGTGGTGTCCAGGAGGCCGCCTGCTAGGATGGAAATAGCCTGTGATTGAAGGTGTGAGGGAGCTGGCTCAATGGTACAGATGCCTGCAGTTGCCTGGAGCACTGAGATTGATCTGGAGAGCCCCATGGCAGAAAGAGAGACTCAAACTCTGGACATTTTCCTCTGTCTTCCACATGTGCATCTATCCCCTCCCTCAGTTTGTCAATTTTTCCTTCTCTCATCTCTTTTTCTCTCTCTAAGTGAAAAAAAAAAAAATATTTTTTGCATTGCTTTGAGCTTTTTCTCCAGGCAGACACCTTCGTTATCTGGTGAATCACTGTGGGCCTCATGGAGCGGGTGCTGTGTTGGGTGGACACACACTGCGCTGTCAGCAAGTGAATAAGAACAGACCATTATATGGAGCTTTCCTCAGAACAAACAGCTCCATGTTTATTTGAAACCACAAACAGCACCTGTCATCCATTGACTCTGTTACTGACTGAAGGGGAGGAGAGGGTCATTGAACCCTGTGCTGGGTCTCTGCTCTTGCCCAAGTGATTCAGCCCTTGGTATCACGTTTGGGAGGGACACTAGGGTATGTTTGGGTTAAGAAAGGTTAATTGGGGTTCTATGTAAGCAGCCCTGGGGAAGCCCTCAGCTATGCTGGGTCCTCTGTGCTTCTGCAAGTGACCCTCACCCTACCCTGTAGGCAACCCCAACACACTCATAGGATCCTCAAGTCGTAACTTGAAGGAATCATTACGTTGGTCTATTGTGGAGCTCCTGTCTTGGATGGGGAGACAGTTGTGTGTCATCTCCCCAGGAAAAGTATCCACATCACAACACATCACATCAGATCCAGAGATCTACATGTCTAGGACACGGGGAGTACAGAGATGTGGGATAGAGAGATGACTGTTACAACTGGCACTACGTGCAGGACCATAAGGATTTTGGGATCCCAGGATCTCTTCCCTGGGGATCTGGAGCAAGTTCTTTCCAGGCTGAAGCTCCTGTGGTCACATGGTTGAGGCTGGAACATGTCTGGGTGTTCTGAAGGCTAAGGAAGCTGACGCTGGGAGCAGAGCCCTGGAGAGGTCAGGATCTGTGCACTTCATCAGCTCAGGAGGAGGGGGAAAGAATATGAATTCTTTTAATGGCAAAGCTCACTCAGTCACTTATCTACCCCAGATTTCAGTTCACTATAGACCAAAGTAACCAGTATGCCAAGGTCCATCTTCATGAACCCATGAGCTCATGACTTGCTTATAGGAGCAGGGGGGAGGGTTGCACACAGAAGCAGGGATGATTCAGAGACACCTCAACATAGGATGACATAAGGCTTCCTCGGGGCTGTCTAGATGGAGCCCCCTGAACTAATCTTCCTCCTTTATGCTCTAGGGCCCTCCCAGCCCTCAGGTGTGCATGCTAACCCCTCGCAGCCCCTCTGTGTGTCAGGCAAAGTCCATAGTCAACAGACAGGAAGGTAACAGTCTTTGACAAAATGATGGCTGCTTGTTTGAGGAAAATGTCATGCAGCAAAGGGTCAAGCGTTTCCTGAGCCGGGCAGTCAGAAGACAGGTGACCAGAAGGGGTGAGGGCAGGATTCTCCTGTGACAGGCTCTGGTCATAATAGGAACTGTGGCTGCTACTGAATTTGGGGAGCAGGGAAAAGCCCCCATGGTTGCAGATTGGTCCAGGAGGATCATGGAGGAACAGGAAGAGTGTCAGGGGCCTGTGCGAGGCAGGACATGGGAGACCCTGAAGCTCCAGAGGCTGAGCTGAGATGTGCCCTGGAGGGAGGAGAGGAGCTTCCCCAGGACACAGGGCGCAGGCGCTGAGGAGAGAAGTGTGGGCTGCGGCTAACCTTGGGGTGACATCACGCTGATAATACACAAACCTTGACAGCAGAATAGTAATAAAGGAATAAAGACCTCAGCAAAATGGAGTGTGAGTCTGTTGTCTCCTGATGAAGCCTGTGACTCTGAGACAGAATGATTGCAGGACACAGACCTCATGCACAGTCCAAGGATGGAGAAGCTGGAGCCTGGGCTCACACACCAGCCTCTGCCCTCCAGGCAGTCAGAGCCCCACACGTGGAGTGGGGTGACAGAAGAGATGAAGGGGGGCTCCATCAGCCCTGACTGGTAGCAAGGGTGAATCTTCAGGGATCTCCTCTTCAGTAGCTGTCCTGGCTGTGACAGAGGACAGCCATGCAGCTCAGTCTCTGTCACCCTGTGGGACATCTGCAGGCCAAGAACAGAACCTGCGTTCCCCACAAGCATGTCCCTTGTGTCCCTGGAACCTTAGCCAGGCAGCTGTGGGGATCGTGACCACAGCTGGTCACCTGAACTCCAGACAGAGGCTAAGAACAGCCTGACCTGGAGAATTAGAGATGTTCAAGTCCTCTGGGAGTGAGGGGAGCTGAACTATCACATGGGGCTCTTGGGGGACAAGGACTGAGTCTGGGGCTGAGGTCAGTAACCTGAAAAGATCAGGAATAAACCGAAGGCTCAGTTCAGGTGAGGCTTCTAGAAGTCTCCAAGGCCAGGGTGTCCCTTAAGTCCTGAGCACAGGATGCTCTGGCTGTCACTCAGCTGGTCTAAACCAGTGTGAAAGATTCCAGGTTGGGTAAAGTGGTGCTGGGGCTGCTTTGATCTGTGGGTCACACTGTCAGGAGAAGGCCCCTCACCAGGGTGCCTGGCTGGGGTGCCTGTCACCTGTAAATATCTTCCTGATCCATCCCTGGGTTCTCTTTCTCTAGGATCTGGAAGGGTCTATGGAGAGGCCTGTGATCCTGACCCACCAGCCATCATGGTGCTCAGCCAACAGGCACTGGTGAGACTGGTATAACAGTGTCTGCAGCAGGAAGAGTTACAGCCACAACTCCAGGGAGGTTTACCTGAGAGGATAGAAAGGAATGCACTGCCATTAGCACTGTAGGCCACCTGCACTGTCAATCATGTGCACTGTCAGCCACCTGCACTGTCAATCATGTGCCCTGTCAGCCACCTGCACTGTCAATCATGTGCACTGGCAGCATGTAAAGTGTCAATCCTGTGCACTGTCCTGGCTGAGGCAGGAGTGTGGCTAATTCCTGTGTCAGCATTGCAGAAAGAAGGTGCAGGAAGAGGCTCTCAGCTCAACATGTGAAGGATCTGATGCTGTGACCTAGAATTCCTCTCTGTACATGAGGCAAGAAGGGGATCTAACAGTATACATCCTTTTTATTTTTCTAGTTTTATAAGCATAATGAGTACTTATCCCTGCTTCGCTTCATCCCCTCCCCTCCCATTCCCCTTCTTTCCCATCATCAATTCATCCCACTCATTCTCACCTTCCTTCCTGGCCACTTCTATGGACCCAAAGATCTCTGGCTTATCTAATTTTGTGAGTGTTCAGGTCTCTGTGGCATACCAGGTTGGCCTCTCTTCGGGTGATCCCACTAATAGGGGCATTTCCTTTCGCTCATCCAGATTTAGTCCCCAAGGTTTCCACTGTATGTTCTTATCTCTCTTCTGTTCTGTGATAGAGAGTAAGGTTGGTATGTCAATCATTATGTAGTTTTGATGAGAATTCTTACTGCAATGAGTTCCTGGATGCAACAGTCCTGCTTTGAATGGAATGTCTTATCTAACAGTGGACCTTCCCATCTTTAGGTTTTTCCAATCTCCCTCTTCCCTGAGGTCCCCTAAACCTTAAAATGGAGAGAAATTAGTTGGTCAGATTCTGGGTGAGCCTTGGTGGTTTGTCAGTACTCTGCATTGTGGATGGCTGTTGTCCACTTCACTGCTTTTCTACCACCCTAGGCTGCATCCTATCAGAGTGTGTAATCCTCTACAGAAGAAGACTTTTAGCCAAGTGCTGAGTGTTCTTCAAATCTATATTTACAGAAAAGTTTGATGGACTGTCTTCCTACCTACAAGTTCATTAGCTGGTTTTCCCTACTGGTATATTTCCTTCCCCCTTTAAATTCTCATTCTATTTTACATAATAGGAATGTGTTCAGTTATCACAAGTGTAAGTTCAATCAGAAAGCTGTTGGTTGCCTCTTTGATACTCATGCCACTATTACACTGGTGGTCACCTGGTGCCATGGTGATTTTTACTGCAACTTGTAGATCTCATGAGTTAATAAACTTTGTGATTATTTTTCTCCACCAGTAGCTTCTACAGTATTCCTTGGTACTGTGAAAGCTATCCAGCAAGGAGGAAGTTCTTAGACCAGTTCCAGTTGATGTATTTTGCCCATGTTCTGTGATCCATATGTGTTGTGTCTTCTAGGATACATTCTTAGGATGACACCTGCCCGTGTCTGTGTGTAGCTTCGGGCAGCTCCTCTTGGGGCAGGTCTCGAGCAGCACTGGTGGCTGCACAGCCAGCAGCAGGTCCACAGTGCCAGTGCTCGGCTCTCACTAGGGTTCCCTTTCTCTGCAGCTAACTTGGACCCTTGGTTGGAGCTGTCATTGACTCTCAGGCCCTGGTCCTCACTCTTGCCACCCGTGTCCCCTGTGCCAGTGCACCTGTGCAGTGAGGGTCTGAGGCGAGAACTTTCTCTGGTGCTCTGCAGGCATCCAGCTTGCTCAGAAAAGAATGACGTCATCCCTGTGGATCCCTGGACAGTGATGAGATCTGACTTCTGTCCACACCAGTTCTTCCTCCAGATCTCAAGTCAGAGTGAGTGTTAGAGGGAGAAATTGTTTCTCTAAACATCTCTTGGTCTCTGTTCGATACTGGAGTTATAACACAGAAGCTGGTAAGATTAAGAGGATATACTTGAGCATTTAGATTCCCACTGATATTTTTACAAAGTTGTACATAGAAAAATCATGTTGTGGGTTTTAAATTTATAGTTAAATTTAAAGTTATATTTATCGACCCCCTCTGAAAAGAATTTGCAAGAAATCATCCAAAATTCACATTTTCCATGTGTCCTCTCAGAGTCTGTGCCTTGTGCAGTGGGCAGGAAATTCTCTCCTGCAGACCTGAGCACAGGGCGAACTCTCAGGATTGTCCCTCTGCACATCTGGAACAAGATCAGGGGAGGTCCACTTGTTTTCTGGGCTCTGACTTCTCTCCAGGGAATCCAGAGTCTCCTCTCCTTCTTTTCTTTTCCTCCTCCCAGTTGCCTGCTTCCCTGACACCTGCTGATTCCTTCAGTTCTGACATTGGCATTGAGTCAGCGTCACATCCCACAGGCTGCAACACAATCTGTAGACCCAGGTGGACAGTTGTCAAAACTTCACCTCTATTTCTGTGCACTAGAGATACAAATACAGTTTCTCAACAATCCTCACAAAACAAGGTGTCTGTGGAGTTCACTGTTATGCTGGACTCAAGCACACATTGGGGCTTTTCCCAATGCATAAGAGTCTACTGCACTGAGAATATCCTGGATCCACACAGAGAAACACAAGCAAAGAAATGAAGGTCGCTGTAAAACAGAAGTAGCAGGATCCTGTGATCTGGAAGGACACCCTTAGACCCCCTGTGAGCCCAGCGCACTCCTGGCACCTTCCTGTGTGAGAAGCACACGTTCCCCATCTACCACAGGTCCAGGTTGGGCTGCAGGCAGTAGGAAGCTGCTCTCCTGGGATGTCTCTGGGTGATGCAGACCAACTTCTAGTTTCAAGGGAAACCCTCAGCAGAGTTTGCAAACCAGGACCCCTCATGCTCATGCTGGGTTAGGGGTAGGGAGTGAGGAAGGAGAGAGGCAGAACTCACCTTGGTGGTTGCCACTGGTTTCCACAGACAGATCAGAGTCAATCACACTCAGGGAGACACTCTCGATTAAATCACATTGGACAGTGTAAGGCTGGGAAGCAGGGCGCTGGGTTCTCTTCTTGATCTCCAGCCCCTGCTGGGGTCCTTTTGTCTGGCAGTGACAGCAGCCTGGCCCTGCTCTTGCTGGGCTCTGGGTTCTCTTTGTTCCTTGAGATCATAGTCTAAATCTCCTGGATTCCAAAACACAAAGTCCACACAACCGTGGTGTTCAGAGTCTCTAGTCCTGAGGATGGGGCCAAGGGCCCCCGGAAACTGTTGTTGCTGGCGGTAGCCCTGGCCCTGCTGCAGATCCGGGTGAGTGTTGGTTCTGGATAGACGTAGTATCTGCAGGAGGAACAGGGGCACCACCCAGCTGGGGCTCAGCATCCGGAAAGTCGCATCTCTGCCCTGGTCTGTCCAGGGTCTCTGGGATGTCCCTGTTGGGCCATCTCTACCCCACTCCCCACTGCATTCCTTGCTCCACTGAGTCAATTCTGTCCAGTGCCAGGACAAGGGGGGTGTCTCACTGTGTGCCACCAGCAGCTCCCACGTGCTGGGGTCCTTTGCCACAGAGATGAAGGGCCAGCCTCCGGGAGCCTCTGTTCTTTTCATGGACCTTGTGAAGAACATTGTATTCCTGTGCTCTGAGGCCAACACCACCCATGGCAGGACGGAGCCATGGATACTATGGGGGGGACTCAGTAAGGAGAGCACAAGAGATGGTGGAACAGATACACTGTGTGGTCCTGACCTGGCGGGGCCCCTGAAGCCAGAGCAGGGTGTGTGTCACAGCGCCTGCGCTAGTCCCCATGTGATCCAGGTTTCCTGAATATCAGGCAAGGTTCACCGGTTCCTCCTCTGTCCTGAGAGGAGGCTTCGGGGCTGGAACAGGGGTTCAGCTTTCTTTGCATTTCGATTGAAACAGATCTGAGGATCACTTCAGACCGCCACATCCTTGGGTGCCCTCAGACCCTCCCAGCCTGCTCTGGGCCCCAACCTTTGCTTTTGCATCAGATCCCAGTTTTCCTGTGTTTCAGTGTGCACCATGACAGAACTGAAATCTCTTTGAGTGACCTGGATGCCTTACCTATGCTCTCTCACCTCTTGTAATTTTCAAAGCTATAGGAAAGGACAGAATTCTAGAACTACTAAGGATTTTTTTTTTGGTGGAGTTTGGCCTGTGTATGAAATGGTGCTTCCTCCTCCCTCTTCTCTCCTTCCTCCTCTCCCCCTCACCACAATGACACTGTCCTTTCTCAAAGGTCTCTGGAGTGCTGCTCAGAAGTCGAAATGCAAAACAGTTAATTTCTTGATTCTTCTCCCTTGGTCCCCAAAGGTACATATCACACAGGACTCCATCTCTGAACATGACGTCACCCTGAGGGGCTGGACCCTGGACTTCTCCCCTGTGGACATCACCTTCATCTGGCAGTGGATGGGAGGACCTGACCCAGGACATGGAGCTTGTGGGACCTGCTCCCAGCGTCACAGGACAGAGGGGAAGGTCCCGCTGAGACCCTCCAGGGACTGCCCCTCCTCGTGCAAGTCTCTCCCACGGTTCTTCCTCCTCCTCACCTGAGTCTTCAGACACAGTCTGGAAACTCTTCTGGTTGAGAATTCGTGATGTCCTTCAGGTCACATGGCCCTGCCTCCCAGATTTCCACTGTACTACTTTCCAAGGAAGGAAAAGGGGGCTCAGGATGTAGGTGAGTGTGGTGGGGCTGGTCCCTGAGAGTCTCTTGCAGACAGCAGTCCATGGGGGGATGGGCAGCTGAGAGTCCTCCCTTCACCCATCTACTCTGGGCTCTGACAGGGTCGTGATTGGTTCTGCCCCATGCAGGGACAGTGCCCAGGGCTCTGAGAACTCTCTCCCTGCTCCTAAGGGGAGACCCCGAGTGTTCTCAGGTGGGTAGGGTATGGACAGAGGGCAGACTCCTGGGCTCTGGGATGCTGGGATTAGAATGAGGCTCAGTATTTCTGCATGGCACTCACTGATCTTGTTCACAATTCCATCGTGTTGCAGGGAGAGTCAGCTGCTGCCCGAGGGACTCAGGACTCCTGATGTGTCCACTGGCATTTGTGTTCTCCTGTCAGTGACATGAGGACAGGAGGAGTCCAGCTCTGAGCACCAGCCCTCCCCACACCAGTCTGTGTCTTCCCACCTCCTGCTCAGCACGGGCAAGGCTGGGGGTCGGCCCCTCCCAAATGAAAGTCAACTTTTACTGAGTTCAGCTCCTTCCCTGTTAGAAGCAAGGTGTGCCATTAGTGTGTGTTTTAATGTCTGATACAAAGTGTGGTCTGTGGGTTCTGTGGGGGACGAGAGCCACAGCAGGGGCCTGGTTCATCACCTGTTGACTCCCAGGGCCTAAGTGTCTGCTGTGCTGAGTCTTCAGGTTGGGAAGGAGAAGGCTGGGGAGCCAGTGGGCTGGACAGTGTCAGGGATCCATCCTCTGAGGGTTGGTGTCACCCTGAATTAGGTGCTCCTCACCTCTTCTGTCCTAGTCCCTCGGGAGAATGTTGATCCCCCAGGAACTGAGATCACGTGCATCACAACCCAGCCTTGTCCCACCTCCAGCACCGTGGACAGCGCTCTGCCTCCCCTCCAGGTCTCCTCTGTGGGTTGTTCCTTTGTTTCTTTCAAGGGTCACCTTGGAGGGAAGAATTTATGAACTGCACGTCAGCCTGGGCTAGTCTGAGAGGGAAAAGCTGAGAGCTGTTAAAGGGAGAAAGGAAAGGAAGAGAGTCTTCCTCAGCAGGGGAGATGGGGCAGTTTGTGACCAGACACCAGCAGGGGAGGACAGGACACAGCTCCTCCTGTCCTGCAGTGGAAAATTCTGGAGGCTGCCTCTAAAATTTCCTATCAAGCCAAAGGCAAGCACAGGAACAAAGAGGAACAAAGAGGAACAAAGCATGTTCCATTCATAACGAATAGCATAAATAATCCGAGGACACCCCCTGGAAGCGCTGCTGGAGCTGCCATGGGAGCTTTCTGCAGGCGGAGGCTTCCACTTGTCTTTCCATGAATGAGCTTCGTTCCCACGCAGGCTTCTTCACATGCGGGGTAACAGTGCTACCACATCCTAGAAGCAGTTTGCTCCTGGTTATTTTCCTAGAGCACCCCGCTGATCTTGTTCCCAGGCCCCCACTTCACTGTGAAGAGTCAAGAGCAAACATGACCCAGAGCTGGAGTGGGAGGACGTGAGACAAGCGCGCTAGTGATGGGGAAGAAAGGCCTGAGTTCCCGTGCAGAGCCGCTTCTCAGCGAGTGTGCACGGCACGTGCAGGTTTATTCTGTGATCACTTAGAAGCTGTTTGACTGTGGAAGTGGGATTCTGAACCTTCTTTTTTTTTTAATTTTTTATTATTATTATTTATTCAACTGTGAGCATGTGCGTGTGTATGTGTGCATGTGTCTGTAGAACCACGGACGAACTCGCGAACCACCATGGACGCCTCCACCTCCTTCAGCCCCGGGATTCACAGGCTCCGCCCTACCAGGACCAGAAGCGCAGGCCGCCCCCGCTTCCGCCTGGCGTCTATACGTGGGATCTGGGATCCGAACTGAGGACCTTCCGCCTGCAAGGCAGAGGCTTAACCCCTGAGCAACCTCTCCAGCCCCCTGAACCTTCTTTTTTTTTTTTTTTATTATTATTTATTCAACTGTCGCATGTGCGTGTGTATGTGCGCGTGCGTGTGTGTGTCTCTGTGTGTGTAGAACCACGGACGAATTCGGGAACCACCATGGACGCCTCCACCTCCTTCCGCCCCGAGATTCACAGGCTCCGCCCTACCAGGACCAGAAGCGCAGGCCGCCCCCGCGTCTATACGTGGGATCTGGGATCCGAACTCAGGACCCTCCGCCTGGAAGGCGGAAGCTTAACCCTTGAGCCACCTCTCCAGCCCCTCCCCTGAACCTTCTTAAGCTAGCATCCTCCTCTCACGAAGGATCAAGAAACAAGATAATATCATGTTACCTCCCCACACCTTCTAGAGGTTCACTTTATATTTATGATTTTTTTATCTCTCAATAAACAGATGATAAATTAGGAAATTATTTTGTAATGAAGAAACTAGCTATTATCCTAAAATGATCATTATTTTTATTAAGCAATAAGGCATATTATCTAAGAATTTAAAAATGTTCCCATGTCTTTGAGCAAAAAAATTCATAAAATGTATACATCTCCAAGTATATACAGTCACACATCTATATCAGCTGCTCAGTGCTCTGTAACTTTATGAATGGAAGAGATGTTATTATTTTGTGTTTCTAAACATGAGCTGAGGGTGGCACAGGACATAAGATCACATGAGACCCCTGAAAACACACGTAGCCACCAACCAAAACAGTGACGCGTGACATTTATCTTTTGTTTTAAAGGTTTGTTTTTTGACAGGAGAGTTTTTTTATTTCCGGGAGAGGAGAAAGAAAGAGAGAGAGAGAGAGAAAGAGAGAGAGGGAGAGAGAGAAGGAAGAGCTGCCTCCCTTCAAATAGCTGTCCCAGGTGGTTTTTGCACTTATATTACAAACAAGGAATATGACAAAAAGTCAATGATAACAGTGTCTTTATTAGAAAACAGGGGTTATGGTTTAGTGTAAAGGTGGGAGAACATTCAGACAGGGATGACAGGCTAAACTATAAAGACCTGACCACCAAGTCCCATGATGTGGGATAGGCGGTGGGTTGGGAGATGTCTGCAGAAAACCCATGGAACAAATACAGGGATGATGGTGACAGACTTTCCAGTATGTTGGAAAGTTTTGTTTCATGGGATACAGGAGGCTGCCAGAAGTCCCGATGGGGTGAGGTCTGATGCTGAGGGCTCAGCTATGGGGGCTTTGACCGCACATGCTGGATCTGCTTGACCTGATCACTGTGTTCTGGACAGGGCCGCAGAGCTGCAGGGAACTGTATAAAGAAGCTACTGGCAAATGGAATGAGAGACACACTTATACCTCCATTGCTTCCAATTTTAACTATTTTCCAAAAACATAAATCACTTGTCTTAGTTTCATTCTTCAATACTGTGATAAACACATGACCCAGACACTTTAGGGACCAAGTGTTTTCTGGGAAGTCCAGATTTTATTTCAATTTGCAATTTCAGGTTACAGCCGATTATGGAATTAGAGCTGCCAGGAGAGCCCAGGGAACTGGCAAGACCATGTCTCCAGGAGGAGCAGGAAGGTGGCATTCCTTCTACCCTGGAGTCTCCCACATTCCAACAGGATCTCCCTCTGTCTTCCCACCTGCCCAGACAACAGTCTCCACGTATATCTATGGCTCTGTCTTCCCACATCACTTAGATGATCTCTGCAGGCTTGCTCAGAGGCTTACCTTAGCTAAATAGTACTTCAGGGCCAGGAGAGATGACTCAGGAATTAAGTCTGTGCCTTGAAAGTAGAAGGACCTGAGTTCAGATCCCAGATCCCTTTAAAAAAAAAAAAAATGTCAGAGGAAATGGTGGAGACATGTAATTCTAACCGTGAAAACTAGTCACTAGTCACCCTTAGGCCCTCACAGGCAAACATACTCAAATGCCCTCTCCTCACAGGCAAACATACTCAAATGCCCTCTCCTACACACACACACACACACACACACACACACTGCACATTCTGGATCTCTGTTGCCCACACTGACTCTCCTGTAAAGCATATGGCTCATGATGGATACATTCATTGATGACTGGACTGTGAGTGGGGCCTGACTCCCAGCAGTCAAAGGTCAGAGGGGAAGGTCTCTGCTGAGGACAGGCCTCCAGGAGGACAGGCCATGATGTCCCTGTACATGACCTTTCCTCACATCTCCTGACCCTTCTCTGTGTTGCAGTCAGTTCTAGAAACTTCCTGTGGCATGTACTTCCCTGGTCTCACAATCTGTCTCTCCACAGGTGGAAAAGGAGGGAGCTATGCTCAGGCTGCAGGTGAGTGTGGGGAGCAGGGTGATCCCTGAGCCCCTGGGGTACAGAGGGAGTCAGCCAGCCCTTCATTCCTCCTGCAGCCACATCTTCTCTGGGCTCTGAGTGTGGCCTGTTCTTTCTCTTCCCAGACAGGGACAGTGCACAGAGCTCTGATGTGTCTCTCAGAGCTTGTAAGGTGACACCTGAGGGTCTACATTCAGGGTTGAGTCCTGGGTGGGTCTCAGGGTCTCTTCAAATCTAGGCTCATGAGTGATGGTGGCAGCTGGGAATGTCATCTCTGCAGTGACCGCCTTGAGTGTGTTCATAGTCTCATCTTGCAGCATGAGAAGGTGGGGACCTAGAAGCACAAAGCTATGGTTTCAAGTGCCAGAGTTCTCTTGTATCAAAGGTGTCTAAATATGTCTGTGCTCCTGTGGTGGGAATGTGAAGATCTAAGGGGATCAGCCCACCATCACCTCCCAGCCCCCTGTTCTACACTGTCCTGGCTTCCCTTTCATAACCAACTTCCTCTTCTAAGAATCTGATGATTAATCCTTGACTTGAGAGGTTGGAAAGTTAAAGAAGAAATTGTAATGTGTGGATGAAATAAATGGCGGCTTTGGGAACCTTCTGGAATGTGTTGTTTTTTTAGTGTACAGCAGGTGGGGAGGAGATGTTTTTGTGAAGCATGTGTGGACAGAGCTGTGCCTGCTGGAGCTCTGTCCACGTGGGCTTTGCTGGGGTCACTCAGCACTGTCACGTCCTCGGCTCTGATCCCTGTCACAGCAGCACATGCTGCCCTCAGCCCATGGGCAGTGTCCACGTCTCCTGCAGCGTCTCTAGAGGAGGAGGCGGCTCCTGTGCTGCTGGAGGACTCTGGTCCCCTTGTTCTTCGGGTCCCCAGTGTGGCCCTAGCAGCAAGTGTTTCTCCTTCATGGTCCATGAGGCCCAGCAAGGCCCCTGTGCCTTGGACACTGTGAACTAAAGACATGAACATTACTGCTATGAGCTCCTGCCCTCTTTCCTGGACTGTCCTGGAGTCTCTTTTTTCCATATTTTAGTTACAAGCAGCATCTACCATCCAGGGCCAGGGAAAGAGGAGGGTGTTAGGGGGGATTCTGACAGCAGCATCTGCTTATACTGTGAACTGATATGATGCCAGGTTTCTTCCTTTGCGTGTTTGCAATAAGTATGCATGTGTGTCTTCATCTACTTTAACTTTTATGGTTATGTCAATGTCTCTGAATTGAACCAAGAACTTGTCAAAGGTCTAGGCTAATGAGAGAGTTAATTTGTGTTAATTTGACAATGAAAGTCTGAGCCTTTAGGCACACCTACAAAGAATTATTCAGGCAAGACACTAAGCAATCCTGTATAAGATTCTATAAATGGTGTAGAAAGACCCAACCTATACTGGTGGGACCATTGCTTGAAAAGTGAATAAGGAGAGAGCTGGTTCAGTATTTTACCTTGGAGCCATACTGGCAAGCTAGAAAGTACACCCGTTTCTCAGACATTTTCCCGGGTACTGGTGTTGGTATGAGCCAACTGCTTGTCATAATGGAAATATCAGTCATTGTTCCCCTACATCGTTTCATCCTTTGTTCCTCTTGTTCCCCTACATTGTCTGTGCCCTGTATTCATTTCAGCTGCTGAGACACACAGACAGCTCCCTGGGCGTGTCTGGTCTTTGCCTCCCAGAAGCTGTGACCCCGAGGATAGAACAAGGTCCCCAGTTGGTGTCTGTCCTGGTCAGAGGACGGATGTCAGGCGCCAACAGCCCAGAGCTGGGGATTCCCCACCTCCCCAGTTTCACTTCTGTGTCTCACAACCTTTCTCGGGACATTTCTGCCCGGACACGGATGACTCATGGCCAGGTCTCTTACCTATTGGGTGTTGACTCCAGAGAGCAGCCAATCAGCGTGGCCCGGCACCCGACTATATAAAGTGCGCGCAGCCTCCTTGCGCTTCACTCTCCCGAGTCTGCGCAATGGTGGCCCTGGCGCCGCGGACGCTGCTGCTGCTGCTGGCGGCCGCCCTGGCGCTGCCGCGGTCCGGGGCGGGTGAGCGCGGGGTCGGGAGGGAAACGGCCTCTGCGGGGAGCAGCGAGGGCCCAGGGCCGCCCGGAGTCCAGGCCGGTGCACCTGACCCCGGGTCCCGCGGGGAGAAGGCACCGGGGGCCGCGAGCAACTCCTCGGTCCGCCCTGGGTCGGGGCTCGCGTCCCCTGGGAGGAAAATGGGGTCCGGCTGGAACCGCGCCTCTCTGCAGGCTCCCACTCCATGCGGTATTTCTACACCACCGTGTCCCGCCCCGGCCTCGGGGAGCCGCGGTTCATCTCCGTGGGCTACGTGGACGACACGCAGTTCGTGCGCTTCGACAGCGACGCGGAGACGCCGAGGATGGAGCCGCGGGCGCCGTGGATGGCGCAGGAGGAGCCGGAGTACTGGGAGCGGGAGACAGAGAACATGAAGGTCTCAGCACAGACTGACCGAGTGAACCTGCAGACGCTGCTCGGCTACTACAACCAGAGCGCGGGCGGTGAGTGACCCCGGCCCGGGTGGTGGTCACGACCCTCCTCGTCCCCACGGACGGTCCGAGTCTCCCGGGAACCCACTCAGGTCCGAGGTTCTTAGACTGAGGGACCCTCGGAGACCTGGAACCCAAAAGGGCGGCGGGACCAGGACTGGGTTTCGATTTCGGTTCAGTCAGAATCCCGCGGGTGGGCGGGGCTGACGGCGGGGGCGGGGCTGACGGCGGGGGCGGGGCTGATGGCGGGGCGGGGCTGACGGCGGGGGCGGGGCTGACGGCGGGGGCGGGGCCAGGCTCTCACACCATCCAGTGGATGTCCGGCTGTGACGTGGGGCCGGACGGGCTCCTCCTCCGTGGGTACTGGCAGTTCGCCTTCGACGGCCGGGATTACATCGCCCTGAACGAGGACCTGCGCTCCTGGACCGCGGCGGACGCGGCGGCTCAGAACACCCGGCGCAAGTTGGAGGCCGCTGGTGCGGTGGAGCGCAGCAGGACCTACCTGGAGGACACGTGCGTGCCTTGGCTCCGCAAATACCTGGAGCTCGGGAAGGAGACGCTGCAGCGCGCAGGTTCGCGGGGCCGCGGGGCGACTCCTCCCTCCGCCCTTGCACAGGGCTCCTGTCTCAGGAAAACCGGGATCCGCTGGAATCCTGCGGCTGTAGGGTCGGGAGGGGAAGAGCGCGCCCGGGTTTCTCACCCAACTTCACACAGCGCCTCTCCTGAGCGTCGGGCTCTGGTCCTGACCCCCATAAACCTCGCCGCGCATGCAAAGAAAAATGGGTTATTGAGACCAAACTGCAGGGCTGCTGTGGCCAGGGCGGAGAAACAGCTGCAGCTGAGGGAGGGAATGAGGGGGTGTTCCTCGACATGTGCGCGGGGTGAAGGATGAAAGAGGGGGCGCTGCTTCCATATAGGGCAAAATGTCTTTTTCCGGACACAAGGGGCACAGCGTTAACTCTTGTCCCTGCTGCCCGCTGCCACGGGTGAGGTAGTGACTAAGGCCCACGGGATGTGCGGAGCTGTCTAAGGACTTCTGTTTTTATTTTGCTTCATTTTATTTTTTTCTGTGTATGTGTTATGGGATACACACATGGGTGTATCTGTATTTTCTTTTTTAATTAATATACTATTTATATTTTTATTACTTCATTATTACAAAGAAAAAATTTAAAACACATGAAGACGAAAATTCCAAGAAAAAATTTTTTTAATTTGTTTTTTTTAATTTTTTCAATTGTGCATGTATGTGTATGTGCGCGTGTGTGTATGTGTGTGCTGTGTATAACCACGGGCAAATTTGGGAACCACCATGGACGCCCTCACCTACTCCTTGGTACTCTGCCCGGGGATTCACAGGCTCCGCCCTACCAGGACCAGAAACGCAGGCTGCCCCCAAGAAAAAAATTTAAAGTGACACCGCTACAACTAAAAATCCAACCAGATGCGTGTATGTCCCTGTGGGCTGGGTGCACATGTGTGTGAGGGGATGTGTCTGTGGAGGCCCAAGGGTGACATCAAGAATCATTCTCCAGGCTGAAGAAGTGGCTCAGGGGTTAAGCCTCTGCCTTGCAGGAGGAAGGTCCTGAGTTCGGATCTTAGACCCCACGTATAGACGCCAGGTGGAAGCGGGGGCGGCCTGCATTTCTGGTCCTGGTGGGCGGAGCCTGTGAATCCCGCGGCAGAGTAAACAAGGAGGAGGTGGAGGCAGTCCATGGTGGTTCCCGAATTCGTCCGTCACGTGCACACACACACATACACGTGCACAATTGAATAAATAATAATAATAATAATAATAAAAAAATCGTTCTCCATCACTCTTCCACTTTATTGCTGTGAGCCGGGGTCTCTAATTAAACCAGAGCGAGCCATTAGGGCTGGTCTGGCCAGCCAGCCTGCTCTGGGGTTTCCCAGGATCCCCAATCATGTCCACTAGCACTTTCATGTGGGATCTGGGGATACAAACTCAACCATTTTGGCTTGTCAGGAAAAGGCTGTAACCCCTGAGTTACACCCCCAGCCCAGGCTAACCCTTCCCCAGGACAGCTCAGAGTCTGTCTCAAGATGGGAGGAGGGAAGATGCCTGAGGTAACAGCCTGCTGCTCCCTTCAGTCTGCAGCCCACTGTGAGTCATGGCCTCCCTCAGGCCCGGCTCTCTGCCCACACCCAGTGTCTCCAGAGTTCTGACTCTGGTGATTCTGAGTCTCCCTTTCCCCTCTCACTCAGAGAAGTGCATTTTCCCTGTGGGAGATCTGAAGTCTCCCACCCTGGAATCCATCCAGATTCTAGAAGTTTCCAAAGAATAGTTTCTAGACTCTGTCTAGGATTTGTATGGTATTTGCATCCCTTCCACAACTGAATTCTTATGTCCATTCTCTGGATGGTCACAGGATCATTACTGGGGTCCCCAGGAAGAATTCAAAATGCCTGAATTTTCCCAATTCTTCCCTCAGATCCCCCACATGCACATGTGACCCATCACCCTGGGCATGAAGGGAAGGTCACCCTGAAGTGCTGGGCCCTGGGCTTCTACCCTGCGGACATCACTCTGATCTGGCAACTGCATGGGGAGGACCTGACCCAGGACATGGAGCTTGTGGAGACCAGGCCTGCAGGGGATGGAACCTTCCAGAAGTGGGCAGCTGTGGTGGTGCCTTCCGGGGAGGAACAGCGATACACCTGCCATGTGTTGCATGAGGGGCTGCTTGAGCCCCTCACCCTGAGATGGGGTGAGGAGGGTGTGGGCACAGGAAAGCAGGGGCCTTGTGGAGACCTGGGCAGGGTCAGGGCTGAGAGCTGGGGTCAGACCCTCACTGTTCCTTCCCTTCCCAGAGCCTCCTCAGTCCACCTTCCCCACACTGGCCATTGTTGCTGTCCTGGTTCTTGCAGCTGTGGTCACTGGAGCTGTGGTGACTGTTGTCATGTGGAGGAGGAAGAGGGCAGGTAGGAAGGGAGGGTCTGAAGTTTCTCTCAGTCCCTCATAGGAGTGTATTCTAACTAATTAATGAAAAACACCACACACATACATACACATACATGTATAAACACACACACACACACTGCGCAGCCTGGGTCTGTGTGCACACTCTGACTCTCCTGTAAAGCACATGGAACATGATGGACACATTCACGATTATGACTGTGGTGGGGCCTGACTCCCAGCAGTCAGAAGTCAGAGGGGAAGGTCCCTGCTAAGGTCAGGCCTCCAGGAGGACAGTCCATGCAGCCCCTGCACTACAGCCTTTCCTCACATCTCCTGACCCTTTCCTGAATGTGCATTCAGTTCTAGAAACTTCTGTGGAATGTACCTCCCTGATCTCACAATCTGTCTCTCCACAGGTGGAAAAGGATGGAGCTATGCTCAGGCTGCAGGTGAGTGTGGGGAGCAGGGTGATCCCTGAACCCCTCGGGTACAGAGGGAGTCAGCCAGCCCGCCCATCATTCCTCCTGCAGCCACATCTTCTCTGGGCTCTGAGTGTGGCCTGTTCTTTCTCTTCCCAGACAGGGACAGTGCGCAGAGCTCTGATGAGTCTCTCACAGCTTGTAAAGGTGACACCTGAGGGCCTGAGTTCAGGGTAGGGGTCTAGGGTACAGCCTGGGTCTCAGGATCTCTTCAAATCTGGGCTCCTGAGTTATGGTGGCAGCTGGGAATGTCATCTCTGCAGTGACCGCCCTGAGTGTGTTCATGGTCTCGTCCTACAGCTTGAGACAGCTGCACCGTGGGACCCAGAGACACAGAGCTGTGGCTTCAAGTGCCAGAGTTCTCTTGTCAAAGGTGTCTAGAGATGTCTGTGCTCCTGTGGTGGAATGTGAAGATCTGAGGAGAACAGCCCACTATTGCCCACCGGCAACCTGTTCTGCACTGTCCTTGTTTCCCTTCCACAAACAACTTCCTCTTCTAAAAATCTGATGATTAATTTGTTTCAAATCCTTATCCTGAGCAGTGGTTAATTAAAGAAGTAATTATAATGTCTGCATGAAATAAATGACAGCTTTGGGAATCTTCTAGAATGTGGTTTTTTAGAGTATGGCAGGTGGAGCAGATGTTTGTGTGAAGCGTGTGTGGACAGAGCTCTGCCTGCTGGAGCTCTGTCCACATGGGCTTTGCTGGGGTCACTCAGCAGCATCACGTCCTGGGCTCTGGTCCCTGTCACAGCACCACATGCTGCCCTCAGCCCATGGGCAATGTCCACGTCTCCTGCAGCGTCTCTAGAGGAGGAGGCAGCGGCTCCTGTACTGCTGGAGGACGCTGGTCCCCTTGTCCTTTGGGTCCCAAGTGTGGCCCCAGCAGCAGGTGTTTCTCCTTCATGGTCCACGAGGCCCAGCAAGGCCCCTGCGCCCAGGAGACTGTGGACTAAAGACAAGAAGGTTCAGGCTCTGAACTGCTGTCTTGAGTCCACAATTTAGTTACAAGCAGCATCTGCAATCCAGGGCCAGGGAAGGGGGGTGTTAGAGGGATTCTGACAGCAGCATCTGCTCATGCTGTGAGCTGCTGTGATGCCGGGTTTCTAACTTTGTGTGTTTACAGTGGGTGTTCATGTGTATATCATCCACTTTCAACTTTATATTTATGCCAATGTCTCTGAATCACAATGAGCGCTTGTCAGTGAACGAAGCTTCTGTGTGATTTAATTATACAATGGAAGACTGAGCCTTTAGGCACACTTACATAGAATTATTTCAGGCAAGGCACTGAGCAAGCCTGTAAGAGATTCTATAATTGGTGTAGAAAGCCCCAGCCCTTATTGGTGGAACCATTCCTTGAAAAGTGGATGAGCTCAGGGGTTAAGCCTCTGCCTTGCAGGCGGAAGGTCCCAAGTTCGGATCCTAGACCCCACGTATAGACCTCAGGAGGAAGCGGGTGTGGCCTGCGTTTCTGGTCCTGGTAGGGCGGAGCCTGTGAATCCCAGGGCAGAGTAAACAAAGAGGGGGTGGAGGCGGTCCATGGTGGTTCCCGAATTCGCCCATGGTTCTACACACACACACATACATGCACATACACACACTCGAACAATTGAATAAATAATGATAATAAAAGTTTTAAAATTTTTTTTAAAAAAAAGAAAACTGGATGAGATGGAGAGAGCTGGTTCAGTACTGCAGCATGCAGGCAGACTGACAAGCTACAAAGTCCTCCCCCCTCTCAGGTCTTCCTTTGCTGTGGTGTGGCCAGTGCTCCTGGCTCCTGATGTACACATGAGTTCTGCTGACATCATGATGGAAATAGCCATTGTTCCTCCGCATTGTTTAGTCCTTTGTTCCTCTCTCGTTCCCCTAAATTGTCTGGATCCTGTATCATTTCAGCTGCTGAGAAGCCAGCCAGCTACCTGGGGACTCCTGGGCTTTGCCTCCTAGGAGCTGGGATTGCAGGCGGCCAGCATGCCTGACCACCTGACCATCTCTCTCATGGATTGTGGGAATGGGAGGGAGCCCCACCTCACGCAGGCCAGGTGAGGCCGTCAGTCTTCCTGTTGCTGTGACATGCAGCTCCTCACAACACGGAGCAGAGGGAGATGCATTTGGCTTTCAGGTCTGGAAGACACAGAGTCCATCATGGTGGGAACCGCATAGCAGGAGGTGAGGCTGGACAGGAGCAGGAGGCTGGCTCAGGTCGCAGCAGCCATCACCCAGACTAGGAGCCCACTGAGAGGAAGCATGGCTGCTCCAAGCCTCGAGGCCCACCCCTGTGAGGGGTCTTCTCCCAGCAAGGCTCCCCCTCCTGAAGGTGCTTAGATCTTCCCAAGTAAAGATCCAACACAGGAAGCTTTGGGGGCAAGTCACATTCAAACCAGGACACCAGGCAAGAGCTTTATCCTCTGAGCGTCTCCGGCCAGTGATGGTGGGTCCCTGCTCTGGACAGTCACCAAGTGTCCATCTGTTCTGATATCCTCAGATGCCCCTCCTTCTCTGCAGCCATCTTCCCTTTCAAAGTGACATGAGGTCTGGCCGGCAGGAAGCACCTGTCCCCTGCAGGAGCCTGAGCTCACACAGCGTCATGACCGCGGCCTCCCCTCACCTCCCTGCGGATAGCAGCTGTCACAGGCGTCCACTGCAGTATCCTGGGGGGCCTGTGGGGGTGGGCTTCCCTGAGAGCTGCAGTGCAGCTCTTTTGTTGGATTGGAAACATTCTCTCCAGGAGGTTCAAGAGACTCAGAGTGAGGGAGTTTGTGACATTGGGGAGCTGAGAAAATCCCGAGATGTGTCAGTGCCACCTCAAGGTTGTGTCAGGAGGGAACAGGGGTGAGGCGAGGAGACGCTGGGGGGCGGCTGCCCACCTGCTGGCTCCAGGGACACTGTGGGCCCCAGGGATGAAGGCTTTGCGAAGAGTCGCCCATCCTGGTGGGTTTCAGGGATGCAGGCAGTCTTCTCATCCTCCTCTTGTGAGTGACCCCTCACCATGCTCCCATGTGTAACCCCAGTGTAATTTATTTCCCCCAGCTAAACCTTTGTGGAATCATCCTTGGATATTTCCAACAGAACATTCTTCCTAAGGGAGGAATTACAAGAAAAAGACCCTGATTTGTGTGAAAGGAGGATGGGTCCAGGGAGAGCAGAGAGCTCTGAGTGTGTGCCCCAGGCGAGGGGTGCAGGGGAAGAGGACAGTCGGCCCTGGGACCCCCTCCCAGCAGCACAGCTGGAGACGTGGCACCCACAGGACAGTGGGGAGAGGGATGAGAGGGGAGCAGTCACCCTAGGCCCAGCCTTCAGCCAGAGGAAGGAAAGCCCGGGATTCCACCGGCAGGTGGTTCACGACATCACTGATGAACCAAACTTCTTGGATTGAGAAAGACTTTTATTTATTTTTTTATAAATTAGTTTTGGTTTTATTTTTAATCTTTCATAATCTCATACATGTAGACAATGCACTGTGACCATAGCTACCCCTTGGTCCCTCTGTTTCCCTAGCATGTCCACCTCATGCTTTTATGCCCTAATTTTTTAATTGGATAATATAAAATAATATGTAAGAGATAAAAAATACATTAAGGCTGTAGATAGTTATGATTGAGCTCCAATTCCATGTGGTTAAGTACATGTGATAAAGCTGAAGAAGAGCACTTTTGTCCATCTTCTGTGAGACTGAGTTCATGGCGTGAGCACATGGAGCCCCGGCCCACAGGAGCCATCCACGTAGTGGGCACACGGAGCCCCAACCCTTAAGAGATCACCCCACTTGCGAGCACACAGGAGGCCACGTACCTTGTGAGCTCACAGAGCCCCAACCCAGGGAGGCGTCCACACTGTGTGCATGTGGAGCCCGCCTCAGGAGAGGCCTTCATGTTAAAGCACACAGTTTGGGCAGGAGTGTGGTGTGTCAGGCTATGATCATTCAGCCGCCCACACGTCAGATCACTGAATGTAGAAATGGTCTCATCTCTCTGCCACATGTGCAGTGCTCTAGGGCTAGGGAGAAAGACTTTAAACAAGAAACGAAAAACCTGGAGCTTCCAAGATGGCTCAGCTGTTCAGGTGCCCAAATGTAACCCAGAGACCTGAGTTCAATCGATGGGGTCTGTTGCCATTTCTCTGCATTACTGCCAATAAACGCAGGAGCAAATGACTTATGGACAAACAAGGGGTTTAATTCTAGCTTATGATGGTTGATTAAGTTACAGTTCTCAATCTAGCTTCGCTGGAGAATCCACAGCAACACCAGGGGGCCAAAGGAACTGACCACACCATAACTGCTGAAAGGAGCAAATTTCCCTTCGCCAGACAGCGTATCTGTCCACATGTGCTGAAGCTCTCTGACTCAGCTCCCTGCATTTATCCACCCGCCCAGAGGATGAGCTCACGTACCGGGGGCTGCTTCTCCCCCCCTCCCCATGAATTAGACAATCTCCTGCAGGCTTGCTCAGGGCTTAACAACTAATTCTTCACCAATGTGCCGGGAGCAAAAGTCTTCAATTGTCAAGTTGAAACCTGTCAAGTTGACAATTGTCAAGTTGACTGTGACAGGCCCACACGTGGAAGGAAGGAACGCACTTCTGAAAGTTGTCCTCTGACCTCCACGTGTGTGCTGTGTACTGCACATGTGCACCCTCTCTCCTGTCGCTGCGCCCCTCCCCCACGACCGTCCTGGAGATGTGGCAATAGCTGGGAGAACAGCAGAAGCAGCACCTGCACAGCTTGGCGCAGGCGCCTTCACCTTCCCTGGAGAAAGCAACTTCCATGAAGCCCCAAGGTGGGGGCAGCAATCCAGTGCCAGACCCTCTTCCCCGGATGGGCCAGGAAGACCCCTCGGGTCCCACAAGCCATCAAGGCCATTGCCGCTGCTGTGGGCATCGAGCCAGAGCTGGGCAGGGAGGCACATGGCTGGAGACTGAACCCTTGTCCATGGGACATGCGGAAATCAGCCGGGTGCTGGGCTGGAAGCCTCCTGCTGGCCAATGACAACAATCCTGAAGAGGGGTGCAGGCTGCTGGGGAGAAGTAGTTCATTGTTCATTTATGCCTGCCAGGGGGCATGGGCGGATGTCCGAAGACAACTTTTGGAAGTCAGTTCTCTCCTTTCACCATGTGGGGTTCCAGGGATCAAATTCATGTCACCAGGCTGTTGAGCAGAGCACCTTACCACTGAGCCATCTCTCTGGTCAGTGGGGGAGAGTTTCTGCCAACATTCCTTTGTGGGGGCGGCGGGGGGGGGCACTGTGTGTGTGTGTGTGTGTGTGTGTGTGTGTGTGTGTGTGTGTGTGTGTCAGAGGGCACTGTGTGTCCCTGTGGAGGACCAAGGGTGCTTTGCTCAGAAGTTTCACAGGCTCTACCTTCTGGGGTCACAAACACAGGCCACCGCCATTTCTAACCAGCGATTTTCATGGAATCTGGGATCCAGGTCCTTTTGTAAAGCAGAGACTTAACCTCTGAGCCATCTCTCCAGCCCAAAACTCTTTAAAACATTTTTATTTCCTAGAGGGAAGAGACAGAAAGAGAGAAAGAGAGAGACATGCACGCCATGACCATCAAGTGGAGATCAGAGGACAGCTTGCTGAAGTCAATTCTCTCCTTTCACCAGGTGGACCTCTGAGGTTGGAATTCAGGCTGCCAGGTTTGCAGGTAGGCGCTTTACCCTCTGAGCTATCTCGCCAACCTATAGCAGCACTCTTGGCATCGATTGGTTAAGCAAATAGATTGATTGGAATATTTTTTCTTTCATATGTGTGTATGGGGTGTGTGCACGTATGTGTGTATGTGTGCTTGCAGGGGGAGGGTATACATGTGTGTGCAGGTTTATGTACACGTGTGCATTTGAGTGTATGTGTCCAGGGAGACCCAAAGGTGATATCAGGAATCATCCTTGATCATTTTCCATCTTATTGTTGTGAAATTGGGTTAAACCCAGAGCTCACCATTAGGACTAATCTGACTAGCCAGCTTGCTCTGGGGATTCCCAGGCTCCGCCTTCCAGAGCTGGAGTGACAGATGGATTGCCACACCCACCCAGGATTTTTATGTGAGATGTGAGCCTCTGAACTCAGGTCGTTCTTGAGCTGTCTCCCCAACCTGAAATGTTTTCTTTGTTCTGTGCTTGGTCCCCCCATCTGGGGCACACACATGTTTGGTCGCTATTCCAGCCTTGGTTGGGCTATCACAACTTCCCATGGACTTTTATCACAGGGCTTGTTAATACCAGTAGCCTGAGGGGCTGGAGAGATGAGTCGGCTTGCAAGTCTCTGCCTCACAAGCAGAAGGACCTGAGTTCAGATCCCGGGCTCCATGTGAAAATACTGGGCTGAAGTGGCAGCAGCCTGTAATTCTAGCCTTGGAAGACAGAGCCTGGGAAACCCCAGAGCAAAGCAATAAGGAGTTAGAGCAATCCAGGATGACACTCTTGGATCTCTGCAGGTACACACACTCAAGTGCCCTCTGACACACATGCACACCCCACGCCTGCATCCACATATGTAAAAAAATGCTGGAATCCTGAGATAAAGGAGTTGCTAATCCTTAGGGATCACTGTAACGCTGTGTAGGGAGACAGTCCTACAAAGCATGACCGAGAACTCCATCTTCCAACAACCTCTCATCGAGCTCTTCTACATGCCAGACTGCAGAAAAGCAAAGCCACTCTTCCCACGGCTGGGTAGTGTTGCTGAGACCCCCAAAACCCTGGACAAGGACAAAGAAAAAGTGCCCAGCCAGGACTTCCTGAAGCCTGGCTTAGTCCGGTCACCCAAGCCTACATGCAGTTATATGATGTTGACACAAGGTGGCGATGTACGCCCAGGTTTGCACCTGCTCTTCCATTGCCTTGCCTACAAAACAGGAGGGAGCTGGAGAGAACCCAGAGGGAGTGAAGGAGGACTTGCAGTCTTGTATGTCTCATCCATGCTCCCCAAGTGACCCTGAATTTATTCATGCATCAAGCCTGCTGTTCGGTTTATTCTTTGCCTTCCAGCACTGCCCCAGGTCGGAAGCAGGTGTTTCTCTCGATTCTGGAAATTCACACAGAACCCAAACAATGTGGATGTCACTTCCACTGTGGAGCTGTGGTCCACCTGGACCTGCAGGTCAAGTCATCCAAGCTGATTCCTGGAATCCACAGTGAAAGAAGACAGCCAACTCCCCAAAGTGTCTTCTGACCTCCATGTACATCTGCTTGTGGCACACATGAGCCTGTAAACACACACACACACACACACACACACACACACACACACACACACATACACTAATGGTAATAATAATGATAAAATGTTCTTATTTTTAAAGTATTTTTATTTGAGAGAGAGAGAGAGAATGAGTGACAGGCACGCATGCCTCTGTGTGAGTGGAGGACAGAGGGCAGCTCTTTCAGGAGTCCATTCTCTCCTTCACCATGTGGGCTTCTAGAGACTGAACTCAGATCACCAGGTTATTGAACAGGTATCTTACCTGCTGAGCTATCTTGCCAGCCCTGTGGAACGGAGGAAATATTTGGCACTCAGGCTGCAGCGTGGCTGTACTGACTGCTTGTTGAGGCAGGAAGGTATGACAAATGTTCAATTTGGTGAGGGAACGTGTAGACTTGGTTAAAGTTGTGAACAGAATGAGCTGAGAAAGTACAGAGAAGATGGATACAATTATTAAAGAGATTGGCACCCTGAAGAAAGCTGGTGTTGGCATAGGGGTGATAGTAAAAGTGGCCTAGGGCAAAACCCCACCCACAGGAAGTTCCACTTATAAAAAAAAAAAAAGGAAGTTCATTTAAAAGGAGAGAGCTATGCAAGCAACTGTTTTCTCAGACTCAGTGGCAAAGATACCCAGAAGTGATTTCAGCTGTGGTTCAAGAGACGACCCCACATCTCAAGATGGCAGGAAAATGTGGCATTGCCATTGGTAGAAGCTTCCCAGGCACGCACACCTACCCCTCCCACTCCCCGCCGTGGGACTTACAGGTCACAGGAGACTGAACCAAGATCCAGAAAGCTGCCGGGCGCCAAGCAACAGGTGGCAGGTCAGATTCTCTGCACACAGAGAAGGTGAAGTCCAAGTGCAGCGCGGACCGCACAATCAAAATGATTCCTTGTATCTCAGCAGACGCTAAACATTTTAACCGCCGGCTTCCTCAAAGAGGACCGCAGGCGTCGTGGTGCGCTGGAGCCTCGGAGACACTAGAGGGCGCGCTGAGCTCGCCGAACCCGCGAGCGATGCCGGGAGCTTGGAATCCAGCAGACCAACTTGACAAAGATGGTCAAGATGTCCTTTGCTGAACCAATTAAATTTGTTAATCATGACTTTGTCTTTTCTTTCGTTTATTTTTGTGGTGGTGTGGAGAAATAAATTCACCCCGTAGTCCAGGCCGTCCCGGTACTCACTGCTGCAGCCCAGGCCAGGCTCACTGGCCTCTTCCTCTCTGGTCCATCCCCAAACAAGGGCACAAAATGGAGACACACAAAGGGATTCTAGGCATCTTGAATTTCTCTAAAGGGATTTGACTCCCAGGTGTACATCACCACAGTTGGCTGAGATGATTCTTTTTTTTTTTTTTAGAGTTTTAAGCATTTTTTATTATTATTTATTATTTATTCAATTGTGCGAATATGCATGTGTGCGCATATGTGTATGTAAATGTGTGTGTGTAGAACCACGGGCGAATTCGGGAACCACCATGGACCGCCTCCACCTCCTCCTTGTTTACTCTGCCCCGGCATTCACAGGCTCCGCCCTACCAGAACCAGAAACGCAGGCCTCCCCTGCTTCTGTCCGGCGTCTATACGTGGGGTCAGGATCCGAACTCAGGACCTTCCGCCTGCAAGGCAGAGGCTTAACCCCTGAGCCACCTCTCCAGCCCCTGAGATGATTCTTTACTAAGTGTAAATAAATAAGTAAATGCTACATCACAGTGAGGTCCTGCTTTTGTTGATGGGAGGCGATTATATCCATGAAAACGACCAGTTCGAATACTCCCCAGGACCAGTGCATGACTCCTGCCTGTGATCACAGTCGAGGGAGGCCGAGGCTAGAGACAGGACACAGTTAGAGGCCAGCCTGGGGTAATGGGGTTTGAATGGAGTTTCAGGTCAGCCTGGATTACAGAGCGAGACCTGTGACCCCTAAGAGGAGGACTGACTGGAATACAGTTCGGCTGGAAGAGAGCTTGGACGGCGTGCACAAAACCCTGAGTTCAACTCTCCAATTCTGAGTGCACTGGTGGGAGCCTGCAACCCCAGCACCCAGCACTCAGGGGCGGAGTCAGGCGGCCAGAAGTTGAATTCTGTACCACACAGTCAGTGTAGGGCGGCCTGGGCTGCATGGGACCTTATCTAAAAGAGAGGGAGGGAGGAAGGGAAGAAGGGGGGAGGACAGAACAGAGCCGTAGAAAAGTGCCCAGGATGCCCGTAGCCAGATGGTCCTCCAGGTGGTTCCTGCTCTGATAGCACCTGCTGTCCAAGGACCGCAGCTGCACCCCAGCGCTGACCTTGTGGATGCCAATAGACCACAGAGACACAGGAGGATCTGTAGGTGGAGAGCTACGTCCACCCACAGATTGGCAAGACCGACAACTCTCTTCGGTCAGGCGATGGTCACGGGTGCTCTACCAGACAGGATGCCCCTGGCTCCGATTCAGGGAGACCCCGGGGCTCTGAGTGAGGCTCAGTGCAGAGCACTGCTTAGCATGCACTTGTCCAAGACTCTGGGTTCTGGGCTGTCAGACAACTCAGCAGGTGAGGCCCATGTTCACAAGCAGGGTGACCGAGTTTCATCCCTGGAAGCCTCCATGGTGAAGGAAAGCTGTCCTCTGATTCTTCCATACACGGTGACGTGCATGTTCTCTCTTTCTCTCTCTTTCTAAAAGATAAAAGATTCTGGGTTCTGTCCGCAGAAGTTCAAAGAAAGGGTGAGCTCAGTGACTTCTGGTTTGTCTGTTTGTTTTTTGAGGAAGGATCTAGTGACCTACTCTGGTCTTAGAATCACATGCCCGAGGCCACCGCACCTACAGGCAGCTGATTCTGGGCAGCATCATCTCCTGGTGCCCAGAGGTGTGAGACCCCAGGGACTCTGGGTCAGGGCAGCTCCTCCCTCAACTGGATCAGCTGGACTGAATATCACTCTGGGAGCCTGTGCTAGTTAGATACAGGTGCCAGCGTAACAAGCTCTGGGCACATCTGTGGAGAACTGGTAGTTAAAGCAAGCCCTGAGCAGGCCTGCAGGACACTGTCTGATTGAGGGGGGGGAACCCCCACCCAGGTGGGTGGGAACAATCTCTGGGCAGGAAGATAAGATAGGGACGTCATTCAGTAGTTCGGCATCTTTCACCACGCTTTGACAGACTTGCTGTCCTGCAAATAAGATTTGCCCCTTTCTTGGCGATCTCTGTGGATGTGGTATGTCTGGTCCCTCCCCTCCCGATGGTGTGAGCCCCCTGCCAAGTTGGACAATGAACTATACCAGAGCCAGAGCAAGAATAGAAACCGTTGCTCACTAAGCTGCTTGATCGTAATGCAGACACATTGCATCAGGGTCCTTCCAGGGAGGTGGGGATGAGCGATGGCCAAGATCTCAGGAGCACCTCGGCGGGAGGAAAGTCACCGCATACCTGCCACCAGACACGGGTCCCACTGTACCTATGGCCACAGGCACTTGGCTTCAGTCAGAAATGCAGGTGGAGCCGATCGCTTGGGACCTCAGAAGATACTCTCAGGGGACTGGAGAGATGGCTCAGGGGTTAAGACTCTGCCTTGAAAGTAGGAGATCCTGAGTTCGGATCCCAGATCCCATGTAAAAAGACCAGGCAGAGATGGCCACAGTCTGCAGTTCTGGCCCTGGAATGCAGAGCCCGGGAAATCCCAAAGCAAAGCAGAAAGGAGGTAGAAGCAATCCAGGATGATTCCCAAAGTCACCCTTGGTCCTCCACAGGGACACACACACACACACACACACACACACACTAAATAAACAAATACTTTTTTGAAAAACGTTCTCAGGATCCTAGGTTCCTCAAAGGCAACACAGGGGAGAATCCCAAGATAAGCACAGTAAGGAAAACTCATCACATAGAAGAGAAGGGAGGACTGTGCCGTGCGGCGTGGGAGAGACGCTGTACAGTGCTCCAGCAGCAGCTTCGTGAGGTCACCTGGAAGACAGGACTGATCTGCAGCTGAGGTAAAGGAGAAGGAAGCAAAGCACAAGACTTGCTCACTTTCCTGCCATTAGAAGTTTAAATTTTTTTTTTATTCATTTGTGGGGGGGGGGAAGGGGGGGAGAGAGAGAGTGAGAGAGCACACAAGTGTACGCATATTGCATGCCATGGTACATGGGTAGAGGTCAGCATATATCCTTCAGAAGTCAGTTCTGTCCTTCAACTATATGGGTTTCTGGGGATTGAACTCAAGTCGCCAGGTTTGTGAACAGGCACCTTACCCGCTGAGCTATGTCGCCAGCTCCACAAGAAGTTTTTAGTGAATGAAATGCAAGGAGACCTTCCACGGGTGTGTGAGGAGGGAACACAGCCAGGGCTGAGCCTGGGGAGCAGGGGGGGGATCCTAGCACTTGGGAGGTGGAGGCAGCATGATCAGGAGTTCATAGTGAGCTTGAGGCCAACCTGGGACACATGAGAATCTATCTATCACAAAATAATAATAATAATAATAATAATAGGGCTGGAGAGGTGGCTCAGGGGTTAAGCCTCTGCCTTGCAAGCGGAAGGTCCTGAGTTCGGATCCCAGATCCCACATATTCCGCCAGGCGGAAGCGGGGGCGGCCTGCGCTTCTGGTCCTGGTAGAGCGGAGCCTGTGAATCCCGGGGCAGAAGGAGGTGGAGGTGTCCATGGTGGTTCCCGATTCGTCCGTGGTTCTACACACACACATACACACATGCGCGTGCACACATACATACGCACACACGCACAATTGAATAAATAAAAAAAATAAATAAATAAAAAATAAAAAAATGGAGAATTCTCTACTCTGTCATTTAAAAATTACTCATTTAAAAAAATAATAATAATAATAAACCAACAACATGGACCAAGGCTCAGACCCAGAGTAATCCTGCCTCAGTCTCTTCAATGTCAGTATTACAGTGTGTACCACCCTGGGAAGCTCTAAATACTTTTTTTCTTTTCTGAGACAGGGTCTCATATAGTCCAGACTGACCTTTAATTTGCTGTGTAGTCAAAGACAGTCTTGAACTCCTGGTCTTTCTGCCTCCGCATTCTGGGAGCTGGGATTACAAGAATGTGCCACGCTGCTTGGTTTATATGGGGCTGGGAACGGAACCGAGGGCCTTGTGCAAGCCAGGGAAGTATCTAAAACTGAGCAGTGTCCCGGATTTCTTGTTTTGTTTTGTTTATTCTAATTTGTTTGAGAGAAAGACTGAGATGGAGACAGATACTAGGGGAGAGAGAGAGAGAGAGAGAGAACACACATGTATGCCGTGGCACATGGGTGGAGACCAGGGGACAAGTTTCAGAAGTCAGTTCTCTCCATGCACCATAAGGACCTCTGAGGACGGCGCTCGCAGAGCACTAGATCTGGAGGGTGTGAGACTGAAATGCCTGAGCCCCAGAACTTCTAGATCTCTAAACAGGAAGACAGAGGCGCTCTCCACCTCCTGAAATACCTGGAATTCACTTCTCCTCAGATAAAAATAGGGCTCCACCGCCAGGCACAGGCCCGGCTAAGCCCCCCTGTGACCCACCCCCTGCCCCTGCAGCCACTGCTCCCTCCCAGCAGGTGTGTTGATCCTGCCAACATTGTGGCCTGAATGCCACCCGCTAGCTCTACACCCCTGGCAGCAGCTGACCCTCCCAAGCCAGCTGTCCTCTGGGAATCAGAGGTCACGCTTCTTGCTCCACATGGAGATTAACTGAGGACGTTGCTCATGGACCCTCACAGCTAAGGTACAGACAGGCATTTCTGAGTTCTAACTCAGGAAATGTGGTTTTCTTTTAAAGCTTGCCTCTCCTTTGTTTTCTCTCTTAAATTCCAAAAGAATTATCTTAAGAGTTTCCTTCTGGGAGGGTGGGTAAAAAGATTAAAGGAGATGAGCTGGGATTTGGCAGAAAATTTGCCTAACATTAGCTAAATTCCTCTCCTGCACCTCCTACACACACACACACACACACACACACACACACACACACACACACGCACGCACACGCACATGCACACACACACATGTATGCATACACACGCATGCATGCACATACGCATGCACACACTAAATGACGTAGCTTCATGGTGTAGCTCAGCAGTGCAGGGCATGCTTCACACACATCAGACTCTGGGTACTGCAAGGAAAAAGAGAAACCACACATAGTGCCAACAAGCGACAGCCAGAGAGGGAAAGCGCTTGTCACCCAAGTTTGAGTTTGATTTGCCTGAACCCGTGTTTAGGTGTAAGAAGAAAACCTACTGTACGAAATTGGTCTCTGACCTTCTCTCTTTTTTTTTTTTTATTTTGGGGTGGGGGTGGGAGAGACCTTCTCTCTTAAATAAATTTTAAAAATACTTTTATTTGGACTGAGAAGAGGGTTCAGTGGGTAAAATCTTTGCCTCTCAAGTGAAAGGACCTGAGTTCAGATCCCCACATTCCACATAAAATGCTGGGTAGGTGTAGCTGCCCCTGCCTATAATTCTGGCCTTGGAAGACAGAGCCTGGAAATCCGCAGAACAAACTAGCTAGCCCGACTAGCTATATGCTGTCTCTGGGTTTAATTAGAGACATGACTCAAAACAATAAAGCTAAGAGTGTTGGATGATTGCTGATAACATCTTTGAGCCTCCATAGGCACACACACACACACACACACACACACACACACACACACACACACGCAAAACCATGTACACATGCAATACTCCGTGTACACATACATGAAAGAAAAAAATATTTACTTATTTAAGGAAGAGAAAGCATACGCACAGGTAGAGGTCAGAGAACAACCTTTGTAAGTCAGTTCTCTTCCCCATGTGAACTTCCAGGGATGGAATTCAGATCACCAAGTTTTAAGATACCTTAACTGTGGAGCTATCTGGCTGATCCAATAATTTTAAAGATAAAATGAGCTTCAAGAACATGCAGATGCTGTTGGAGGGTATATGGTCACGATAGCACAAGGAGTACTTACTAGGCCTGCGATTATTTGCTTGATGGGAAAAAAAAAGTTTTCTTTTGTCTTGTTTTGCTTTTTAACAGCCAGCTATTGTAGTCCAAGCTTCAAACTCCATATGTAACTGAGGATGACTTTGAACTCTCGCTCCACCTTCCATGTCTGCACCCCTGCTCCTGGCTCCCTGGCTTCCTGTGCCTCCTGCCTCTACCCAGTTCACCTGGGCCAGAAGCTCCTTGGGATGACCGCGGGGTCCAGCTCTGGCACCCTGGGGCTCCTGCACTTGGCCCTGTTCCCAGCATTTCGAGAAAGGTGGGAGTCTCCAGGCGCTCGCTCAGGATGGCTGCTGAGGAGAAAGAAATAGTGGAGAAGAGAGTCTTGCCTGCAGTTTCCATGAGGAAGAAAGGCTGTTGTGAGTGTTTTCTCTCTCTTTTTATTCCCCTTAATTTTTTAAAAAAAATTACTTATTTTATGTGTGTGTGCGCATGTGTGTGTGTGTGTGTATCAGAGGGTGCTGTATGTCCCTGTGGGGGCCCAAAGGTTATTGTGGGAATCTTCCAGGATTGCTTCTACCTCCTTCTTGCTTCGCTCTGGAATTTCCCAGGCTCTGCCCACTAGGGCTGGAAGTGCAGGCTGCCACCATTTCTGCCTGGCATTTTTACATGGGACCTAGGATCGGAACTCGGGACCTTCTGCAGAGTCTTAACCCCTGAGCCATCTCTCCAGTCCATGTGTGAGTGTTTTCTAGGCCACCTAGAAAACTAGTAAATAGTGGGAAGGTAAGCCCCTGCTTCCTTGCAGGACCCCATTTTTCAAAGCCCTCCCTCCCACACTCTACACCTGTATATCCTCTGGTGCACTTTATTTTATTTTTAAAAATATTTATTTGTTTGCTTGAGATAGAGAAAGCAAAGGAGAGTGAGAGAAAGAGAGAGGGCACGTGTGCATGCCATGGCCCACAGGTATAGGTCAGAGGACAACTTTCAGATGTCAGTTCTCTCCTGCCATGTGGACTTCTAAGGGTCGAACTCCGGTCACTAAGCTTGTGGCCAGGATCTTTACTCACCGAGCCATCGTGCACGCCATTCAGTCGTCTTTAATTCAGGAGTGAAGGTGTTAGAAATTCACAGTCACACAAAGCTTTCACCAAGTCAGTGGCTCTGGGCCCTCACCTCATGGATGATTCTGAGACTGATGTCCACAGAGCACAGAGGGGTGAGTCAGAAAGCTGTTTTGTGTGTGTGTGTGTGTGTGTGTGTGTGTGTGTGTGTAAGGGCACCAAGTGTGCCTGTGGAGGCGCAAGGGTGATATTGGGAATTGCTCTTCACCTTACTGCTTTGCTCTGGGATTTCCCAGGCTCTGTCCTCCAGGGCTTGTATCTCAGGCCTCTGCCATTATCTGCCTGTCATTTTTAGGTGGACTCTGGGGAACCAAACTCAGGTTCTTTTGCTTGTAAGGTAAAGGCTTTAGCCCCCGAGCCTTCCCTCCAGCCCCAGAAAGTTCTGAGAAAGAAAGCACTCCGGGCATCTACATAGCAGGAGGCCTCAGGAAACTTGTGTCCTGCAGCTCAGCCTGGGAACTCTTTCCAGAATTTATGGTAGAAACGGGGATGAGACTTGGGGAGGTGAGTTGGGCAGTTCTGTTGGCCACCCGCTAAGTGTCCTGGTGCCCCTTGGTTTTGGTCCTGTTCTGATGTATGGTGGTCACTTAGGTCATGTGAAAGAGAAGAGCACAGTCTAGAAGCCAGGGCATAGTTAGCTTCTAACAAGAACTGAGGTCCTTGCCCCTAAACTGCCTGACCGCTAGTGTCCACCTTCTGTTCTCTCCCCCTTCCCTTCCTCTTTTTTCTCTCTCTCCTTTCCTCCCTTCTCCCTCCATTCTTTTCTATCTATCTATCTATCTATCTATCTATCTATCTATCTATCTATCTATCTATCTATCTATCTACCCACCCACCCATCTATCTTTCGCATTGTAGAGGTCAGAGGCCAACTTTCAGGAGTCAGGTCTCTCCTTTTACCCTGCAGGTTCCAGGAATCAAACCAGGTCTTTAGGCTTGTTGCAGTCGCCTTTTTACTTTGGCCTTCTTCTCTTTCTTTTTTTTTCCGGCCCCGCCCCCTTCTTCTCTTTCTTTTGCTTCAGATAGACTGAACCTAGAAGTTAAAATAAGCAGTTTCCCAGATCTGTTCAAACTATGGGATGGACGGTTGGCATCACAACAGCCACGCTGCCCAGCGCACCCAATTCTTTTGTTTGCCTGCTTGAGTCAGGGTTTCTTTTAACCCAGGCTGGTCTCAAGCTTGCTATGCAGCTAAGAGCGGATCTTGACCTCCCCAGATCCTTCCGCCTGCACCGCCCTAGTGCTGGGATTGCTGGCCATGCCACCACGCCCAGATTCCCTTCAGGTCTTTTGGACCACACCTGATGGTGGGGCTGGGCGTCCTCTGCCCTCCACCTGATTCCCCAGCAGAGTGTGAAAATATGGAGAGTTTTAGAGCCCTGCTGTCAAATTGGTAGGTGGGATCTGAAATTCTGGTCACTCTCTAATACCCAGAGATGAAAAGTCTGGTTGGGTGTCCTGAGAGAGCTCAGTAGATAAAGCATGTGAGTGCAAACCTGGCAGCCTGTGTTCATTCCCAGAAGCCCATGTGGTGGAAAGAAAATTGCTCTCTGACCTCCGCCCATGCACCATGGCATGCATTGAGTGGTACATCACGTCTTTCTCTCAAATAAAAAAAGACATTAGAAAAGAATAAAAAGCCAGCTGGGATGATGAGTCAGCTTGACTTCCAATCCCAGGCCCGATAGGGACAGTCAGCTCTGACCACGCTAAGGCAGGGAGAAATGTGGCTGCCCACCCAACAGAGGGGAAGACTCATGGGGAGAGCAAGCTCCACTCTGTGGGCAGCCCTGAGCACCCCAGGAGGGGACTTGCTGGGTCTCCTGACAAACTTAACTTTCCATTGAGGTCTGCACCAAAGTGTTCAGACTTCTCCAAAATGAGAAGCCCAGGCGTCCCAGAGCATTACATTGCAGTCCCCAAGCAGTAGTGGGTGTAGGGTGGGCTACAACCAGTACCTTCAGGACTGTGGGGAAGGAGTTTGCAGGTGGCCTGCTGGGGAGCTGGGTGTGGGGGGATTTCAGCCTGTCCTTCCTCCTCCGGAGGCCGACTGGTGGGCAGACAGTAGGTAAATGCATAACAAAGGTTCTGGATGGCTGTGCCCTGGGGGCGGAGGAGATGGCTAGGGAGGGGCTCCTGCCTTCCTCCTCCTTAATCTACCTGCGTCTTTGGGGCTGTTCTTGGCCACCAGTAAACACGGCTCCAGCCTACGAGAAATCTGAAATTCTCACTTGGCCAAAATGCCTACCATGTAAATAGACTGGAGCCGGGCAGGAAGTGACGCAGACCCAGAAGGAACAATATGAAACAAATTCCAAAGATTGCCGAGCTGGATGAATTGGTCTATACAGCAATCCCAGCACTAGGGCGGTGGAGGCAGAAGGATCTGGGGATGCAAAAGGACAAGCTACAAGCTTCAGGACAGCCCGGGATACATCATGAGTATAGGCCAGCCCGGCCTGTAGAGTAGAAGTCCATCTCAAAAGAAAGAAAAAAAGTGAATATCCAAAGTGGAGACAATTGACTTCCATCTGGAGGGTCCCCAAGGGACACCCAGAAGGCAGACATCCTTCTGCCCCAGCT
Source organism: Typhlomys cinereus (assembly GCA_023101885.1). NCBI lineage: Eukaryota > Metazoa > Chordata > Mammalia > Rodentia > Platacanthomyidae > Typhlomys > Typhlomys cinereus. The sequence continues at coordinate 978,157 of JALPQD010000427.1, forward strand.
ACCAGCCTCTTGGGAGGGCTGAGCTTGGGTCTACAGAGGTCAGCATTCAGAATCAGAACTCTGGCCTCGCCGTCTATGTTGTTGTTGAAGCAGACAGACAAACATCATCCCGCACAGACGGGCTCTCCCAGGGCCATTCTCTTGCAAACAGAACCAAGTGCTAGGCTGGCAGGCCAGAAGACCAGCAGCCCGGGCCCTAAGGATCAACCCAGGGGGAATCTGAGCACTGGTTTCCTGCACCCCTCCTCCAAATCCCCACCTCCGAGGAGGCTTTCGGCCAGCCAGCTCCCCTAAACAAAAGCATCCCCTGCCACCTGGGGGGTTGGGGGAGGGGTGGGCAGCGAGGAGTCTCTCAAGGACAGGGAGCGGGTTACCCGGGTCTTAACTGGAGCCCATCTGAGGCTCAGTCTTGGAGGAGACCAGGGAGGAGCTCTGATGGGGTGCCTGTGAGGGGAGCGGGTTGGGGGGGTTGGGGAGCAGGAAGTTGTCCCCAGGGGAGCCATCCAGGCCCATTCAAGGGTTGAGCACTTGTTTAGGGTTAGAGCTGCCCCCTCTGGGGACCGGGATTGTCCAGCCAAGGCCATTGTCCTGTCCCTTCCCCCCCAGTCCCTCCCAGGCCTCTTTGAACCTGAAGTCAGATATTTCTTTTCCTCTACACACCTCCTACCCTTTGGGCTTCTCTACCCAGGAACCAGCTGGAGGCCTGGGGGGGGTGGGGAGGGAAGACCAGGCCTTCAAGTGCTTGAGGTGTGGCGGCTTTAACCACAGGGACCTGGGCTTGCTGTTCGATCTCGTGATGGGGTCTCTGATGGGATTGCCTGTTGCCTTTGGACGTAGGTTGAAGAACGCCTGGACCTCTAAGGAGAAGAGTGTGTGTGTAAGGGGAGGGATCCACCTGGATGAAGAGATGGTGGAGACCCAGGGCTGTGGGATAGAATGTGATCTCATCCCACCCAAGCCCCAGGAGCTGGGAACCTGGCACAAGGCAGCAGGGGAACTCGGTCTGGCCAGTGTCTAGATGAGATGATCTGTGAATCTGGATGGGTGGGCAAGTCCTTGGAGGAGTGGGGGCGTGGCTCCAGATATACTTTGAAAATGGATGCTCAGTATACGTTTGAGGAATTCAGAGTGTGATGTTTCGGGAAAGAAGGCCAAACACTAGGCCCTGGAAGAACATGGAGGTGTGGAAGGGATTCCAGTCGGCTCTGAGGTACATACATAGCCAGAGCGGCAGGTGGGGGCTGAAAATGAGTCCACCACCACCCCCAATCCTGCACTTGGGGCTGCCCAGTGAGATGTCCCCAGCTCTTAACCCTTCCAGAGACACCAAGACTACCCTCAAGCAAACACCTTCAGCCTCAGTTTCTCCCACCCCCACCTCCTGCCCTCCACCCACCCCGGGGGCGGGGCCAGAGGTCAAGGCTAGTGGGTGGGATTGGGGAGGGAGGGAGGGAGGGGGAGAGAGAGGTGTTGAGCAGTCTCTTGGTGAGCCCTGGTTTCTTCTGGCCCCCATTTGGGGTGCCCCGATTCCCCATGGCCGGGCACCTGGCTTCAGACTTCCCCTTCTCGCCCCCACCAGGTGGTGGGGGCGAAGGGTCGGGAGGGTCGGAGTCAGGTTGGGCGGACACTCGGACCTGGCTGAGTTTCCAAGGCCCTCCGGGTGGGCCAGGCGTTGGGTCAGGCTCGGAGGTGTGGGGGATTCCCCCATGCCCCCCAGCCTACGACTTTTGTGGAGGGGTGGCCTACCGTGGACCTCAAGTTGGAGTGGGCCTCGTGCCTCAGGTGGGCCTGGAGGCCCTGCCGTCCGAGGGCGAGACAGGAGCCGGGGTGGAGGGCACCACCGGGGGGGCCTCTCCCGGGCCTTGCAACCCTCAGCCTGGGGCTGTGAAGGTGGAGAAGAAAGTGGAGCCCAACCCAGAGGAGGTGAGTGGCGGGATTCGAGGTCTGGGGACCAGCCAAGGCCCAAGTGAGGGACGGGGGTGTTTGCAGGGGGCTAGGCTGGAGGCTAGGGGGATCCCCCATCACGGCAGAAAGGGAGGTGGGGTGGCTGCAGGTGCTCCTCTTGGGAGAGCCCTCAATGTGGGCACCTGAATCCTGGCGTGGGAAGCTGGTTTATATTGCCCCTTGCTGTTCTTGGGCCCGTGTCAAGCGGTCTGTTTCCCTTCCTGGGTCTGTCTGCGTGGGGCCTCACTCAGTACCAGCCCCCCAGGTTCCAGCCTCCTTGGGGTGGGGTCCTTTCTTCCACACTTCCCCTTCTCAAACTTTGATTCCTATCACACCTAGGATCTTGGCTTTAGGAAAAAGCATCGCCCGGGGGTAAAAGCGCTTATCCCAGGTTATTGTTCCTGAAAGACTTGGGCGTGACGGGTTTGCGATAGGACGAGCTCTTTGGGCTGTGTGTACCGCTGTGGAGTTTGTTTCTCTCCCAGTCAAGTTTAGAGCCTGGCCCGTCTGCCCTGCAGCCCTTTCTTTGGGTCCCCATTACATGAGAACACATCTTCCTGTTCCCGTGTAAGGAGTTGAAGGTCCCGATTGGATCAATTTCAGCCACACTTCTTGAGCTGTAAAGTTGTAAGCAAGTTCCCTCCGGGCCATCTCTGGGTGGTTCAGGAACTGCGCGCACAGTTTCCCGAGCTGCTGATGGCCACCATCTTTACCGGGGAGTCCTCTGTGCTCTAGTCCTGGGGAACAACCAGTGTCAGCAGTTAGTGGTCGAGTCAGCCAAGGTGTGAGTGAACGCCCCCGTGGGTCTAAGACCCCGGTCTCTGCAGCAGGTGCTGTGGAGTAAGGATGGCTACCATTGGGGTCCTCTTCCCCGTCCTTGGTGCTGCCCTCGACATCTACGTCGGTGACCCGGAACTCCCCGGAAAGCATTTGAAGCCTATTTCACAGGTCTTAATGGCTTAGTAACTGAGCGCTTAGGCTGAGGTTTATCTTGTTCTAAATCCCTAAAATAGGATTTGCAAAAGTTGAGAAGACTGCTTTTGGGCTTCTCAGGGGTTAGAGTCTTTGCTGAGAAGCATCCATTACCTCAAACACCTTTGTGTAGTGTCTGGGCCTGGAGCACTCTCCGCCTCGCTCCTGGAGCTGGCCCACCTTACTGGGAGACCTTAGGGCTCAGTCCCTGCCACCTCGTCCCCATCTGCCCTCCAGGTTTAGGTGCCTTTTAGACATTGGGCGACTGTCTCATTTTCTGCTTTGTGTAGGCATAGCCAGACCCGCCCCCTTATGAAGTACAATTATCCTCTTTGAATGGATGATGTCATACCTTCCCAGTACCCCAACTGTGCTGGATAGAAGGCTGCAGTCACATTCTGGCCTGATTCTCCCAGAATCCTTGTCTGCCCGGCTCCTCTGAACTCATTACACACTGCCTCACTGACACTGGTCCCCTCTACAGTCCCCAGCCCTGCCCTGGCGTCTTCTGAAGCACTTCCCGGCCTGCAGCGAGCGTTAAGGAACTTGTATTAGAGTGTGATGTTGGGGCTTTGTATAGCGCCTGGTTTATAGGTATCCTGTAAGAGTGAGGTGACGTCTGCTTGTAAACTCAGTGCTCAAGAGAGAGACAGGAGGATCTGGACTCTGAGGCCAGCTGTCCAGGAAGACCTGTCTCCAAAAAACAAATTTCAAACGTTCTGTGGCATTTTGTAGTGTGCGAGCACGTGCCAATGCACCATGCCCACCTTACTGGGAGACCTTAGGGCTCAGTCCCTCCACCTCGTCCCCATCTGCCCTCCAGGTTTGGTGCCTTTTAGACATTGGGCGACTGTAGTCTGGGGCTTCAAACTCACACCACGCCTCCTGCCTCTGCTTCCCAATGGCTGAGATCCCAGGCTTGTCCTGCCTGCGCCACTCATTTTGTTTGTCTGTGTTTTAGGGTACATGGAGTTAGCCATAGGGTACCTGGCAGGTGTCCCCACAGAGGCCGTTGCTGTTCCTCCTTCCTCACCTGTTGCTTGAGCTTGTCATCTCAGGGCAGCAGACATTGGGAAGAATCCTTGAGCAGGCATCCTGGGGCTGAGCTAACCTCAGCTGTCCCTGGGGGCTTTGGGAAGCGTTTCGAGTTCTGAGCCTCAGCCTTTGCTTTCTCCCCAGTCCCAGGACGTGAAGGCTCTGCAGAAGGACCTAGAGCAGTTTGCCAAGCTGCTGAAGCAGAAGAGGATCACACTGGGGTACACCCAGGCTGATGTGGGGCTCACCCTGGGTGTTCTCTTTGGTGGGTTTCCCAGCAACCAACACAGCTTCTGGATGCAGGAGCAAGGGGTGGGAGCCCCTGGGAGGAGGGACTGGTGGAGGCCTCAGTCTCACGGGGCTCTTTCGACTGTCTCCTCCCAGGGAAGGTGTTCAGCCAGACGACCATCTGCCGCTTCGAGGCCCTGCAGCTGAGCTTCAAGAACATGTGCAAGCTGCGGCCCCTGCTGCAGAAGTGGGTGGATGAGGCCGACAACAATGAGAACCTTCAGGAGGTGAGGGGCTGGGGGTACGCGGGCCTGGGGGGAGGGAAATCACTGGGCCTGTTGGAGACCGCACATCTCTACTGAAAACTGGGGACAGCTCCTTTCTGTCTTGGTATTTATTCATTTTTGATATTGGAGATTTGAACCCACAGTCTTGACTCACTTAGCCTCCCAGCTTAGGACAGCGGTGGGGTGTGAGATGTAGTGTGGTCCTTCCTTAAACATTAATTCCTTTGTGTGTGTGCACGAGTGACTGTGGAAGCCCAAGGGCGACCTCAGGAATCATCCTGGAGTGCTCTGCCTCTTTATTTATTGCTTTACTTTCAGGCTTCCTGGGCTCTGTCTTCCAGGGCCGGAAGTACAGGCTGCAACCCATTTCTACCCGCCATTTACATGAGATCTAGGGATCCGAACTCAGATCCTTTTGCTTGCAAGGCAAAGAATTAACCTCGAACCATCTCTCCAGTCCCTAATTCTTTTTAAATATTTTATTTATTTGAGGGGGTAGGAGAAGGTGTGTACATGTATGCCGTGGACACGGGTGAGAGGGGGTCAGGATGATACTTTCAGTGCTTTCACCATATGAGGTTTGGGGGATCAAACTCTGCTTCTTCCCAGGCTCACAAGAGGGCACCTTTGCTCTCGATCTATCTTGGCTTCACCCCTCAGTTCTGCTGGGATGCTGAGCTGCAGGTGTGTCCCACCACCTCGTTCAGGAAGTCTCTGGAGACACATCCCGTCTGCCAGCGCTCTCTTGGCATCTTGGCAGGTTGATCTTACGCACTTCCCTGTCCATGCCTCTGCCCCTTACCCAGATATGCAAAGCCGAGACCCTGGTGCAGGCCCGCAAGAGAAAGCGAACCAGTATCGAGAACCGCGTGAGGGGCAACCTGGAGAGCATGTTCCTGCAGTGCCCGAAGCCCACCCTGCAGCAGATCAGCCTCATTGCTGAGCAGCTCGGGCTGGAGAAGGACGTGAGTGTCCTGGGGACCCCCCAGCCCCCCTACTCCCCTCCCCTCCAGCCCCCTCTCTGCTCCAGGCCCGTTGGCGTTGGTCAAGATGACCACGGAGCCAGATCGGCCTCCTGAGCTACTCTCTAAAATGTTCCTTTCTGTGTCCTCCGTGCCAGGTGGTCCGAGTGTGGTTCTGTAACCGGCGTCAGAAGGGCAAGCGTTCCAACAGTGACTATCCCCAGCGAGAGGATTTTGAGGCTGCGGGGTCCCCTTTCCCAGGGGCACCTGTACCTTTTCCTCTGCCTCCAGGGCCCCATTTTGGTGCCCCAGGTTACGGGAGTCCCCACTTCACCACACTGTACTCGCCCTTTCCTGAGGGTGAGCCCTTTCCGTCGTGCCTGTCCCTGCCCTGGGCTCCCCCATGCATTCAAACTGAGGCACCTGCCCTGCCTGGGGATGGGGATCAGAGGGAAGGGGAGCAGTCTGTGCCATCGGGGCTTTTTAGGGATCGAGTTCTTCATTTACTAAAGAATTGGAAGCGCAGAGGGTGGGGGCAGGGAGTTTGGGGAAGTGGTTGGAGGGAAGATGAAGTTATGATACTCTTCATTGTGACCCCACTTTCTCACTTTGTTTTTAATAAAGTGGCCTCGGGCACAGTAGATAGCTAATTGTCTTTGGTTTATCTTTCTTTACTAAGAGGACAGGGTTGGAGAAACCCAATGATGGGTCCTGGCTGCACACACCCCAAAACTGAGGTGCCAGATTGCTTGAAATCCCAGACTGCTCAAGGAGCAGCTGGAGTTGGAGTTTATCTGTAGAGGACATTCTAGGTGAATTTAGCACCATTATGTATTGTGTCTGCCAGCTTTTCACTTCCCCACTCTGGGAGTCCTTGAAAGTTTATTGTAAGAAACTAAGACTTGAGGTAGTGTTTCTGCCATGTTCAGGGCAGTATTATCTCACCTTGTACTTCCATGTATTTGAGAGGGGATGCACATTCACTGGGGTATGCACGTGGCGCTCAGAGGACAACTTAGAAGTCACTTCTCTTTCTACCAGGTGGGCTTCAAGCTTTGAACTCAGGTCACTGGGTTTGCACGCAGGCCTCTTGACCTGCTAAGCCCTTTTGCCCTGCCTGTGCATTTAAAAATTTATTTATTTTTTCCTAGTTTTTTACAAGCATATTGGGTACTTATCCCTGCTTGCCTTCCATCCCCCTTCCTTTCCTTCATCAGTCCATCTCACTCCCACCTTCCTACTTGGCCGCTTCTTTTTTTTTTTTTTAAATTCTTTTTATTATTATTATTTATTCAATTGTGCATGTGTGTGTGTGTGTGTGTGCGTGTGTGTGTGTGTGTGTGTGTGTGTGTGTGTGTGTGTGTGTGTGTATTTGTGTAGAACCATGGACGAATTCGGGAATCACCATGGACACCTCCACCTCCTCGTTTACTCTGTCCCGGGATTCACAGGCTCCGCCCTACCAGGACCAGAAGCGCAGGCCGCCCCTGCTTCCGCCTGGCGTCTATACGTGGGATCTGGGATCCGAACTCAGGACCTTCCGCCTGCAAGGCAGAGGCTTAACCCCTGAGCCACCTCTCCAGCCCCCTACTTGGCCGCTTCTATGGACCCAGAGTTCCCTCTGGCTTGTCTACTCTCATGGGGGTTCAGGTCTCTGTGGCATACCAAGTTGCCCCTCGGGCCACTCCACGGATGGGGGCATTTCCCTTTACTCATCCAGCTCTAGTCCCCAAGGTTCTTATATTCTTATCTCTCTTGAGTTCCTCTACAGTCTGTGTGGCATGTTGGCATGTCAATCATTAAGCAGATCTGGTAAGGACAAGTTTCTAGTTGCAGCTGCCTGTGCGTTTTTGACACCAGGGACCCGTCTAGATTTAGTAAATGACCTTATTTGTGACTCCACCTCTAGATTTTAAGGACCTTTACAGTGAGGGAGATTCCTTAATGAGTTTCAAGATCTTGAAAGGTGGGCTATGGACCCACAGGCTACAATAGTAGGTTATGTCAGGCATTTCTAGTAACTATGGGAGAGATAGACGGTTTGGTGGTGTCTTGGATTGGCACGAGGTCTGCGGAGGAGGATCTTGAACATCATCTCTGGTTATATTTACTGGACCAGGTCAACATCTGCTGTGCCTGGCTTACTGGATGGTCTCTTGGTGATGCTAGTAAACCTCCTCAAAGCCTAACTAGCTACTGAAGGTAAGTGATATTTAACCAGAAAACTTGATTTTTTTTTCTTCTACTTCAAGGTCAATCCACATAACTTAACATCTCCAACAGACTATTTTTTAATTGTCTGACCTACTCTCTCCCTAAAGTATCGCTTCATTCTTAATTTTGTGTGTGGGGGTGTGCAGAGGGCACGTGACTGTGGAAGCTCAAGGACGGTTCTGTCTCCTCGTTGCTTTGCTCTGGGGTTTTCCACATAGGCTGCAGCCATTTCCACCAGGGTTTTTTTTTTTTTTTTCTTGCGTTGCGTGCCTGTGTATCAGAGGGCACTATGTGTACCTGTGGAGGCCCAAGGGTGATTTCAGGAGTCATCCTGGATTCCTTCTACCTCCTTTTTGCTTTGCTTTGGGGTTTCCCAGTGCCTTCCAGAGCTGAAGTGCAGGCTGTCAACATTTCTGTCTGGTACATGATCCAGAATCCAAATTTCAGTCCTTTCTCTTAGGAGGAAGAGTTTTAACCTCTGAGCCATCTCTCCAGCCTCAGGCTCCATTCCTTAATCCTTACCACAGCTAGTCCCCATGGCTTGCCAAAGGAGGCTTCTTTAAACAGGAAGAGCAAACGCCAACACAGGTATAGGTGAAGTAGTTTGTTCTTTATTGGAAATAAAGCAAGGTTCTGAGAAGCAAGGTCACAGCAGCAGGGTGGCCAGCTGTTCTGCTTCCCAGGTGTTTGGAGCTAAGGGTGCGGCCCATGGTAGAAATCTGGCTGGCACACTGGCATTAGTAAAACACATTCAGAGTCTCCTTACATCTACACAGACTCTAGAGGATGAGCAGTCCAGCCACAAGGTTCTACACCTCGAAAGTGGGTCCAACTCGCTGGTGATTCTGGAGGCGGCAGCATCTTGGGCAGGCGGCTAATCCTCCTTCATCTTGGCACTTGGCATTGAGGGGTCCCAGCCCTGGGTGTGTCCATAGCAGAGGGTCTTTCCCTCAGTCATTTCCTCCTGTGAAGAGAAGGAGGCATCTCTTTAAGACCCAATTGTACCCCACTATGTCTGACCCTGGTCCAGAGGGGCCATGTGCGTCTGCTGATCCAGAGGCCTTAGGTCTGGCTGCCAACGTGCCCATCTTCCCTGGATATTGGGAGTCGGCCTCCCTGAAGCCTGGACGTTACAGCAACACAGGCCGTAGGGCACCAGATGACACAACCTCACTGAACCCCGGGTCAGCTGCCCAGAGTCCCCACCCCCTGCTGCAGAGGCGCCTGGGTGCTGCCACTGAGATCTGAAGGAAATAGGCAAACACCAGAGCCACGGAAAACCAGAAGGCCTGCTCCTAGCAGGGACAGGGGGTCCGGAAACTCCCCCTTTAGCACTAGAAGGGGCAGGAAAGTAGGTGTTTGGGGTGAGGAAGGTAATAATACACCACAGAACACCTTGTCTTCAGACCAGGAATACGTTTGAGATCATCTTGAGCTATATAGAAAGACTGTCAAAAGTATAAAAAAAAAAACAAACCCAGATCTGTGGCCCGCGCCTATAATTCTAGCACCCAGGAGGCCAAGGCAAGAGGGTTGCCATGAGCTCAAGACCAGTCAGGGCTGCATAATGGCATCCTGTTATTTAAAAAAAGGGGGTGTTCTGAGTTGACATTTACTTTTTGTGCTTGCAGGTGTGTGTGTGTGTGTATCAGCAATCACCCTGTTTCTACCTCCTATCTGCTTTGGAGTTTCCCAGGCTCTGCCTCCCAGGACTGGAAGTACAAGCAGACCACTGCCATTTCCCCCTGGTGTTTTTATGTGAGATCTGAAATCCGAACTCAGGATCTTCTGCTTTGGAGGCAGAGGTTTAACCCCTGAACTATCTCTGGCCCTTTCTTTTTTTTTTTTTACTTATCAATGAATATTTTGAGTGTCTTAATTTGAGAGGAGGCATACGCATGCATGCTACGGCTCACTGGTGGAGGTCAGAGACAACTTTTGGAAATTGGTTCTCTCCTTCCACTATGTTGGGCTTCTGGGAATAGAACTCAGGTCCCCTATTAGGCACCTGACTGCTGAGCTGTCTCTCCAGCTCTGGGCTGACATCCTTTCTCAGTGTTTTGTTTGAAGACAGGGTCTCTGCAGCTCAGGCTTGACTTTACACTTGGTAATACTGTCCTAGCTCCAACACCAAGTGGGGGGATTACAGCTCTCCCCCCCCCCCATGCTGAGAATCAGATCTTGGGCAAGTTGGAGATGCTCTCGGGCCATACCCTCGCCCCAAGATTTTTCTTTATACTCTAGTTTTAACCATTGTTGCCCCCCTAAAATCCCCTATAACTTCCACATACATCATGGGGAGAGCTGACCCAGATCTCGCCTCTGTTCTGTATTGGTCTGCGCCCCCCCCCCCACCTTCCTGGCTCTGAAAAGGAGTCAGGATGGGGAGGAACCAGAGGAGCTAACAGCGCGGGGATCTCACTCACCCAGTGGGCACCTGAGGGGCCTTCTCCAGACAGAGCTTCTTCCGGGGCTCCGTGAGGACTGACAGGGGATCCACAGGTGCCTCGCACTCATCATCCAGCTCCGCCAACACCCGGTGAACTGATTTCCTCCGGTTTCTTGGGGGTGCGGCAGGCATGGTCCCCGCCTCCTCAGATGGGGTACAGACAGGCAGGTTCTGTGGCTTCCCCCCACCCCGGGAGAAGGTGAGGGGCTGGGGCCTGAGCTTGCTGAGACTGCCGATAGAGTTGAGGATCAATGTGGCCTTTGGAGCAGGGGAGAGGCTTCTGAGGGGCCGCTGCGGTGCCCCCTGGGGGGGTAGCATGGGCTGGAAACCAGCCTCAGCTTCTCTAGACCGAGGGACGGTTATGGCAGCAAAGTCCTGTGGCTTGACCCGGACTTGTTGGAACATGAAGTAGAATTCAGAGGAGCTGGTTCCCGCAGGCCCCTCAGGGCCGAAGGTCAATAGGTCTCCATCGCTCAGCTCCAGCCTGTGGCCTTTTGGGAGCCGGACGTTATTGACCAGCGTCCCTGTTGGGAGACACACAGTGATGAGGATAGAAACAAGCGGTCCTTTGGGGTACAGGATAGGCTGCTGACATTCAGGGGAACATGGGAACAACACTGAATTCCTTCTTACTACCTCCGCAGTATTCCAGGATGAGACAACAGTCCTGGCAGCTGGGCACATCCTTGGATTCTCTGTGGATGGCCCCTCCCTGGCTGTGCTCAGGGCCGCTCCAACTCAAAGACCACCCTGCTCTACCACTCAGAAGCTAGGTTACTTTCATCTATCTACTGTGTGTGTGTGGGGGGGTGTTGTGCACCCCCCCCACAGAATCCTGCCACCTTATTCCTTGGACAGTGTCTCTCACTGAAGCTAGGCTGGGAGCCAGCAAGCCCCAGAGAGTTTCCTGTAACCCTCCGCCTACACACATACACACACATATTAAGATTCCAGGCACCTGTGCAGCCATCCTTGGCCTTTAACATGCGTGCCAGGGACTTGAACTCAGGTTTTTATGCTATGCTGCAAACTTTTACCCAGTGAACCAATTCTATAGCCCTTTCCTTTGTGAATTTTATGATGACTAACACCAGGAATCTCTTATACCTGAAACTGCTGTGAGGTTCAAGTTTGGTTTTTTTTGGTTGGCCTGCGCTTCTATGTAGACCAGGCTAGCCTTGAACACAGAGATCTGCCTGCTGCTGCCTTCCATCTGCTGGGTTTCTAGGTATGTGCCACCATGCTGGCTTCTTTACTGTCTTGGGCACCCCTGTGATGCTGCTGACCCGATGTGCCCAGCAGGTTAACTTCCTGAGGCTGCTAGTGCCTGATTTTGTTCTCCTACAAACGCAGTATCAGTGCAGTCTGTATTCATCGCCTAGCTCATGATAAACAGTAAGCACTTACTCTTGGCTACCACAGGCACGTGCCCACAACAGTGCCCCAGATCAAACTTCACCAACCCTTGTGTCTGACCTAAGGAGACTTAAGACTGGAGAGGGGAAGGCAGAAGTGAACAGTGAATCCCTGCCTTCTGAGGCTGAGGCACACACCTGGATCACAGAGACCTTCTTTATACCTGCCTTAACGGAGCAAGGGCATCTCCATGAAGTTGGAAACCGAGTCAAAACTGAGCCTGGTCCCAGAACCACTGTGAGGCGTGGCTGTTGGTGCCCCTCTGTCTACCTTCTAAACCTTGTTGAGCTAAACCAGACAAACAGGTTGGTGCTTGGACAGCTGACAGCACACAGTTCTTTGAGCATGGACCCTGACAGGGGCTTTGGGAGGGGGGTGGTCCTGTCCCAGAAGCCCCCTTGCTTGGCCTCGGCGCTGCTTACCTTGGCTGCTGTGGTCCTCCAGGCTGACTCTCCAGTCCTCTCCATGGCGCTCGGCGTGCAGCTCTGCGTGGATCCCGGAGATGAGGCCTGGCTCTTGCTGGGGCCGCAGGGCCACATCACACAGGTCGGCCCTGCCGCCCAAGCGATAGGTGCATCCTGCCCCGGTGGGCGGGTGGAAGGTGTAGAGATCACCGCCCCTACCGCCCCCTATGCGCAGCAGCTGGAAGCAGGGCAGCATGGGGGGTGCCCCTCTGCTCTTCTTCTTCAGCAGTCATTCACCTTTCCCACGCCCGGGGTCATGCACCTGTGGCTCCAGGTCAGTTCCGTGGGATGTAAACAGGTTTGGGGTTAGCAATGCAATGTCCGGAGCCTGAGCAGCCAGTACACGCGAGGCAAAACTCTAAAAGATTCCCAGGAAGGGTTCGGTGCAACGCAAAACACGTAGGAAGACGTCCCGTGCCACCTCAGTTGAGTCGGACCCTTGGGCCGCCAAGCATCCGTTGTCTTCCACCATCTGTGAAAAGCAAAGATTTAGCAGCGCCTGGGTGTGTGCGGATGGGAGGTGCGGGGGCTTGGGGTGGTCTTGCTATGCATCGCATAGTCTCAGTGAAATTTGGTGATGAGAAACTTGCTTACCCAAGTAGAGCATCCCTCCCGACCGTCCCGTTCTTCTGGACAAGCCCTCACTCATTAGATTGGACCCCCAAGGAAAGCGAACCCACTGTCACCCCCAAATAATGGGGCTGACGGGTATGCTCCAACCTAGCGGGATTCGCCCCTGCCTCCCGGCTCCTCCGGGTGGGGTGCACACCGGGAACGGAGCTCCGCTCGACCCCGGCGGGCACACCCGGCCTCCTCCCCGCAGACCGAGTCCGGCTCCGTGCCCCCGCGCAGCGGCGTCTCGGGTGGTCTGTCGTCCAGGATTTCCTTCGACCGCGCCCGCGCCGCGGTTTGACAGCCAGGAAGCGGGGCGGGAGGGCGCGGCCTCGGCGCGCGCGCCGCCTTCGGAATTCCCGGGTTCGACTTCGCGACACCGAGCCCGTCCCCGAGCTGCTCTGATTGGTTGTCTGACTTACTCTCCTCCGCTCCATTGGACGGAACCGTGGATGGAGTTGCGGATCTCCCGCCCGCTGCCTTTTTTGATTGGCTCTCAGGTTTTCCCGGGTTCCCGAGGTAGGGAGGAGCCGACAGGGCGCGGAGTCGTCCCGATGCACTAATTGGACCCGGGCGTAGACGTCTGTGAACATGCGCACACGCAGCTCTCGGGGTCCTCCTTCCGGGGTGGGGGGTGTGGAACTTCAGAAGATCGCGCCGAGCCACCCGCCTTGCGCATGCGGAATTAGAACAGGAGGCGGGACTCGCAGTGAGGTGTGGGGGCGTGGCTAGGGGCTCAGGTCGGGGGCACCGCGCGCGGAGTAAGCGGTGTTCACGAGCAGTCGGTTGGGGGTGGGAAGGGTGTGAGAAGGGGGTGCCAGGGTGGGTGGAGGGGAAGAGGGGTGCAGGAGCCGGGAGGAGGAGCCGACGAGGTGGTCAAAACGGCCTTTATAGAGCTCGGGGTCCAATAGCGGGAAGATCCGGGGTGTCTGTGGGCGGGGACAAGGGGGGTGCAAAGCAAGTTGAGGGAAGAGGGACCAGGATGATTCTAGGACAAACTCAGGGTATACAGGAAGGGCGGTGAGCGTGAGTGTGGGCGGGAGAGGGACCCTCTGGGTGCGGTAGGACTCCGCAGAGAAGTGCCCCGGGAATGCAAGCCGAGGGGACAGCCGATAGAAACTGAGGCAGATGGCAGAGAGGGTCGGTGAGATGGCAGGAAGCTGGTTGGCGTTCTAGGGGAGCGGCCCGCCCCCCATGCGGCCGCATTTCCCTTGGGCCAGCGCTTTAGTAGGCAAGAACCAAAGCCATGGCTTGGTGCTGCCTGGACGGGCTTTCTCCAAGTCCTGCGACTTCTTGGAGAGATCTGTGGCGCCTCAGATACCCACATCGGTGTGCTTCCATTTCGCCTCCAGCCCTGAACCCCAGGATCTGCAGAAATTATAGTAGGAAGGTAGGGGCGCAGGCCCTCAGAGCACCCCTAGGCCGGCTCGTTAGACTCTCCCCCACTTCATAGTTGTTACCTGATTTTAACAGGAATCGAGTTGTGGTTTTGTTGCGGGAGAGTTGGGTGAACGTGTGTGTAACTGAAGGACTCTGGCTTTGTTTATTATAGGGCTTTCTCTTTGAAGGCAGCCTGAAAACTGAATTGGAGTCTCCTTGTTTCTCCTATTGTCCAGGGGAAGATTGGTGGCTGGAGACACAGTCTAGAACCTTCCAGTAGCGACGAGATGTTGCCACCTTCAGGTCAGCGAGGCCATGCGAGGGGACCCATGGTTGCCTCTCTTCTCTCTGAGAAACTGACCACTGACTCTTGCTGCTCCTCAGGTTTCACCCGGCTAGTTCCCCCCTCCCATTTCCAAGCTCGGCCCCTCCCGAGTCTGTCAAGAATGCCCCCTTCCTGGGCGTCGGACATTTCCCTGGTACCATCCATGGCCCATCAAGATCTCTTAGAGCAGAGGATAGACTCTCAGAGGCCTCCAGTGACCTTGTGGGATCAGGATGTTTGTGGAGATGGACTGGGGCCAAGGCAGAGAGACAGGTAGGGATCTGCTGCCACCATCTTGCTGTGACACTTCCTCACTAATGTATTTCTTATTCTTTCATGGGCCTTGGTTCTATATTTTGCTCTCTCTCTCTGTACAAGCGTATTTGTGTGTGCAGGTCAGGGGTCAAGCCTCTAGTGCTGGAGTTCCGAGTCACCCACCTCAAGTAGGTCCTGGCCAGTGAGCCCTGGGCATATCTGCCTGTCTCCCCAGTGCTGGGATTACAGCCACGCATCCCGCACCCGGCTTCTTTCTGCAGTTTCTGGAGACCAGATTCAGGTCCATCATGTGCGCACAGCACTCTGTTTATTGACTGAACCGCCTCTCCAGCCTGACTTGGAACGTGTTTTGGGGGCAGTTGTTGGTGCCCACAATGCATGAACATATTAGTGTTCTAAATCCTGGGGATGAGGAGACCAAAGAGTGATCTTCAGTTAAGTTCTCAACTAATAAGGAATTTAAAGTGTTGAAGGGAAGAGATTGGTTGGTTGCCAGAGCTCATGAATACAAACCCTGAATGACAACTAAGCTCATTCTAATGGAAAGTTGAAAAGGGCTTGGTGGGAGTCAGTCATGTTCTCTGAGAAGGTGTTTCCTGAGAAAATCTGTTCTTTCATGTATGTCTTTCCCCAGATACATTGAGGTATCATTCTGCCACCGCACGATGAAGAGTGGGTGGGGCATTAGATTGGTGTTGGGAGACATATTTTACTTCTACTTTGACTGCTATCTGGAGAGATTGTATCGAGTCATTTCCCCTAACTGACAGATTACTGAAAGGGAAAAAAAAAAAAATCCTCGCTGTGGTCAGGACCCTTACAATAACAGCAACTTACAACGCAATCCCAGCATCTGTTGTGCCAGTGTCCAAAGAGTGTCATGATTGGCAAAGTGTACTGGGTGGGTGGATGGTGGTGTACCAAATAGTCATAAAAACCTTCCCCTAAGGGCATGGGCCCGTCATCCAGCACTTGGGAGATGGAGGCAGGGGGGTCAGGTGTCAAGGCCAGTCTGGACTGTGGAGACGGTGTCTCCAAGCAGCAGCAACAAAGTCCTGTACCTAGTGCGTGATGTTACCACGTGAGATCTAGAAGCCCATGGCCTCCCCAACCCTGGCATCCCTCACTTGCCCTCAAAGCAGAATTCAGAAATCTGTCCATGCACTCAGAGCCTGGCCTCCTTACGTGGGTGTTGATGCTTAATAGCACCTCTGCCAGGGTGGAAACCTCTGGATTGATGAACCCGACACAGGCTTAGGATGACACAAATATAGAGCTGCTCCTGCCTCAGCCTCATTCCCTGCTGTCCCCCGTGTGAGCCCCTGGCCCCCTCTGGCGACACCGAGCCACATCTCCCTGGACTGTCCTGTCTGTAGGTCCCTGGAGCTGGGTACCTCGCAGGCCCTGAGCCAGCAGACCCAGCTGATCTCGCGGCAGATGCAGGAGCTGCAACGGCTGGAGAAGGAGGTGCGGACGCTGCGGGAGACGTCGCTGCAGCAGAAGATGAGGCTGGAGTCCCAGGCCATGGAGCTGGAGGCGGTCACTGCAGCGGAGAAGGCCGGCCGGGCCGAGGCAGAGGGTCTGCGAGCGGCCTTGGCCGGGGCGGAGGTGGTCCGGAAGAACCTGGAGGAGGGCAGCCAGCGGGAGCTGGAGGAGATTCAGAGGCTGCACCAGGAGCAGGTGAACATGGCCTGTTGGGGGGATGTCACCTAGGCAGCCATTTCCCAGCCAAGACCAGATGTCATGGGGGCACAGGAGCAGCAGAGGGCGCCAGTGGGCGCAGGAAGAACTACGGAGGCCGCAGGCGCCCAGTGGAGTGAAAGGAAGGAAGGGGGACTTGGTGGTTTTGGTTAGCTCAGGTGCCCCACCGCCCCTTGAGGCTTCCCTTCCAGGAGGAGGTAGTTTTATGCCCCACTTGGTGCTCGATTCATCTGGGGGCCTGGAGGGCGGTGGGGAAGGGGGCACAGACTCCCCTGGGAATGGGAAGTTTTTCAGTCTGCAGCTCAGGGCTTCGGGTTGCCACCCTTGAGGCAGGTTGGGGACTGGGTGACTAACTTGCTCCCGTGGAGGGGCTGACAACGCAGTGTGGGACATATGGTCAGCATTTCATGTGGTCATAGTGACCCGGAGGGGAGCACTAGCTGATGGGGGGGTGGGACACCTGGCCGACAGCCGCACGCAGGAGAGAAAACTGAAAGAACCAGCAGAAGCACAGGAGGTTCCTGTGTAGCGTTGGAGCTACAGGCCCTCCGACCTGTGAGGTGTTGCTAGGGAGGGTCTCTGAGGGACAGCCCTGTCGCCAAGTGGGCTCTGTTGCCATGGTCTCTAGGATAGTCGTGAGGGAGACTAGTTATGGATTATAGAATAATGTTGTAAAGCTGCCAGAATGAAAGAGAAGACTAACCGGTGCAAAGGCTGAACCGAGAAGTTGTGGAAGACGTAGCTCGTCTAGAATGTGCAAGCCCTAGAGGCAGCTTCAGCGTCATGGGAGGGAAGAAAGGGGGGGGAGGAGTGAAGGAAGACAGGATCTTAGGCAAGATTGGAAATGATATGACAGGATTTGGATTTTACAAGTCAAAGGTGTTTTTTGCTTTAATCACAAACCTGACGGGTATAGAGACAGGCTGAATTGGGAACAGGCCCTGTAGGAAGCGGGGCGGCCCCTTCTCTCATCTCGTCCATCCATCCCGTGATTCTAGCTGCTTTAGTCCTGGCACTGCCTGAGGGGTGGTGAGGAGACGCCTCCTTCCCAGAGCAGACTTCTCCAATGGTTGATGACAAGTGCATGCTGAAAAGGGGGTAACGCTAATGTCAGAAACCCATGGTCAGGAGGTACAGGCTGCCATAGGCCAGGACAGAGCAGTGGGCGAGAGGCCCTGTGGATCCCCCACACCTTGCAGAGAGGGGAACAGCACCCCTGCTGCAGGCACAGCCACTGTCGCCAGAACAAGGGGACAGCGCCACAGAGAGCCCTGAATGGGCTGGATCCTGGGCTGCATGTGCGTCTGTGTCTGTAGCACTGAGGCAGGGTCCTGCCGTGTAGCCCAGGCTGGCCTTGAGCTTGGGGCAGTCCTCCTGCCTTGGTCTCCCCCGTGCTGAGCCTGAGCACTCTGAAGGTCTGGGAGACCAGCAGGAGACAGTGTCTCTGGGCAGGACATAGTTCAACTTAGGCTGTCAACAGTCATACATGTGAAAAGACCCTACAGAACTTCTGACTATCAAGGACACCTGAGGAAAGTGGGGTGCCAAGGGTGGTCTTCATTTGCCCCTGGTTGGGTGGTCTGTTGGGTAGGCCTCTGTACTGCAAGACAGTGGAGCGCAGGCGCGCTTGCCCACTGACCTCGTCTTTCCCCACAGCTGTCCTCCTTGGCCCTGGCGCACCAGGAGGCTCTTTCCAGCCTGAGCAGCAAGGCCGAGGGCCTGGAGAAGTCTCTGGGCGGCCTGGAGACCAGGAGGACAGGCGAGGCCAGGGAGTTGGCCACAGCCGAGAAGGAGGTCGAGCTGCTGCGAACGCAGCTGAGGTCAGCAAGCAGGGCTGGCCGACAGGGCCCAAGGGTGGTGGTGTGCGGGGGTCCCGGGCTGTCCCCCGAGGACTGCCCTGTTGTACCTCAACCGTAGCAAGACCCAAGAAAAGCTGGACGCTCAAGTTGCCTTGGTTGAGAGTTTGAGGAAATACGTGGGGGAACAAGTCCCTCCCGAGGTTCACAGCCAGATGTGGGAGTCGGAGCGGCGGGAGCTGCTAGACACTGTGCAGGTTAGAGGGGTGTGGTAGGGAGGGTCGTGGGGGTCCGTTAGGGGGCAGGGGGAGGCCTTGAGGAGAGAGAGCACAGTCCGGGGGGAGAAGCTGCGCAGCGCGGGCCCCCAGCGACCCCGGTGGGGTGCCGTCCTTCTGCCGCAGCGCTTGGAGGAGGACCGAGACGGCCTGCAGGTCACGGTGGATCTGATGCAGGTGCGCGTGCAGAGCCTCACGCACATGCTCGCCCTGCAGGAGGAGGAGCTGACCAGGAAGGTAGGGTCCTCTCTCTCCCCTCCTCCGGCAGACCCCACCCTGCTGCAGGGAGGGGGGGTGCACAGGGGTGAGTGTGCTGCCCCGTCCTGTGACCTCTGCCGCTTGGGTAGCACAGGCCAAAAGATGGCGCCTCCTTCCTCCCTCAGGGGCCTCTGTCCCACCTCTTCCCACACTCAGGTTCAGCCTTCAGATGCTCTGGAGTCTGAGTTTTCTAAGAGGTGCCAGTCGCTCCTGTGCCGCTGGCGGGAGAAGGTGTTTGTGCTCATGGTGCAGCTCAAGGCTCAGGAGCTGGAGCACAGGGATGCGGCGAACCGGCTGAAGGAGCAGGTCAGGCTTGTGCACCTGCGCCTTGCGCTCTGCGGGCAGGTTTTGTTTGGTTTTGTTTTTACACGTTTTTTAAAAAATATTATTTATTTGAAAGGAGACACAGAGAATGCACGTGCGTGCCATGACACATGGGAGAGATCAGAGGACAGCAGCTTTGGGAAGTCAGTTCTCTTCCGCCATTGGGCTCCTAGATTGAGCTCAGGTGTCGAGGTTTACAAGCAGGCACCTCACCTGCTCAGCCATCTCGCCAGTCCTTTGATAAACAATTTCATTGAGTGGCTGCCATGTGCCAGGCACCGGCCTGAGCAGACGTGAAGCACGTGTTCTTGTGGGGTTGAGGTTCTAGAAAGAAGACAGACGCATGGGTACTGTCAACTGGCTGTGTGTGGTGTTGCTAAAGACACGTCTCAAAGTCGGTGCTAGAGGCTGAAGTGGGTCCAAGGATGGCCGGGGACAGCCTCTCTGAGGAGGCGACGGCAGAGCGCCTTGTGGTCGGAGGGAGAGGGGAGGAGGCTTCTCAGAACATGGACATAAGCCTTGGAAAGGAGAACTAATCTCAGAGTCCATTCTTGGGGCTCAGTCACTCATCTCCCTGCAAGGTGTCCTACACCCCTGCACCCCCTAGCCCGCTCGCCTCCCCCCAGGTCGAAGAGCTCCAGGAACAACTGGCAGTCCAGAGGCAGGAGCAGGCCATTCTGCAGCGCGCCCTGCAGGACAAAGCGGCTGAGGTGGAGGTGGAACGAATGGGAGCCAAGGTCTGAGCTCTTGGACCCAGGGAGGGTGCAGAATCCCCCAGGCAGGCGCTGAGGCCTCACACCAGGGGGCGGACACTCTGCTTTCTTCCTAATTGCCTCTCTCCAGACCCTGCAGGTGGAGCTGAGCCGCGC
Organism: Typhlomys cinereus; assembly: GCA_023101885.1. NCBI lineage: Eukaryota > Metazoa > Chordata > Mammalia > Rodentia > Platacanthomyidae > Typhlomys > Typhlomys cinereus. Next base: position 997,944 of record JALPQD010000427.1, read on the forward strand.
GCAGGAGGCCAGGCGGCAGCAGCAGCAGCAGGCAGTGTCTGTGGAGGACCAGCTGAAGATGGTGGCCAGTGTTGTGAGCAGGTGCCTGCTGTGGGGGGCGGGTACCGGGGAACTGCTACTGAAGTGGGGTGCAGGGCTGCCTTCAGACATCTGCCTTCTGGGTGTTTGTTTGGCTTCTCCCAGGGCGGCTTCTCTATGCCACACCAGTGTGGTTTCCTGTGAACTTTCTTTGTCCACCTGGGCGGGAGTGAGTGGTGTAGAGTCTGGCCCAGGCCCGTCCTCCCGAGCTAAGCAGAGCTGCTGGGAGGAGCTCTGTAGGAAGGACTGCTCAGGAATCCGGTGTGGAGATACCATCTTTCTTTTATGATTTTTTTTTTTAGGCGTGACCTGTTTAGTTGGAAAAGAAACTTCATGTATTTACTTAAAACTAGCCCTGTTTGGTTGCTGGGCACAGTCCAACATGCATGCCGGCTTTGGGAGAACTTGGCGCCTGGTGTGCAAAAAGCCTGGTTTCCTTCCCTAGCCCTGAGAAAAGAAAAAGAAAAAGAAAAAACAAAACCAAAACAAACAAACAAACAAACAAAAAAAAACAATTTAAGCTTGTGTGGAATTAGAGTAGCTGTGAAGATCTGCCCTGCAGATCCAGCCACTGCTGCTGCTCCCTCCAGACGAGAGCAAATGCACGAGGACTGGGCTTGACTTTGCTGCCAGCAGGTCACAGACACCTTTCTTGATAAGGATTTGTCACCACTAAAGGCCTTGCAGGTCGAGCACCCAGGCCTGGGGTTGCCGCTGTGCTTCTTAGCCTGAGGATGACCCAAGACCTCCTGGGAAGCCAGGTTGTGGTGCCGGGCGGCCCGGCACCTGGAGTTTCTGGTGAACACCATCTGTGCCGAGCTGCTGCTTTGTCTGGCTTGTTTTTCCTTTGGTGGAGACTGGGGCTCCCCAGGGAGGTTCCAGCCCCAGCCCCACCCCTAGGCCCTCCCTGTAGGCCTGGCTTGCTTTACCCCGGAGCCATGTGGCACAGCCACTGGGGAAGCGCATGGGCCTGTCTTCCTTGTCATGGGAACCAAATCTGTGATGTGTCGTTGTGAGCAGGTTGCAGGTCGTGAGAACAGGCCTCTCCTGAGGCTTGAAAAGGCAGACAGGTGCGAAATCTGTGTCTCCACATACAAGTAACTGAGTTCCTCACACTGAATGTGGTGGGGGCGTCCAGCCTCCCAGGCCACTGTTGCAGAGCACACCCAGGTCACCACATGCAGGAGCAGATAGGCTCTGCCGAGCGTGGTGGCAGTGTGGCGGTGTTCGTGCTCCAAAGTGAGGAGGGAGGATCAGGAGTTAATGGATAACCTCAGCTACATACTAAACTTGAGGCTATCCCGAGCTACATGACACCCTGTCTCAAAAATTCAAAAGGGAAAGACGGATGGTGAACCAGCGAGCTGTGCCCAGCCTTGCTGGCAGGAGCCGCTGGTTTTGTTTGTGTCACTTGGATGTTTTTGTGTGGTGGGCAGCAGAGCTGACTCTTCTTTATTAACCTGCCGAGGGTCTTAGATGTGCCCTGCTGGGCCACTCCAGCGCGGGGCCTTCCCCTCCCAATGGCTTCTTTGGGTTTTCCCCTGCTTCCCTCATGCGTGCATCAGCCCTTCTGAGATGGGGGAGGGTGGAGGATGAGTGGCCTGTATTCACACCCCCTCCCCAGCTCAAAGGAGAGCCTGAACAAGACCATGACCAAGGTGGACCAGGCCGTGGCCCGACTTCCCAGCCTCAGCAACCGCCTCAGCTATGCCGTCCGCAAGGTGCACAGTGTTCAGGGTAGGTAGCCGGGGGTGCCGCTGGCCTGTCTTGCAGCCTCCCCTCCCCGGGGCCTGCTGCTCCTCTTACCCTGTCTAGAGAAACTGCATCCGTGTCTTTCTGTGTTATTTTTTTCCACTCCCAGGACTCATGGCTCGAAAACTGGCCCTTGCTCAGCTGCGCCAGGAGAGGTAGGGGTGGAAGGGTGTGTGGGTGTTGCCTGCAAGAAGCCGAAACAGCGAGGGGGAGACCGGGTCAGGCAGCTGGGGGATTTTTCTGGTTCTCTTCTCTGTCCCAGCCTCCCCCCACCCCCGCCCCCGCCCCCTCGAGACATGGACCTGAGCCTCCAGCTGCAGCAGCTTCGGGAGGAGCGGGACCGCTTGGATGCAGAACTGCAGCTGAGTGCCCACCTCATCCAGCAGGAGGTGGGCCGGGCGAGGGAGCAAGGTACAGCGTGTAGGTGGACAGCTAGGGCTGGGATCTGGCCTCGGGGGCTGGGCGAGGCCTCGTGGCGTGACCGTGACTCCCCCAGGGGAGGCCGAGCGGCAGCAGCTGAGCGAGGTGGCCCAGCAGCTGGAGCAAGAGCTGCAGCGCACCCAGGAGTCCCTGGCCAGCGTGGGCCAGCAGCTGGAGGCCGCCCGCCTGGGGCAGCAGGAGAGCACCAAGGAGGCTGCCAGTCTCCGGCGGGAGCTGACCCAGCAGCAGGAGATCTACGGACAAGGTGTGGGGGGTGGTCCCATGGCGTGGCACCACCTGGCAGCGCGACAATGGGCAGAGCCGCGGTTCCTGACAACTCCACCTCACACCCTCACTCAGCTCTTCAAGAGAAGGTGGCTGAAGTGGAGACGCGGCTGCGGGAGCAGCTCTTGGAAACGGAGAGGAGGCTGAAGGAGGCTCGGAAGGAGCAGGCCAAGGCTGGTGAGCTGGGCCCGAGCTCGGACCTTCAGGAAGGAGGCCGCACTGAGACATGGACTTATTCTCCCCTTCCCATCGGAATTTGTTGGGAAGCTTTTTGTTAACAGACAGGCGTGAAGTAGCGATGGCTCAGGAGAATCTGACTCTTTAGTCATTAGTGAGGTGTCTTGATTCGTGTGAGTTGCACCACTGTTCAGCCGCGTGTTCAGCAGGGAAGCCCCATCTGACCACACCTGCACCGTACCTTTAGGAACACGAGGCATGCGCAGTGGCACACGCCTGTAATCTCAACGTGTGGGAGGAAGAGGCGGAGTCAGGTGCTTACAGCCAAGCCTGATACCCTGAGTTAGAAGGACAGAACTGACTCCTACGAGTTGTCCACTGATCTCTCCACACAACCCACGCTCTCGCCTCCCCCATGAATAACACTTTAAAAAACCACACAAGTGCTACCTTAACTTCCAGCCCCTGTTCGCTCATGTCTTTAAGGAAATGGATGGGCTGCCGCGGTGGGGACTTGGGGTCCACAAACCACAGTCTCAGTGCACCCCTACCACTGTGCGGAAGGGGCCTGAGATCCCGAGCTGGGGACCCAGTCCGACCGTGTGGGGACCACAGCCGGCTCCATTTCTCCACAGAGGTTTCTCTGCGCCAGATCCAGCGCAGAGCCACCCGGGAGAAGGAGCGGAACCAGGAGCTGAGGCGCCTGCAGGAGGAGGTCAGGAAGGAGGAGGGGCAGCGGCTGACGCGCCGCGTGGAAGAGCTGGAGAGAGACAAGAACCTCATGCTGGTGGGGACCACAGGGGGCAGGGCCCCGGCAGGGCTGGTTGGCGGGAGGAGCTGGGAGGCCCTGGTGGCGTCTAACCTCTCCTTCCCAGGCCACCTTGCAGCAGGAGGGTCTCCTCTCCCCATTACAAGCAGCAGCGGCTGTTGGTGGTCCTGCCCTCCTGCGCGGATAAGAAGTGCAGCTCGCAGCCTCTAGGATCCTTCACGCCGGGATCTCAGGCACCTACGCCCCCCACCAAGGAGCCTATGAAAGGTACAACTGACCAGCAATGGGGACCCTCCCTCAGACCCTCCGCATGCCCAAGCTGGAAGATCCTTGACTTTCTTCATTTCCTGCTGCAGCGAAGCATACCCGAGAACCCTCCTCCCCCCTCGGACTCTCTGGGTGTCTGCAGGGCCCAGGGCCTGGCTGTCACCGGGCGCCCATCCCTTGGTGTCTCCTGTCCCAGGGTCCCTGTCTCTGCTGCTGGACAATCTGCAGGGTCTGAGCGAGACCATCTCCAGAGAGGAAGCTGTGTGTCAAGGAAAGGATGAGGATACCACTCCATCCCGCTGCTGCAGCTAGAGCTGAAGCTAGAGCTGGAGGGGAAGTAGCCTGAGGTGGGCCCCTTAGGAGGAGGAGCCCCAGGAGGGTCGGATGTTGCAAGAGGGAAGGCGGGCCAACCCTCCTTCCTGTCGGTTTCGGACCCCAGCTTCCAGCACATGTGAATTCTACACTAATAAAAGTGGCTGTGGCAGAGTTCTTGCTTGGAAATGTGTCTGGGGACTCAGGTTTTCTTCCAGGAGCAGTGTCCCTACCCCCCACCCCCCTGAGCCCCCCAGTCTCACCTGTGTTCTGGACCGTGCCTCTTTCCAAACACCTTTCCTCGCTGCCGTGGAAACTGTTTTAAGATGATTTTCCTGTGGTAATACGGATGTCAGGAGCAGGACGCTGACCAGCAAGCGGTGTCAGAGCAGACGTGGGTCCAGGATCGGTCACCCTGGTGGGCTCCGTGTGTCCAGGGCCGTCCTAGTGGGTTCTGTGTGCCCAGGGCCCTGCATGCCTAAGACCACCCTGGTGTAGGCTTGTGTAGCCAGCACTTGCATTGTAATGGGAGAGACACAGGCAAGGACCTCAGGACAGTCAGTGCCAGGGAGGAAAGTAGAAGCATCGTTGTGATAGAAGCAACATGGTGGGCATCAGAGGAGGGGCAGGAGGGCCAGTGATCGGGGTGGAAGATGCTGGGCAGAGTCCATGCTGGCTGGGAGTCAGGTTCACACTGAAGCAATAGCAAGATGACCTGACCTTTGTTAAACTGACCACCCCCATTCTTTGGCTGGCCGTGGGGAGGAACAGGAGTGGGTCAGAGTCTGGGGTGGATGAGCAGGGCCAGTGGAGAGCGGAATGAAGCTCGGCACTCCAAGGCTGCCAGGAATGCCCCAGGCTGCAGGGCAGCAGACCAGATAGATGGGCAACAGTGGGGTTCCAGCTTGGGCTTTCATGGGTCTCAGACAGCTACAGCCCCCGGGGATGAAGGCCTTGAGGAAGGAGGAAAAGGCTGAGTTACCAAGGAGCTATTTCCCGAGCCTCGGGGATGACACAGCTTCCCTGCGTGGGCACGTGGGATGGGAACCAGGATATCCTCTGTCTCCTTCCGTCACCCTAGGTGGTTCCCCATGGAGTCCTTGGAGGTCACTGCTAAGGAGGTCCTCTTTGAGGCTGGGAGGGAATAAGAAGTCTGGACCTGACTGGAGAGGGGCCGGGAAAGGGAAGGGGGTACGAAGCTGGGGCGCCAGCTGACCCCACGTGGCCTGTAATTACCATGCTTCCCCACGCGGGGCTCGCTCCCATTCTGGCCTCGTGGCCACCAGATGAAAGGTGGCCGTCCCTGTGATTATGGAAATGACAGGTGGGTACTCATTGCTTTGGGGCGCGGATGGAGGAGGTATGAAGGGAAGGGTGGGGTGCCCAGGGCCTGGGTCACTGGTAGAGCTGGCAGCTGGGCCTTGGGCTGGGGGACTCAAGGAGAGACTCGGGCGGGCTCCTCAAACGGGTTTGACGAGTTCGGTTTTGATGGGTTTCCTTGTGTCACCGACCTGGCCCCTCCCCACCGAGTGGCCTCCTCCTCTCCCTCCTCCCCTATAAAGTATCTTGGGGTTCCCAGACACCCAGATTCAGAGCACCCCACCTTTGGGGGCCAGTAGACATCCATGATGCTCAACTGGAGGTTGCTGGGTGTCCTGGTCCTTTGCCTGTGTGCCGGAGGTGAGTTGGGAAGAGGCCAGGGGTGAATACGGGATGGTGGAGATGGCCAAGATGTCCCGTCCTTAGGGAGAGAGACCCCAAGAAAGAAGACGTGAAGGAAAGCACAGGAGGATCCCGGGGGACTCAGGCAGGACATTTTGGCTCCAGGTGTTTGGTTAGTTCCGGTGGGAAGGCATACAATTGAGTTCAGGGGTGCAGAGCACACAGTTGCTGAAGAGGGGTCTGTGTTACAGGCGGTGGGGTCACTAGAGGTGCAACCTGCGTGACACATGGGGCCAAAACCATCTTGGGCAGATCAGCCTGGGGGCCGTGCCAGTGGTGTTAGGTGGGTCTTACTGGGGGGTTCAGCCCAGGGGCTGGTCACGTGAGGATTGCTTCTGTATTTGGGAACTGCATGGCGTTGCTGAGGCTGTTTCTTGGCGTCGGCTCAGGCTGTGCAGCCCAGTCAGGTTCTCCTCCCAGCTGAGACTGGGCGGGGTTGTCTGGCCCGCACCACCTCTTCCCTTTCTCCTTTCTCTACAGGCATCTCAGGCAGCGACCACCACCCCTCTCCCCAATCCACAGAGACCCAGGAGGACTGAGAATCCCCCAACGTTGCCTCAGGGTCCCCCCATCCCTGGTGATCCCTGGCCAGGGGCACCCCCTCTCTTTGAGGACCCTCCACCTCCAGGCCCCAATCGCCCCTGGAGAGATCTGCCTGACACGGGTGCCTGGCCCCCTGAGCCCCCTAGCACCGATCCCCCTCAACCTCCTCGTCCTGATGACCCCTGGCCAGCAGGACCCCAGCCCCCGGAGAACCCCTGGCCCCCGGCCCCCAAGACAGGACATGGCTCTCAGGAGGAGCCGGACCTTGACCCACCCTGGGAAAGAGTACAGATAGCGGCCCCCTGAGCCTCTCAGGGCTCTGGGCCTCCGCAGAGCGCACCCAAGCCCCCTCAGCTTCCCTTTCAAGCCTTGAAAGCCCCCGAGGTTTTCGTTCCCTTCCTCGGCAGTCGTGTGAACTTGAACAGCTCCGGAGGAGTCTGCAGTGCCTTCTCTCCCCCTCAACATCCATGCTGAGCCCCCACGCCGACTCCCTTTCTTCCAGACAACATCAGGGCCCACTCCTACCTCACCCAGCCCTCCCCTGCCCTGGCCCACCTTGCCTCTTCTCTGTCTCGGGGGACATCCCTGTCCCCAAAAGTGCCACAGTGCCGGCTCTCTGCTGCCACCTGGTGGCATCAGCTGGGAACAGGCCGTGGACAATGACGGTGCTTCCAACAAAAAATAAAAGCCACGTTTCTTAACTCGGAATCGATGTCACTTCTTTACCAGTGATTGGGGTTTTGGATGTTCAGATGCTCACTCGAAGCCCTAAGCCATGGGGTTCAGGCATAGGAGTGGATAGGTGGGTTTGCAGGGGAAGGAGAGGTGGATAGAAGAAAGACATGGGATAGGGTGAGAAAGCAACCTCTAATCACAGGACCTGCAGACCCAAGTTCCCCTGGGAAGAATAAGAAAGCAAGTGATGGCTGCGGTTTTCCAAGCCCCCGGACATGCTAGAAACTCCCAGGGCATGTGGGCAGTTTCAAGAGAATCCATTTCAGATGCACCTTCCAGAAGCCTTCCAGAAGCCAGCCTTTAGGCCCAGAGCCAAGTCAGGGGGCTCTTCCGGAAACTTTGAAGAAAAGGTTGATGGGGAACCATCAGCCCTTCCCAGCCTCTAAAAGGGACACCTTTTCATTGTCAGCGTAATTGTCACGTCTGATCATAGTATTTGCAGTATTGATGAATTGTGTTTTATAATACTGGTAATGCAAACCCAGCACAGAATAAATATGTAACATCTCAGGGTCTTATGAGCCAGGCATGGGAGGGCTCACCTGTCCTCACAGCACTTGGGAGCCAGGCAGGAGGTTAGGAGTTCTAGGTCTTCCACAGCCACATGTGGGGTTTAGGGCCAGCCTGGGCTACATGAGACTCTGTCTGAAGAAAAGAAAGAAAACTCTACCTGTAGGTTACCCGTTGTGCTCTTGTGGTAACACTCATTAAAACCTCAGGTGATTCAGGTGACATTAAAACCTCAAGAGATTCGCGGGTAAAGGAGCCTGCTACGCAGCCTGACAGTGCGAGTCGGATCCCTGGAGTCCATGTGCAGGTGGAAGGAGAAGATGCACTCCTGATAGTTGACCTCTGACCTCCACACCCATGTGCCCCCCCCAGGACCCGGAGGAAGGGCGAGGGGGAGGAAGGGCTTCAGGGCAGGACCCAGAGCTTTGGCAGGGCACAGGTGCATAAAACTGCCCCTTCCTCTCCGGGACCCCAGAGCCTCCTGCCCAGCACCCCAGGACACAGTCTCTCCCTGCTGGTCCATGCACTCTCAGAATTTTCTCTCCCAGCCCCTTGTTCCTCCCCAGGGACGCCTCTGTTCCCACCACTGACCACCAACTCCTGTCTCGCTCAGGGTGATGTTGTGTGCCCAGTCTACCCACACCCGTGCACTCCTGCGGTCCCGGGCCCACCGCGTGCCACCTCTCTGGGCTGCCGGCCCAGACACACACAGAAGTTTCCTCTCAGACCCTCATCTGCTTTCCTAGTGCACTTCACCTTCACCCCATGACACACAGACTGTCTGAACTCTGTGCTACCCCTCACATGGCTCCCTGCACCCGGACTTCTCTTACCAGCTCAGTTTCCTGATCTCCAACTTCTCCCCAATCTTTTTAGCACTCTTTAGCAAGTCTTTGTTTAAGGTCTGGGAAGCTGGGATCCTCTGCTCCGCCTCACTGTGGGTGACCCCAGCACACTGTGGCTGAACACGACATGGTGCTCAGTGACCCCCCACGGTCACCACCGGCCTGCGGAAGGAGCAGGGACCCAGAGAAGATCATCGACTCTTAAGGGGGGGGCAGTTACTGGGATTTGATGCCGTCAGTGCGAACAGTTGGGCTGGTGACCCTCATTCTCTGTCTGTCTACTGTGTGTCCTTTCCCAACAGTGCCTAGACTGCGCTGTGCTTTGATGTGTGCTTCGTGAATGTGCATTTTATGAATCTATTGAAGGGCAGAGAGACTTTGTGGACCAGAGAAGAGGACGATACTGTTGCACAAGCAGACTGGAAATTACAGTGGCTCTTGGTGTCAGGCTTGGAAGAACTTTCTGAACCATTTGTGTGGCAGAGGCTGACTGGATTCCTGATCCTCTGCTTCCCCCAATCAAACGTCAGGATTACAGGCACATATGGGCGCCGCGCTTGGAAACTCAAATCAGGACGTTTTTCTCCTCTGTTAGAACTGTGCCCAAGTTAGGGAAGGACGGCTGGTGCCTGGCAGGGAGGAAGGGGGGAAGACTGTGCCTCATACTAACCCTCACACCCCCACACCCCAATCAGTGAGATGGATTTAGATCAGGTTGGGGGGACAGGGAGGGAGGGAGACAGAGAAAAGCTTGCAGGGAGCTGAGGACAGGCTTAAACCTGATCCTTCCGCCTCTGCTTCCCAAGTATTGAAGTTACAGGTGTGCCACACCAAGTCTGGCTTCAGAAAAAAAATGTTTTTCTAATTTGGGGGGGGCTGTACTAGAGATGGAGTCTAGAACCCTGGCATGCTAGGCAAGTGCTTTACTACTAAGACACGTCTCTGGTCCATCCATGATGGTTCTAGGCAAACACTGTACTCTTAGGCTGCTCTTCCCAGATCTCTCTCTCTCTCTCTCTCTCTTTCTCTCTCGTGTGTGTGTCAGAGGACACTGTGTGCCTGTGGAGGTTCAAGGGTGACTTTGGGAATCATTCTGGATTGTGTCGACCTCCTTTTTGCTTTGCTCTGGAATTTCCCAGGCTCCACCTTCCAGAGCCAGAAGTGCAGGCCGCTGCCATTCTGCCTGATGTGTTTATGATCTGAGTTCCAAACTCAAGTCCTTTTTGCTTTTGAGGAAGAGTCTTAACTCCCAAGCCATCTCTTTGGCTCTTGTGTTTTCAATATTACGGTTATGTTCATGAGAGAGATTGAAGAAAGAGAACATGCACACACATGCATGCCAAGGTAGAGATCAGAGGACACCGTTGAAGTCATTAATCTCCTTCCGTCATGTGGGCTTCTGAGAATTGAACTCAGGCCTCCAGATGTTTGATTTGGTATCTTACCCATTGAGCAATCTTTTTTATGAACGCCAGGTTCATAAAGTGCTGGGGATTGAATCCGGGGCCATCTGAGCTACACTCCCAGTCCCATCCTCCTTTTGGAAACAGGTTTGTGCCGCCCAGGCAGGCCTTGAATTCCTGGTCCTCTTGCCTCTCCATCAGGGCTGGCTGGGATGGCAGGCATGTGTCAACTTTCTCTGGCCTTAGGTTTTTGTTTTTTTTTTTTTTTTCCATACCAGAGATTGAACCTAGGTTCTACCGTTGCTAGGCCGCCACAAGCAAGTGCTTTATCAAGGTGTTACAACACCAACCTGCAGGGGGAGAAATGTTAGCAAGAGGAGTTGAGAGGAGGGTGTGTGACCTTTCTCGGAACCAGGTATCTGACAGCCCTCACTCATCCGTGAGCTTTCCCAAGCGCCTGACGGAGGAGCCTGGCTTCACTCCTGGCACCTTGGTGGTCTTCTAGTATCAGGCACAGAGGTGTTCAGTAAAGCAAATTCCTTGTCCACTTCCAAGTCAGGAAGGGGTGTAGCTGGGGTGGGCAGCCCGTCCCTATAGCCTCAGCTGCCTGGGAGATGGAGGCAGGGGGATCTGCAACCTCGAGGCCTAACTAGACAACAGAGTGAGACCCTGCTTCAAGGAAAAGGAAGGGAGGGAGGGAAAAAAGGGGGAAGGGAAAAAGAGGGAGATAAGGAGGAATGGAGGGAGGAGAGAAAGGAGACAAGGAGGGAAGCAAGGAAGAAGATAGGAAGGCAGGAAGGAGGGAGGGAAGAGAAAGGGAGGAAAGAAGGAAGGGAGAAAAAGAAGACAGGGAGGGAGGAAAGAAGGGAGGACAGAAAGAAAGAGAGAATAGGAGGAACAAAGGAAGAGGGGAGGAAGACAGAGATGAAGGGAGAGAAAGAGGAGAAGAGAACAAACAAGAGAGAACCCAGCCACTCTGGGCACTGAGAGAGGAAACTCACCTGTCCCAGGCATCGGCGCCAAGGTGAGGGTGGGTGGGACTTCTGGGCTGTGGTCCAGTCTCTGTTCCACGCAGCAGGTGGGTGAGTGGGAGCCGGGAGGTGATGAGGTAAGCAGGGGTTTCTGCTCCTATTAATAGACTTCAGGCATTGGCTCTGATCCCAGCATATTTCACTGGCAGGGAGGAGGCTGAGCGGGACTTGTGGGGAGGACAGCACAGGGAGACCATTGTGTCTGGCAGTGTCCCTTCCTCTCGGTCCACCTTGGCTCGTGTGGCGGGGACACAGTCACATCTGTGTCAATAAGGAGTCACGGCATTCAGCATAGACTGCAGAACAATAGCCACAATAGCAACGAGACGTGATGCGGAGCCAGTAAACGCTTGGCCGTGGGACGAGAAGAGGGCGCAGTAGATTCACGAGTCGTTCTAATTGTAGAAGTGAGTGTCCCAAGAAAGCATCCGCACAGCCCTGAGCCTGGGCAGGACGATGTCTTTAGACCACAGAGGAGAGATGCTTGTCGGTCCAGCTTTGAAGCTTCCAAACCACTCATTTGTTCCTTCCCCAGCCTCTTTGGAGTACGGGGTGCTGCTGACAAACACAGCAGGCAGTTTCAGTCCTTCCTGCCCTGAAAGGGCCCGTTGCCCCTGGAGGAGACAGACATATTATTGATCACAGATGGCAGTGGGGGGGGGTCAGCACCTCGGCCAGCGCCATGTTTGATCAAAGACCCTCTTTGGCATTAGCTTAGGTTCTTTCACTTTATGTTATTTTTCTCTAATCTTTTTTGTGTGTGTGCGTGGTTGTGAGGATGGATCTTAGGAATTCACACGTGCTAGGAAGGGGTCTACCATTGGCTCACGCCCTCGGCCTCCTTCATTATTATCATTGTTATTAACATGGTTCCATGTGGCCCAGGCTGAGCGTGAACTCCCTGTGTAACTAAGGAGGTAACTGCCTCCATCTCCCTGGTGCTGGGGTGACAGGTGTGTGTGTGCCGCCGTCACACCTAGTTATGTTGTGCTGGGATCCAGCTCAGGTCTCTGTGCGTGCTGAGCGAATGCTCTCGGCAAGTGAGTTATATTGGCCTTTTCATAATAATGATGATGATGACAATTATTATTATTTATATTCAGAAGAGATGGTCTTCCTATGCCGGACTCAAGAGCTCCTACTATTTCAGTCTCCTGATAGCTAGGTCAGTCTCCTGAATAGTTAGGTCTGCAGTCTGTAGGAGATTGAGAGAGAGAGAGTCAGTTCTCTCCTTCCACAATGTGGATCAAACCCAGGTCACCAGGTTTGAAGCACTTTTTTTTAAAAATTTTTTATTATTTATTCAATTGTGCATGTGTGCGTGTACGTGTGTGTGTGTGTGTGTGTGTGTGTGTGTGTGTGTGTAGAACCACGGGCAAATTTGGGAACCACCATGGACCATCTCCACCTCCTCCTTATTTACTCTGCCCTGGGATTCACAAGCTCCACCCTACCAGGACCAGAAACTCGGGTCACCTGCGCTTCCGCGAGGCATCTATACGTGGGGTCTAGGATCCGAACTTAGGACCTTCCACCTGCAAGGCGATGCTTAACCCCTGAGCCACCTCTCCAGCCCCTGAAGCACTTTGTTATCTTGCTGGTCCTTGTTTTTCTTTAGTTTGGAACAAGGTCTCACCTTGGAGCTCATGCTAGCCTGGAACTTACTGCATAGCCCAGGCTAATTTCGAATTTGTGTCCAGTCCTGCCAGGCCTCCTGAGGGATCGTCGATGTGAATCACCACACCTGGCTTTGTATTGTTTGAGATAGGGTCTTCCATGGTGCAGGCTGACTTTGAACTTCCCAATAATGGAGGATGACCTTCAACTTCTGCTCTTCCTGCCTCCACCTCCCCAGCGCTGTGTTTGCCGATGGGCAACAAAAACCACCCTATCAACAGGAGTGTTTATCTCCATTCAGTGCAGCCCAGAGGCCGGCTGGCTGCATTCCCTGGAGCTGCCACTGGGGACAACCTGGAGTCTCCTCCTCATTGTTTGCCTCCCATCCCTCCTAGCTCTGGACTTCACCCACATCCTCCTAGGCCAGTGAGCACGAGCCAGCGTCCTCTTGGTCACCGCAGTGTCCATCTAAGGCGAGCCAGGCACTGAAGTGGGGTGAAGGATCCAGAGCTTTCCGGAAAATTCTAATGCACGCTACTTGGTCATTCGTCCAAAACGACTCCTTATTGGTTCTCATTCATTATTTGTGGAATCCAGAAGTCAGGTGTGGGGCAATGACGGGGAGAAGAGCCCTCCCTCACCTACCTCCTCATGGGGGGCAGCAATGTTAAATGGGTGCATATAGATATCTGCTGCGACCCAAGTGGTGGCAAACATCAAGAACAGTAGAGTGATGTTTTGGGGGGTTGGAACTTACTTTCAAGTAGAAAAGTCATAAAAGACGATTCTGGGTCTATGACAGGCAACCCAAATCAATGAGGGCACCAGCCAGCCAGGATGTGGGACACCTTGGGAGCAGAGCAAAATCAGCCCAATGCAGGGCACAGACCACCGAATCCAGATGTCATGGTGAGATCTGCCACGTGGAAGCTGAGTGCTGGGGCGTCACACTGGCATGACTGGGAATCTGCATGTTCAGACATTTGCATGGAGCCGACTGTGACCCACTCTCTGTGGATCAGATGAGTTCTCTGGTGGTCACGCTATAGCCTTGGGGAGCACCCCCCTCATCCCCACTCACTGGTCACCTTGTATGCCAACTGATGCTCCAGGGAGAACTTGGGGACCAGAAGAGGCTGCCAGCCTGTGAGGGGTTCTTGGCCAGAAGAGAGGAGAGCAGATGGGTCCCCAGAGGTTCTGCTGCCAGGAGGTTCTGATGGATGGTTACACCTGGCTAGACGTCAGTCCTTCCAGCCTCCCTGGGGACCCTGTGAGACCAGGACAGATTGTGCAGTCACCTGCCTCTCCCCTCTGGCCTTTTTTTTTTTTTTTTTTTTTTTTTTTTTTTTGAAAGGAGATATTTTACTCCATATTATTCCATATCTTAAAATTTTTAATTATATGGATAGATTATATATTAAAACAAATAGGATTAAACTTAGTAATATGACCAGTAGTATACAATTACATAGGACCTATGAAAGAAAAATCAACTTTATGAGTTTGATCAAAAACTTCAAGACAATGCAATATATGTTGGCAGGAATCTGAAATTGTAAGCAGAAGGGCTGCTTTTCATTTAGTTCTAGCTCCTTGGCCTTTTCCCTGTAGATTTTTTCTTTTCTTTTCTTTTTTTGAGACAAGGTCTCAAATTCGCTGCATAACTAGGGCTGACCTTGAATTCCTAATCCTCCCCACTGGATCATGAGCACACGCCGCCACGCCCGGGTACCCTCGTAGACTCTTGAAAGTCTCCTAGGGCGCGGGGTGAGGCCCGGCTGGACCGCGCACGCGGGTCCTGACCGGCGGAGCGGGGTGGGGTCTGGCCTTTCTTGAATGCCCCTCTGGACAGGGAGGCAGCTGGGGCACCAATGCTGGGGGACCAGTGAAACCATCACTAGCTGCCGTGGAAAGAGCGACTGTTTAATAGCCACACTAATGGGTGGATGATGAGCATTGGTCCCACAGAAGTGAAAAAGGGGAACGTTTTGTTACTCTAAGAGCTCATCACACACACCCTCCACTACCTCATGGGGCAAGGGGGTGTGGCCACATCAGGTGTCACTCAGACAGGGTTGTGAAGTCTTGAACTTAGGGAGCCTGACAATCCTTGAGTTGACCCTGAGTTGTGTTGAAGAAACAGGTGTGAGGGGACGGGAATGGGGTACAAGCAGTCTGTTGGGTGGGGTTCTACCTGTCAATTCTTCCTTTTTGGAGACTCGAGCCTGAAGACGGATTTAGTTCTGATTCCAGTCCTTGCCCCAGGGGCCAGCTGTGATTCCCTGGGTCCCCCGGAGCGGGATCATGGGCTACAGAGAAGGTGGGGACAGGACAGGGAGTCTGAACTGGAGGAGGGAGGAATAGAGAGAAAGAAGGGGACCACAGCCCCCACCACGGAACATTCTGAGGGAGGAGTGGAGGGCAGACGCTTTGGGAGTGGTGACTCTCAGCCAAGGAGGGGGCACCCATGGAACCCCAGGGGTTTATCATAAGAGGCGCTGTCTTCTCATCCAGGATCTGATTAATGCCTGATTGGGTGGAGCAGAGTCGGCACTTCCTAGTCACAGCCTGGGGAGTGCGGCCGGCTGTGTTGATGGGAAGCGTGTTGCATCCCTTGGGAAAAAGGAAAAAATATGTGAATAATCAAGTGGAAGGCAGAGTGGCTCCGGAATCAGTCACCCCAGAGGAATGAGGGTGGGGCCAGAGAAGAAGGCATGGAGAGTCTGCTCCTAGCTACCCAGTGGAGCCCCCAGAGGCTAGACCTCAGCTGAGACCGGGCAGACTCTATGGGGTTTTCCCACATAGGAAGGTGAGGAGGGTTACCAGCTCCTGAGGAAGAGAAGAGACAACTTGTCATGCATGGTACAGTCCTGCCTTCCAGACAGAAACCCCCAGCTCTGGCCTTGCCGCTCAAGCATGAGGCCCCTAGCTCCTACATAAAGCCAGTGTGTCTACTTGTAACCTCAGTCCTGGGGGATGGGGATGGAGGTAGGTGGAGACAGGAAGAGTCCCCGGAGTTTGTTGGCCAGCCAGTCAGTGAGCTCCAGATTCAGTGAGAGAATCCGGCTCAAAAAATAAGGAGAGTGGGAAAGACTTAGACAATGTCAGCCTCTGGGTGTGTGGACGCCATGTTCACGTGTGCTGGTACTCACACACACTCATACACACATATACACATACACACATGCACACATATATACACACACATGCACACACACATACATACACACACATGCACACATATATATATACATACACACATGCACACACATATACTCACATGCACATATACATATACACACATATACACACAGACACACACATGCACACACATACATACACACATGCACACACACATACACACAATATACACATGTACACACATATACACACATGCACACACATATACACACATGCACACTACACACATATACACACATGTACACACATACACACTACACACATGTACACATATACACACTACACACATGTACACATATACACACATATACTCAGATGCACATATATACACACATACATACACACACACACACACACACCAGGTCCAGGGAAGCATCCCAGCACCTTTGGAAGCCGGGAGGACAGGCCTCAGGCCTCAGGCAGGCTTCAGGCTTCCGGTCAAGGAGGCTGCCCGCCTGCCTGCCTGTGGATGGGGGGCGGGTTCCAGGAGCAAGGCAGAGAGCAGAGCAGCGAGGAGCTGATTGTTGTCACAGGGACCCAGTTTCGCAGAACCGCCACGCGCAGACAGGTCCGTCCCTCTGAGCCACCGGGTCGTGTGTGGATGACTCAGGGCTGCCCGTCCCCACAGGAAAAACAGCTCGGAGCACATGCCCAGTGGGAGTGGGCCAGGAGAGCCGGCTTCCACCAGAGGGAAGAGGGTGTGGCCAGAGATGAGTCCACAGGGCGAGTGGGTGATGGAGGAAGAGGAGCCGGGGAGAAGGCTGTGACTGGAACTCAGGACAGAGGAGCAGAGGTGGGAGAGACCAGACCCTGAGCCCCAAGGTGCTGGGGGCTTCCCTCCACCTCTCCAGCATGGATGAGCTCCTCTCCCATCTTCCCTTTGTCCACCCCAGTTCCCTCGTCCCCCACCTGAGCCTCAGGTCTCTCAAGACCCCTCTGTGCGAGTCTTACACTAGAACCTCTGCCCCAGACTCGTAGGCCACAGGTGGGAGCCGCTGAGCAAGACGCAGCGTCACATTTAATTGTTGAGACTGCGAGAGAAGCAGGTCTCATCCGTCTGTCTTCTTCTCTGTCTGTCTTTCCCTGTCTCTGTTTGTCTTTCTTTCATCTGTTTGTCTGTCTTTGTCTCTCTCTATCTTTCCCTTGTCTGTCTGTCTGTCTTTGTCTCTGTTTCTCTGTCTTTCTCCTTCTTGGTCCCCCTCTTTTCCCTCCCCCTCCCCACAACCTCTCTACAAGAGGAACTTAGCTTCTGTGAGTGATCTCAGGGTGTCAGGAAGCTGGGGGGCCTGTCCAGGAGCTACACCACTGTCCCAGGGCAGTGTCAGCTAGCAGTGTAGTCACGGGGCCTCTGTGTGCTTGGGGGGGTCCTGCTGACCTTGGCTCGAGTCTTTTCTAAGCCTTTCACCTGTGAGCAGCTATTTGTGACCCTTATTTAGCCCGGAGGCTTCCTTGTGAAGTGGACAAGCCCTTCCTCAGCCGGAGCAGCGGGAGGCTTCTAGGGGTAGACAGCCAGTCGTTGACACCAGCTTCCTGAACTTCAATGTCCTTTAACCTGTGTTTAGATCTCCCCTCATCTCTGTGTAAGAGGCCATCCTTCCAACCACCCCACAGGTTCCTTCTCACCTGCAGGGTCCTCCCACTCCACCCGCCCCACCTTACCCAGGGCAGGGCTGCTGGCTCTTACATCATCATCCTCACAGCCCAGGGAGAGTCCTGTCTCTCCTAGAACCAAGTGTTTGCCCCTTCCCGGCTGTGAGCTGTGCTGTGGCCTCAAATGGACTGCAGCCCCCCCAGGACCAGCAGCTCTCTCCAGCACAGGAGCGCGCGCAGCACCGGAGCCGGCGTAGTGAGCGCTCTCTGTGCAAGGCAGGCGCAGACACGGCTCCTGGAGAGGACAGTGGCCCGCCTTTGTCACAGACAAAGCAGGGCCCTGGCTCTCCTGCCTGCTGGAGGCCCGTGCTTCGAATTTGGGCTTCCTTGGGATCTGTCTATCAAAGATGCTGGGCGCTCATCTTGGATGTGGACTCCAGCAGACCCACCATGGCCACAGTGGCCAGCTCCCCTCCTCTCCCCTTCCTTCCTCTCCCCTCCCCTCCCCTCCCCTCCCTTCCCTTTCCTTCCCTTTCTCTCCCCTCCCTTTCCCTCCCCTCCCCTCTTCCCTCTCTCTCCCCTCCCCCAGGGCAGGGGGTACAACTGAACACCTCTGAGGACACCGACAGCATTGACCTGTGCTGAATATACACGTGAACCAGACACAGCAAGACAACAAGCCACAATGAAGCAGATCCATCGCAATGATATAACCTAATGAAAGTTACTTAAGACTTACACATTGCTTATTTCTGGAATTTTCCATTCATTTTTTCAGAACTGACACAGAAGGAAGGGAGCCCAAAGCAAGAAGGTTCAGCACAGGAGGAAGGGAGATCATAGATAAGGGGGTTCAGCACCGAGGATGAGGCAGACAGTGCAGGTCAGGTGGGTGTTTGGAGAGCCCAGATGCGGGCAGGACAGTGGAGGATCAGGCCGAAGCCCAGGAGGCCGTGGACAGAGTGGACGGGGCAGAGCGGCAGGCGGGAGGAGAAACGTGACTGCGTAGGTGGCCGGGAGCTGGCAGGGGGCCGAGAGAGACTGCTCCTCCTCCATCCTGGCCGTCTTGGCCAAGGTGTGACTGGGGCCAGCAGGAATGCGGAGAAGAAAGCAAGACCCGCCCGGGGGAAGCTGCACTGGAGGAGTTCTGCCTTCTCCCTCCCACGTGGGGATGCCCATGCTCTCTAAACCACAGACTCCTTTCCCCGTCTTCTCCCCACCATGCCCCACCCTGCCCCAGGTCCTAACTGGGGCCTGAGAGTCTGGGGAGGCACCGGAACAGAAAGAGAAGCATCCGTCCAGCATCCCTGACGCTAATGAGGAAGCAGCGGAGAGCTGAGAACATCTGGCTCCCGTTCCCCAAGGGAGGAGCAGGCAGGAGCAGATGAGGGGTCCCACTGATGGAGCCACTGTCTACGGAGTGCACCCTAGAATTATTGTCTGATAATTTCCTGTTTGAGCTTTGAGAAACTTCCCAAAGTAGGCACCCATAAATAGTCCCATTAGGCAGAGATGTAAATCAATGACAGAGCTTTACCTACCATGTGCAGGGCCCTGGGCTCGATTCCTAGCTGAACTACACATACGCACTTACATAAACACATATGCACATGTGCAAACACATGCATCCACACACATGCGCATACACATACATTCACACCCAAAAATGTTCACACACATACATATATCCACACTTATACACACATATACATTATACACATGTATGCACATATATACATATATGCACAACACGCACATAGATATGCACATGCATACATGCATACACACTTGCACACTGGCACACAACCACACATACATGCACACACACTCTCACACACACGCACACACACTTTACAGCTAAGGAAGCTCAAGCACAGGAGGCTTGGTAGTGGCCTGAAGCCCGGGATTAGCTGGACTAAGCCCTGTCTTTGGTCTGTTTCTCTCTGACCCTTCCTGCCCTCCTCAGGGCTCCTGTTGTTGAGGCTGCTCCCCTACATCAGTTCCCTGGACCCCCTCTTCCCCATCTTCAACCCTAGATACCAGCAGGTAGTCAGGGGCCAGGCCAGACAGCGGCCAGTAGCTGCATGTGACTTTTCACATTTACTTAAATTCAAGTATTAAAGATTCAGTTTCACAGGGGGAGGACGCCAGGGCCATGTGAAGAGCTTGTGGCGTGGGGAGAGGGCTTGGGTCTCTGTGGTCTACAGATAGGAACTGGCTCAGGGCAGGGCAAAGAGAAAGCGAAGGACCAGCCCAGGGCTGGAGGGACAGAGACGCCCTTGTGAGGAGATGGAGATCTAGGAAGCAGTTAAGGCGAGCGGAGGAGGGGCTCGCCCTGGTGGGGTGTCGATGGTCTGAGGGGAGACTAGGGGGCCCTCCCTCCGATACTGATACTCCCACAATACCGGTAGCAATCAGCAGGGGTGGGGCCTAGGCCATAGCAGAAGGGAGAAGACTCCGCCTTCTTGATGAGCCTCTGCCCTTCAGGGACCTGGGAGCCTGTCTGGCCCTCCTCAATCCCACCCAGGCGTGAGTCTCTCTGCTTCCTGTTTACCTATCCAGACCAGGGAGCCAACGGACAGGCATGGCGGCCGCCACCTTCCCAATTATCCTCATCAGCCTATTGCTCACCTCCTCGCTCTGGGTCACCTCGTGGGGCAGGGGCTGAGTGGCCCGTGAGTCACTGAAGTCAGCTACGGGGGTCCTTGACTCATGACTCTCCCCAGGCTGAGTGCTGACACCCAGTCCCCCCCCCCAGGCTGTTTCTGGAGCCCCCCAGAAGGGAGTCATCAGGGAGCTGGGGTGTAGGATGTGAATGTCCAGTTTTTGGAGGGAAAGTAGCATTCAGTACTTGGACCCCAGAGTGTGGAGGGCAGATCTTCCTCCCCGAAGAGGGGGCAGAGTGAAGGGTCTCAGGAGAGCAGGCAGATGGTGCTGCAGTGGGGCGCATGCAGTGATGCGGGATTGGGGCTGGAACGGGGCTCGAAGAAAGCTGGACTATCCTCTCTGTGGAGAAGACGGAGGCTGGAAGGATGGGTGGGAGTGAGGCAGGCCAGTGGGGGAAGAGCCAGTAGACCCGAGTCCTAGTGTGAGCAGTCCCCGGGGGGTGGGCTCCCGGTTGAGCAACCATGTCCCAGGGGAGGGCAGCAGGGTAAGGTCCAGGACCCTGTGGCCTTGGGTCCTGGCAGTGTGGCCTCCTCTCCACTACTGCTGAGTAGGCAGATGTGCCAGCCGATTGCTTCAGCTCCTCTGCCACACCAACTTCCCCCAGGCAGCTCCCCATCTGGCCCTCCTCCTCCCTGCAGTGACTCCTGCCCAGAGAATGTCCAGCCCGGGCATAAAGGCCCCAGTGCCCACGAGTTTCTGTCAGTCAGGAGGCCTCACAGTTCACGATGGGCTCCTCTCGGGCACCCAGGATGGGGTGTGTGGGTGGGCACGGGCTGATGGCGCTGCTGCTGGCCAGTCTCCTCCTGCCAGGTAGGGGGCTGGGGTTCTGGGTGTGTGTGTGTGTGTGACTGTGGAGGTGGGCGCAGGAGGCTGCTGGAGAGGGTGCAGGAGAGGATCCACCAGAGATTCTGAAACTGATCTTTGAGCCCAGGAGGTGCTGCCCCCCTGTGCCTGGCCACTGCAGGCAAATGCCTGTTTCTTTGCCTCATCGATACTGAGCATCTGTGTCTGGCTCCCTTCCCAGCCCCCTCTTCCATTTTTCAGAGCTTGTTTCTGAAGCTCAATATGGGGCTCGAAACACCTAGCTGTAGCTCTGTTCTTGGTAAAAAATGCATGTGATGTGAGCTCGGGAGGGTCTCCAGGACTACGGACAGCTACTGCGCAAGTACTGGAAGCTGGAGATTTGGACAGAGCATAGGGACGGCTCATTTTAGTCTGCTTAAGTTAATCTATTTATTTGCTTTCACTGGGAATCAATGCAGGGTTGTGTGTCTGCTAAGCAGGCAGTTGTTGGCAGTGCACATCCCTGGCCCTGAGGGTCTCCTGTAACCCAGGTTGGCCTTGAACTTTTGAACTCGCTGTAGGACCCTGAACTTCAGGTCTTCTCATGTCCATCTCCTGAGGGTTGGAATTACAGGAATGTGCTGCAATATTCAGTTTAATTTGTATTTTTAAAATTATTTATGAGAGAGAGAGTATATGCGTGCTGTGGTGCACAGGTAGAGGTCAGAGGATGACTTTCAGAAGTCTGCTCTCTCCTTCCACCATATGGGCTTCTAGACTTGAACTCAGGTTACCAGAGTTGTGAGTAAGTGCCATTACTGCTGAGCTGTCTCACTGGCTCTCGAGATAGGGTCTTGCTGTACAACACAGGGTGACCTCAAACTCATGACAATTTTCAGTTGACTACTCTGAGCACTTAAATTCATCACCACAAGGACTGTGAGAGACTTGTAATTTCTACTTGACAGCTGAAGACTCTGAGGTACCGGAGTTGAGGGGCGTGGCTTCAGAGCTCAGAAGCAGGCAGGACACTGGGATTCTGTCCCGGTGGCTTGGTCACTGAGAAGGACGATGGGGCAGTATCAGGGCGGGACACACCCACAGTTTTCCTCTTGAGGAGTGGACAGGGATATTACAGAAGGTGGAGGCCGGGAGGCTGGAGAAGGTGGAGGTCAGACCGCTGGAGAATGCTCGAAGTTGAATCACAAGCTTTGTTTTGGAAAGTTATCCTGAGAGGGCCGTTCCCACGCCATCTCCATGTAGCATAAGAGGCAGGCAGAGCCAACTCTGCCTCGGTCAAGGTCTAAACTAAAAGTTCAGAGAAGGTCAGTCACTTGCTGGTGGTGTAGGGCTCTGTGGGTGCCACTCGGTTGGGACCTGAAGGGGCTGGGGTGGGCAGAGGACACTCGGGTGAGAGCTGTCCACGCTGTGAATTACAGAAGACGATCCAGGTCTGAGGGACGTTGAGACAGCGAGAGTCGGATGTGGGGCGTGGGCGGGGGTGGCAGGTGCATGTGATGGAGTTTGATAATGGTCACATGACTGGAAAGGTTTCATCCTCCTGTCTCTGGGCTGGGCCAGGAGAGCAGGGGCGGCTGGGGTGCGGTGTCTGGTCACACTAGTTACCTACAGGTTCTGAAGCAACAGATGGATGCCCCCACATCCTGGCCTCCACCCAGCTCCACCTGCGTGGTCAGTGCTGGACAGGAAGTAGGATTTCCACCCTTGACTCAGCCTGGAGCCTGAGTCTTGGAACTCAGGCGACCTCTCCAATTCTTTCTTTCCTCGCATCTATGTGCCTTTTCCTGCCTCCTCAGCCCTCCTCTCTGTTTATGGCACCGAAAGCTGAAGTCAGGACCCTGTGCACGCTAGGCAAGTGCTCTGTCACTCAGCCACCTCTTGTTCTGCTTTTTATCTATTTGGTGCCACCCAGGATCTTCCGGAGACTCTCCATTCCTTGTTTGCTCTCGGACCTGTTTGCGGTCCTGTTGGTCCCTGTGGTCCACTCTGTAGATTGTCCTTTGTGCCTTCTTCCACTTGGACTTTTCTTCCTCTGTTTGTCTTGCAAACACATGATCTCTTCCTCCTCAACCTCTGCTGTTACAATGATGACAGTCATCTTAATGCCTGTCACAGATAACAGTTCCTGTTTTTTCCACTCCTGATCTTTCTTGGGCTGCTCTTGAGAGCCGCCAGAGTGGGATGGGGTCGATGGGGACCAAAGAAGTCTGGCTCTTCCTGGTCCTTACTGACCCACCAGTCTTTTCCTCTCCAGGGACCTTGGCTAAAAGCATCGGGACCTTCTCGGATCCCTGTAAGGACCCCACCCGGATCACCTCCCCCAACGACCCCTGTCTCATCGGAAAGCCTGGCTCCCACAGTGTCAGTGGCCACGGGAGCTCGAGCAGCGCCAGCAGCCAGGGCGGCTCTGGAAGTTTTGGCAGCCAGGGCAGCTCTGGAAGTTTCGTCGGAAAGCCCGGCTCCCACAGTGTCAGTGGCTACGGGAGCTCAAGCAGCTCCAGCAGCCAGGGGGGCTCCGGCAGTTTAAGCAGCCAGGGGGTTTCCGGCAGTTCCATTTCCAGTTCCAGCGGTTCCAGCGTCTCTCAGGGCACCTCTTCAGGAACGTCGGTATTTAAGCCAGGAACTGGATACTCCCAGATCAGCTACACCTCGGGCTCCAGTTCCTCCCAGTCCGGAAGCAGCGGCTCTCGGTGGGTGAGCAGCAGCTCTCAATCCGGAAGCAGCCGCGAAGGTCCAGGGAATGGCTCCGCTCTACCCACCGACGACAACAATTCCCACTCCCAGTACGGAAGCTCCTCCTCCCAGTCGGGAAGCTCCTCCTCCCAATCTGGAGGCTCCTACAGCTACCAGAGCACTGGGATCTCCAGCAGCGCCTCCAACCTGCGCCCTTGCAGCTCCAACGTGCCCGACTCTCCCTGCAGTGGGGGGACCGTCATCAAGCACAACGGCCCCTACATCTCCGGCTCGCACACCGTATCTGGCGGGCAGAGACCCGTGGTGGTGGTGGTGGAGCAGCACGGCTCTGGCGGCCCCGGGGGGATCCAGGGCATGCCCTGCAGCAACGGGGGCCCCGCGGGCAAGCCCTGTCCCCCCATCACCTCCATACAACAGCCCAACGGCGGCTACGAGGTGGTCGGTGGCTCTGCCAACAGTTACCTGGTCCCAGGCATGACCTACAGTGGGGGTAAAATCTACCCCGTGGGTTACTTCACCAAAGAGAACCCCATCAGGGGTTCGCCAGGAGCCCCCAACTTTGCAGCTGGAGCCCCCATGTCTGAGGGAAAATACTTCTCCAGCAACCCCATCATCCCCAGTCGCAGCAACTTGGGAGGCTCCTCGACCATCGTGTTCCAGCCCGTGGGCACAGGTGGGGTGCAGCCTTGCGGCTCTGGCTCTTCCGGCTCCAAGGGGCCCTGCTCCTTCTCTGGCACCAAGGTGCAGATCACTTCCAGCAGCTCCAGTTCCTCCTATCACCCCTGCAGTGGCGTTTCCCAGGGGCCCTGCTCCGGGCCAGGCCTCGGGTCGGTGGGAGGCGGTAGCTCCTCTAGCGCCTCCTCCATCTCCGGTGGCAAGATCATCCTTCAGCCCTGCAGCCCCAAGGTCATCTCTCTGGGCCAGCCCTGCATTTCTGTTTCCTCCTCTACACTGAGCGGGGGTCCCAACGGCTTCCCTCAGCCTGACCCCTCTGCTGGTGCCAAGCCCTGCGGCCCGGGACCTGGAAGGGTGTCCTGCCGTTCCATCCGGGACATCTTGGCCCAAGTGAAGCCTCTGGGTCCCCAGTTGGCTGATCCTGAAGTTTTCTTGCCCCAAGGAGAGCCAACGGACAAGCCATGAGTCAATTTTTCACGCACGTGTACATGCATGGGCGCGGCGCGCGCGCACACACACACACACACACACTGGCCATCTCCCAGGTGGGAGGTGTCTAGGGACTCAGCACGGGGCCAGCTCTGCTTGCTGCCTGGAGTTGCTACGCTTGTCCTGTTAGACCAGTGTTCTGGCTCTCGCCACTTTGCCTCGGCTCACTCCTCGTCCTTCCAGTCACTTTCCTTGTTCTGTTTCCAATGTTTTCACCTTGTTCCACCGTGGCACATTCTCCGCCAGATCACCACCCCCTGAAACGCCCTTTGCCATTGCTTGGAGCTGGTCCTTTGACCAGCCACATCCAATCACGTTCTTGAATGGGAAGCCCCTGGAACACCCCTGGACCTGCGCAGCTGGGAGAGCAGCTCCTTTTTCTCCCTCTTGCCGACACCATCACTTCCCATTTCTCTCTACTGTGCATTCAATCATGACTCTCCCATGTTCTTCCAGGTCCCTTTCCTGCACACCTTTGCCTCCCAGGCTCGCTATCCCGCCCTCCTGGGTTGCCGCTTCTCCCAGTGCCTGGAGCTGGCCTTCTGTGTGGTTACTAGGGGTGCAGAGCCTTTGCAGACTGCCGGCTCTCTGTGGATCCTGGATTCGGCTCAATAAACAGAATAAATACGAACAGTATGTAGACTTCTTGCCTTCTTGGGAGTCCTGGGTCTCCTCTTAGGACTGGGGTAGTACTTCTCTTCTGCCTCTAGAGGGCCCCTATCCTCCGTGAGCGCACATAGGTTGGCCCAGAATTTTCTGATTTTTTTTTTAATGCCTCTCATGAAGAAGGAAACAATAAACATTTCTCGAACCGACAGCAAGAGCCGCCAGGTCTCACGGATTGTTCCTCCCACATCTCTTTCTCTCCTGCTGCTCCAGGAAATCTGTTTGCTGTCTACTTCCCACTCACACTGGAGTCCTCCCAATTCCCTCATATTAAAGTCCTCCTGTTCCCTCACTCTGGAGTCCTCCTCTCCCCTGACTCTGGAGTTCTCCCCTCACAGAAAGTACTCATTACTTCCTCCCTTCCCTCCTCAGCTTTTCCTCTACCATTGATGTGCCTCACCTT
This sequence comes from Typhlomys cinereus, assembly GCA_023101885.1. NCBI lineage: Eukaryota > Metazoa > Chordata > Mammalia > Rodentia > Platacanthomyidae > Typhlomys > Typhlomys cinereus. The sequence goes on from JALPQD010000427.1 coordinate 1,023,599, forward strand.
CTAGACGTCATCCTCTCTGGGAGTCCCTAGTGTGGACGTCTGGATTTCTGGGATAGCACAGGATGGGAAGCGTAGATGCAGCCACCCAGGCAAGATTCCTGGAGGCTGAATACTACTAGTCCAGTTGTTCCGGGAGCCGGGAAAAAGCATGGTAGAGTGCACGGGCACGGTGACTCACTGGCCTACTTGCCAAGGTTCTGGCCAGGACGGGTGGAGCCCATGTGTCCTGTCCACCACTGAGCAGGAGCTGGGCAGGAGGCAGCTGTTCAGAGAGAGGAAGACTGAGAAGTGGCCTCCACGAAGTAGAGCAAGTGGAGTGTGTGGCCGGGCCAAACACCCTTACGGAACTCGCATGCCATGAAATAACTCATATCCCCCAGGGATGCGCTCATGTCCCCACGGGTATGCTGATGTCCCCACGGAAGAACTCACATCTGCATAAAAGCACTGACACCCTGGGGAAGTGGAGGGGCATGTGCCCTAGAGGAAGACCCTCACCCCAGGGACTCACTGCCGCCCCAGGATGCTTCACTCTGATGGGGATAAAGAAGTTGACGCCAAGTTCATAGTTACTGAAGCCCAAGTACAGAGCCAGCGGAACTGTGACCCGAGACAGCTTAGCCGCTGCAAACAAAGAAGTCAGGGTCTTGCCAGTGGCAGGGGACCTGCAGGGACTCTCAGAGGTTCTGTGGACAGGAGCCACAGGGAAAAGCAGACAAGGTACTCCTCCTGTCTGCCATGGTCCAAGTTAGAAGTTTGGATGTCACCCCCATGGCAAGATAGCAGATCAGAGAGATTCAGGTTCAGTATGCGCATGTCCCTGTGTGGATGTGTGCATGTAAACATGCATGTTTGCATGCATTGTTGAACTTAGGAGCTCTTGCATTTAGGCAAGCAATCAATATGGCTGAGTTTTATCTTCAACTCTCTCTCTCTCTCTGTCTTACTCTTAACTTTTTATTTGGTGACAAATTCTCACCAGGTTGCCCAGGCTGTCCTTGAACTCACTGTGTAATCCAAGCAGGTCTTCAATTTGTGATCCTTCTGCCCCAGCCCCCTCAAGTAGTTGGAATTAAAGGTCCTTAGGTCTAGTGAGGTTCATTCTTTTTCTTTTATTTTTTAAACTTTATTTATTGTGTGTTTGTATATGTATATGTGCACATGTGTGCATGCATACGTGTATCAGAGGTATTGTGTGTCCTGTGGAGGTTCAAGGGTGACTTTGGGAATTATCCTCCTTTTTTCTTCTTTCTGGGATTTCCTAGGCTCTGCCCACTGGGACCAGAAATACAAGCTGCCACCACCATTTCTGCCAGTCATTTTTACGTGGGACCTGGGATTTGAACTCAGGACTTTCTGCTTGTGAGGCAGAGTCTTAACCCCTGAGCCATCTCTCTAGCCCACTCTTTTTCTTTTCTTTCTTTCTTTTTTAGTGTGTGTGTGTGTGTGTGTGTGTGTGTGTGTGTGTGTCCTAGTATCAGAGAGCACTGTGTGTCCCTGTGGAGGCTCAAGGGTGACTTCAGGAATCATCCTGGATTGCTTCTACCTCCTTTTTCCTTCACTCTGGGATTTCCTAGGCCACGCCCACCAGAGCTTGAAGTGCAGCCTGACATTGTTTCCACCTGGCGTTTTTTACATGGAATCTGGGATCTGAACTCAGGACCTTCTACTTGTGAGGCAGAGTCTTAATCCCTGAGCTATTTCTCCAGCCCTTTTTTCCTTTCTAAAGTTTATTTTTATTCTTTTAATTTCATGTGTAAATATAGTGAATTCATATCATTTTTGCCCCTTATTTCTCAATCTCATCTCCGCTCCTTTTCCTTCTGTGACCTTCTTCTTCCTGACCAGTCTTCTGTTTTAGGCCTTTCTCTGTGTGTGGCTCACTGAGTTTCATCTGGGTGCATTTGATGGCGTGTTAGGTTCACTCTTTGTTTTTTAATTTTTTAAAAAATTATTTATTTGAGAGAGAGAGAGATGTATGCATACATACCATGGCACTCTAGTGGAGGTCAGAGGACAATTTTCAGATGTCAGTTCTCTCCTTCTACCATGTGGACTTCTGGAGATTGAACTCAGGTCGCTGGGTTTGCAAGCTGGACCTTACTCACTGACTCATCTCGTCAGCCCCTAAACTCACTCTTTTAGTAACAATCCAGTCTCTCACACATGCCTAGTCACTCTGTCCAGCATTAATCACCCCAATGATTACTTCCCATTAGACCCCACTTCCTAAAGTTCCCACTGTCTTTAAACACCCCTACACTGGAGACTGGTGGGAGACACCCTTGAATATGCAAACCAAACATTAAAAGTAGATGAGTCAAGTCATTAAGGAGCCCCCCCCTCCCGTGCAGCAATGATCGGAACACGACCACGTGGAGACCACATTGAAACAGCCTTCTCTGCATGCACCTGGATACAGCCACCGTCTCAGAATTTCTTCCATTCTATGGACACAACTGTCCATTAGTCAGAAAGTGCATCCAGTCCAACACCAACAAATATGTCACAACCTCCATCCCTGGGATGCGTGAAAATGTTAGATCGCACGGCAGAGGAGTCAGGGGGTGACTCATCCAAGCTCCACACGAGGGGATTATGTGGGATTACCTGGGTGGGTCCCACAGAGTCACAGCCTCTAAAATGTGGAACAAGAGGCTAAGAGGAAGCTGGGCGAGACAATGTGAGAACAACTGCTGTTTGGAACTTTAGGGTAGAGGAAAAGATTCTGAGCCCAGAACACAAGGGCCCTGGGAACAAGGACGAAGTTCCTCTCAACTTAACCCAGAAAGATCCCTGCTGGACTGTTAATCTCAAACTTGTAACATAGGCCTGCGTGGAGCCCTATGCAGTTCCAGCGCTCAGGACATTGAGGTAGGAGGATTGCAGGCTGGAGGTCTGGGAGATTCTGTCTCAGAAACCATGGAACAGGAAAAAAGGAAACAAGTAAAATAAAATAAATACATGAAACATAAATGTATAATAAATGCTGTCAATCATTAGTTTCCCAGTACTGTCCTTAGAGCAACGGGAAATTAATACACCATCCATTTTTCCAGACCCAGGATTTCATGCGCCAGCAGCCCCTTAGAGGGGGGAACCTTCTCCTGCGTGTGAGGGTCCAGATGAATCGGAGATGGGGATGCCTGAGGGAGGGGCCTTGGAAAGGACGCCCTGGATCCCACACAGTGCTGCCATTGCTGGGGGGCCGTGAGACACCGGTACCCCAAGGGTGCAGGTCCCAGGGATTTGGTGCCGAGAGGTTCTGGGTGGAGCTGGCGGGGTGACTTAGGGAGCACAGTTGGGTGAAAGAAGGGGAGCATCAGGAAGAGGTCAGATGAGGAACCGCCCAGATCCTGTGGGACACCCAAGCACCTGGTGGCACAGTCCGCATCAAGAATGAGGGTGTATTGGTCAGATCTATTGTCTCTGTAACCACCGGCCAGGCCCGTTTCTGATGTCCCCCACCCTGTCCTCCTCCCCCGCCCAGGCAACAGGATAAAGCTGCTGTCTTGGGGCTGCCCGAGATGTTGGAGCCCAGAAGGATGTGGGGCTGCGTGGCGGGGAGCCGGGCTCCCCTGGGTCTGCTTCTGTTCTGTCTGCACCTCCCAGGTAAGGAGGGCACTGGGGCTGGGATTAAGGCAGAGGGTAAAGTAGGGGTACAGGACATGGCAGGGGATACCCTTGGGTCCGGGAGGGTGAAGAGGCTGAGGAAGGGAAGGTTCCTGCTGTGAAGGGAACTGGAAGAGAGAGACTATTACTATATGACGTATTCTCTGTCCATCCGTCCATCTGTATGTCTGACTGTCCGTCTGCCTGCCTTCCCCTCAGGCCTCTTTGCGCGGAGCATCGGTGCAGGGGAGGAGAAAGCCTCGGTGGACTTGGGGAACAGCTCCCCTGTAGTGGGAGAGCCTTCCTTCACTAGCCTCTCCGTCTCCGGACAGCCTCAGCCCAAGCCTGCGCCTAATGGTGTAGCAGAAGACCTTCCACGGCTCAGTGAACCCCCGCCCGATGGCCCCTCCTCACCCGTGGGAGACTCTGAGGTGCCCGACTGGCCTCCCTCCTGGGGGCCACTGCCCGTGGAGTCCTGGCCCCCTGAAGACGCTTGGCAGGCTATGGCTGCCGAGGGCCACTTGGAGCAAGCGCCGCCCGAAGGCTTGTCTTACTTTTCCCGCTCAGGGGCTGCCCCTCCGGGTGCCAGTCCTTTGCCTGCGGCGTCTCCTCTACACCCTGGGCAGCCTTTGCCCGAGGTCCCCCGCCCCCAGGACTCAGAGCCTAGACGGCTGCCCAGTTCCGGTGTGCTGGGAGCCCAGGGAGAAGAAGCCTTTGTCCAACATCTGCCTTTGCCTGGTCTCCCTTGGGGGGCCTTAAGTCCTAGTGTTTCTTGGGGAGGCGGAGGCCCTAGAACCGGATGGGGAACGAGGCCCATGCCGTATCCTTCTGGGACCTGGGGCAGCAATGGTCGAGTCCCAGGTTCCAGCTGGGGGGGTAACAGACCGTATCCAGCAGGCACCTGGGGGGGTAACAGACCTTATCCAGCAGGCACCTGGGGGGGTAACAGACCTTATCCAGCAGGCACCTGGGGGGGTAACAGACCTTATCCAGCAGGCACCTGGGGGGGTAACAGACCTTATCCAGCAGGCATCTGGGGGGGTAACAGACCGTATCCAGTAGTCATCTGGGGGGGTAACAGACCTTATCCAGCAGGCACCTGGGGGGGTAACAGACCGTATCCAGCAGGCATCTGGGGGGGTAACAGACCGTATCCAGCAGGCATCTGGGGGGGCAATGGTCAGTATAAGTTACCTCCTGGAGTCCCACAACCTCCTGGCTCAACTTGGAGCCTCCCAGCAGGCTCCCCTAAACCCCGGAACCCTGGTTCACAGTGGAATTAGCACTCAGCAAGGAGGCGCTGAAGTCCAGAGCTCAGGCTCAGTGGCGAGGTCTTCAGGACTGTCCCCACTCCCCCTCTTGACCAGCTGCCCTTGTTCATCTCCAATAAACAAGCAGTTCATGACTTTGCTTCCTCTCTGCGTCTTTGTTTCCTTGCAGACACAGCGGCATTTTCTGTACCCTACGGCCCCTACTCCCCCTTCCCATGTCTCCTGGCCGCTCTGGTCTCTCCAGGGTCCCCTGAAGACCTTCTCTGCTTGGCTCCACCACTGAGGAAGATCAAAGCCCAGGAATTTGGGGGTGGAGGCCCACCTCATTCCCTCATTCCTGCCCAGGTAGTTGGGGACTCTGAAGAGGGGAGGACAGAGTTCCCCTGTGGCAGGAGAGAAGGGGGCTCACTGCACTGGCACAGGACCAGGAGAGACAGGTGCCCTTCTGCGCACACAACGCAGGCCAGAGACCTCTTTGCGTTCATCTTTATTTGCCGTCTGCCAAGCTGCTCAGAAGTGAAGGGTGCGCTGGTCTCTGCCCTTACACCCATTGTCGAGTGCATTATGCCAGAGAGCTGTGGACTTTAGATGTCTGCTGTGTAAACGGTGGTCCTGGACAAAGGAAAAGACAAGGGAAAACTTCAAGTTCACGATCCCATGGGCAGGGTCGTCCGTGGCTTACTCTTGGGGCTCAAGCAGCCTCCTCCTGAGATTGAGCTGTTATCTTTCCAGGCCAGGACCTCGGCCTCCATCCTGGGCTGGAGATGGGGGTAGGAGGGGAGAGTGGGCAAGAGGGCTGCAGAAGTGGGTCCACAAAAGCAAAGGCAGAATTTAGTGACTTGGTTTCCCCAGTATGTTCTTTGCCCTTGGTGGTCCAGGCGAGCATGCTGTCTCTGCAGCTTGGCATCACCCCAGTCCAGTGCCACCCTAGCACCGAACAGCTCGAAGGACAGGGACAGAAGTGCCATGACCCACTTAGGTGGGAGACGTGCGTTTCCAGAGAAAGTTCTGGGCCCCAGGGTCTGCTGTGAAGATTCCTTCCTCGGGAGCCCTCATCACCGCCAACAGAGAAGCAGCCACAGAAAGATCAAGCTGCCCATGTGGGTTATGAATGCCAGAGGCAGTGACCCCCACCTGTCCTTGGGGTGTTCAGATACAAGAGGCAATTTTGTTATGCATGCCAGACGCCAGCACGGTATTTTCACACACACCCTAGGAGGGAATCCTTCCAACAACCGCACCAGGAGGCAGCGTCCCTGCAGAGGGAGGAATGAATGACCCAGCAGGGGGGCCAGAAGCGGGTGGCTTGCCCTGCTCATCAGCAACGCTGAGCTGAGAAGTTCTGGTATCTGGTGTGGATGGTTCATGGAAGCTGGGTCCACAGCAGTGGGGGCTCCTGAGGAGCTATGACCTGTCATAGCAGAATGAACTTTGACTAAGGGTGGCAATAATCTGTGATGTAATAAAAGTCTTAATACTTGCAAGAGGGCGTATTGATTTTTACACTTTATTTATTTATTTATTTATTTATTTATTTATTTATTTATTTATTTATTTATTCTGTGTATGCCTGTGGAGGCATAAGTATAACATCAGGAATCATCCTGGATTGCTCTACCTCCCTAATTGCTTTGCTCTAGGGTTTTCTAGGTTCTGCATTGCAGAGCCAGAAGTGCGGGCTGCTGTCATTTCTATCTGGCGTTTTTATTTGGGATCGGAAATTTGAACTCAGGCCCCTTGGCTTTCAAGGCAAAAGCTTTAATGTCTGAGGCACCTCCCTAGCCCCCTGATTTTTACACCCTCGGATGTTGTGGGTGGAGCGGCAAAGCTGTTACTACATCTCAGGGGGAAACGTGCTGCAGAACAAAGAGCACTTGTGGAGAAGTTGGAAGACGGGTTTCCCTTGCCGGCTTGGGGAGTGTATACTAGTTAGATGCAGCTGTCATCTCCACAATGGAGGGCTGAGCTTTGGGCACGCCTGTGAAGAATTGATAGTTCAGGCGAGCCCTAAGTAAGCCTTTAGGAAAGCATCTAATTGATGTGAAAAGGAAGACCCAGCCCTAGTGAGTGGGACTGGGTGGGACCACTTCCCCGGGCAGGTAGATAAGATGGAGGGAGCCAGTGCCAGTAGTTTGGCATACTTCAGCATACTCTGGCCAACTTGCAGTCTGGCAAGTGAGGTTTGCCCCTCTTACCGCAATCCCCGTGGATATGGTATGTCCTTCCCCTCGGCTTCTGGTGTTGGTATGAGCTCTCTTGCGGTCTAGACAAGGAGACATAATGGAGAATTGTAAGAATAACCCCCCCCATTCCCCTAAAGTGTTTAATTGTGGATTCATCAACAACATAGAATTTTGGTAACAGGGAGTATCTATGTGTCTAGTTTATCTACTATGTGGGTGTAGGCCAGGACCCACCCCTGTGGACCATAGTTTTCTCATCTGTAAAGAGGATGAAAGCAGATGTCCAGCCTATTTCAGACAGAGTCCAGCAGAGATAACGATGTGGGGATTAGAGATGGCAAAGCTCCCTGGAGTTGTAAGGCTGAGCCTGCAGTGCTGTACGAAGCGGTTTGTAAGTACCAGACAGGGCAGCTCTGAGCTGGTGCCAGGAGGCGTCCTGGTTGCTTGGACACATCGATCGGGCTGCAGTTGAGAGTTATAGTAATAGAATGATCTCTATTTGGAAACACACCAAGAGTGGTCCACAGTCAGAAGGGGAAAATTGGGGTACTTGTCTCAACTGCTATCTCACTGGCCCCTTTAGTGACTTTTAAAGAAAATTATTTTGATACATTGTTTCACCTTGGCCCTGGTTACTGTCTTCTCTGCCATTCTACCTTGGACATTTCCTATCAGACTTCTTTTTTATAATGAATTGATTTATTATTGTATGTATATGTGTGTTCGTGTGTATCAGAGGCACTGGGTAGCCTAAGGGTGACTTCAGGAATCATCCTGGATTGCTCTACCTTTTTTTTTGCTTCGCTCTAAGGTTTCCTAGGCTCCACCTTCCAGGACCAGAATTCAGGTTGATGCCATTTCTGTCTGACAGTTTTATGTGGGATCTGGGATCTGAACTCAGGTCCTTCTGCTTTTGAGGCAGAGCCTTAACCCCTGAGCCACCTCTCCAGCCCCTATCAGCCATTCTTATTCCTAATCAAGTTGAGACAGGGTTTTGCTATGTAGCCCAAGAGAACCTCAAATTGTCTGTCCTCCTGCCTTAGTTTCCCAAGTGTTAGGGTTACAGGCGTTCAGTTGCATCTTTGTTTTCTGGAAAGGGCATAGAAACAGCCCTTGCCTGAGCCTTACCTTCTCCAGGGCCCTGGTCTCTTTAGGTAAAGAACAAGGGTTGACTAGATGGCTTAGTGGGCCAAAGTGCTTGCTGCCAAGCCTGAACACATCGATCAGGCTGCAGTTGAGAGTTATAGTAATAGAATGATCTCTACGTGATCATTCGTGATACACACGTGAAACACACATATACATCCAGTCCTCAGAGCCCGCGGGATGGAAGAAGAGAGTCAACTCCTGAAGGTTGTTCTTTTATCTCCATATGCACATGTGTGTATGTGTGCATGCACACACTTACACACACACAGCAAAATAAACAAATAGGTCTGGAGAGATGGCTCAGGTCTTAAGACTCTGTCTCATAATCAGAAGGTCCTGAGTTTGGATCCCAGGTCCTATGTAAAAATGCCAGGCAGAAACGGTGGTGGCCTGCACTTCTGGCCCTGGTGGGCAGAGCCTGGGAAATCCCAGAGAGAAGCAAAAAGGAGGTAGAAGCAATCCAGGATGGTTCCTGAAGTTACCCTTGGTCCTCTACAGAGACACCTAGTACCTTCCAATATACAGAGACAGACAGACACATACACACACTAGATAGATAGATAGATAGATAGATAGATAGATAGATAGATAGATAGATAGATAGATAGATAAATGTAGAGATCAGAATTTGAGGCCATAAACTTCCACATGGGAGTTGAAAGTAAAAACTTTTTCTCCTGGATGAGAAGAATGTGGCTCAATGCAAGAGAATTTGCCCAGCAAATTCTCAGGCCTTGAGTCTGGACTCCAGCACAGGGTGAGGCAGTTAGGGGGAAGCTTCTTCCTTTTTTAAGTTACACAAGTGGTACCAAGTTACCAAATTTGTATACGTTATGAATTTAAATATACGTATTGTTACCTATACTTGGTGTGTCGTCTCATCCCAGCTGCATAGGCCAGGCTGACCTGGAACTCTGATCCACCTTCCAATGTCAGGATTTATTGTTTACACAGGTCTCACCGTATACTGTGATCTAGCTTTGAACTCGTGCTGCTTCTACCTCAGCTTCCCAAGTGCTGGGTTTAGAGGTCCTGGTCCCCACACAGCCCACATTCTACTTTTATTGGCGTTCAGGTACCATTAGCCGTGAATGAAGGCTTCAGGAGCCGACACACCCCGGCCAGGTTTCATGTGAGCAAGAAGCAAGGGATGCAGGAAAGGTTGGTTGTTCGGTCTGGCCACGTGGCAGGAGAGGGGAGGGCAGGAGGCAGCTGCCATTAGAGGTGCTGATGTCATGGGGTGGCGAGGTATTGGGGATTTTCCCACCCATCACTCAGCTCCCTAGGGCTGTGTAAGATGGAGCCATTTCAAATATGACCTTTTGATGTATTCAATTATGTTCCCTAAAAAAGATAAGTGGAGGGGCTGGGAGAGATGGCTTAGGAGTTAAGACTTTGCCTCACAAGCAGAAGGTCCTAAGTCAGATCCCAGGTCCCATATTAAAAAACAAAACAAAACAAAACAAAAAACCTCCAGGCAGAAACAGCAGTGGCTCATACTTCCACTCCTGGTTGGTGGAACCTGGGAAATTCCAGAGTGAAGCAGAAAGGAGGTAGAAGCAATCCAGGATGATTCCCAAAATCATCTTTGGTCCTCCATAGGGATACATGTGCCTTCTGATACACATACACACACACACACACACACTAAATAAATAAATAAATAAATAAATAAATAAATAAATAAATAAATAAATAAATAAAATTTTGAAAAAAGATACGTGGAGACAAGGCTGCCATATTTACCAGCAGCCACATGGAGCCATCTTCCCATCTCTTAATATAATTCTTGAGAGCAAGTACAAGATCTACTTGCTTTATTATTAATTTTTTGTGTGTGTTTTTAGGTATGGGTGTGTACATGTGTGTGTGGATGGGTATAGAAGAAGGTGTGTGTGTGTGTGTGTGTGTGTGTGTTTTGCATGTAGCTGGGTGTACATGTGTGTACAGGCGTGTGTAAAGGAGAAAGGCACTTGAATGTGTGTGCCTGTGGAGGCCCAAGGGTGAATCATCCTGAATTGCTCTTTCTCCTTATTGCTTTGCTCTGGGAGTTTCCCAGGCTCCGTCTTCAGGGCTGGAATTGCAGGCTGCAGCCATTTCTGCTAGGCATTTTTATGTGAGGTCTGGGATCCAAACTTGGATCATTTTGCTTTTGAGGCAGAGGCTTAACCCCTGAGCCCTCACCCCAGCTCCACTTAACCATTAATTACAGTGCATTTATGTCCAGGCCCTGTGGCCACCAGAGCGAACAAGCCACACTGCCCCTTCTCTTAGGGCTCAGGACGAATGAGGGTGAGGAGTGTTACACAAAGAATGTCTGAGTGATGCAGAACCGGGGCGGTCCAAGGGCCCCAGTGAGGCCCAGGGAAACAGACTGATTCTGCAGGGCCCTCTGGGAGGATTTTGGGTTTTATCCTTATTGGAAGAACCATGGAAATTCAGGTTTCGAGCCGGTAGGAGACGCAGCTCAGACGCCACCATCCTCAGGCAGCCGCGGGGCTCGCACTGTGGGAAAGGACTTGAGAAGAGCCAGGGAGCCGAGCTGGAGTTTACCAGCCAAGGGAACCACGAGAGAGCAGCGGGTGTGAGTGTGGGTGGCACCGCGGCAGGAGCTGAGAACACGTGGCTTTGCGGTTTCAAGGGTGTAATCTGAGCTCAGTTTAAGATTAAGTGGAAATACCTTGGTAAACTTATTTTTATCAAAAGAATCTCTTTGCGAATGAGCCGATGGAGCGTTCTCCAAGACACACTGTGCAGGTTTATAACTGGGAAAGGAATTTGGAAGAGGGAAAAATCTGTCAAAAATCTGTCAGAGCAATTCTAGATCACCAGGAAGCCAAACCTTGTTTGGCTGTTAGCACAGCTCCTTTTAATGATCCTGGGAGATTTTCTCAGAAGCCCCAAAGTATAGTCCTCAGTAGGTGGTTTTGTTATCCATTAGACAGCTGTCTCTTAGCTAGAGAGAAACTTAAATCAACAGTTTTATGTGGGATCTGGGGATTCAAACCTTGGTCCATTTATTTGGGTGGCAAGTGCTTTAAACGATAAACCATTTTCCCAATCCCTTCTTTTCTCCTTTTCCTTCTCTTTTCCTCCTCCTCTTCCTCCTCCTTTTAACAAGGTCTTTTGTAGCCCAGATAAGAGAGGATGGCCTTGAACTCTCGAACTCCTGATCCTCCTGTCTGTATCTGCAATGCTGGGATTTGGAGTCAGTACCCTATGCCTACCCTGTGGTCTGCCTCAGGATCACATTTATCTTTTAAAAAACATTTTAGTTCCTTTATAAAAATATTTAATTATTTATTTTAGAGAGAGAGGCAAGAATGAGAGAGAGAAAGAGAAACTAGAGAGAGATAGGTTGAGGTCAGAAGACAACTTTCAGAAATCAGTTTTCTCTTTCCACCATGTGGGCTTCCAGGAATCAAACTGGTGTGTGAGCAGGCACGCCTTACCCAATGAGCTATCCCAGCAGCCCCGCATGTGTCTGCTAAACTGCTTTCTTGAGATGGGGAAGGGGCTGGTTAAGAGTAAGCATGGGGAAGAGAAGAGAGACTTGGACGCTCTTCCTTAAGGTGGGAAGGGTATTACTTGTTCCTGTGTCAGCCCTGTGCCTCATGCTTGCCCCAGGCTGCTCCCCCCTGGGAGGAAGTGACTCCCCGATGCTTCTGCTAGGGCCTGGGAGGGTGCTGGCAGGGAGGTGCTTTTGTGCAATGTGTTAATGTGCTTCCTGTTTGTGCCCGGCCGTCTCATGTCCTCATGGCTTCCTCCTGGTGCTCCGGGCAGTCTGCCAATTCTCTCCATCCACCAGCTCTGCCACCTCGGCCAGGGCCACGCCCCCGCTCGGAGGCCGACTGGGCGCAGAACCTTGGCTCCTGCCATAGGTCAGTTCCGGGTGCTGCCCGCCCTGCAGGCTGGGTTGCCTGCCGCTCCTCACCCTCATTCCTGGGCAGGCATCGCTGTAGGAATTTGGAATGTGTGTCCAGCCAAGGAATGAGTCCGTGAGCCTGCGGATCCCAACACACAGACCCACCCGGTGACCTGCTCCTGAAGCCGGGTCACTCTGGACCGACCACCGGATTCAAGTTCCAGACCATTTTAGAAACCTATGGAATCCCCAGGGGAGTGTTGGGGTGGGCGATAAAGAATAGGATAAAAAATTACAAGTGTGTTTGGTTCAGGAAAAGCTGAAGAAATGGAATTGGTCTTTCTTGCTTTAAAAAATAGAGGGCTGGGCTGGGCCCGTGGCTCAGAGGTTAAAGTCTTTGCCTTATAACAAAAAGACCTGCGTTTGGATTCCCAGATTCCGCATAAAAAAATGCCATGCCCTGGGGCAGTGGCCCACCTGTGATCCAGCCCTGGAAGGCAGAGGCTGGGCGTCCCTAGAGCAAGCTAGCTAGCCGGGCTGCCCCAGTGGCTGCTGGGGTTCAGTTAAAGACCCAGGCTCACATCAAGGTGGAAGAGCAATTGAGGACGATTCCTTGTCCTGGACAGGCAGGAGCACGTATTCAAGTGTGCACACACCTGCGCGGACACGTGCACCTACCCACATGCAAACACACACACCAATAGGGAGACGGTTCAGCAAGCAGAAGGTCACACAAGCAGAGGGACCTGAGTTCAATCCCCAGGACCGACGTAAAAACCGGGGTGTGGAGGCACGTGGTGGGAATGTTGACCCTGGGGAGGTGGAGACAGGATTCCTGGGGCTCACTGGCCAGTCAGTCTAGCCAAATCCAACAAGGCCTGGGCTCAGGTGAGAGACCTGGGCTCAGAAGCACCAGGTGGACAATGCCTCAGGGGAACAGCACCCAAGGTCACGCTTAGGTCTCCACAGCCACAGGGACCTGCATGCTCACAAAGGGGCACGCACAGAACATTAACTTTGAATGGCTTTGCTAAAAACTTTAAAAGTAACTGCTAACGAGAAGAGAATAAAAGGTCTATGTTTGCAGCCACCGGAAATGACCGGTGAATATAAAGAAAAAAATGTTTCCCAGAGAAATAAAGTAATATAGAAAGCCAATCTCTTTACAGAGTACATTCACATGCGTTCCGCCTGGATGGCGCTCAGTGGTTGCTCTGATGGGAAGGTCCTCAGAACTTTCAACTGTAACTTTGTACATTTTCAAGGACCATGGAGAGGGTTTGGCTCACAAAGAGAATGCAACAATCAAATGGACAAGCCATCTGGGGTGACTGGCTGCTGAATTGGTCCTGACCCCAGCCGCCTCCCCATCTCTTGCTCATGACACAGGATAATTATAGCTCCAGCTGATGTAACTAATGGGCCAGAAGGCAGCTCCCTAAGCCTCCGTTTCCTCATCTATGAGATGGGGACGGTCAGCATTCCCGTGGCAGGGCTGCTGGGATGACTCCAGGACTTGATCTGTGTCTGACACAACGTGAACTCAATAAACCTTTGCTGCTGCTGCTGCTATTGTTTAATGTCAAGTGATTCTCTCAGGCGGTCATTATGAACATAATGGATGATAGAGAATAATGATTCAGAGAGGTTAAGTAACTTGTCTGAAGGTGCTCAGCAAGCAAAGGACTTCCTGGGAATTAGATGGACACCATTACCATGATTGAAAGTGGGGGGGTAGGGAAGGAGTTGAAGAGATGCCTTACCTGTCAGCTATCTTGCTGACACCAAATGATTTTTTAAATTCATTTAAAAAATATTTTATTTATTTATTGTGTGTGTGTGTGTGTGTGTGTGTATGTCAGAGGGCACTGTATGCCCCTCTGGAGGACCAAGGGTGACTTCAGGAATCATCCTGGATTGCTTCTACATCCTTGCTTTGCTCTGAGGTTTCCTAGGCTCCGCCCACCAGGACAAGGCGTACCCGACTGGCGTTTTCATGTGGGACCTGGGATCCGAACTTAGGACATTCTGCTTGTGAGACAGTCTTAATCCTTGAGCCATCTCTGTAGCCCTCAATGATTTTTTAATGCATTGTATTATGTGTAGGTACCCTTAGTTGTTTTTTTTATTATTAATTTTGCTTTATTTTTACTCTTTTACAGTCTCATACATACAGACAATATGCTTTGATCATAAGTATCCCTAGCTCCCTCCTGCCTCTCCTGTACATTTCCCTAGCATGTCCAGCTCCTGACTTTATTTCCTAATTTTGTAAATTGGACAATATAAAATAATATGTAAACAATAAAAGAAAATACATTAAAGATGCAGATAGTTATAATTGAGCTCCCAGTTCCATAGGGTTAAGAACAAAAGATAAAGCTGAAGAATAGCAGTTTTGTCCATCTTCCTTGAGACTTTGGAGCCCCAACCCACGGGAGGCCATTCCTGCTGAGGGCACATGAAGCCCCGGCCCACAAGCGACCATCCCACTTGTGAGCACACAGAGCCCCAACCCAGGGAGGCGTCCACACTGTGCACACATGGAGCCTATCCCATGAGAAGCCTTCATGTCGTGAGCACACAGATATGGAATTCAGGGTTTTGACAGTCAGTGTGGTGTGTCAGGCTATTATTAATCATTCAGCTGTCCACAGGTCAGAACACTGAATGTAGAAATAGTCTCATCTCCTCTTTGCCACCATCCAATTCACATAGAGGACAGCAGCCACATTTTTAAAAAATATTTATTTATTTATTTGTGTGTGTGTATATACATATATATATATATATATATATATATATATATATATATATATATATATATATATATATATATATATATAAAAGAAGGCATTGTGTGTCCCTGTGGAGGGTCAAGGGTGATTTCGGAAATCATCCTGGATTGCTTCTACCTCGTTTTTGCTTCACTCTGGCATTTCTCAGACTCTGCCCACCAGGGCCAGAGGTTCAGGCTGCTGCCACTTCGGCTTGGCATTTTTATGTGGGATCTGGTATCTGGACTCAGGATCTTCTGCTTGCAAAGTAGAGTCTTAATCTCTGAGCCATCTCTCCAGCTCTCCCCACACACACCTTTTAAAGAAGGCTGATGTAAATTATACTACTACATTCTATGGGAGGCCTTGGTTTTAAATTTTAAAATGTTCCTTAAGCTAGAGAGATGGCTTTGGGAATTAAGCCTCTGCCTTGAAAGCAAAAGGACTTAAGTTCAGATCCTCAGATCCCACATAAAAACTCCAGGTGGAAATAGCGATGGTCTGCACTTCCAGCCCTGGAAGGCAGAGCCTGGGAAACCCCAGAGCAAGGCAATAAAAAGAAAAATCCAGGGTGATTCCTGAAGTCACTCTTGGGCCCCCACAGCACATACACTCAAATCCTCCCTGATATACACACAACACACACACACACACACACACACACACACACACACACACGCACGCGCGCGCGCAAAGAATGTTGAAATATTCCCCAGTCAAGTATCCATCTCTCTGACTTTGGCCTCTGATCTGCTTTGGGTCTTCCTTCCCAGCTGTCTGGCTACTAGGAGGTGGGCACAGGATTGTGGACGGACTATGTTGCCCGGGTGTTTGTGTGTCCAGGGACTGGAGGGCCAGCGGAGATCGATCTCTTTTCTGGGTGTAAGGATTATTCTGGAACTCAGGGGAGCTGTCTGGGGCTGGGTGCATACTGGCTTGTTTGTGAGGCCGTTTCTGTTCCCAGCACCGGTACTCGCAGGAAAAGGTGGGGGACGCTCTGTGGACAAGACACAGAGATCAGCCAGCTGTCCCTGAGCAAACTTCAGGAGAGAAGGAACTGGTACCCCAAGGGACCACGGTCCAAGGCCACAGGACCTGCAGGCAGGTCACCCTACGGTCCCACAGTAGTCTCGGGGTGGCACACAGAAGCACTGGAGCTCCGTCTTTACCTGTACAATTGGGATGGTAACCGACGCCTCCCCCTTTCTCAGGGATGAAATGCCTTCACACGCAGCTCAGCCTCTGCCCATGAAGGCGGAGGCCACACTGTAAGGGAACTCGCGCTCCTGACATCCCGCGCTCTGCCATTAGAGGGCAGGCTCTGCGACGCTCCGGAGGTGCGCTTGGGACCCACTTGAGCCAGGTGGTCTCCTCTTCCCCTTCCATCTCCCTGAAGGCGCCGTCTCTTGTAGACGTGGCATCTTTCCCTTCGTCTGTGCGCCCAATGCCGCCTAAACCCATTCTAGTCTTTCACATCAAGAAAAACCCAATCTTTTACTCTCTGAGGTCTTATAATCCGTCTCTCCTGGTGACTTTTCCATACTTTCAGAATCCTGCAAACCCACCCAGCTGCCCAGACCCCTCCTTCAGAAGGAAGAGCAACACACGGCGCGGCTTTTTTTCTCTTCCGTAGAGTTTATATGTTCGTTTTGACTCGCTCTCACTGTGGAGCCTCGCATGGCCTCGGATTCCTGATTCTCCTGAGGGCCTCCCCAGCGCCAGCTCTGCACGCACGAGACCCTCTCCTCTCTGGATTTCCCAGGGTGGTTCTGGTGATGGACTAAGGACCCCTCCCCTCCCCGCAATCCCTTCAGACAGCAGGACCCTGCCGCTGACTTCTGGAGCCCTCTGTGCTGGCATTGCAGCCGTCAGAAGCGCGATGTGCACTAGGCGCTTTTGGAGTTTTTTTCCCCCTCCTCTTTGCTGGGCAGTTGCTGCTCTGAGACAGCTGTGACCCCTCTGACCCCAATTGGGAAGAAGCTCTCAGGCTTGCTCTAGACTTGCAGCTCAGGGGGCTTCTCTGAACAGTTACTCTTTTATTTTATTTTATTTGCATTTGTGGGTATGTACATATGGGTGTGAGTATGTATCAGAATGTACTTTGTGCGCACCTTGTGACCCGAGGATGACATTGGGAATCATTGTGGATTGCTCTACCTCCTTGCTTTGCTCTGGGGTTTCCCATGATCCGCCTTCCAGGGTTGGAAGTGCAGGCCCTCACCATTTCTACTGGAGGTTTTTTTTTTTTATTGTTTATTATTTATTCAATTGTGCATGTATGTGTGTGTGCGTGTGTGTAGAACCACGGACGAATTCAGGAACCACCATGGACGCCTCCACCTCCTTGTTTACTCTGCCCCAGGATTCACAGGCTCTGCCCTACCAGGCCGCCCCCGCTTCCATCTGGCGTCTATACATGGGGTCTAGGATCTGAACTCAGGACCTTCTGCCTGCAAGGCAGAGGCTTAACCCCTGAGCCACCCCTCCAGCCCCTCTGCCTGGAGTTTTTATATGGGATCTGAACTCAGGACCTTTTGCTTGCAAGGCAGAGGCTTTAGCTTCTAAACCATACATCTCCATCCCTAGTGACCAATTTTAATTCAAATATAAAACCTCCTCGCCCTTATTCATTTGTGATACTCTGGCTTTGTTGGATTATTTTCATCATTTTGCTATTACCATCCACTTATTTCTTCTATGGGGATAATTATTATTATCTTATTATTTGAAGCACTGGGGATTGAACCCACAGCCTAAGTGCTAGGCAAGTGTTCTGCCCCTCAGCCACACCCCAGCCTCCATTGCTCAATTCAGTATTTCACTGCATCCAATTTGCTTTTGTGCTTTGCCTTCTTATTTTTATGCCACTGGGTTTTTATCATATATAATGTTCTTTTTCACACCTTCTAAATCATTTAGGAGTTCATTAAACTGTCATATATAGATCTATTTATCTATCTATAAACTTTGCATTGGATTCATTTCATGTGATAATTCAGTGGCATTAATTACATTACACAAAGTTGTGCAGACATCACCACAGTCTAGTTCCAGAATTTTCCACTGCTCCAAAGAGAAACTATGTCCATTAAGCATTAGCATTTACCCTTGCCCCTCGGTGGCTGCTAATCCACTCTGTCTCTAAGGATTCCCTGCTTAAATATTTAATGTAAGTGGACTCATACCATCACTGTGCTTTTGTGTCTGGCTTGGTCACTGACCACAATGTTTGCAAGGATCAACCATCCATAGCACGTTCTCAAAACATCATGAGCTTGGTGGCTGAATGAGACTCCTTGGAGGTAAAAGAAAACATCTCTGTATTTTTCATTGATTTAAAAATTATTTATTTATTTGAGAAAGAGAGAGAGAGAAAGAATATGCATGTCCAGGTGGAGGTCAAAGGATAACTTTAAAAATCAGCTCTCTCCTTCTACCTTGTCATTTTCTGAGATTTGAACTCAAGTCACTGGGTTTGCATGCAGGTCTTTTACCCGCTGAGCTGTCTCATCAGCCCTCAGAAATTTCTATATGATCCTGAGTATACAGGGATATAAAATATGCGTGCAAATCAAACATCTATTGATAATAAACAATACATTTATTTAAAAATATTACTTGGTATATGCAATTTTATCCTTTATCCAGAACAAAGGCAAGACTGCATGCTGAAGAGAGGGATGCACTTGTCTAACTTACACAGTCCAGTGATGCACCAGTTTGATGCATGCTGAGGAGTGGCTGCGGGAACCTAGCAGAAGTCTTTGTTTTCCATAGTCAAGACATTGTGTTTCTCTAAGAGCAGAAAACATCCAGAAGGTAAGAGTGCAGCCATTCATAATGCACCATGGTCTCCGACTCGAGCCCAGGCGTGCAGGATCCAGGCGGCTTTGCACTGTGATGTGAGAGCCTGAGCGCGCACTTGTGAGCCCAGAGCCCTGACTGCAGCCAAGTTCCAGCGACAACGCAGCGGGCGAGGCTGGAAACGTCATAGACGTGATACGCACTAAATCTCGAATTTATTTTTGGTCGCTGTGCATTCAGAAACCTCTTACGGGTGCATGCTCCCCTCCTCCACTCAGTTTAAGCCCCCTTGAGTTAGTAACTTAGCAGGATAGCCCCGACCTCCTGAGTCAGGGAGCTAGGGAGGTCTTACCCCTAGAGGGCGCTGTAGGCCCTTGGAAGAGCGAGAAGGCGAACCTCTGGCCTGGGACCCCAAAGTTTCTCTTATATTAAGCCCAACAGCGATTTTATATGACCACATGTGACCTTCTGGGTCAGTTGTGACATTAATTTTATTTTTTTAAGCTTTATTTATTTTGCTTGTGTGTCCCTGAGGAGGACCAAGGGTGACTTTGGGAGTCACCCTGGGATTGCTCTGGGATTTCTCAGGCTCTGCCCTCCACGGCTGGAGTTTTTACGTGGGACCTAGAAGCCGAACTCAGGTCCTTTTGCTTGTGAGGCAGAGTCTTAACCCCTGAGCCATCTCTCCAAACTGACATTAGTTTTATTATGGAAATATTTCAAACTTACAGAGAGCAGGAAAGAGCAACGTGTAAATATACCTACAATGCCAAATCTGGAACATGTCTAAACTTTGTAATGCGATGTGTGTTATGTGCGAGGCGTTGTTGTTGTGTCTGTGTGTGGTGTAGAACACGGACGAATTCGCGAATGGTCCTCCACCCTCTGTCGGTATTCACAGGCTCCGCCCTATCAGGACAGAAGCGCAGCCGCCCGCTTCCGCCTGGCGAAATACGTTTGGGAACAATGTCTTTTTTTTTTTTTTAATAGAATGTATTTTAGTGTCATATTTCATTGTCAACATGAATACATGACCAAAATCATTTAGGAGAGAACAGAAGAGTGGTGTGTGTGTGTGTGTGTGTGTACATATGTGTGTGCAGGCATGTGTACAAGAGGTCACTTAAGTGTATGTGCTGTGGAGGCACATGGGAGACATCAGAAATCATCCTGGATTACTCTTCCACCTTATTGTTGCTCTAGGGTTTCCCAGGCTCACCATTATATCTACTCAAGATTTTTATGTGGGATCTGGGGATCTGAACTCAGGTCCTTTTGCCTGTGAGGCAATAGCTTTAACCCCTGAGCCATCTCCTCGGCTGCTGAGGAGTCTTTTTATTCTTACAGTTGTAGGTTGCAGTCCATTATGAGTTCACTCCAATGTCTGGAGCCAAGAAAACTGGCCACAACAGACCCACACGAAGAGCTGAGAGAGGGGCATGCCTCCTACCTTGCCAGTCTGCCAGGCCAACCAGTTATCTCTGCATCTTACCCACCCGGAGAATAGTCCCCCCTACCAGGGGCTGGATCTTCCTGCATCAATGAGACAATCAACTACGAGCTTGCTCAAAAGCTTGTCTTCCTTAAAGAATTCTCTATAGGTGTGCTTGGGTCTCTATCGCCAAGTAGACTCCTCTAACTGTCTGCTACATTATGTTATAGTTCATCCCTCCTGAAGAGCTACAGAATGGAAAAGTCATGCTACAGGCTCAATAAAATCAGTGCACATTAGGAAAGTTCTGGAAAGACTGCATTTCAACTGGCATATATCCTCATTTCCGCAGGTGGGTCTTGCAGCTCCCTCAGGCACTATCTGCTAGAAGAACACATTCTTTTCCTCTCTCTCTTCTAATCTCTTGCTTGTCGTGTGATAGTAATGACTCCACCTCTTCCCTCAAGCTTGGGGTGGATCCTGGGGTGTAGTGTGCGTGCCAGGCAAATGCTCTGGGCTCTGAGCCACGCTCATATCTCTGTGAGAGATAAGAGCTGTGAATGGTCAGAGAAGAGAGCTGGCTATAGCCTGGGTCCAGGGTTTTACAGTAGAACCCTCAGTCCTCAGTCACCATCTGGATTATTGCAAGAGATGGTGATGGACAGAGTCACCCCTAATATGTCCAGGGAAATGAAGGCTCCCCCATCATATGATTGAAAGTTCCAACTGCTAAATACTGCTAAATAAAACCGTTTCTTTTTACATATGGGTAAGTGCTTCACATGGATCTGGGCCACTACCTGCAACCTACATCCTGCCTTCAGGACCGCCGCACATTCTCAGCTGCTGAGAGTATTTGCAGGCACTGCGGCTTTCTCGCTGGAATTCCTTTAGGTGAAAGGTCACCCTCCCCCCTCGAGGGTCCTAGCCTTCCAGAATGGTCTCTGTCTGGAGTGTCTGCCACTGCCTTCCCTGGGACCCCAGGATGGCATTTGGCACGGGGCTAGCGTAGGGCTTTGGGGTTTAGGAGCCCCAGGCTACGGTATCTTATCTTTGAAGATGGATGTACATGTAGCAGAATCCAGAAGATGCGGCCAAGGAGTGTCTGTGCATAGAGCTCTGGGGATGAATGTGTTAAATCCTCAGAGTCTCGGATCTCAGGAGCAGCACAGCCTTTCTGTTTGGCTTTTGTCAAGACAGAAGAGCAGAGGACACCTGGTCTCCCCGGTTCCTGCAAGACAGAGTACGGTGGCTTCATCAGGAGGCTCTGAGAGTCTTGGATTTCTGGAGGGATAGGAGAAACCAGAAGATGGGACCAGGCAGAATGGCTGAGAAGACAGGGGTCTTATGTATACCTGATGGCCTGCCACAACTGTCTGAAAAATAAAGTTATTTTTTTTAATGAAAAATGAGCCTGGGACTGGTGAGATAGCTCAGCAGGTGAGGTACCTGCTCAAAAACTTGGCGACCTTGCCAAGGGAGAATAATGTGAACCCTCTAAAACTGTTCTACGTGATTTGCACCTCTGCTAACTAAACACATGCACTAGCTCAGAACCACTGAACTAGGAGTGATGAATAGCATATGCAAGAATAAGCTGCAATCTGAAGACACAGTCTGGAGGGAGATGGTAAAAATCTTAAACATGTACCTAAAATGTTTATGTTTGTGTTACAATATCTCTGATTAGAAATTGCTCTCACAAGAGCAATAAGGGCTGTGTCTAACTCTGCCTCCAATGACGAGAAAGGCTGTACAAGGAGGCGTTTTGACCAGGATGTTAAGAGCAGATGCATGAAGCTAATATAGTATATGGTAATATATGTCATATTGTTGAATATATTTTTAAAAATAATATAATTTATGATTAGAAGCTTAACAATTACAGAAATTTTGGCCTCCAAGTGCCAAGCAAAAATTAAAGGAAGCATGATATATACAGATCCTTTTAAATACCAGTTCCAAGTAGAACACCAATTAGTCACCAAGAGAAAATCAAATTATTTCTTAGTGAGTAGACCAATAGGGACAGTGAAATGTGCCTTAGACCAACTTGGGAAATGAAGATTGCATACTTTTTTATTATTATTAAATCCCCTTTCACAGATGATTTGCCTAAGGTAACAAAGAATTTAGAGTAATATTTTCAAATAACCAGTTTTTTCTTTCTTGCAAGGACGATGTTTATATCCATCATTGATGGAAAAAGCATTTATGAATTATTTCCCATAGTTATGATAGATTTGTGTTGATCCAGTCATAATTTCTGCATTTATTTATAAAACCTACAAATTTATATCTCTCCTTTTCAACCTGGAAATTCTCTAGGGCAACTCTGCAATACTCATTCAACTGAAAATAAAAAGAGACCCATGTTGCTAGAATCCATTCCACACTTACAGTATCTTAACCTGCAGAAGAATGAAAAATAATTAAATTCTCACTGAAACCTTAGTTCTGTATGGAATTGAATCAACACAATTGTTTGCCCTTTGGTTCCATCCCACTTAACTTTAATTAATACTTTGGAGTTGTATTTCAAAATCTCACAGGAACTGAATGCAAACTAAAAATTCTCCTCTTTCAAATTTTTCTTTTTATTCTTTGAAATTTTCATATAGAAACAAAATGAGTTTATGTCTGTACCCCACCCACTCTTTCCCCACCTCCCTGGCTGTGATTAACTTCAAGGTTTTGCATTTAAAAAATCTTTTAAAAAAGTAATAATAATAACATAAAAAAGACAAACTTGGTGACCTGAGTTCAATCTTTGGAAACCTACATGATGGGGAAGGAACAGACTTCTGAAATCTGTCCTCTGACCAGCCATGTGCATTCTTCTGTCTCCTTGGCAAACATGTGGTTTGCAAGTGAAGATTGTCCCTCTCTCAGCAGTCCTGTAGATGTGTGTGGACAGTTCCCTCAGCTCCTGGTACGAGCTGTCTTGTCAAGCTGGATTAAGAAATGCAAGCCAGAATAAAACCTCTTGTTCCCCTAAGCCATTTGGTTGCGAATTTATCAGCAATTTGCAGAGTGACCGTTACATGCGCCGTGGTATGCACGTGCGCCTTCCCAAACTCAAACAATAATAAAATAAAATGAAATAAATGTGTGGACTGTACTGTGCTCTGCCCACAAGAACAGGAGAAAGGTGGAGCAAAGACAATCTTCAGGACACTAGAAGGGAAAACCGAGAGGCTGCCGGACTCCTGAGAGATGCTCCTGCGGCACTGCGAATCTCCAAGAACGCAGGAACGACCAGATCCCTCTGCTACAGAGACAGCAGCCTGCGCGGTGGCTTAGTGCTTCAATGCATATCAACATCTGAATGAATTTTATTAACTAATCTCTGTTTTTACTAAATTCATACATGTATATCATTATAAAAGCCAATGAGTTCTACAAGGCTCCTGGCACAAAGTTAGGCTCCAGGTGAGACCAGCATTCTGCCACTGTGTTAAACCTAAAACCCTCTGCTGATTTTTGTTTTCCTATTTCCTAACAGTTGGGACCTACCAATTGGTGTTTAGTGTTCCAAAACAGAGATTTCTCTAGGATGTTAAACAGGAAAGGGTTTTGAAAAAGGTTTTAAGGACTTTTGAAATGCTTATAAGGGTGGGGAAAGCTATTAGGTTTATGAGGTTCACTTGTCTAATTGTGTGTGTGTGTGTGTGTGTGTGTGTGTGTGTGTGTGTGTGTATAAGAGGGCACCTGAGTGAAGAGACCCAAAGATGACATCAGGAATCATCCCGGATCGCTTTGTCTTCTTATTGTTTTGCTCTGGAGTTTCTCAGGCTCCGCCTTCCGGGGCTGGAAGCTCGGGCCACAACCATATTTGCCCAGTATTTTTACATTGGGATCTGAACTCAGGTCCTTTTGTTTTCGAGGCAGAGACTTAACCCCTCAGCCATCTTCCCAGCCCTGTTTATTTTTATACAGTGTCTCACGCAGTCACCCAGGCGACTCATGTGAAGCCCAGGCTGTCCTCAGACTTGCAAGCGATCTTCCTGTCTTGGCTACATATTGAGAAATAAAAAAGGCCTGTGCGATTGTAGCTGCCATGGAGGAAGGAAGGCTGGGAGAACCAAGGAAGGTCCAGAAGGTTCCGATGGGGTGGAACTCAGAACCCTGAGCACGGCTTAATGTGTCGGTGTCCTGAGCTGGTGGGACCAACTGTCACTGGGAGGGAGAGCACCCGGGGCCAGGGCCCAGCTGCTGCCGCAGGGGCCAGCAGGCTGCCCAGAGCAGACCCTCCGCTGCGGGGATGTTGGTAATGGACGAAGCAAGCCTTGTCCCAGTCCTCGTTCCTCTCCAGAGGGAAACAGTGTGTGAGGGGGTGTTTGCAGCTAGCTCAGCACAGTTAGCCCGTGGAACCCCTAGCTGAGGACTTTGCAGGCCTGGCTGTCTTGGAGGTGATCTCCTCAATACCATCCTGGGGCAGGTGGGGGGCTTCATCCCCAGGACCGCCAGGGGGAGGGCTCAGAAAGCTCGATGTTTGGAAGCAGGCTTTGACTTGACACTAAATAACATTCCTTGAGGCTTTCAGGCCCTTTCTAGGGAGTGAACTGCTCATCGAGTGGAGACAGGGGTGATGTGTGCTGGGGGAAGGTGTCACGTGGATAAGGCAGGACTGGGGGCTCTAGACTTCTCACACTGTCAGCCAGGGGTCCCAGGTCTTATAGTGCCTCCCTTCCCTTGCTGGGTCCCACTGTGGAAACCCACCTGCTTCTGGGCCCATCTCTCAGGAGAGTCCAGCTGCTCTCGCCTGCCAAGCCAGTCGTCCACTTCGCCGTCTGCTCATTAGGTCTGTGTTCGTCTGTGTGGATGTGGTGCATGCATACCCAGCACATGTGTGGAGGTCAGAGAACAACTTTCACGAGTGGATCCTTTCCTTCCATCGCATGGGCTTCTGGGGACGGAACTCAGGTCGCCAGTTTTGTGCGCAGACACCATTACTCATTGAGGTCTCTCACCGTCTGCCTGAAAACTTTTTAAAACATAAATTTATCTTGAATTAGATGTTTAGATATAGAAACAGGACTGCTTAATTCCTGGAGGTACCAGGAAAAAAATCTGGAATCTTCTGCATCCAGGGATAGGGAAAACCCTTAGTTGCTGTGGAAACCACATCCACAATCACTCTGTTGTCGTCCTAGTCACTGACTCTTGTTTGCAGGACTTCCCCACGAGGAAAACACAACCATTTCTTGATTTAACCACACGTGGGGCAGGGCAGGCGGCTGCTGACCCCTGTTCCCTAATAGCAGATAACGTAAGTAAACCAAAGCTGTCCAAACACTTACTAAGCCGTGGAGCTGGATAAGGACACCAGGCTTTCTGGCATCTTATCTGGTATCTGTTTTCACTCCCTGACTCGTTAAGAATGACTGACTCACGATGCCAGTGTGGTAAAGTTCATCAGTCTGATGGGGGGTAATAGGGGTGGTGGTGTAGTGGGACATGCTTCGAGGCCGATCTGGGCTAATTAGTAAGCATCTAATTGAAACAGACAGCAGAAGGGGAAGGAAGGGAGGGAGGGAGGAAGGGAGGGATGAAGATTGGAGAGGGAGGGAGGGAGGAAAGGAGGGAAGAAGGGAGGAAAGGAGGATTAGGGAGGGGAGAAGGAGGGAAGAAAGAAAGAAGGGAGGCAGAGAGATGGGAAGGGAGGAAAGGAGAAAGAAAAAAAGAAGAAGAAGGGAGAGAGGGAGGAAGGATAAAATGAAGGAAGAGAGGGAAGAAGGGAAGGAGGAAGAGAGAGAGGGAAAAAGGAAGAGAGGAAGGGAGGGAGAGAGAGAGGAAGAGAAAGAGGGAGGCAGGGAGGAAGGGAGATAGGAAGGGAGGAAAGAAGGAAGGAAAGAAGAAAGGAAGGAAGGAAAGTAGGAAGGAAGGAAGGAAGGAAGGAAGGAAGGAAGGAAGGAAGGAAGGAAGGAAAGAAGGAAAGAAGGAAGGAAGGAAGGAAGGAAGGAAGGTGGATGTCAGTCCTGCAGTTAGCTAGGTGTCATGGGTAGTATTAATTTCTAGCCTAACACCTAAGGATGCAGGCCTTTGGGAGAAACTGTCTTGGTTGTTTTAATTAGCTGGAAGGACCCATTGTAGGTGGGACCAGTCCCTAGGCAGAGGGTCCAGGACTGTGTGAAAATGAAGAGAACTGGGGCTGGTGAGATGCGCAGCGGGTCAGGCACCTGCTCACAGACTCGGTGACCTGAGATCCATCCCCTGAAGCCCACATGGTGGAAAGAGAGAACTGACTTCCGAAGGTGTCCTCTGACTTCCACCTGTGTGCCATGAATACAGATGATAGGTGCTCTCTCTCTCTCTCTCTCTCTCTTTCTTTCTCTCCTCTCCCTTGCTCTCTCAAATAAACCACTTCAGGAAGGTAAAAAAGAATGAGCTGCTCACCAGCAAGCACTGCATGCATTGCTTTGTTGCTTTCTCCCTTGCAGTGGATGTCATGTGACTGTGGTCCCAGGCTCCTGTTGCTGTGACTACCCCACGGAGAGGGTCTGGGAACTGTGAGCCATGATTAACACTTTCTCCCTAAATTGCTTGAGTCAGATATTTTATTCAGTAACTAGGTGAGGAAACTAAAACACAAAGCACAGCATGCTGGGAGGCAGAGCGGAGGGTCATCCTCGCTACTTAGCAAGTGAGTGTTAGTTGATACTCTAAGAGACTCTGCCTCAAAAAAAAAATTAACCAATCAAGCATCAGCATTACCACCAAAAATGTAAAAAGCAAGAAATAAATTCTGCAGGGCGAGTAACACAGCCCAGCAGGTTAGACATCTGCTTGCAAACCTGGTGACCTGAGTTGGATCCCCGGAAACCCACAATAGTGCATGTTTGCACCCCTCTCTCAAATCAACCAACCAACCAACCAACCAACCAACCAACCAACCAATCAATCATTCAATCATTTGGTCAATCAAATATTCACAAAATAAAAAAATCCAACAGTCACCAGATCATAGGAGTAAAACCTCTACAAATTCCCAGGGTCCCCAGCACCGCCCCCCCCCTTGGTGCTTACGTCAGTTTGTCCCAGAGGTAGCTCTTGGGCGTGCATGGCGCGATTGTGAGTGAGGAACAAGACCTCAGAGCTAAGTGACTCACCAAGTCACTTGTCATACTTTGTGGATTGTAATGCACAATTATTTTCACATTTATCCTCTCATGTCAAATCAGGGGCACAGTTTACAACCTATGTCCAAGCCTTATCTGACTGTTTTTCTTTCTTAGTGGCGCGTGAAAGGAATGGTGTGTCACCAGCAAATGAAGCCTAGGGAGCCGGTGAGAAAAGTCAGGTGGTTTTGGACAGCTAAGTCCACCCTGTGTTGGCCACAGGTGAGATACAGGGAAAGTCTGGAATCCCCGGGCAGCTGCCCAGTCATTGGCACTAAAGGGTGCATGAGCATGGCTCATGGAGGGGGAATTTTGTTGTCATGGATACTGTTGCCATGGATGCTTGACTGTTGTATCCCCCCCCACTCTGTTCTCTCTTATTTGCACACTGAACAAGTACATGGATCAAATCCATGTGGACTTCACCATTTTAATGGTAAAATGTCTACAGACTTTCCTAACAGTTCCCTCCATCATAACACCATGTGATCTGGTTCCACCATCGGGTTCTGCCTCCCCCCCCCATGGCCCAAGCATTCAGCCCTGTGACAGTCCGTCAGCGCCATTCACGCTGGGATGATCAGTCACAGGCAGCTGAAGACGGGGCGTGAATACTAATCACACCCAGAAAGAATAGGTCTGTTGTTCACGTGGGGGGAAGCACCCCCCACCCAGCATGGCTGAAGCTCTCGGGGTTGGTTACCAGCTTGACTTCATTGTCAGGGGACAGCCCTGCAGAGACCACCATGGGCGTTTTTAATCGTCCCTAGATGGGGGTGTGGAATACACAGGCACTGCACAATTTCATTTTTACTTTAAAAAATATTATTAGAAAGAGTGTTATAGCACATGAGTGTGTATATGTGTTTGTGTGTGTGTGTGTGTGTGTGTGTGTGTGTGTGTGAGAGAGAGAGAGAGAGAGAGAGAGAGAGAGATTATACAGAGATCTTCCAACTTCCTGAATGACTCTTTGGTCACATTTCTTTTCTGCAATAAATGGATATTTCAGCCACAGAGTTCTCCTTTTGTCTCCAAAGTGATGGGATGAGTCACTTTATTTATTTTTTTGACACTTCTCTCTATATGTATATAGTCCACAGGTTCTTAAACTCAGCATTAGGTAGGACCTCCAATGGAGTTTTCCACAATGGGTCTGTGGGTGTTCTCAGTTCATCTGTTCCCCATGACTCTTTTGATCTCTGATATTTTTCTTTTTCATTTTTTGAGTGAGTGAGTGTGTGTGTGTGTGCGTGCGTGTGTGTGCATGCATGCATGCACTTCCATATGCGTGGGTACGTGTTATGTGAAGGTCCCAGGTTGATATCAGAAACCATCCTCTACTACACTTCCATCTTATCCCTTTGAACTTGGGTCCCTAAACTTAGAGCTCTCTTATAGGGCTAGTAGAGATGGCTCAGGGGTTAAGCCGCTGCTTCACAAGCAAAAAGACCTGAGTTCTGATCCTAGATCCCATGTGAAAATGCCAGTTGAAAATGGCGGAGCTCTGCACTCTGACACTGGAAGGCGGAGCCTGAGAAACCCCAGAGCAAAGCAACGAGGAGGTAGAGCAATCTGGGATGATTCCTGAGGTCATCCCTTGGGCCTTCACAGACACACACAGTACCCTTTTCTACACACACATACTTACACACAAAAATAACATTCATTTAAAAATGCCATATAGGTGGTTGACATTTTTATGTGGGATGGGGGGAGGGGGTCCAAACTCCATCTCTTGCTGGCATGGCAAGTGCTGTAACTGCTGAGCTGTCTCTCCA
This sequence comes from Typhlomys cinereus, assembly GCA_023101885.1. Taxonomy (NCBI): domain Eukaryota; kingdom Metazoa; phylum Chordata; class Mammalia; order Rodentia; family Platacanthomyidae; genus Typhlomys; species Typhlomys cinereus. Next base: position 1,052,591 of record JALPQD010000427.1, read on the forward strand.
GCCCCGTCTCTGTGAGGGTTTGACTCATGTCGCTCACCACATCTTATCTGGGGATGCCGGATGTGGTGACGTCCAGCTGCCAAAGGGCCCAGGTGGGAGAACCTGTTGAGCTCAGGTGTGGAAGGCCGGTCTGGGCAATGGAACAAAACTTAATCTTTAAGTAAATAAGTAAGTAGATGGGTGCAGAAGGAGCAGCCTGGGAGCAGTGTGTTGGGTATCTAGATGGTTTGTTTCCGTTCCTGCCGTGAGCACCTGTCCAGGGACCAAGCCCAGAGATTCCCACATCCATCCCTTGACCACTAGCAGAGGAAATGGGCATTGTCCAGTCGGGTGCAGTGCCATCCCGTGCAGAGGGAGCCTGGGAGCTTGAAGCCGGTGCTGGCTAGCTGTTTCTGCCCCTTGCTTGACCTTGCTCGATAACCTTTAAAACCTTCACCCTATAAAAATATCCTGGCTTCTATCACAATGGGTGTTTAGTTACAGTCAAAGGGACCGGAAGCCTTGGGCTGCTGCACAACAAGGCGGCCGCAGAGAGAGAATGTAATGCAGATATTTTAAGAAGCCAGGTCTCTGTTTTTACACAAAGAAGAGACAAGTGAACTCACTGCAGTGAGACTTGTCCTTCCCAGACCTGCACAATGACTGACATGCCAACATGCCCCCAGAGACTCTAGAGGAACTCAAGAGAGAGAAGAACACACAGTGGAAATAGAGGGGACTAAAGTTGGATAAATGAAGGGAAATGCCCCTATCAGTGGAATAGCTTGAAGGGAGGCAACTTTGTGTGCCCCAAGAGTAGACAAACTAGAAGGAACCCTGGGATCCTAGAAGCAGACAGGCAGGAGGGTGGGAAGGAGTGGGATGGATTGATGAAGCGAAGGGAGAGAGATGGGGGGGGGGCAGAAGGAAACAGGGATAAGTACTCAATATGCTTGTAAAACTAGAAAAATAAAATAATAAAAAGAAGAGACAAATGAGATAAATATGTCATCCTTCTTTGAACACTATTTTATGTGTATATGTATCAAAAATATATGAACCCTGTAAATACATTTGAATTTTATGTCTCAACTAAAATTTTTAAAGATATTTTATTTTATGTGAAAGAGTGTGTGCGTGTGAGTGTGTGTGTGTGTGTGTGTGTGTGTGTGTGTGTGTGTACCAGAGGATATTGTGTGTCCTTGTGGAGGACCAAACGTAACTTTGGGAATCATCCTGGATTGCTTCTACCTCCTTCTTGTTTTGCTCTAGGATTTCCAGGTTCCACTCACCAGGGCTGGAAATGCAGGCCGCTGCCATTTCAGCCTGGTGTTTTTATGTGGGACCTGGGATCTGAACTCAGGACCTTCTGATTGTGAGGCAAAGTCTTAACTCCTGAGCCATTTCTCTAGTCCTCAATTAAAAAATTTTAAAGATTAAATGGTGCAGTGCATTAAACAAAGGCCAGACTGCACGTATAGATGCCGAGGGAATCTTGTTCTTGGTGAAAGATGTTCTCCTCCTCTGAGCTAGCTGTGTGAGTATTTATCAGCAACGCAGAGATTAACTTGCAGCATCCCCAACTAGGCCTCTAAGCAGTCTGTCTGGAGGATGACCTTAAACTCCCAATCCTCTAGCCTCTGCTTTCCAAATACTGAGATGACTGCTATGCGCCACGTGCTCAGCTGCTAAAGTTTAAACTTCAGTTGCTGTCAATAAGAAATTTATTTATTTCAAAAAAATCCAAATGCTGGCATTGTCCAGAAAAATTTAACAGGTTTATTTATAATTGTTATAAAGTTGAGCTGTTGAAACTTGTTCACTGAAACATTTGACTTGCATCAATGCTTTACATCCCACATTTATATTAAAAATTCACACACAAATGAAAATGGAAAAACTGCCAATACCTGATTCCTGTCCCCTAGTTTTCCACTCGCAATCGTATACTTAGGTACTTTTTTACCCCATGGGAAAAAATATCTAACATTCAGAACTACCGATAACAAGAAGAGGGAAAAATAAAATTTTTTTGAGAATGAAATATTTCCCGTCATAGTGGACTCTTAAGCATGTTCTCAGTGTATGCGGCGCGCTAGCTGGATATCTTTTGGCATAATGGTTACACGTTTGGCATGAATAACACACAGGTTGGTATCTTCAAAAAGGCCAACCAGATAGGCCTCGCTTGCCTCCTGCAAAGCACCAGCAGCTGCACTCTGGAAGCGCAGATCTGTTTTGAAGTCCTGAGCAATTTCCCGCACCAGACGCTGGAAAGGGAGTTTGCGAATCAGAAGTTCAGTGGACTTCTGGTAGCGCCTAATTTCACCAAGCACAACAGTACCAGGCCTGCAACGATGAGGCTGCTTCACCCCTCCAGTGGAGGGCGCGCTCTGGTACGAGCCATAGTATAGAGACCTCCTTACTTACCCCCCTTCTCCTTGGGCTGGAGCTTGGCCAGCGAGAGGCAGCGCTGGTGTTAGAGAGCAGCGGCTGCGAACATCACTTTTTGTTAATTTTTTAAAATTAGAATTATCTGTTTCTATCCAAAGAAATCAAAATGATTTTTCCTATGTATGACATCATTCTTCTGGGAAGTTGTGTTTGTGGTGGGGTTTGGGACCTGGAGAAGACATTGTTCTGCAAGTTGTAAGCCAGGAGAGAGAGAGACAGGACAGACCCCAAGGGCTGAGAAAGGAGCAGCCGTCCAGGGTGGGGCTTAGCCCTGATGTCGCTTGTGACAAAGTCTAGAAGTGTCCCCTCTCCTGGTACTAAGCAGATGCTCTCTATGGGGCCACACCCCACACCCCCCCACCGAGCACTGGTGAGATCTGAGTGTGACCCCCGTGTGACTCAGGAACACACAGCCTCGGTCCCTCCCATTTTCCTCCCGCCAAGCACTCTGCAGAGAATCCAGCATCAAGATGTTGTTTCAGTGGAATTAACATGAGACGTTAACTGTGGATGCATCACATCCACGTTAGTCACACTGAAAAAAATGCATCGAAAGCCCTGGTGCTGGGGTGTTGCCTCTCAAACCAAGGTCAGCACACAACGGCCTCACCATTCTCAGGATTAACCAGGCTTTATGGAGCTGTGTGGCTGGCTTACGAATGGCTGCTTGTCAAAATTCCATCTGCTTCTTGGGTCAGGAGGGCAGGAAAGGAACAGTGTGTGTGTGTGTGTGTGTGTGTGTAAGAGGTCACTTGAGTGTGTGTACCTGTGGAGGCCCAAGGGTGACAATCATCTTGGATCGTTCTACCTCTTACTGCTTTGCTCTGGGGTTTCCAGGGTTAGAATTGCAGGCTGCTGCCTCTATTTCTGCCTAACATGCGATCTGGGGATCCGAATTCAGGTCCTTTTGCTTGTGAGACAAATGTTTTAACCCCCTGAGCCATTTCTTCAGCTCTAAAAAAGGACTTTTTATAGCAGTGACCACCAAGGCTGGAAACGAGGCCCTCCTGTAAGCATGAGGTGGAAACCACTTCAAACCTGCTTCTTTCTGTGTGTGTGTGTGTGTGTGTGTGTGTGTGTGTGTGTGTGTGTGTGTATCAGAGGACACTGTGTGTCCCTGTGGAAGAACAGGGGTGACTTCGGGAATCATCCTGAATTGCTTGTACCTCCTTGCTTTGCGCTGGGATTCCCCAGGTTCCGCCCACCAGAGCTGGAAGTACAGGCAACCATTTTAGCCTGATGTTTTTATGTGGAACCTGGGATCTGAGCTCAGGACCTTCTGCTTGTGAGGCAGTCTTAACCTCTGAGCCATCTCTCCAGCACTAAACCTGAAGAGTTTTTGGGGGGAAGGGTTTGAAGGGGACTCTTCCAGCGATTACCCCTTCGTAAAAGTTCTCTAATGTATGAGTGGAAATAAAAAAAAAAGTTCTCTAAGTATACCATGTCCAAAGCTGCCTTGAGGTTGAGAAATATGAAAAAGGCGAAAGAAGAGAAAGAAACACATAGAGACAGAGATAGAGAGAAAAGTGGGGCCGAAACAGGCAGGAAAGTCCACAGTCCTCTTGGAGGGAGGAATGGTGCAGATCCGTCGCCCAGTCTTGCCAGATTTTATTTATACAGGAGGTAATCAGGGGACTGTGAGTCTGTGTGCAAATCTGGACGCGAGTCCTCTGATCTGTTGGAAGGAGAAACGGGAATGGGAGCGCTCTCCTAGTGTGTGCGCTTGGCTGGCCAGCCCGACAGCCAGAGTCAACATTCCTGATATCTAGCGTGGGCCAGAGAGAAAGGCGGTCCACACATCAGGCACTTCTGACATAATCAGAAGCCTTAAGAACTCAGGCTACGTACGCTCATTCTTCAGGACTCCAGAAAGCACCAGTGGATTAGATGTCAGTGCGTTTCTGTACTTCCAGTGTCCATGGAAAGCTCATGATTTTACCTCCTCTCGGCCTTCCATACTTTTTTTTTTAAGTCAAGGAATGGGATTTCTTTTTCATCAGGTAGCATGCAATACCACTTTCCACTCTGTGGCTCTCTGCACTTCTCCCCTGGCTTCCCTCCATGCCCTAGGATTTGGGGTTTGCATGTTCCTCATAGCTGGGCTGTAGCTGTATCTTGCTGGTTTGGCCCTTGTGTTTTCTACTTGCTCAGGTGAACAGTTTGGGAAGCCAACTGTCCCAACACCCTCTGCTGCTCCGTCGGCTCCCTGCTGGGACAAGCTGGCCACTTGGCCCCATGTGGGAAGTTAGTGCTGCCCTCTACAGCAGCCCACCAGCCTTCTGACCCCTGTTGACCAGGCTCGCAGTGCAGCCTGTCTTGCCAGCGCTGCTGATTCTTCATCGTTCTCATCATCCGTATCTTCTGTCATGCAGCAGCTCCGGCTCTCCTGGGGTCCTAGAACTGATCAGACTTATTAGCCTGTGACGCATCTGTCTGTAAGTCTGTTTTCTCCAGACTGTCACCTGTCCCAGACGCTGCGGATGAGGGGGAGGTGCTCTGTGAACACACCCAGGCTTCTTGGCTTGGATGAATGAATGAAGTAAGAAGGGGAGAATCTGGGGGCCAACACGGGGAGAGGGGATGAAGCAGATGAGGCTAGTTATCGCCTCTAAGATGACAGGGTTATAAAAACCCATCCTTAGCTTTGTTTTAGTTGAGGTAAAGCTTATGAACATGGTAACGCACAGACCTTAAGAGTTCAGTTAGATGAGTTTAGTGGGGCGGGGGCGGTGACGGGGAAAGACAGCAGAGCCCCTCCCCAGCTGTGTGGAAGCTTGCACAGAGGCAGACTGGTCAGGGGGAGCGCAGGGTCTCCTGGATCGCCCCAAGAACATGTCCCACTGCGCCCAGCTCCACGGTCCCCTCTGCCTGTTCTGACTCACCCACTGGGCAGCGTGGGTCTGGGCCGTCCACCCCTGCTCCCGAATCCCCACCCTGACATCCCTGAATTTCACTCGAGGGCTCTGACCGGCTGTGGGGTTGGCCGTGGTGATGTAGAAACACCCGAGTGACTCCCCATAGATCAGCTGTTTATTCAATCATAGTTTCCAGGACCCAGAGACCAAGCAGTCAGGGGCCAGGAGGCAAACACAGCAGGGCTGGGCGCCGCCCCCCACTCGGCTGTGGCCCCTCACGCTAGCCCCTTCTCAGGACAGAGAAGCTTCATTCACTGTCTTCCCGTCAGCTCCACGGTCACTTCGCGCTGGCCACTGAAACCAGTTCCAGTGGTCCCGTGATTGTCTCGAGGGCGTGGCCGGCAGTGGGGGCAGTGGCGGTGGGAGAGTCTCAGGCATCGAGAGTCTCTCTGGGGAAGAGGATGAAGGCATCAGAAGGGTCCTCCTCCCTTCTGACTTCCCTTCCCTGCACACTGTCTCCCCCGCCGCCAGTCCGTCCTCTTTCTGCGCCCCACTTCTCTGGTCCTCATCCCGCAAGCGCGCTAAAGTCTGCATAACTCTCTCCCAGTCCTCTCTCTGAAGCCCCACCCACTTCCCTCACCTTCACCTCCCTCACTCTCCCACACTCCTGCATCGTAAAAAGGGGTTCCCGTTGTTGGGGCACTTACCAGAGAGAGGGCGAAGCCCACGGCAAGAATCACAGCCATCATCACCGAGACCAGCGCAATGAGGGCGACTTCCCAAGGCCACAGCTGGCCCTGCAGGGCTTCTGAGCCCCCCACAGTGGTCGAGCTGGTGGTGGGGACAGTCGGGGTGGTCGCTGCCGTGTCAGTGACAGGGAAGGTCACTGCGGTGCCCGCCGTGGGTGTAGGGATTCCCGGGAGGGAGCTGGTGAGGTTCTCGCTGGAGCCTGTGGTTGACGGGCGTGTGTGCAGAGAGTGGCTGGTTAGTTCCATTGGGACTTCAGCTGGGTTAGCAGCTGACTAGTGCTAGTGTTTACAGGGGCAGTCGCAGAAGCCGTCACTGCTGGGTCTCACCTTGCTCCAGGTATGGTGCTAACACCCTCACAGTCCCTCTGCAAAGTCTGGATGCTTGTTACCCACATTTTATAGGCAGAGAAATGAAAGGTTGGAGGGGTAAAAAGCAACTGGTTCTGGGTAGACAGGAATGGAGTAGAGACTGAAGCCAAGGCTGCCCCTTGATGATGGATGGACACACACACTACTCCATATCCCGAGTGTGGACAGGTCATCAGCCTGGAGTCACGGGCACAGAGCAGCTTCCCTAGCTACTCACGAGACTGCCAGACGGTAGGTGAGAGAAAGCCGAGGGGCAGATTGAGTGACTTTCTTTTTTTTTTTTTTTTAGATTTCATCATTAAAATTTAATGGGAAAGACTTGCTTAGAGACTGATGAAGGGAGGGAAGGGAGGGAGGAAAAAGGGAGGAAAGGCAGGAGAGAGGGAGGGAAAGAGGGGGAAGGAGGGGAGCAGGGATTATTGTCCATTGTGCTTGTACAACTAGGGAAAAGATAAAAATCAATAAAAAATAAAATAAAATTACAAACATTAAAAAAACACAATAAAGAAACTAATTAAGTGACTTTCTAAATAGCACTGTGCCCTCTACAGAGAGGACGGCCAAAAGGGACCAGGGTGGAAGGAGGACCAGTCGTAGGGTTGGCGAGATGGTTCAGTAGGTAAAGGCATCTGCATGCAGATCTGGTGCCAATCTGCGTGGCCTGAGTCTGGTTCCTGGAGCTGCATAGCGGAAGGAGAGAACTCACCTCCGAATGTTGTTTTCTGACTTCCACATTTAAGCTGTGGAACATTTTCTTTCTTTCTTTCTTTCTTTCTTTCTTTCTTTCTTTCTTTCTTTCTTTCTTTCTTTCTTTCTTTCTTTCTTTCTTTCTTTCTCTTCCTTCTTTCTTCTTCCTTCTTTCTTTCTTTTCTTCTCTCTCTCTCTCTTTTCTTTTTTTTTCTTTTAATTATTTTTATTCTCCATTCGTGTTTGTCCCCTGTCTATCTCTCTCTCCCCTCCTTCCGTTCTCCGCCTCTTTCTCTCTGTCTGTCCTTTCTTCCCTTTCCCTCTCTCTCTTTCTTTATTTCGTCTGTCTTCCTTCCCTTTCCTCTTCTCTCTCTTTCTTTCTATCTCTTTCTTCTCTCTCAAATTAAAAAAAAAATAAAAAGAAGGCTAGGGAGATGGCTCAGTGGTTAAAGCCTTTGCCTCACAAACAAAAGGACCTGAGTTCAGATCCCATGTAAAAATGCTGGGCAGGGATGGTGGCCCTCCTTCCATCCCTGGAAGGCAGAGTCTGGGAATCCCCAGAGCAAGCTGGTTAGCCAGACTAGCCCTAATGGATGCTCTGGAGGCCTAGGCTCACAACAATAAGGTAGAAGAGTGATCGAAGATGATTCCTGTTATCACCCTTGGGCCTCCGCAGACACACACACTCAGATGCACTTATGTACATATATCTGCACCTACACACATACAACCACCTATGTGTAAACAGTTCATGCATACACGTACACACACACCATACACATGCATACTTTATAAAAGAAAGAAACAACATGTGGTTTACTACTACAAGAAAATTTTCATGGACAAGTTTGGAGGTCACCAGTCTAAGGGGTGTCTTTGGCACAAGGTCTAGCAAAACCATTTAGTGTCGCCTGAAGAAATAAACTCTCCCAGCTTCCTCGGTTGGGCGTTGGAGCAAAGGGGAGTGCAGATCTTTCTCTTTCTTGTGCTTATTTTCTGTCCTCTTCTCATTGTCCGTCCCTATGTGGCTTGCCCCTGTCCTCCTCAGTGTTCCCAGTGGCCTGGGGTCTCCTGGGACATGAGCGCTCTGCCCCTACCTGCCACATGCGTTCTTTCCTGTGTCTGGGCTCACATGAGGACTGCACATTTAGATGTAGGGGAAGAGTCTTGAAACCTCATACTGAAGCTGCGTCAGGGTAGGAGGCAGGAGAAGCTGCCTGCAAAGTAGACTAGTTTCTTCTGCATTGCTCAGAAGTATAAAACAGTAAGTCACAGACATGACCAGGAACATTCCAGAAGAAGCTAAAGTCCTACCCGCAGGAAGAGTGAGGCATGTGTGCTGGGGTCTCATGGCTGCTGTCAGGAGGCTGTAAGTGGGGCCCTGTCTACGATGGACAGAAACTGGCTTTACATCCCTTCCAACTCTCTTAACATCTCTGTGTTTGGGATCTATTTGCTATACAGGGGGTCAATCAGATGTCTGGGCAGAGGAATTGCTTCTGGGGGCAGAATAGAGGACAGAGGTGGGACTGGATGAGAGAGAGCACCAACCAATGGGAGCTGGAAAAATGGGTACGGCTCAGGGGTTGACAACATCCCCCTCAAAACTGCACTGAACCCCAAAAAGCCTCTATTGTAAGTAAAGTCACTCACCGAGAAGTAGGAGATGGTGGATTAGCCAGCAGGCAAGCCAAAGCTGTTTTCTCTTCATCTTGAGAGATCTGCTTGCTTGGGCGGGAGGGGAGGGTCCCGATTTCCAGATGTGCTGATGGGATGTGCGGAAGGGATAGAAGCAGGCAGGTGCTAATGGTGGGCCCACGATGAGTCCTCAGCCTGAAGAGATGTGGGCGCAGCCAGGCCACGGCGTGGGAAGGCCTGATGCAGTTCCCTAGCTCCCTCTGTGGAACATGACCTCCCTCTTTTTCTGTGGGAAGGCCTTATAACATCCCAGGGTTGGGCAGGAGCTGGGCAGGGGCTGGGACAGGGGCTGGGCAGGGGCTGGCTACCCAGCCTGTTATTCTGGTGACGAAACAACTGCGTCCAGACAGGAGGGGACAGAGGCCAGGAGACACCAACAGTGGAGAGCGTCTCAGTCTGGTGGGTGGGTCCTGGGGAGGTGCAGGAAGTTCGAGGGGATCAAGGCTGTCAGGTGGAGGGGACTTACCCTCTGAGGCAGAGATGGGCTGAAAGGTCATTTCCTGGATGAGATGACCGAAGTGCCTAGGATAACCGGGGAGCACTTGCTTGGGGAGGAGGGAGCGGAACAGAGGGGGCAAGATCCTGAAAGGTTAGGTTTGTGGGAACAAGACCTGGAGACAGGAGGGGAAGGTAGGGGGGTCCTGGTCATCACAGAGCTGGGAGCAGGTGTTCAAAGCACACTAAGAATGAGCGGGAGAGCCCCAGGGGTCTCAGGATAGATGCTGGGGTTCTGGAGACATGGACGGGGCGTGGGGGGAGACTGGGTCCATGACATCTGTTCATGAAAGTCCATTGTTACACATTCAGGATTGTTTCTGCAATACTGTCATCCTTTAAAAAAATGAAATTCTAATCACTTAGAATAAAAAATATTTTTCAACAAGGAAGAAAAATGTTCAACAAGGATGGGCGGGAAAAGGAAGCACCTTCTGCGGCCTTCTGACTGGGCACCTGCTCCACCTCTGCGGTCAGAGCAGACGCCTCTGCTCATCCCTTAAGCGCTCTGGGCAGCTATGCTGAGCAACCAGGGAGGCACCCGCCACCCCTGGGTTCTGCCCACATGCTGGGAACCAACCAAGCACCTACTATCCCTCCCTTTTTTCCTTTCTCTCTCTCTCTTTTTCTTTTCCTTCTTTCCTCTTGCTTTCTTTTGTCCGTCCTTCCTTCCTTCCTTCCTTCTTTCCTTCCTTCCTTCCTTCCTTCCTTCCTTCCTTCCTTCCTTCCTTCCTCCCTTCTTCCCTTCCTCCTTCCCTCCCTCCTTCCCTCCCTGTCTCTCTCTCTCTCTTTCTCTCTTTCTGCCTCTCTCTCCTCCCATGGATGGAATTTTGAATATTTTTATTTTCTTTTGTGTGTATGTTTCTATGTACATCAGAGGGCACGGTGTATGCTTGCACAGGCCCAAGGGTGACTTTGGGCATCATCCTCGATTACTTCTAACTCCTATATGGTTCACTCTGGGTTTCCTAGGCCTTGTCTTCTAGAGCCAGAAGTACAGGCCGCTCTCATTTTTACATGGGATTAAGGATCCAAACTTAGTCCTTTGGCTTACAAGTCAGAATCTTAACCCCTGAGCCACCTTTCCAATTGATGTCCCTGTCACTTCACTACATAGCAATAGAAACTGACTCCCCAGGCGAACGTATCACATACTCTACATTCAGGCAGCTGGGAGTCGCCCTAATGGTTTTTTTGATTGACTGAAATATGGACCCAAGTGGACTGTGTTAGGTAAAGCTGAAATCCTGGCATCTTGTTGGTAAGTTTAGAAGAAAAAGTCACAATCTTAGGGAAGGAGTAATGCTGCCGTGGAGGACTCCAGTGTGTCCTCCCAGAAGGGTCAGTTGAGACGTCCCTCATGTCGCACAGGGAGGGGGGCACCGACGTCTTTGGAGAGTTCTGGAACAGCTCTTAGCCAGACACAGTGGTGGGTGATCCGACTTTCCTAATTTCAGTGGGCAGGGGCTGGGGAGGTAGTTCAGTGGTCAGTGCTTGCCGAGCATGGATGAGGCCCCAGATCCCCTCCCCGCTCCCCCCAGCACCACAGAAAAGTCCTGCACCGAATCCCACTTCAGTTGTTTTTCAGCAGGCTCGGTGGGGTTGCCAGCCGATCATGGCCATGGTGGGGCTTTTTCAGGCGCTTCCTGAAACATGTCAGATCTGTACTTAGGGATCGTGGGCATGGTGATCTCCAATCACGGCATTATCAGAACACTGAACTGTCACTGAGCCTGCAGAAGCGAAGATGTCGCAGCAGAGACTCAAGACTCCACTCCAAGAGTCACAGACTCATGCCAAGCCCCAGGCCCCAAACAGTCCATCGGCCTGAGGGACGAAGGGAAGGCAGGAAAAGCCAGCGACATGGTGTCCATGTGTCGTGACTTCCTCCAGCTCGAAGAGGAGCTTTGGTCATTTGTTACGGTGACAGCGCACTGGGGAAGAGAAAGAGGAAGAGGAGCCCTAGCAAAGTCAAGACTCTCAGGGGCTCACACCCTAGTCTTGGGGTGCACACCATCCTCGGAGACCCTTCTCTTTCTCGTTCAGTAAAAATAAAAGAATTCCGGGGCAGGCAGACAAGATAGCTCATTGGGTAAAGCATTTGCTCCAAACCTGGTAACCTGAGCTCAATCCCCAGAAGCCCACGAGGTAGGAAGAGAGGGCAGATTCTGAAAGCTGCCCTCTGACATCCACTGGGTATCATGGCATGCACGTGTTCTCTCCGTTTCTTTCTTTCTCTCATCATCTCTGTAGTCTCTCTCAAATAAAATAAATTTCTAGGAAAGTATCAAGAATACAAAACCACAAGAGCAGGAGGTGCAGCTGCGCTGTGGTTTGAAAGGCAGGGCGTGTGTCATGGGAGGAGACCGGCTGGATGGCTGACCTGGGAGCAGGTCGACCCAGGAAAAGCTGCGGTCAGAGCCCAGGGCTTTTAGATCTCTGTTTGAAGATTCAGTTCTGGTCACAGCAGAGGAAGGAGCGTGCGGAGGTTAAGGGTCAGAATGTCAGTTTGTTTTTGAAGACGAGAGGCCAGTTTATCACAGTGCCAGGAATCAGGGGGACCAGGCACATGGTTTAATAGCCGTGCTAGAAACGCCCAGCAGAGACGTGAAGTTGATGCTGGCGTGACTCAGAAAGAATCTTACTGAGCGCCTGTTCTCAGTGCCAAGGAAAACCCTGACACAGTTGAGAGCTGGTCTGAGCCGCCTTCCTGGCTGCAGTCTGTTCCCCTGCAGCAGCTCTCCACCTTACTAGAGGCTTGCAGGCCTGCCTCCATGCAGTTGTGGTTGTAGCATTTACCACTGTGTGCCCCCTGATGTCTCCCCAACATCTACCAACTCAGTTCTCCTGAGTCTTTGGGCTGCTTGTCCTGCTTGTAATAAGAACACTTAGAAAATGGGAAAACAGGGCTCCCTTGCCTCTCATGGGCTTCCACCTCTGGAGTCCATGAGTACATGAGTTCCTTTCAACTCCCTTGTCCCTCATGGGACTCCGTGTCCGGAGTCTGTAAGTTCTGGCTTCCTTGCCCCTCATAGAACTTTCTCTCCTCTACTAAACTCTGACTTAAAAAAAGAGATTGTCTCGATGGCTCTCCTGTGCCCCAGCTCTTTTTGGCCACGCTGGCTTTCCTAGCAATGAGATGAGGACGAGGGAGCCCTTCGTTCCCAAGTCCGTGAACCCAAGAGTGACCTGGCCAGGCAGATGCTACAGTATCCCATTCTGACATCCTACGGGCTTTTGCCAACGACTAGCTTCATCTCTGAACACCTGCATCAAAACCTCAGGGGCTTTGTGACAGTCTCCATGTGGGTGTGAAGGTACCGGAAACTCACCCTGAAGAACCACCCATTGAAGTCAACTAATCCGGCTTCAGTAGAGATATTCAAACAAATCGCAGAAGCCTACAATGTGCTGAGTGACCAGACTGCAGGTAGCAGGCACTGGGAAATAAGGCCGCTCTTGCCCCGTTCCCCTTCCCCAGCATCCCGGACCCTCATGGATCTGAGCCCTCAAGACCGGAACTCTGCTCAAGGTCATGCATATCCACAGCTGTGAAGAGAAGCATCTATGTATGACAAGTTTGGAGAGGAAGGGCTGAAGGGTGGGATTCCTCTGGAGTTTGGATCCCAGACCCTGTGGAGAACAGGCTATGTCTTCCATGGTAACCCTGAGAAGGTGTTCCACGAGTTCTTTGGAGGAGACAACCCCTTCAGTGAATTTTTTGATGTAGAAAGAAGTGATATAGATTTGAACTTTGGGGGTCTCCAGGGACGAGGGATCCAGAAACAGGATCCCTCAATTGATCGAGACCTCTATTTATCCCTTGAGGATTTATTTTTGGCTGCACCAAGAAAATTAAGATCTCCCAAAGGGTGCCAAATGAGGACCGGTACTCCTCCACCATCAAGGACAAGATCCTGACCATTGACATGGGGCCCGGCTGGAGGCAGGGCACTTGGATCACCTTGGAGAAGGAGGGGGACCAGGGCCCCAACATCATCCCAGCCGACATCATCTTCATTGTAAAGGGAAAGCTGCACGCACGCTTCCGCAGGGAGAATGACAGCCTCTTCTTGTGTACCCCATCCCTCGAGGCAAGGCCCTCACTTGCTGCACGGTGGAGGTGAAGACTCTGGATGGCCATCTGCTCAACATCCCTATCAATGACCTCGTCCACCCCAAGTACTTTAAGAAGGTGCCAGGTGAGGGAATGCCGTTGCCGGAGGACTCCACCAAGAAGGGAGACCTCTCCATCTTCTTTGACATCCAGTTCCCCACCCGCCGCACGCCTCAGAAGAAGCAGATGCTGCGCCAAGCGCTGCTGACCTGACTCTGGGGCAAGAGGAGGGATGGAGGAGGGGTAGCTGAGCCTCACTCGCCCCTGCAGATGTCCTGTGAGGTGGGGTGCCATGGGACCTTTGGCTGACCTAATAAAGATTCCTTTCCTATCAAAAAAAATCTGAAAAAAAGAAAGAAAGAAAAGAAAGTGGGAAAATTCGGGCTGGGGATGGCTCAGTGGTTCGTCTTTGCCTCACAAGCAAAAGAACCTGAATTCAGATTCCCAGATCCCATGTAAAAATGCTGGGTGGATATGAAGGCAGGGATTGGGAAGCCACAGAGCAAAGCAATAAGGAGGCAGAGCAATCCAGGCCAATTCCTGATGGCACCCTTGGGCCTTCACAGGCACACACACTCAATTTCCTTTTTTTTTTTTGACACATGCTCCTATACACATGTGCATATACCTACATGCAAAACACATATACACACACAAGTGCACAAAATATTAAAGACAATAGGGACACACAGACTTGATTGAGGTCCCCAATTTTACTGGGGAGGGTTCTGTGTGTGTGTGTGTGTGTGTGTGTGTATCCAGAATCATCCTGGATTGCTTCTACCTCCTTCTTGCTTTGCTCTGGGATTTATCCACCAGGGCTGGAAGTGTAGGCCGCCACTGTTTTTTGCCTGGTGTTTTTTACATGGGACCTGGGATCTGAAATCTGAACTCAGGACCTTCTGCTTACAAGGCAAAGTGTTAACCCCTGAGCCATCTCTCCAGCCCTACCGTGGAGATTTCAAATACCAAATGGATGCCAGTCACAGAAGTTCTCTAAAATAACTGAGAAGATTGATTCAGAGGTCGAGACACCCATCCAGATCCTCTCTTCAGATGTGTGGGATGTGTTTATTTCTTTGCTAAAGGGCGGTACACCATGCTTTCTTACAAAGACACAGAGTGAGGATGCTTTATTTCCAGAGCATCAGGAACCCAGACAAAGCCAGTACTTCTAGTGAATACTGGCGAGTCAGAGGCACCCCAGGTCTCCCACACCACACACACCCCCCCAGTGCTCAGGGAGTCATGGGCAGTTCTATCTCCGTTCATCTCCAGGGCTGCCGAGGTTACTGGTTTCCTCGCAGGACTATGGGGTCCTCCAGGGGTCCCTGGTGGGTCTGAGTCACGGCAGAGTGTCGTGGGGGCGGTAGAAAACTGTGTGGATGGTGTTTCTGATGGGCAGGTACATTCCCTGGGAAAAGAAGCATCCACAGTTTGAATTGCGTCTCCCTCACCCAAACATGTATGCGGACTCCCCCGGAATCATTGTCACCCCAACCATCCCTCACCTAGTTCTGTTCCTCGTCGGCTCCTTGTTCTCACAGGTCATGGCTCAGCCTGTGTAGGGATCGCTCCTCTGGCCACGACTTGACACTTCGCTCTCGTCTCCACTTCTCTTAACACCCCCTACCTCCATTACTTATAGCTCGCCCTTTCGGTCTCCACCACTCCTTCTCCCAGGGGTCTCACTACATGTTAGACACTCACCACGCAAAAGAAGATCCCAGCAAACAGCCCCACAGCCACCGCGAAGAAGGCCAGGGTGACGAGGACGATCTCCCACGGCTTCAGGGACCCGCTGGGCTTCGCCTCAGTCACTGGAGTCCCGACACTCGTGCCAGTTCTGCTGGGCGTTGTGTGCGTTGTGGTCCACGCAGGTGCGCTGGAGGTGCTGGGGGTGGCACTCGATCCAGGGCTGGAGGCTGTGCTGGCCCCACTGGAGGTCGGGGTGGGCACAGGGCTGGAGGCTGTGCTGGCCCCACTGGAGGTCGGGGTGGGCACAGGGCTGGAGGCTGTTCTGGACATAGTGGAGGTCGGGGTGGGCACAGGGCTGGAGGCTGCGCTGGCCACACTGGAGGTCGGGGTGGGCACAGGGCTGGAGGCTGCGCTGGCCACACTGGAGGTCGGGGTGGGCACAGGGCTGGAGGCTGCGCTGGCTACACTGGAGCCTGGGGTGGGCACAGGGCTGGAGGCTGCGCTGGCCATAATGGCAGTGCTGGTGGTGATGCCTGAAATGACCATGAAAAATAACCATTACTTTTTTTGCAGGTGTGCATGCGTGTGTGTGTGTGTTGTGTGTGTGCATGTGTGTGTTTTGCATATGGGTAAATGTACATGTATGTATAGGTGTGTGTAAGAGGACCTGTGAAAGCCTAGGGGTGACGTCAGGAATCATCTCAGGTTGCTCCATCTTGTCACTGCTTTGCTCTGGGGTTTCCCAGGCTCCCCTTTCCAGGACTGAAATTGCAAGTACTACCATATCTGCCCAGCATTTTTATTTGGGATCTGGGGATCTGAACTCAGGTCCTTTTGCTTTTGAGGTAAAGGCTTTAACCCCTGAGACATCCCCCCAGCCCTATTCTTTATAAAAAATTTATATATTATTGTGGTAGCTTCAGCACACTGAACTCAGATCACCAGGCTTGAGCAGCAAGCACCCGTATCCACTGAGCTGTCTTGCTGCCCCCACAGTGTTTGACAGCAACAGGACTACAGAGGTGAAATTCTTCTTTTCTGAGTCAGAGGTCTCATGCTGAAGCCCGACAGCCCTTGAACTTCCTCTGCTTCCCAGAGAAACCTTGATTTTTTTTCATCCCCCCTCTCCCAGCCTCCCTAGTAGCTGGAGTTTCAGGTTTATGTTACCCAGCTCAGCTTGATTTTTAAATCCTGTTCTTATTCTGAGGCTGAATTAGGGTGTAGACAGGAAAGAAACTAAGTTTATACACTATGAGTTCTTGCTATTTATTTATGTATTTATTTATTTAGTGTGTGAGAGAGAGAGAAAGAAAGAGAGAGAGAGAAAGAGAGAGAGAGAGAGAGAGAGAGAGAGAGAGAGAGAGAGGGTGATTTCAGGAACCATCCTGGATTGCTTCTACCTCCTTTTTGCTTTGCTCTGGGGTTTCCCAGGCTTTGCCCACCAGAGCCAGAAGTACAAGCCTCTGCTTCCACTTGGTGTCTTTTTGGATTTTTGTTTTGTTTTGTTTTAATGTGGGACTTGGGATCCGAACTCAGGACATTCTGCTTATACGGCAGAGTCTTAACTCCTGAGCCATCTTTCCAGCCATAATTCTTGCTAAACTCTCAACCATATCTTCTCACAGACACCTAAGCTGAAGCATGGAGAAGCCACTTCCTCACAGGACTCCGACAACACAGACCAGAACCCCGACCCTGTGAGCTACAGTTTCCAGGAGGCGAGAGCCTGAGCCCGTGGCCCTCCCTTTTAGTGGACCCGAGCTTCATAGGAGCATCTCCTCTCCCACCATTCCTAAAGAAGTCTCAGGCTCTCCCTTCTCAGATAAAAGCACTCACCACATTCTAAAAGCAAGAGGCGCCCCAGCATCCAACACAGGAGAACCTTTTCTTTCATTTCCATGTTTTTCTGCGGCGGACGGCAAGATGTGTGGAGTCCAGCTGGGGCCGAGACGTGGGGCGCCAAGCACAGGGCTCTTGAGAAAGGGGTCTGTCTCTGTGGGGAGACGGGCTGGAGGCACCAGGAGCTTGGGTCTCCTGAGTGCGATTCTCAGGCAGAACCTTGATCTGGGGGCAGACGGTTGGGTGCCTGGGAGTCCAGCTTCCTCTGAGCAAGGTTGTCCCTGTTCCGGGGCCACAGGGGCCTTTAAAGCCTCCTGAGGGATGAGGAGAGGCTGGGCGGTCATCTTGACAGTCTGCCAACTTCTAACAGGTAATGAAAGGATCCTGAGCCCGGGAAGGAGCAGACCAGGGATGAGGGGGAAGGTGAGAGACAGGGAAAGAGAGAAGGACATGATGGCCCGGGACAGGTCACAGGGCTGGGCTGCAACAGGAAACGGAAAGAAGACGGGGATCAGTGTTGTTGGAGAGAAGGGGACCCACCCTCTGGGATGGGGTCAGAAACCTGTTCCAGCTCAAGATTTGTTTCTGAGTCAAGATGTTCCGCAGGGTGGCTTCAGCACAGAGAAAACCCCACAGGGCTCAGACCAGGGGCCGGACCCCATGCTACCCCGACGAAAGAAAAAATCATGGACCCCAAAGAGAGCAGAGAGTCATCATCCGGACTCCGGGACTGTGGTGGAGACAGAGACTCTTTCCATCACCTGGAGGACGAGAGAGCCGGGGTTAGAGACAATATTTATGGATTCCCTCATGGTTCATTTCATATTGTGCTAACTTGGTACTTCGGGCCACACTCTTTCTACGAAAAAAAGGTCGAGGTAGCTTGACTGGGATCGAGCAGCCCCCACCTACTTTGCTCTGGCGGAAGTCTTCTGTCCATGTGGTAAGGTGGTGGATGACATCATGGCGTGAGGACACACCAGGGGAATGGACCATGTGGTGAGATGTGAAGGAACAGTGATTGGGAGGCCGTGCCAAGGTTCCCCATAACCCAGCTCTCTCCACAGTAAGAAAGCTTCACCTCCTCCACTCCACCCCCATGAGGAAAGCGTTGACCTCCCTCAAGGGCCTGAGCGCCTTCGCCTGGCCTCTTCCTGAGGTTTGCTTCTCCTGTCAACAGCAACACACTGGGGACCAAGTCCCAGCAGGTGATCTTTGGGGACCAATCACAGCAAAGTCTCGGTGTGTTGAATCTTCTGGAACAAGCCGCCTGTCAGACCTATAACAGGGGAGGTAGCACATAGGTCCCCTTGACCCCCATCCCCCCGGGGTTGGTTATTCTCAGGGGTCCCCTTGGACCTTTGCCATCCTGGCATCCTTCAAATGGACCTTCTGGACAATCCACATGAGGCATCTCTCAGTGGAGCATAACACAGTGGCACGAGCCTGGCTTGGGAGATTTTGCAGCTGATAGAAGGAGGGGGGGTAAAGAGTTTGGGTCCTCTAGGAACAGGTTTGGTCAGGACTTTTGGATGTGGCCAGCAGAGAGCACACATAACCAGCCAAGAGTGCAATGAAAACATTCCAACGTGAAGGGGTTTGGGGAACACAGAGGAGGGCAGCACAGGACCAGAGTGACGATCAGTCTTCATGACCCCGTCTATACCCCCAACCCTGTGAGGGATGAGAGAAGCTTCATGTAAGATTCATCACAGGGAACAGACATCCTCGTGTGCAAAGCCTGTTACAAGGAATTGGATTGGGCGGCTGCAGAGATGGTTCAGGGGTTAAGCATCTGCCTCACAAGCAAAAGGACCTGAATTCAGATCCTAGAGCGCTAGACAGAAATGGTAATGGCCTGCACTTCTGGCCCTGGAAGGCAGAGCCTGGGAAACCCCAGAGCAAAGCAAAAGGAGATAGAACAATCCTGATGTCACCCTTATATCTCCACAGGCATACACAGTGCCCCCCCCTCTCTCTTTCACACACACACACACGGAATCAGGTTGTGAGCAGCATCTGGAGATGGGAAGGAGCCCTGAGTGGATGGGTTTGATAGACAGGAAGAGGCAGTGTGTGCTGGGAAAGGCTCAGAAGTAGGTCTCCCCAGCAGCAATGATGAGACGCTCCAGAGACCAAGAAAGAGCTTGAAGTAAGGGCAGGTGGGGTTCAGATCCTCAGCACCCCCATGCAGTAACAGACATGGCTGGAAGAGGAATCCTCCATACACATCCAGATTCTCTTAGTTAGAGCTGCCATGCGCGCCAACCAAAATCAACCTGTAATTAATATCTTTTCTTGTCCTCAAGACACATAGGAACTTGGACTGTTTTAATCTGATGACTCGTCCCCAAGCCACACCCTAAACTTGCCAGGTGTCTGTATTCCGCAAATTTTGGAGTTTGTTCATCTGTTTGCTTTTTGAGATATGATCTTCCTGTGTACCCAAGCCAGCTTCAAACCTGAGGTCCTTCCGCCTAAACCTTCCTGGTGCTTGGGTTACAGGATGAACCACCAGGCCGGCCGCTTTCCTTTCTGCTTCTGTGGTGCTTGGGATTGAGCCCTGAGCCTCGCCCCTGCCGGGCAGGCGTTCTGCTGTCTCCAGCCTTCATCGTTTCCACCTCACGAAAGACACATTACCAGCTTGTATGCCGCAGCAGACATCGTCACATACAGGAAACCACAAGGGAACCTGTGAAATAAAATCAAGACACCACAAGTTTAAAACTTGAGCATCCTAGCGGGCTCATCCTAATGGCAGCACGTGCCTGGAATTCCAGGCGCAGGCAGGATAATGAAAGCCAGCCTCAGCTACACAGTAAGCTGGAGCCCAGCCTGGGCTACATGAAACCCTGTCTCCATCTACATCCCATATTTCCTCCCACCCAAAAAAACCAGAACGTAAGCATTCCATTACTAATGCATGTTTATAAATAATCATAAAGGTATACACACATTTAAATCACACACTTTATATATTTGTAAGTATTAACATATATGTTTATAACATTTCACATATTTTTAAATAAATACTTATGGGTTGGGGAGATGGCTCAGGAGTTAAAGTCCTTGCCTCCCAAGCAAAAGGACCTGAGTTCAGATCTCCAGATCCCACATAAAAATGCTGGGTGGAAAAGGCAGTGGCCTGTAATCTGGTCCTGGAAGGTGGAATCTGGGAAACCCCAGAGCAAAATAATAAGGAGGTTAGAGCACTGTCACCTTGGGCATCCACAAAGTGGGTAACCCTCTGTTACACACACACACACACACACACACACACACACACACCACACACACACGCACACACACACGCACATTCACACATAGACACATATGCACCCGCACAAAATAGTAAATAAATACCTGCAATCCCTGACCTGTGTTCATTCCTTTCCTCTCTGGATTTCACACACGGCATCTGTTTGCATTTGCGACTTGGTTTGTGACTATGACTGGATTCCTCTTTATGTTGACTGTAGAAGTTACTGGAGCCTGAGGTGAAGGGAGGATCTTCCTCAGAGCATCCGCACATGTGTGCCAAGCACGTGCAGGCACAGCGCCGTAGAACACTGTCATCCGCTGAGCAAAGCAGTCGCCATCTTTGTCCAGTCGGCTGTGACTCCTTGCAAGAGACGATCAGGATCAGATCTGTTGACTGTTGACCCTTCTCAGAGATAGAGAGGGGCAGGGGCGAGGGTCATTGGACCTTCACCAAGGATTGTGTCTGCTCCTCATGCACCTGCCAGCCAACAGCAAGTAATTCTGTCCTAATTGTGCATGGTGTGACCTCTAGGTGTGCAAGGGGGGGGGGTGGGCTGGCAAACATAGGCGAAGGAAGGCTGACGAGGGAGACTCTGCCTATGCGGCCATGGGGAAGTCATCAGCCATGTTGGAGAGAAGACTTTCCAGGGCAGGTGTTTTGAGGTCACACTCTCTCTTGTGGATAACCCTCAACCAAGCATGATGCCCATGAAGCTCCCCCGCGGTGGCAGGTGGATTTGGCCTGGTGGTGGAAGAGAAACCCAGGCTCTTGGCTGTCAGTTGGGCAGAACTGGACCCAGCGGCTCCCAGGCTGGAAGAGGGACCTAGAGCTGACCTTCCCAGTCAGAGTCACATGGGAAGGGAGGGGCGGCAGCCTGGGCGACAGCAACCAGATACCTGGACAGGGCTCCAGCCTAGCTCACCCTGCGGGTCTCAGGCACCCTGGGGTACCCTCCCCAGAGGTCAAGGAGGAAGAACACAGGCTTCAGGGAGGGAGCGCATTCCCTGCAGTCTCACTCATTAAGTAATTATCCCTAATGTCCCCGCTGAGCTTGTTAAAGGATTTTCCCCTGGGTTTCAATTCAAAGTGTTTGGTCTCTGTCTACCAGGGGAATCTGCTCGTTCAGATGTTTAGAGTTTAGGAGAAGAGGTTTCTACAGTGTTTGTTTGCTGTGATTTTCCTTTGTATTGTTTGTGTATCTACACATATGTGAGCACACATGTGTACAGGAGAGCACTGTGTGTACCTGTGGAGGCCCAAGGGTGACTTTGGGAATCACCCTGGGTTGTTCTACCTCTGATTTTTGCCAGAGTTTTGCTCCTAGGTTTTCCAGACTCCATCTTCCAGGGCCGGAAGTACAGACCAGGTGTCATTTCCCCCAGTGTTTTTTAACATGGGTTCTGGGATCTGAACTCAGGTCTTTTGCTTGTGAGACAGAGGCTTAATCCCTGGGCCATCTCTCCAACTCTTACTATCTTGTCTTTATCCAGGCTGAGGGAACTCAAGGTCAGAAGCTGGGGTCTAAGAGGTCTAACATCCCCCCACCCTTAGAGCTGTGCACCTCCCTTGCTGGTAACTACACTGAGCCACATCTGCCTAAATAACCACGTATCCTTCTTTTCTCCCAGGTTCCCAGCCACCTTCCGAAACCAGGAGCTCTGCCTGCCACAGGCATTCATCAGGGACCTAAGTCTGCAGTATCCCCCCCTCCTGGCATCCAGGATGCCTCCTTCCTTAAACCCAGCTTCCATCCTTACCCCAGAAGAGCTGCGTAGACTTTGCAGTGTGACCATGTTTTGGGGGCACTTGCACTCCTGTAAGTAACCCCCATATAAGTAACCCCAATAAGCTAACTCACTGATTTCACCAAGTTAGACTCGATCTATCCTTAGAACTCTCCCTGGGGTCTGCAGAACCAGCACTAGTTTCGGAGCAGGATGGGTGGGCTAATAGAAATGTGGGCTGCTCGTCAACACCCATTAGTTGAGGTGTTAGTTCATTCTGTGTAGCCCTTCACGACGATTCTTGGGAAATGATTGAATTTTAATGATCCTGTATTTGTATCCTACACTTTCTGAGAGCCCTAAGAGACTATACAATAGATGTTTTGAAATACTTGCTTATGGGGCTGGGGATGCAGTTTAGTGGGTAGAGGGCTCGCCTAGCATGCACCAAGTCTTTGGTTGGATCCCCAGCACCACAGAACCCAAGCACGGTGGCGTTTGCCCGAAACCAAAAGCATCAGGAGGAAGAGCTGGGAGGTCAGCTTGGTCTACATTCCAGTCTGACTGGCTGTACGTGGCCAGAGCCTGCATCCATCAAACCTTGTTTATCAAGCATACATTCCCCCTCATTTGGTCACCATGCATGTATGAATCAAACCATCTGTCACTCTAAACCCAGAAACAGCCACTTTGGAAATAATAGAAATTCCATCTCCCCTCCTCCTGTCCCCCAGGGTCATAAGACTAAAGAGCCAGTCAGTGACCAGTCTGTTCTCACAACTGAGGATCCACGCTTTATAAATGCATTGCACTTTATTACAACCAACAGAAAGAAGGAAACTTATCTGTTTACTGTCTTTCCCCAACCACCAATCCATACCAAATAACAGGACTGTGATAAATTAGATAGAAAAATCCAGAAAACAAAACAAAACAAAAAACACGTTCAGATTAACACCTCGAGGAGAATAATCAGAACATGCCAGTGGGAAGAGGAGTGGCAGGGGGAGGGGGAGTGTGAGGACAAGGGACAGAGATGTTGGAAAGATGGGCCACTCCTGTCAGATGATGCTGGGCTTGGCTTCCAGTGGGAGACACAGGAACACAGGTGCTGACATGGAAACTCCATTGAGGAAGGTCTGGTGTGAGGTCGGGTGGGAGAGACCTGGGTCAGACGTAAACCTCCCCTGACTTCCAGAAATCCCGAGGTATTCAGGAGTAAGAGAAAGAAGCCATGCACTGGGAATACTTGTCTTTGGGGCAGGGGGAAGATTCTTGTCTCCACAGAGTATATAGAGAGAGTGGTAAAGAATACGCTGTACACCCACTTTCCTTCATAGACCTTTTTTAAAAAAATATATAAAAAGAACAAATATCCAGGAATTCAGAGGCTACTGTGTACACACACAAGTTATTAAGTGGCTGTGGATGAAAAGATGCACGCCACTCTTAAAACCTGGGGGCACTGCCTCTGCATCTGCCTCCTGGGACCCCCCCACATTCACAGGTGAGTGCAAAGGGCACTGCACCTGCTTAGTTAGCCACGCCCCCTCTCAGGACTCAGAGTTCTGTGTGGTCCCCACCCTCAGGTGCCCCTTAAACACCTTCCCACTCGAAAACCATCGCTTTCTGCAGAAAGTGGAGATTCGTTCTTTCGTCTCTTCCCTGGCGGTTACATCCTTTCCCTTTACCACCTCACCCCCAACTAGTTTCAGAAAGAATAAGATGCAAGCCGCGGAGGGTGGGCGTCGTTAGTGTTCACCGCCCTTTGTGAGTCCAGGAAACGGAAATTGCGTGTCTAATTCATTTTTCCAGAAAAAGGGAGGATGAGCTTCGGGGGAGACACCTTCTGGAAGATCATCTTGGGGGAGACGGAATCTGGCCCATAACCAAGTTCTGCTGTTCCATCAGGTAGACGGGGTAGGAGTTGCGACCTCCACTGTCCTTTGGGTCATTGTCTTCCATGTTCTGGGTCAGCGCGTGGCGAGCTCGAATGGCATAAGAGACCTGAAATCGATGGGAGGAAGGAGTGTGACCATCTGCTCAGCGGGTCCCTTTCCTCAGCCCCGCCCACCTCATTAGCCCCGCCCCTACCTGCTTCGGCCCCGCCTCAGGCGCTCAGCTCTATCCTTCCTGACCGTGGGTCTTTGCTCTGCTCCTTTCTCAAGAATCCACGCAACCTCCGTCTTTATTACAGCTTCAGATCCACTAGCCCCAGATTCTACTTGCAGCCCTTCTGTACCTCCTCGCTGTCTTCACCCGCATCCTCACACCCAAGTCACCCGCATCCCCCCCCACACTCCACCCTTACTGCTTCTCTCCTCCCAGGCTCCTGCTCCCTCTAACTCCACCCTCACTTCTCCGTGTCGCTCTTTTTCATGGGTTGCCCTGAACCCCGTCCCTTACCAAGAAGACCAGGCCCAGGAACACCAGCAGGAGGATCGCGGCCACCAGGACCACAATAACGATGGCCCACGCTGGGAACGAGTCATTCTGCCTTGTGGCTCCAGCCAGGAGACCCCCCGCTGAACTGTCCGTGCTCTGCTGGGCATGGCTGGTACTGCCCAGGGCTCCTGACATGGTGGCACTCGGGTCCCTTTCAGACGTCGGTGAGCCGGTGGGCCCGGGGCGTGTGAGATCTGTTTTGCTGACATGGGGGAGGTGCCCCTGGCTGGAGGTCGTGTGGTCCCCAGGCCCACTGTCGTGGCCCGCGTGCTCCTGGTGACCAGCGTGGTCCTCCTCTGGACCACAGTAGGGCTTTCGGGGGTTCTTGAGACTTTCCCAGTGTTCCACGTCGTCTCTTCCGGAGATGCCGTAGACGCTGATGAAACTCGTGGTGTGGACTCTCCCGCGTGGCCGGTAGCGCCAGAACTTAAGGTCCTCTGATTGGCTGGCGCTGTATGTCCCTCATGCTCAGTAGGCGTGACCTGGGGACTTGAGGGCCTTCCCTTGGCTGAGGTGGTCTGTAACTCGTATTCTGTAGAACTTGGCTGGGGGTCTGAGGTCCTGGGATTGGCTGGCAGAGTCTCTGTCTCATACGCTGTGGATGTTGCCTGGGGTCCGGTGACCCCCCCACTGGCTGGTGTGTCCTCTTCCTCGTGCTCTGCAGTACTCAGGAGGGGCTTGTCTGAGGCAGGTGGAGTCCTGTGATCCGACGCTCCCGGGGTCCTTACAGTCACGTGTGGCGTCAAACCAGCGTGTGTGGCTTTTGGCGAGAAAGTTGTGGTCTTGCTGCTGATCTCAGAGCTGTGGGAAGGAGCCGAGGTCTCATGCGAGGTGGTCCTCGACGTGGGGGTGCGCCTTGTCTCAGGTCTCACGGTGGTGGTGATGGGGTCCCTCGTTGATCGTCTTGTTGTGGACTTGCAAGATGTTCTGGGCCTGGGCGCTGTGGTTGGCTGGGTTCCGTTGCGCGCTCCTTCCTGTGTGTTGTTGGTGGACCGTCCATTCCGGATCACCAGGCCGGTTCCTGGGCCGCTGGTGTTCTGTCCAGCAGCACGAGGCACTTCGTGCTGAATTCTGGGGCTTCCGTGGGCGGTAGCTTTGGAGGCCACTGTAGTCGGTTCCATCTGGCGCATCTTGCAG
Source organism: Typhlomys cinereus (assembly GCA_023101885.1). NCBI lineage: Eukaryota > Metazoa > Chordata > Mammalia > Rodentia > Platacanthomyidae > Typhlomys > Typhlomys cinereus. The sequence continues at coordinate 1,078,099 of JALPQD010000427.1, forward strand.
AGCCTCTTGGGCTTTTGAGTTTCCGGAGCGTGCGGGTGGTCTGGAGGCTGTGGTTCCGAGTGCCGAATGGTGTGGTGAGGGGGAGCACTGTGCCAGCCTGGAGACAAGAGGGCTTTGAGGCCAGCTGTGAGGGGCTCGCCTGTCCTCTGTAGTTCCTGAGATATGGTGGTGGCTCCTGTACGGGAAAGAGGTAACAAGAAACGTCTCTGGGTTTGTCATGGTGTGACGGTGAGCTGTATCGCGCAGGCTCATGCGTTGGCATCTTTAGCTGTTGTTAAGGTTTGGTGCCCTTGGGAGGTAGGAGCCTTGCTGGAGGAAGGCAAGCCACAGGGGGCAGGTGGGGAGACTGGGTAGCCTGCCCTGATTCACTAGTAGTCTCCTCTAGAAGCCTTCTGCTTGCTTTCTTGGCCTCCATGATGAACGTGACCTAAGCCACCTCCAGCTCCCCCAACACACACCTTTCCTGCCATGACGGAATGTATCTCCCCTCTGGAACGGTGAGCCAAATTAATCTACCTTTTCTCCCCTTAAGTTGCCTAGTCTGAGTGTTGTCGCACAACATGGTAAGAGTAACTGGGACAGGATTCTTCCCGCACCTCCAGAGCTAGGATCTCCTCGTGTCATTGGACGGACTCCCTAACTGTTTCCTGTAGATACTGTGATGACTCACTCTCACTTCTGCCCTCTGGACCTCTGCCAGGCTGGGCCTTGGGCCAGAGTGCAGCCTCCCTCCTTCCCCCACATCTTTTCCTAAGCCTTTATCTCAGATTCCTCTAAGTAGATGAGATCTGACATCAGGGGTCATCTGATGTCCAGTGAGATGGTCCAGAAGGCGAGGCACCTGCTCACAAACCTGGCCAGCTGAGTTCAAACGTGGAAGAAGAGGACAGACCTCTGAAAGTTGTCCTGTGACCTCTACCCATGCACTGCCGCAGACATCCCCATGCCTTCTCTCTCTGTGTCTCTTTGTCTCTCTTTCTCCTTCCCTCCCTTCATATCTCTCAAATAAATAAGTAAATTGTTAAAAAGGGCTGATAGTGGGGAGAAAACTCAGTGACTTAGTTGCCTGCTCACAAACTGACAAACTGAGCTCAATTTCTGGAAGCCCACATGATGGAAGGAAAGAGCATGCCATCTCTCTCTCTCTCTCTCTCTCTCTCTCTCTCTCTCTCTCTCCCTTATAAGTCAAATTAAATGTATTGAAAAATATTTAGCATCCTCTCAACACTGGGAGAAGAAAGCATGAAAATCTCCATCTTTCTCTGGCATTCCACCTCCACCCCAGATGTAACCTTGTGGGAAGGGGGGCGAGAACCTTCCATGTGGGCAGGTCACGGGGCAGCGGGGTCTCAGGAGAAGATGGAGCATGTAGGAAAATGAAAAACTTCCATTTCAGTGATGAAGCTTAGTCTGGGTGGAGAGATGGGGTGCCACAAGTCAGTCCCGTGGTCCCTTCTGCTCTACGGTTGCCACTTTTTGTACACATGTCCAAGGATAGGTGAAGGTGCCGCTTTTGACAGGGAGAGATATCTCCTTGCGTGTCCTGATAGGAGCACAGACCACTGGTTGTGGGAGGGCCTGTGTTTAGGGACAAGATGTGAAAACAAACAGTCCTATCTGCTCAGATACCGCCTTAAGCAACTGGGTAGGGACAGGTACCTCTGCGCCCAAGGGCATCAATCTAGCTCCCAGGCCTCCAGCACACAACAAACGCAGTTTAACTTCCACAAAGGCAATGGGTTACTCTGTTCTTGGCCACTGCCATTTGCACCAGTGTTTTTATGCGGGACTTGGGATCCGAACTCAGGACCTTGTGTTTATGAGGCAGAGTCTTAACCCTGAGCCAGCTCTCCAGCCCAGGAGGCACTTCATAAATATCTATTGAGTTGTCAGACAATCGTTTAAGATCGCTGAATGGGCACCCTGCAAGATGGCTCAGGAGGTAAAGAACCTGCTAGTAACCTGGTGACCTGAACTCCTGAAAACCTACATGGTGGAAGGAGAGACCTTCTTCTGACCTCTACACACATGACCACACATACACATGCCACCCCCTCAAATAGACAGAATATTAAAAAATATTTTAAAAGGCTGTTTGAGCAGTCTTTAAAAGCTTGCCAATCATTTTTTCATTATGTACATTAAGTAGACTAACAAATGTATTTGTGACTTCCAAAGGCTGGAAGGCCAAGGGGTGATTGCTCTTATGTTATATAACCAGGTCCCTAAGATATCAGTGAAAGACTGGTGGTCACCAAGTCTGGGAGCTTCTTCCTCTCCTCTCCTCTCCTCTCCTCTCCTCTCCTCTCCTCTCCTCTCCTCTCCTCTCCTCTCCTCTCCTCTCCTCTCCTCTCCTCTCCTCTCCTCTCCTCTCCTCTCCTCTCCTTTCTTCTTTTCTTCCTTCCTTCCTTTCTTTTTTTCTTTTTCTCTTCATTTATTTTTTTCTTTCTTCATTTCTCTTTTTTCCTTCCTCTTTTCTTTCTTTCTTTCTCTCCTTTCTTTCTCTCTTTCTTTTTCTCTCTTTCTTTCTCTCTTTCTTTCTTTCTACAGGGTCTCATATAGCTCAAGCTGATCTCAAATCTCTATGTAGCAAAACTAGCTTTGAATTCCTGGTCTTCCTGCCTCCTCCTCCCAGGTGCTGAAACCACAGGCTTAGCCACCTTCATGGTTTATACCGTTACTGTCCTGCCCTCTGTTCAAGCTACTTTCTGCATCCACAACCACGTGGCTCAACATTTGTTGGAAGACCTACAAGCAGACATTCGATGAGTGACCTGCCACTGATACTAGTCACAGAGGATTCAGAGCACGTGCTCAGATGACCTGAGGTGGGGAGACCCTGGACATGCACTCAGATGGCCTTGTGGCTCTGGACATTTGTTCAGATGCCCTGGGGACTTGGGACTATTCAGACTTTTTCTTTCTAATGCTTACTATTTTTTAGCTTCTATGATTAGCACAGGATTCTTGTCATAGGAATTAAATGACATTTGTTGTAGGAGAATGTCCTCTTGAGATTCTCCCTAGGACCCCGGCAATGTTTCCCACACCTTGCCTGTCTCTACCCCCATTGCCTCTTGAAAGATTTAGTCTGGCTTCTGCACTTGTGGGTTTGGGGCTGCAGGAAGCAGGCTCTGGGTTCCCAGCCCTGACTGAGTCTGGGGACCAGATGGGCCGTGGACACACACCAGGGGCACCCCAGAGCAGTGGCCCTGCCATCTGCTGCTCTCCCTCCCTTGACTTCCCTCACCGCTTGTGACCAGCCTCACCCATGAGCCACTCCAACGCCGACCCACCTGACTGACCCCTGGCTCAGCCTCTCCCCACTGGCTCCAGAATGCCAGTGTCCTCTCCTGCTCCCTGCATCCTGGCCCAGCCAAGTCACAGGTTTGCTGGAGCGCATCCCCCCAGGGGTGACTTTGGGGAGCTGGCTCCCCAGTGCCCCCTGCAGGCTCTTCCTTGCCTGAGCTGAGAGTGGCAGGTAGAGATTTCCCTGACACAACGAATAGATAAGACCTGAGGCACCTAGGCTGGGAGCAGCTCCCACGGTCCCCGTCCCTCCAAGTTGGGGCGAACCTGCACAGTCAGTCAGAGGTCCTGAAAGACCACTGGGAAGATGGTCAGCTGGCAAAAATGTTTGCCTGGCAGACGTGATGACCTGAGTTCTCTTGGAGAAACCCAGGTAAAAGTGATGGGCGGGGTGGTGTGGGTTTGATATCCCAGCCCAGGGATATCAAGCCAGACGAGACAGGAGGATCTCGGGACTTGCTGGCCAAACACTCTGGTGTAACTGGCAAGTTCTAGGCTCTCTGTCTCCATTCACAAACCACACGTGCCCACATATATGCATGCATGTATTTAACTTTTTTTCTAAATAAAAGATTCCCACCATCCCATAGGGTTTCAGTGAGACCCTGAACTCAGATCAGGACCCACCTCCCCATGGGAAGCTGCTGGAGTGAGGTGGTGCTCGCCATATCCCGAGGAGCTACCTGCAGCCTGGCTAGGTCCAAGTCTCTACCAGAGACATAGGGACGATCACTGCATTTCCACCAGATGGCCCAGACCCCTCCTAACTGCTCCTGCATTTGACTTCTCTGGTCCTAGCGTAGTTCCAGCATTGTCCATAAACTGACAAGACCTAGCAAGCTTCTCTCAAAAGTCGGCTTTTCACCGCAGACTTGGTTTGGTTTCTTGTCCGTGCCTTCAGATACTTTCTGACTGGAAGATGGGATCAGAACCTCGCTGAGCTGCGCAAGAGTTAAATGCGGACAAAATGCCTAGATTGCAGCCTGGCATAGAGTAAGTTGTTTTCTAGCTGCTGGCACTGGCTGGCAGCATCCTTCCCAGTTTGCCAATACTGTAGGAGTCAAGGTGAAGGTCAGAAGCTCCAAATCAGGACAAGAGACTAGGTTGGCACAAGCTGTGTCCCCTCCAGCTGTGTGACCCTGGGCAAGCTCCTTCGCCTCCTTGGTTGTTGCTCCACCACCAGAAGATGTACCATGAGCCCCCTGAGCCCCAGCAGGTGCTTAGAGAACACAGAGCCGCCCTCCCTGCCTAAGGCTGGGGACTCGCCCAGCGTCTCTACACGAGCTTGAAGCAGCTCCTCTCTGGACAGGCGCAGCTTTGCAGATCATGTCTTGAGCTGCAGAGTGAAAGCTCTCGAGATTCCCCCTTCTGTACGTCCCTTAGCCCTGAAACCTTGTGTGGTACTCAGCAATCCATACCGCCCACCTCATTCATCCCTGCGGTCGATCGTCCAGCCCCATCAACGCCAAGAAACAAGTCCTCCATGACTTCTATCCCCCAAGTCACGGTGACCCCTTCACCCTAGCAAGCATCTTACCTGCCTCCCAAGAAGCTAGAAGCAGGAGGAGGCAACACCAGAAGCCCAAAGTGGAACGGAGACCACTGGCCTGCTGAGCCATGTCAGACAGAGGAGCTGGGTAGCCGCTTGGGGATGAGGGGCCAGGGGTTCTTCCTCTTATAAGGGGTCAGTTTTGACGTCACTGGGGCTGGGGCCCCTCTGGACTAAGCCTTAAGCAAATGGAGATGCCCCACCCCACAGAAGTGCCCTGATAACCCGAGACCACGGTTGTCATGGAGCTGGGTATCCGGTAGGACCGAGGGCGGGAGGGGGCAGGGCAAAGACACAGGCTCCTGAGGCAGCAGGGATGGGCTTGTGCAGTTAGTTGGCTAGTTGCCTCTGGAGAGGAGATGCCAGGGTTCTAGAAGGACGGAGCTCTGATTAGACATGTGGTGGGTTGGGACTCCAGGTGGGAGGGCACAAGCTGTCCCAAGCTGCTCGCTCTCCCTCCTGCACTCTGGCGTCAGCCCGCTCCACACCCCTTACTCACACATGGTCACACTTTCTGCCCAGGTGGAGCTGTCCCCAAAACCAGGTGAAAGGGTAGGGGCAGGAGGAGCCTCATGTGGCCCACGGCGTGCAGACAGCTGCTTCTAGGCGTCTGTAGTGACTCAACGTGGGGGCAACCGAGGAGCGATGAGGATGAACCAGACAGAGCCCAGGGGCTTACTACAACTGTGTCAAGGATGTGGGTAGCTCTGGACATCCAATGAGCGAGGCTGAGCTCTCTGCAGAGATGTCCAGCGTGTATGGACACTGGTCCCCTCCTCCCCTTCCACCACCTCGACCAGCAGCTGTCCCTTTGCCTCAAGGCATCTACACCCATGAGAGACAGAAGCCACATTTCTGTTTCCCCAACACACACACATGTGCACATCCACACATACCATGCACGTGTGCATACACACATGCACACAGCCACTACACGCACAAGCACAGATGAGCACATATATAATGTGCACATGAGCACACACCACATATACTACACCTCACACAGTACACACACACTACTAGCAAGCGCTCAGTGGATGTCAGTCTACCCCTCACCAGCTAGGACTGAAGGGCCACTCAGTGTTTATGCACATGCACACGCGTCTCACACACCCCACACCACACACTTCACACACACATACTACATACACATGACACCACACACACCTTAAACATATACATCACACACCGTACGCACATGTCCCCCACGTACCACACACACATCACATACATGCACACCTCATACATATCCTATACCACATACATACCACACCATATATACACAACTCATACATAGCTCTGACACACAACCCCTTGTTACTCCTCATTCCCTGCCTAGAGCAATCATTAGTTCCTATGACAGTGCCCAGGGCTGAAGCAGCCCAGCACAGGCTTCCTGAGCTAGCGTTCATTCATTTGGGCCTTTTGAGGTGGGGTCTTTTGTAACCAAGGCTGACTGGCGGTTCACTAGGTAGCTGAAGATGACTTTGAACCCTTGATCTTCCTGCCTCCCACCCTGGGTGCGGGGTTTCCAGGTGCCTGCCACCATTCCTGACTCCCCTGGGGTTTTAGAGAGAGGAGCCCCCACCTCTCTCTGCAGCCAATTCACTTGCCCACTCTGAGCCTTCTGGGTGGGGCTGTAGCCCGGTAGAGAGGGGCCTGACTAACACGCTCGGGCCTGTGGGCTGGCTCCCCAGCATCTTCCTGGTCATGCTGTCCTGAGGAAGGCAGAGGCAGGGAGGGAGTAGCAAGGGGCCTACAAGGCAGGAGGTCTGTGCCAGCTGAAGGGGGATGGTGGTGTGGGAGGGTCATGAGCACTCAGGCTGAGCAGGTGGGTTGATCTCCTTGCGGGCGTGACTGCCCCCTATGCCCTGGGCAGGGCTGGAACAGGCACAGGAGAGGCCGGCTACGTATTAGCTGTATCGATGGGAGATTAATGAGGCTGATAGAGTTGGGTCAAGGACAGATGTCCCAGCCCTGGGCAGCCTGCCTCGCAGGGAGTGTGTCCTGCGGACAAGGAAACTGAGGGAGCTGCAGCTAGACAACTACTCATTCTCTGTTCCTCCATCTCATCCCTCCTTCGGGGGTCACAGACTGGGGACCTAGGAAGGGGCAGTTTTACCTCCCTAAAGACTTCAGGAGACATTCTTGGCAATTTGGAGAGGGGCATCTAGTGAGAAGCAGTTAGATATATCACTGATGGCAACGTTTAGAACAACTTCCAAACAACGGTCCAGCCCGATATGTCAACAGTACCAAGGGTAGGAATTTTGTTCTCCGAACTTTTAATCAGTGTTTGTGAATGAACAACCCCTTCCTTTTAGTCACAGCCCCTCCCAGGGGACCAGGCATCGGGGAGAGGAGGGATGTGGAGAAGGGACAAAGTGCTTGATGTGCAAGGACCCTGACTGGTTCCCCAGCACCCACATAAAAGCCAAGTGTGGTGGCATGGGCCTGTGACTCCAGCATTGCAGGCCAGAGGCTGGCCAGGTAGTGGTGAACTTCAGCTTTGGTGAAAGATTTTGTTCCCAATAAATAACCCAGAAGCCGTCCTGATGTCAGCCTCTGGCCTCCACGTGCGTCCTGCACACACCAGAATTAAAAAGAAAAAAAGATTGTGGTGCGGAGGAAGTGTCCTGCTTCCCAGTGGCGTGGGCGTCCTGATGTGGCACCAGCCATTGCAGGCATGTGAACTGCCGTGCAGCTGGAAGCCCGGAAGAGTGAGGCCCTTCCTGAAAAACGACGGTGGCTACTGGACTTCATTCTTTGTTCACTGGTTTCTTTTGGAGACAGGATCTCTACAGTCTCAACCGGCCCCAAACTTCTGATCTGTCTTCTGCTCCCAAGTGCTGGGACGATAGGTGTGGGCCACATACCCAGTCTAGGCTGTGATTTATAATCGTTATTTTAGAATAAATCACTATTAATGAAAAAAGGTTGCCATAAACCATCACCTCGTTACATGGACAACAGTCTAATGCTTCTTCCCTCCTGTCCACTCTCTTCTCCCTTCCTTTCCCTCTTTTTTCTCTTTCTTCTTTGTTTCTTTCTGTGTTTGTCTCTGTGTGTGTGTGTGTGCACGTGCACACACAATGTGTCCCTGTCGAGGACCAAGAGTGACTTCGAGAATTCTTCTGATTGCTTCTACTTCCCTTTTGTTTTGCATTGCGATTTCCCAGGCTCTGCCCACCATAGCTGGAACTGTAGGCTCCACTGTTTCTGCCTGGTGTTTTTTTTTTTTTTACGAGAGACCTGGGATCTGAACTCAGGGCCTTCTGCTTTCGAGGCAGAGTCTTAACCCCTGAGCCATCTCTCTAGTCTCTCTCTTTCTTTTTTTTCTCTTTCTTTCTTTCTTTTTCTTTCTTTTTCTTTCTTTCTTTCTTTCTTTCTTTCTCTTTCTTTCTTTTCGTTTTTTTTTTCTTTCTTTCTTTCTTCTTTCTTTCTTTCTTTCTCTCTTCTTTCTTTCTTTATCTCTCTCATTCCCCTTCCTTCCCTTTCCTTCCTTCCTTCCTTCCTTCCTTCCTTCCTTCCTTCATCCTTCCTTCTTTCTCTCTCTCTTTCTCTCTCTCTCCCTCTCCCTTCCTCCCTCCCCCTCTCCCTTTCTTCCTTCTTTCTTTTTCTTTCTTCTGCATTTGCCAAGCATGGAACCCAGGACCTCACATACATACGAGGTAAGCTCACCACCCTTGAGCAGAACCCCAAGTCCTAACACATTTCTGACTCGACCATGTGCATGAGCACTCCAGAAAGTGAGCACTCCAGGATGGAGCTCTCTGGGATGGAGCACTCCAGGATGGAGCACTCCGGGATGGAGCACTCCGGGATGGAGCACTCCGGGATGGAACACTGCAGGATGGAGCACTGCAGGATGGAGCACTCCGGGATGGAGCACTCCGGGATGGAGCACTCCGGGATGGAACACTGCAGGATGGAGCACTCCGGGATGGAGCACTCCGGGATGGAACACTGCAGGATGGAGCACTCCGGGATGGAGCATTCAGGGATGGAGCACTCCAGGATGGAACACTGCAGGATGGAGCACTCCGGGATGGAGCATTCCGGGATGGAGCACTCCGGGATGGAGCACTCCGGGATGGAGCACTCCGGGATGCATCCACAAGAATAGAATACCCTGAGCCACATTTCCAATAGTTTTCCTGTCAGTGATGGTGAGCCCAGAGGATGTGAGGTCCACTCCAGCCATCATAGCATAAGTCCTTGGTGCAGTGGTCTGGGTGGCCGTAGGGGTACCTTTGAGAGACAGGTCCCAGCAGGGCAGGGGGAGGGCCACTGGAAGAGAATGAGCTGTGCAAGTACTGCTGGTCTCCAAGACACTGTCCTACGATGGATAGTGTATCCAAGTTTTGGTAAAAACCAAACAGCTTCTGTGCAGATCAGAGAACCAAGTTTGCTAAGCCATGTTGGGGAGTACAGAAGTGGCCGACCTGCCCTTCTAGGTTTGCTACGAAGTATCTGGTAGAACCCAGAAATGGACACACACATACGGCTGCTGAAATTCCACTAAAGGTACTCTTCAACCCCGTGGGGTTTTTAAACAACATAGTGGCTCTTGGGTTTCTGGATATCCATAAGGAAAAAATAAATGGACTTTTTTTTTCTATTTTTAAAAATTTTTTTAAATTATTATTTATTCAATTCTGCACGTGTATGTGTGTGTGTGTGCGTGTATGTGTGTGTGTATGCATGTATGTGTGTGTAGAACCATGGACGAATTTGGGAACCACCATGGACCGCCTCCTCCTTGTTTACTCTGCCCCGGGATTCACAGGCTCCGCCCTACCAGGCCCTTCCTCCCGGCGTCTATACGTGGGGTCTAGGATCTGAACTCAGGACCTTCCGCCTGCAAGGCAGAGGCTTAACCCCTGAGCCACCTCTCCAGCCCCCTTTTTTTTTCTATTTTTACAAGCATATTGAGTATTCATCCCGGCTTCCCTCCCTCCCCCTCCCTTCATCATTCCCTTCCACTTCCTCCCAGCCTTCCACTAGTGTAACCCCGGGGTTTACTCTGGCTTGTCTATTCCTGTGGGGGCTCAGGCCTCCGTGATATATCAAGTTACACCTCTTCAGGCCACCCTACTGATATATGCATTTCCCTTCAATCATCCAGTTTTAGATACAAAGGTTTCCACTGTGAGTCCTCATTCTATGGGTATAACAACAGCTACCTACAGAGCAGTTTGATGTACTGTCTTCCTACCTATAAGTTTATTGGCTGTTTTCCCTATTAATCTTTTTCCTTCCCTTTTTTTAAGGTTCTTGTTCTAGTTTACGGTAGAAAATAAATGAATTTTTACCTCTGCCTCACTTCATACTTGAGCATACATGTAAAAGGTAAAAGGATAAAGCTTCCAGAAGAAAACATAGAATTTTTCATGACCTTAAATAAGGGGGAAAATGTCCTATGTGTTCAAATCTTTTGTTGCCACATTTTCATGACCTGCAGATTGAGAAGTAGGGGTTGCCAGCGAATCTTTCTGTGTAGGAGCTAGAGGAGAAGAGGGGAGCTCGGGGCTCACTCACCGACGGCACAGTCAGTCTGGATCCCTGGGTTTCCCCGGAAGCCGCTGCTGCTGGGCTGTGTGTCCTCAGCAAGCTCAGGAGCCCACACAGGCTTAGATTCTAGAAATACAAGTTATCGGGGACCTGCCACAAGAACTGTCACAGTGAAGATGCCATAAATGAGCCCGCTGTGGTTAGAGAGAGTGGGTGTTCCTCTCTCCTCTCAGGGTGACCCAGGAATCACAGTACTGCCCTCTTTCTCCTCCTGTGCATGCTGAGACTGTTTTCTTCCCACTGGGGTCCCCCTGAACCCAGGAGCAGCCTGGGAGTCCCCACATGTCCTGCTTCGCCTCTGGGCTGCGAATGTCTCCATCCTCCCATTCCCCAACCTTGCTCTTGAATCTCTCCCTGACTGCTGGGTGGTCTCTGCCCCTCCCCCAACCCTCCCATCACCCAGTCCCATTGCAAGAGTGAGGTATAGGGAAGAGGCAAAAAGGGAGGCACAGAGCCGGTCTCTTGCAGACCACGTGGTCACATGACGGCTGAGTAGCTGTTGAGCGCCCTGGAGTCTCCTGTCATGAGGGACAGGCCCCTGTCCCTGGCCTGCTGGGTGACCCTAGCAAGTCACCTTTTCTAGGACTTTGCTTTCTAATTTTTAAAGGATGGTTAGTAGATGGGCCCCCGAGCTTCCTCAACACAGCCATTCTGCATGTCCTGCTGAGCTCTGAGCATGGACCGCGCTAGGAGCCTGTGGGTGTCTCCTCTGCAAGGACAGTGGGAAGCCCCAAACACTCAGACCCCAGCTGATCTCTGGGATGTGTTAGCGTGAGTAAAACAAACCCTTCAAAGATGGAAGCTTCCAGAGCTAGCAAGATGCCTCAGCGGGTAAGGCACCTACCACAAACCTGGCCCACTGAGCTAAATCCCTGGAAGCCTCGTGGAAGGAGAGAAATGGTTTCTGGAAGCAGTCCTCTGACCTCCACCTGGATGGCATGGTGGGTGTGTTCTCTCTCAGTTATAAATTTTTTAAAAGACGAGACTTTAATAATAATAATAAAAAGATGGAAGCCCCCCATTACCCAGATTCCCACCTGGGAAGAAGCCAGGCCTAACCCGCCCCTCCCTTCCGTGCCACATTCCATAGCTCTGCGGTGGCAGCAATGACGACAGCTAAGAACAGTTAATAATTAATCCCTGAAGAGCTGCCAGAACCCTGGGCGTGGGTAGAGTCCAGACACCTGCAGCAGAACCACCTCCCTCTCCTCAAGCACCACCCCCCCCAAGACCAGGCGGCCAGGAGAGGGTGGGTACTACCTCCGCAGAGGTGAATGGCCCTCTCCAGGGTACTGGAAATCACACCGGGAGGACTGGAAAATCCAGTTCGGGAATACCCTCTGCATCTAGCTGGTACCCCCAACACACACACACACACACACACACACACACACACACACACACACACACACACACACACAGAGTCAAGGGCCCAGGGTAGGGAAAGGCTGTATCGTCTTCGTCATCCGAGAAGTGAGGTGGACACAATGCGACTCCCCCTGTCCTTCCTCCTCCTGGTCCTCTTTGGCGGCTCATGTGCAACAGGTAAGGGCTGGGGGCAGACTGCCTGGGTCCTGGCAAGGAAAGGCAGAAGAGAGGTACTCCTGGAGGGAGGGGGAGACAGAGAGAAGGGGGGACCAGAGTGAGCCTCTGGTCCAGGGGCAACAGGAGACCCTGGAGCGTGGTGCTGGGGTACCCACACCCCCGAGGGTGTGTGCCCTGACTGCTGGGTGCCGAGTATCACTTCTGGTTCCCCAGAGCCCAAGGCCACTCTTCGAGTGAAGCTGAGGGAGGCTTTTCAGGCCAAGGTCTCCGAGGGCGCCGGCGCTCTGGAACTGCTCGGAAAGGTAGTTCTTGGGGTTGGAAAAGGGGTGCTACTATGTGTGTTCTCTGTTGGGGGCAAGCGAGCGCAGACCACCAGCTCACCCTCTGCTCCCTTGTCTTCTGTCCTCAGCTCTGCCTCCTCCTCCACCTCCCACCAGGAGCCAATGTCACCCTCCATCATGAAGGGCCCCCACACCACCTCACCTGCAGAGCCTGAGGAGTCTGCCCCTCCCCCACACTCAGCTACTGGGGGTCATCCCCATCTTCCAGCAGCCCCTCATCCTGCTGTGTGCCAATAAACACTCCAGTGATTGACTGGGTGGGCTCATGAGCACTGGGTAGATGGACTCCCCCTCCACCCTGGGCCTCTGGGTTCCAAGACCCCCCTCCAACAGTGCAGTCAGAGGCCTTAGGGTCTGGAAACACACACCCACACCCCAACTGGGCTCTTCAGAGCTCCTGGAGTGAAGGATTGGAACAGCTGCTGAATCCCGCGCTGTTTAGGGCTGTTCAATTGCATTTGTGTGGGAACCCTAAAATGCTACGTGTCATTATCTTGCTTTACAGATGAGGAATTGAGGCTCACAGAGTAGGGCTAAGGCCCAACAGCCACAGAAAAATGAGGCATGAAGTAGACATCTTGGTTTAAAAAGGGTTTTAGTTGCAACTCCTGTGGGTCCAGGAACCCCCAGGAGTGTGGACAGACACCCTGAGATACAGTCCCTGTGTGTCCAGTCAGGATGGACAGAGGGAGTTCGGCAAGGATTCAACCAAGTGACAGCTGGCAGAAGTAGGGATAGAGGACTGATTCTTTGGACCTGAAGTCACATGGGCCCCTCCTGAATTATGGGGGAGAAATTCTGATCCTCTCCAAGTCTCCATTATGCACCTTAAGTGGGGGGTGATAACAGTTCACAACCACAGGACAAAGGGTGATGTGGACAAACTCCGAGGGCCAGACCACACTGCACGTCACTTGAGCTAGGCGTGGGTGGAGGATGAGCGCCCAAATCCCTGGAGGCCCAGGTCCTGCTTTCACCCAACTCCCTGCTCAGGAGCATCTCAGCTTCTCACCAGCTCGTTGAAACTTCATCCCTTGAGGGAACTGAGATGACTTTCCATCCTAGCAGATGACACCAGAACGGGATGTTCGAGACAGCATTTTTTGAAGAGGGGAAGCAGAGAAAGGGAAGGAAAGGGAGGGCAGAAGTTCCCCTACAATTATCCTGGAATACTTAGCCTGACATGTAGCCCAAGGCTCCCCAAAGGGCCCAGGGTTTCAAGACTTGTCCTTGGACAAGTCGGAGGCAACTGCCACGGGTCAGGTATGCAGACCCTACAGGAGGTGGGGCGGCTGCAAGAGTGAACACAGGGCAGCTCCCCCGCCTGGCTTCTGGATCTCAAGGCCTGAGGTCACCAGGATGCGCTTCCAGTCGTTCCCTACAGCAGTACGGGAGACCGCCCCAGGGGTCCTCCTAGCTGGGGCAGTGAAGACAGCTAACCAGCTCTTGTGGCCCTGCTGCTTTCTGGAGTCACGTAAATTATAACTGGAAATGGCTCCTGAAGGGCCGTCTGCCAGCCTTTCTTGTAGCTATGTGATTAGATTCCAACAGAGTGTAAGTAGGAGGTGAGTGTGTAACTTCCTGGGAACATCTGAGAGGAAAGAAGCTTCCGCTTCAAGGAGGGAGAGCCCGGTCCTTCAAACAGTAGTCTTGAGTGGAAATGTTTTCATATTGCACTAACCAATTGTGCGGCCACTACTATCCCAGGTGGTTCTCAAGTCTCAAGAAACCACCAACTTCTTTAGTCAGTGAACTGGCTAAGCACAGGTCCGAGGCCCCTCGAAACCTCCCTGCTCCCCTCACATCCCTCACCTTCCTGCTCTGCCTTACATGCTGACCCTCTACTTGGAGCACCAAGGAGAAAAACTCAGTTCTGCTCTAGTTCTTCACTTCCTGCAACATTCTTCCCCCCACGTGCCCACTTGGTTAGTTCTTAGAACTCCCACAAGTCTGCTTAAACCACACCCAAGACTCTGCCCCGACCCTATTTAATATTGTAAGTGCCTGGTCACTGTCACCATCTGCCCGTCCCCCTGCCATACCACCTACCCACACCCATGTTTTTCTTGACTGTCCTGTAAAGTCCCAGGAAGCTTTGCAGCCCCCTCCCCCCAATCCCTTTCACTCCTGCAGTCAGGCAGGCGCAGACTCAGCGTGAACTGAAGCTGATCTTGGACCATCAATCAGGAAAACAAAATAGAAAGGGGGTGGCCCTTGCTGGAGCCCTGCACTGCATGGTTGAGGTTTGGTTAAAGCAGCACGAGGGACCTGCAACGAGCTACTGTGTTGAAGCACTGGACCAAATCTCCGCTGACCCTTGGGCAAGGCGTTTCCACTGTTTCTTCACCTTCAACGTGAAGCTAAAATCATGTAGAGGATCTTAGCAGGATGAAAAGGTATCGTACATAGAGAACCATGGGAGACCCAGTCCACGAAAGGTCACAGACAGCTGCTTAGAGCTGCTGGATGGATGACTCCCCAACTTTTCCCATGTGTGGAAGGGTCAGGCAGTCCCTTAACTCCACTGAGGTCAGACACAGGATTTAGACAGCAGGATGGCTGTCTGACTGAGTGTGTAACTCAGAGGCTGAGAGGATGCTGGAGGAGAGATGGGGGCTTGGACTCCTAGCACCTCCCCCCCCCACAGCCTTTAGATCAGGAGGAATCTCTGCACCTCTGGCGAGGCAGCGGTGAAGTGGGAAGGGCTCGTGACAGCGCCTGAGAAGCCGGCAGAACCAGGGTGACAATTGTCTGTTCCCTACAACATTAGAAAGCTCCTTCCGGGGCAGGTCCAGCCCAGCATCCCCATGCAGTGCATGAGAAAAACAGGGAGTCCCCTCTGCAATGGCGAAGCCAGAAGTTGGCTGTGGGCGGGGTAAAGGACAGAATCAGGTGTATTGCAGACTTGTAAGTTTATCTGATTCTGCTTGTTCTTGAATCCTGGGGATGCCACAGTCACGATTACTTCCAGTCGGCTTCCTCTTTGACAAAACGAGGAAAGGGACCATGTCATCTCTGAGGTCCACCACACCGTCGCAGGCAGACCTGTGGTCCTCAGAGACACGTCTGGGAGGGACGACTGGCCAGGACAGGAGTGGGTGCTCAGGGCTGCCTGGGGCTGGGGGCCATATCCATCAACCGCCGGAGGTGGGAGGCCGCCTGGTCCAGCTTCGACAGCTCCTGATGGAGGGAGGAAAGCTAGACAGGAGAGATGGCGAGGATCTGGGCGTGAGCACGCTCCACCATATCCTGCACGGTCAGGTTCCCCGACTTTACCCTCTGCCCCTCTCATCCTTTGTCCTCATGCCTCTGCCCACCCTCTCCCCACCCTGGGTCCCCTCGCCTCGGCTCACCCTCTGCCCCCTCGCCTCTGTCCCCTCCGACGAGGGCCGGGCCAGCAGGTTGTCAAGCTGCTTCTGCAGCTTCTGTCTTCGGGCAGCCAGCAGAGGTAGCTGGCTCTGGGGGTCCACCAGGCCCTGGGGAAGAAAAGGGAGGGAGCCTGAGAAACTGCAGCAGGCTGCCCGCTTCCTCAGCACTTCCTTCTATACCTCCTCAACACCCCACTCTCCCCCAGTCCCCTCTGGTCACCTGCAGCTCCATGTAGATCTGCACCGTGTCACCAAGCGAGGCCTGCGCCCAGCCCGAGGGCGCTGCCGTGTCTGGGGGCAGCAGCTCCACCGCCCCACAGCGGCTCAGGGTGCCCAGGGGTTCCAGGAAGTCCTGGAAGAGGCGCTGCTCGCGGGGCTCTGAGGTCTGCAGCAGCACTGGAGAAGGGGAAGGGGGGAGAAAGAACAGGGGGGCAGGTCAGGGTGAAGGTCATGGTTGACACCCAGAAGCTGCCTACCTTGCCCCACCCCCACTGGTGCCCGGGCCCTGCCTCACCTCGGGGCTGGGCTCTGGTGAGCTGGTAGGTGGCTCGGAGTGCCCGCAGCACCTGCACAGCCTCCTGGACACGGGAGAAGTGCTGCTCCAGCTCCGGCTGGCGCCAGGGCTCCTGGTGAAGAGACGGGGCTGGCAAGGGGTTCCGAGAGACAGCACTGCTTCTCCTGGCTTTATTCACCGCCCCCATCTCCTTGACATGACACGTCTGGTGCTGAGCTCAGATCGAGGAGCCTTCTGAGGTTTCACATGACCAGGCCTGAAGCCTGTTCAGTCACGGACTGAAGACACGAACCTCAGCAACCAGACTTCAAACTCACAAGGCCACATGAATCAAATAGACTTAAATAGTCCAACTTAAAAATTACTTATTTAGGGCTAGAAAGATGACTTAAGAGTTAAGACCTTGCCTTGCAAGCAGAAGGTCCTGAGTTTGGATCCTAGGTCCTGCATAAAAATCCAGGCAGAAATGCAGTGGCCTGCACTTCCGGCTCTGGTGGACAGAGCCTGGGAAATCTCCCCACCAGGAGGTAGAAGCAATCTAGGATGGTTCTCAAAGTCACCCTTGGTCCTCCACAGGGTCACACAGTGCCCTGTGATACACACACACACACACACAAGTTTAAAAAAATTTTTTTTTGTATGTGTCCAGAAAGGTCAGAGGAGACTTTAGGCAGTCGGCTTTTCTCACCTCCACGTGAGTTCTGGGCCGAGAACTCGGGTCACGAGTTGGCAGCAGGAGCCTGCGCTCGCTTGGCTTTGGGCATCTTTCTAACTCTAAACAGTCTAACTTACATCTGATTCTTGAGGTTGAGGCAGACGACAGCAAGGCTGGTCTAGTCAACTTAGGGAGGCTCTGCCTCAAAATAAAAAGTAAAAGGAAGGCTTGGGACGTAGCTCAATGGTAGGCTGCTTGTTGGCATGTATAAGGCCCTAGGTGAAATTGTTAATACCCCAATAAAGCAATTTTTAGGAGAATTTGTAGGCTTTTCCCTTCTAGGTTATAGAGATGCCCTGAGATTTTGGGGCACCATGTGGCTGGCTCCTCTGACCCTCAGCACAGCCACCATGCACTGTCACTGTCCGAGCGTAGGGAAAGGGAGGGGTCAAGTGTGGTGATGCCTCATCCCGAGGAGGCCTCGGGCTTGCTCGGCCTGGGCGGAGCACACAAGTTTAAAAAATTGTTTTTTAAACATTTAAACAAGAAGACTGAGAAGCCAAGGCAGAGTCACGGCGCCAGGAAGTGCTTCTAGCAAGAATTCTATTCTTGCCAATACAACACATCCTACGGCCCAGGCAACCCTGGAAACTCATCCCCCAAAGACCTGGCAGCAAAGTATCAACACTGAGCCTAGCACGAGAGCCTGTCTCCCAGATCCCCACGGTGACTCACCAGGCTGTGGGCACTAGGGTAGGGGGCCACACATATGCTGGGAGTGGAAGGGCCGCCTGGCCTGGAGGGCAGCCGCTGCCAGAGCTCCTCCGCCAGGAAGGGCATCAGAGGGGCGAGGAGGCGCAGACCGATATCTGCACAGGAGAACAGGACCTGAGGCGGATCGGGGGGTCGGGGCACACGCGATAGCACTGGCTTCACTGCCTCCTAGGGAGGAAGGCCACAGGTGAGAGGACAGCCACACCACATCCTGCCCCCATGGTTACTGCCGTGCCAGTGGGCAGCACTGTGGGCAAGCGGGTGTAGTGGTCAGGACAGGGCGCCACACTGAAGACCTGGGCACGTCACCCCAGGACATGCTGGAATGTACGGGGGGGAAGCGTGGAGCGATTCCTGAGAAAACTCCCAGGTCAGTGGCTCAAACAAGAGGTACTGGCTCATCAGAAGGGACAATGGTTCTTCCCAGGGATGAAGCCCACCCGGAGTACGCTAACTTGGTAAGCCACGGAGCAGCTGAACCCTGGAACGATGGTTTTAAACAAGACTGAGAACAGAACCAGGGAAGGGCGTCAGAACCACTGAGCCATTCCTTAGACACCTCCCGCACTGAAGGGGGCCTGCGGGTCCTGCTGGGATGTGGTAGACAAGTTAGAGCTGCCACCTGTGAGTGACTGGCATAGAGCCCTGACTGAGGGCTCTGTGACCCGCCACACTCCACTTTCCAGGCCCCCCGCTGGAATCCGCTCTGCTCTCCCACGTCTTTCCAGAAGCCTCCCAGCCTCCTGTCTTGCAAGGACAGGCTTGCCGCAGAGCCCAGTGCAGTGACGGTGAACTGGGCCTTCCTGAACCTTCCTTTCCTTGCTGAGGGACACTGGAGATCGCGGCCCACAGACCCACTCCAGGAGGAGCCGCCATGCCTGTTACTCACCAGATAGACGTCGCAGAGGTTGTGCAGCCAGAAATGGTGCAGGGTATGGGTGACCAGAGAAAGCTCGCGGGCAAGGAAGCCACGCTCACATTCCCGGGCTGTGAGGGCCAGGCGGCTCAGGATCCAGGCATCCATGGGGGAGGAGGGAGACAGCTGCCATGGGCAAGAGGCGTCAGGACCTGCGTGGCTAGAACCCCACTCCTCGCTACCCCTCTTCCCAGACGGGCCTTTATCCCTCAGACCTGGGACCAGCCCCAGGCCAGACTCCACTCTCTGGGCTTAGCAGCCTGACGCGCACCTCCTCTGTGGGCTGCGGTGCGAAGTTCTCCCCCAGGGCTTTGAGGATAAAGCGCAGGGCATTCCAGATCTTGTTGCAAAAATGACGGCAGCTCAGGACCTCAGAGACAGACAGGTGCAAGTCGCCCCCTGCGGGGAGAAAAGAGATGAGTCTGTGTCTGTACCCATCTACCCTGTGCACACCCACTGGCTGCCCTCCGCTATCACAGCCGCCTACACTTACCCAGGACTCCATGGGAGCACAGCGCAAATCTCAGGGCATCAGTGCCACACTCAGGAATCCCGTGAGGGAAGTCCTTTTTCTGCAACCAAGGAAGAAGGTGGCTGAGGGGCTGCGTGGCTGAAGGGCCGAGGGCAAAGGTTGAGGGGCTAAGGGGCTGTGGGGCTGCAGGCCTGGGACAGGCTGCATACACAGGCCTCACCTGAGCTGCGGAGGCGATGGCCAACTCTCCAGGGTCCAGGTTTCCATCTCTCAGCTTGGCCTGTAGCACCTGGTGACAGGTGAGGAAGGTCAAAAGGCTACCCACCATGCCTCTGTCCTCTCCCCAGAACGTGTCTTTGGAGCCGTCCGCACCTGCAGCTCCACACCATGGATGATGTCCCGTGGGTCCAGCACATTCCCCAGAGACTTGCTCATCTTCCGACCCTGCCTGTCCCGAACCATGGGGTGAAGGAGCACCTGGGGGCACAGAGGAGTCAGCAGAGGGCTGGGTGTCCGCCCTCTGCATGTTAGCAGTCAGGGTGGACCCATTCAGGGACAAGCAGGAGGGTGGGCTTGGAAAACGGAATCATGGAAGGGCAGAGCGCTGCCTGTGCCGGTACCTTGCTGAAGGGGAGCTGTCCTGTGAGCTGGGCCCCCAGCATGACCATGCGACCCACCCAGAACACCAGGAGGTCACTGCCTGTCTCCAAAAGCGACAGGGGGTAGAAACGAGCAAGGTCTGGAGTCTGCGGGGACGAGACGAGAAGCAGAGGCCAAGCTCAGTCCTGCCGGACTTGAGGCTACAGGGCAGCCGTCCACCCTCACCCCACTCCGGCCATTCTCACCTCTCGGGGCCAGCCCAGGGCAGAAAAGGGGAAAAGAGCTGAAGAGAACCAAGTGTCCAGGACATCCGGGTCTGGGAAACAACAGGCAGCAAGGCACCTCGCGCTGCGTGGCACCTTGTGGCGCATGGTACCTCGTGGTGTGTGGCACCTTGGGCCACTGTCACCTCCTACTTGCCAACCCCACCCACAACCAGGGCTCACCTTCTGCTCCACTCCCTGCTCATCTGAACCTTTTCCCCTGCAAAAGCCGGGTCAGCCACCCTCCTTGCCTCTCACCTCCCTTGCTACCCTCCGCAGTGGGCACTTACCCCTCTCCAGGGTCAGCTCGACCCCCGGTCTTCCGGTCTGCTCTGCTGCTACCTCTCTGGCCTCAGCCTCTGTCCGCCCGACTACCCAGCATTCCTCCCTGCCACCCTGAAAGAGTGAACGTGTGAAGAACGACGGGACAGGCGCAGACCCCGCTTCTATGTTCTCTCCGGGTCTGACAGCGACAGCCTCAGCAGAGGCTGTGACACAGGCACCCTGATCCAGGGCACAAAGCACAGTTGTGGGCACTAGGATTGGCAGCCCCTGTTCCCAGCAAGGTTCTTTGTACCACCCGGCCTTCTCCCACCAACCTGTGTGTGCTCGCCCACAACCAGGTAGGCTGGGATCTGATGCCCCCACCACAGCTGCCGGGAGACACACCAGTCCCTGCCAAGAGAAGAGGATGGCAGTGCTGTCTCAGGCCACCAGAGGGTCCTCCCTACTTCCTGAGCCTCCCTTGCCCTACCCAAGGTGAGAAAACCAATGCTGCCAGCTCTTCTGGTGGAAGGAGGGGCTGAGCTCCAGGGTCCCCGACTCCACGGCCTGGAAGACAGAGGCATCCAGACAATGCTCCTCCTCCCAAGCACTCCTCTGGGGTGCAGTAAAACCTCGGAAGGAACCATGAGAGCTGCCCAGGGAGACACTTGGCAGGAGCAAGGGCACAAACCAGCCCCCTCCCCATGCCATCCTGCCTCTAGCCACGAGGGCTCCCCACTCGGGCCTCACCTTGGCAGCTCGGGCCCCCAGCTCCTGGCAGCGGACGAACCACTGGCTCTTCAGCAGGTATTCCACCACATCCCCGGAACGGCTGAAAGGGAAGCAGGCTGATGTCCCGGCGCCTCAGCCCAGGGCTTCTTCCCAGGCCCCAAGGACTGAGGGCACCGCCAGGGAACAGAAGCCCAGAAGCCCAGAGGATGGTGCGCGTGCGCACACGTCTAGATCCTAACACTTGAGAGGCCGAGGCAGGAGACTGAGCTCCGGGCCAGCCTGAGCTGCATCATCCCAACTCTCAAAACAGAACCCAAGATGGAACCTGCATTCTAACTTGGGGTGCAGACTCTATCTCACTGTCCCTCTTTAACTGAATCCATTCTCTTTTGGGGCCTTAGTGAATGATTAAAAGAGGTCTACCTGCAGATGGGCAGCACCATGGGGTGCTCCTGGAGGCCCCGGAACAGTCCCCGCTCCTGCAGTGCGCACATAATCTTTTCCCGGGCCACGAATCGGTGAAGACCCTGGGGGACAGTGACAGGACAGGTTAAAGGCCTCCAGAGAAAGAAGATGGAGGGACAGAGGGGTATCCACAGAAGGAGCGACGCGAAGGGTGGGCCCACCTGCAGCCAGTCCCCACACAGGGACGTCATGGTTCCGTCCTCTGTGATGACACTCAGGGGACTCAAGCCGTGCCGGGCCCCCATCTCGGCGTCAGCAGGACTGTGGGCTGGGGTCACCTTCACAGCTCCTGGGGGAGCAGAGCTGCCGTGAGCAAGGACCCCTCTCCTGCATCTCCCTTTCTCTCCCACCCCACTGCTCTCCTAGTGACCCCCTCTGGATCCCCCCAACCCCAGGCCTCCCCCTCACTCCTCTGAACTGCTCCTCACACCTCCCCCTCCTCCCTCCCTGAACCCCCGATCCTCACACACCTGTACCCACATGTGGCTGAACAGCTGAGTCCGTGATGAGGGGGAGAAGCTGCCCTGTTAAGGCGTGGCGAAGCTGTCGCCCGTGCAGATGCTGAAGGGAAGGGTCGGCAGTGAGGAGGGTACGAGAGGGTGGAAACCAAAAGCAAAGGGCTGGAACAAGCCAGATACTTTTCCCTCAGGGCCAGGTGTAAATACTCTGGGCTTCTGAGGGAGCCAAGAAGCAAATTCAGTCTCTGAGCAACTCCTTCACTACCACAATGACAGACTAAAAACAGGGAAAAAGGACTGGAGAGAATGGCTCAGGGGTTAAGCCTCTGCTTTGAAAGCAGAAGGCCCTGAGTTCGGATTCCAGATCCCACAGGGGGAGGGAAGGGGGGTGAGGGGGGAACATCAGGTAGAAATGGCAGTGGCCTGTACTTGTGGCCTTGGGAGCCAAGAGTTTAGGAAACTCCAGAGAGAGGAGGTAGTGCAATTCAAGGTGAGTCCCTTGGACCTCTACAGACACATAGAATACCCTCTGATACACCGACACACACACACACACACACACACAAAGGGAAAAAATCAGCCACAGACACACATGCGCCAGTGGGTGTGACTGCCACAAACACAGGTTGCAGACAACTGGTCCTGTTGTGGCCGTCAGCCCTGACCCAGGGAAGAGTGTAAAGCCAGGAAGGAAAGGGAGGGGCTGAGGAGGTGGCTTGGCAGTTACAGGCGCTTGCCACCAAGACTGAAGATCTGAGTTCAGTCCCAGGAGCCCATAAAGTGGAAGGAGAGAACCAACTCCTGTAAGCAACCCTCTGACCATGTGTGTGCTGTGGCACAAGCATGTGCACACATACATGTGCACACACATAAACAATGACTTTTTAAAACGTATTTATTTGCAAGAGCACATGGCGCACAGGTGGAAGTCGGAAGATTGACTTTTGAAGTCAGTTCCCTCCTGCCACCTTGTGGGTTTTTGAAGATTGAATTCAGGTCCAAGCTTGTGAGCAGGTGCCTTTAACCCTGAACTCTCTCACCAGATTCATGAATAAATGCTTAAAAAACACCAAAAAAAACACCAAAGCTTAAAAGAAGAGGGAGCAGTTGGAGCCGCCGCAGTGCTAGGAGCCGGGAAACAAAGCGTGCTAAGAAAGGGCGCCACAGGAGTGAGCAGGCCAGGCAGGCACTCTGCTTCTCACCGTGTATCGGGAGTCATCAGGGTGAACGGCCACAGCCACGTCTCCAGGCAGCGTCTCTGGTCTTGTGGTTGCCACCACAACCTCGGCATCTGCACAAATATCAGCATCTGCTGGTCAGTCAGCTGTCACCTGCCCCTCCCTCCACACGGCTGAGCTGGAAAGAGGGGCAGGGGGCCGTTGGGGTGGAGCAGCCCCAAAGAAAAATCCAGGGAAGTGGGAAGGAAGGCATCACCAACATTCTGCATGGAAGACGCAGAAAGAGTTCAGTCCAGAACAAAGCCCACCTGTCATGATGCTGGGTGCAGCTCTTGGCATCTCCCAGGTCACCAGAAAAGCCTTTCATCATTCCTGTCTCTCCCCATCCACACTTTAGAGGCGATCTCACGCGCAGGCCTAGCTAGTCTGAACTTGCTATGCCAACCAGGTGGACTCAAACTTCCGACCCGCCCCACCTCTGCTAGCTGAGCACCTCGACGCACGTATGACCCAGACTCCTTTCTTAGAACTGACTTCCAGTCTCTCTTGAGGGACCAATTCCTATGCAAGGACACCAAGCGCCCAGAGGGTAGGAGACAAATTCCCAGGTAAGTACCCACAAGGTCTACAGGGACCCCGCAGCCGAACACGGGCTGGAAAGAACAGCAAATAGGCACAAGGGAGAGTCCTCAGGACTCACCAGGCTGTCCGTCCACGGGGAAGGCCACGGAGACGAGGAGGCCGAAAGGCACAGGGGTGGGACAGCCAGGCACACGGAGCTCCGTGCGGCCACGCAGGGGCCGTCTTTCCACCTGGAAGGTTGAGGACTGCGGGTCAGATGGCAGCTTCTCCTATAGCTCACACTCGAGATCTCCTCAGCTCCCTATGTTCCACTCTGCCCCCAGTGTCCCTCAAGAAGCACCCCGTCATCTCTGACGGTTGAAAAGTTTAGCTAGAGCCCGAGACAGGCAAAGCCAGCAGCCAGGGCAGGACTCACACTTGAACTCGCAGAGTCAGGGTGTGGCCTGGGCTCCTCAGCACCCCCTACCTCCTACAAGCTTCTCTCTCTCCGCCTCACCTCAATATCTGAGATGGCTGATCTTAAAGCGCACGACCAGTTGACCAGCTGACGGTTCCGGTACACCAGCCCCATGTTGTAGAGTCGCACGAACGCCTCAGTCACTGCGGCTGAGGAGCCCTGGAATGAGGAGGGTACACCGCTATGACCCGCCCCCCACCCAAAGGGTGGGTCACTCTGGAGGGACCCAGGGATTCTTTCCCCCCTTTCCAGCACTCCTGTGTACCACACAGGTCTCTACGTCCTGGCGCCTGCAGGGACTGAGGCTGGGACTTACGGCATCCATGGTAAAACACTCTCGATCCCAGTCCAGGGAGGCGCCCAGAGCACGCAACTGCTGGCAGATCTCTCCTCCTTTCCTGCACAGGGGATCCCCATCAGCACATGCACCCCAAGCTCTTCCCATGTGCCCAGCCCATGCCCATAACGGTGCCAGGTGGTGGAGCAAAAGCGAGTGCAGGCAGCACCGGCTCAGCCTCCAGACGTCACGGCGAGCGAGTTGCATGCTGGTGGAGCTTCCTATGAGGCCTGCAGATCTGTCCAACCTTTTGGCTTCTCTGGGCCACACAGGAAGGACAAGAACTGCCTCAGGGACCACCCATGTTTCATGTTTATGTTGCATCCACACACCACCTGGACACCCACACCCAGGGTCCCAGAGCTGCCCCGTGAGGCAATAAAGGCTGTGTGGGCAACACTGGGTACTACAGGGCGGGAGGGAGCAGTGCGGAGGTCTCGGCCTGCAGCCTGGAAGCTGCCATGGCTCAATGCATGGTACTCACTCCTCCTTCCACTGCCACACAGCCCTGAGAAAGTCCTCCCGGCTCAGGTCGCGCCGCCTCAGTCCTCGCTCCTTCCACAGCTGTCTCTCCACCACAGCCTGGGGCAGGAGTCAGGGCAAACCAGCAGTGAGTGAGTCACATCACTTCTGACACCATTTTGGGCTGAGAATGGGAAAAAGACACACCTGTGTGGCAATTCCCGCGTGATCTGAGCCAGGGATCCACAGCACCTGATCCCCACGCATCCGGTGCCTGCCACGGAAACATGGGGGGGGTTTGGACCTGTGCTCATCCTCACCCACCAGCACACCCTCCTTCCCCCTAGGGAAGTGCTCTGCTCTCACCAGCGCACGAGGGCGTCTTGTATAGCCACGGTGAGTGCATGGCCAATGTGCAGGGAGCCGGTGACATTGGGAGGGGGTATACACATGGAGAAGGTCTCCCCGGTCCGGTGGGGCAGTTGTGCCTAGAAGTCAGAGGGCAAGAACTTTACCTGGAGGAACAGCACCCTCTGGTGCCAAGGCATAAAGAACTGCAAGGAAAAACCATCCAGCAGGTGCTGCCAAGTGAAACGCTACAGAGCTGTGATGTGTGTTTGATCAGCAGAGACCTGCATCCACCGAGTCTCAGCCCCAGGGACCACTCAGTAGCCCCTCTGTCCCCCATACTAACCTGATACTCTGGTTTGAAGAAGCCCTGTCGCACCCACCACGGGTACCAGGCAGCCTCGACGTACCGGGGGCTGTAGGCAGGAGGCAGGGGCCGGGAGACATCTGGGAAGCAGAGGGCAGAGCTCCACTACTGAACCCGGCGCAGCAGACCAGGCGGGGAAACACACTGGTGGCAGGTCCCCCGAGTTACCTTTCTTTTCACCAGGCTCTGTGGGGACGTCATACAACACGATCTCCTTGGGACTCCAGGCCTTGGGGGGTTCTGCGGGTGACTGCGGCGGGGGAACGGAGGGGAGGCTGCAATTCCCCGAGGCGTCCCGGCCCCTCCCAAGTGACCCCAAGGACAGACTGACCCCTAACCTTGCTCTTCCCCGCTAGCCCAGCCTCCAGCGCCGCCTGCTTCTCCCGCAGGCGCTTCTGTTTGGCTTCGCGGTTCCTCCGAGAGATGGGGGTGCCACAGGGCTCCGACTGTGTCGACAGGCTCTGGGCCCCGGAGAAGCCCCGCGAGGGCCTCAGCCCCCACAGCGGCGGCCGGAACGAGGCCAGAGGCAGGTGGGGCATGAGGAGCGATTGCAGGACCCAGTGTGTTCCAGACACGTGGAAAGCACGCGGGGACGGGGGGCGCGGGCGGCCACACCCCCAAAGTCACAGTCCACCCGCAGGCGCCTCTCCCGGTGCCTCCGCCTCGGGCCGCACCGCAGGGGTCCGCGGCAGCCGGGTCAGGGGCCCGGGTGCCTCTGCGACCCTCACATCTGCAGCACGCGCTGCCCGCGGACACCGGGGGACGACGGGCTCCGCAGCAGCCCGCGCGCCCGAGCCCGTCGCCTCCCGCCGCGCGCGCCTGCGACCCCGGAAGCAGCCGGCGCGCGGGGGCGGGGCCGCGCGTGCGCAGAGGCTGGCGGGAGCAGGGGGCGGGGCCGCGCGGGCTGCAGCGTGCAGAGCGAGCATCTGGGGCCGCGTAACTTATTTCCAAAACTTTATTAACGAAGAAAAGTCTCACATGTAAACAACACAATCCCCTGAGTTGGCAGCTGCCCGCCCCGCCCGCCGGCCCGCTAGGAGCTGTGCTTCTGCCGCTTCCAGAAGCGCTTGACGTCGCTGTGGCCCGCGGGCGTCACCACCATGAGCCGCTTGGCCGAGTTCTCGAACACCAGCACGCCCAGCTCGCGCGCGTGGGCCAGCAGCAGCTCAAAGTCCACTTGCGACAGGAACTGGTTGTATAGGACGCCTGGGGAAAGCGGGGGCCGCGGAGGTGAGCTGCGCCCGTGCTGACCTGGGGTGCTCATCCCGACACGGTCACCCAGACGTGCAAAGGGCAGGACACAGGAAAACCCGAGCACAGCAACCCCGGGGCAGGGCTTCATCACCCCTCCCCTAATTTAGGATCCAATCGTGTTCCCTGTCAGCAACACGTGGGAAGGGACCCAGAATGAACCCAGCCTTCTTCCCTCCGAAAGGGGGCCGCCTGCCTCCAGCCCAGCCAGGACCCTGCAGCACAACCACTCACCCTCCGTGAAGCGCAGTCGGTCCCTTTCCAGCTCCCACAGCCGAATCTGGTCCGTGATGGTGGGAGGCAGCACAGGGGTCTGCCGGGACAAGGACGGAGCTTTAAGACTCAGGGCAGCCCCAGGGTTCCACTTTTGGGGTTTGGACGCCCCTTTTTCTCTCCCACCCTTCAAGGCCACAGTCGGAGCTGCCAGCTCTGCCCATACCTGTTTAAGCATCACCGGGTGGGCCCTTGTCCTTAGGAAATGGATTATCTACGGAAAGACACAGGCAGGACAGCCGTCAGCTGCACCAAGGAAACGGGAATGTTTAAAATCTATCCCTGCCCCTGCTTGGCTGCACCTCTCTGGAATTTCTGTTCTTTCCCCGATCTTGTTTCTTTCTTTAAAACAGCAGTACTTACTGCTCAGCAATCGGTAAGCTAAATGCCTTGATGTCTAGTCTTCCACTCTTCCCAACAACCCTGTCACTTAGAAGGAACATGGCACTCACGAGATAAAGCAGCTATGAATGTTGTGTGAACAGAGTCGGAACTTGAGCTGATAGAGACCCCAGGCCTGCACCTCCAGGTACAGCCCACCCCACATCTAGACTCCTGACTTGTCTTCATGTGCCTGGTGCTCAGACAACTCATCACCACAGCTGGCTCCAAGGCGGGGGTCTCAGAACCAAGCAGCGCATCTCCCAGAAGGATACCTGCTGGGCTGTGATGCCGCTGGCGATGGCCTGCTGCACGCTCTCCCGGGTCACCTGGGCCACCACCATGTTGGGGAAGCGATAGAGCATCTCAGAGAAGAGAGCGATGAGGGCGATCTGCAGCTCTGACTCTGTCCGGGGTGCAAGAGAGGGTGACAAGGTGTCCCCACAGTCTCCTCCCTCAAGCTCTTCACTTGAGTTTGAGATATGTCAGAGTCTTGTGAATGTGACTAAAATCTCGCCACTATCCTTCCCCTCCCTACTGCAGCTGCTCTCTTGGGGACCCCATCCAGCCTCACCGGTATAGGCGTACAGTCGGTAGTTGGTTTCAACCACAATGAAGCCTGGCTGGTGTACGGTGCCTCCTGCCCCAGAGACGCCAGACGAGAGGTTGATGGCCAGGCGTGTGGGGTAGTAACGGCGAGATTTCCTCTGGGAAAGACAGACCCTCTCTCAGCTGTCACCACCTTCACAGCAGATCCCCCAGTGTATAAGCCCTCAGCCTTCATCTTCCTCTCCGAAGGGACCCAAGCACACATTCCTGGCACGTGCTCCCAGACCCCACACTTCCCTAGAGCCATGTCCAGGGAGCACATCACATACCTTCCTCTGAAAAACAAGCCCAAACTCACGCAGGTGTTGGAGGAAGTTCAACAAGGAATCACTCATACCTTCCACAGAGTAGTCCTGGGGAAGACACGGCCAGCTGGGGTCTGCAACACACCCTCGTCCCCTACCTCTCTCCCCCCCCTCCCTTCCTCTGGCTGCTCTGTCAGGGTCACTCTATTGTCCCATCTGACGTCCCCTCCCATCTCCAGCCCCTGCTCACCTTGCCCAGAGTGGAGAAGCTGAGCTGGAAGAGGAAGGAGAGAATCTCCACAAGGTCCATGCCCCGACTCTGGGGAGAAAAGGGGAGCAATGGAAAGGAAGTGCAACTGCCAGACAGAAGAGGGAGCTGGGGAAGAGTCTGTGTGGCCTGCTCTTGCTCCGACCTAACAGTCAAGCCCGCGGACGCGAGCCTGGCTCCTTACCTGGGCCGTCTGCAGGTACTGCAGCATGAAGTACCAGAGCTGGGCAGGCGTGTCCAACAACAAGAACTGGAAGCCAGCAGAGGTGATACAGGGCGGCTCTCCAGGCTCGGTGCTGGAGACCGGGAGGAGGATGACAGAGGGTCAAGAGAAAGGCTGTGCTTTCTCTGCTGTGCTCTGCTCAGGCCTCCTTTTCCTGTCAAATCCTCCCAATCCTTCCTCAGCCCAGATACTCTGAAGCCCAGGACAGAGGCTGAGTGGGGAACGGCTGTGCCCGGGGCTCTTCCTCACCTCTTCATGAGCCCAGCCTGGCTGAGAAGCTGAGCCAGGTCCTGGCTGACGGCTGCGCTGGGAGAGCCCACCATGAAGTGCAGGACCACCTAGGGAAGGAGGGCAGAAGACTGAGGCCTCACAGGCCGTGTGCGCGGGAGCAGGGGCACGCAGGGCCGTTCCTCACCTCCCAGCGCTCCTCGGCATACTTGTCAAGGGAGGGAACGTCCCGAGCGTGCTTGTCAGGTCCCAGCTGACTTGTGTCATCCGACCAGGCCTTGCCCCTGTGGCCAGAATGGGCCAGGAATAAGGAACCCCGTCTTTTCATCCCTGCTGCCTCTCAACTCTTCCCACCCTCACCCCATGGACCACAAGTAGATGTTTTCTGCCCCCTAGAGCCACATCTGGTCAATTTATTTCTGCAAGAGCTCCCAAAGGTGGAGCTCTAAGGTTTGAGGAGGCGTCGGGAGCTTCCCCCTCCCCATCTGTGCAATTAACAGCCCCTGGACTAGCTTAAGAAGAGAGGGAAAGGACATACCCACCCAGAAGGGCAATGCGGAGGTTCTGGCGGAAGATGGGGTTGAGGATGAGGCCCTGGAGCCCGCCAGGGAGCAGCTGGGTGTGCCAGATACGAAGGCCACTCAGCAGACCGGTACTTTCCTCTTGAGCCCTGGACCACGGCAAAGAAGGGAGTGGATTTTCAGAAGAGTAGAAAGGAGACCTACATTTCTATCTTTCCTGAACTGGTGATCTCTGGAACACAGACCTAGAGTGAAATCGCCTTCTGACAAATGTCCTTTTCTGCAGTGCTGAGCAAAGCCTTGGGTTTGCTTGTTACTGTTGTTTTTATGACAGGGTCTCAGGCAGCTCAAGCTGGTCTTGAACTTCTGATGGTCCTGCTTCTACCTCATGAGTGTGAGGATTACAGTTACAGGCATTATCACAGCTGGTTTTATGCAGTGCTGGGGATCGAATCCAGGGCTTTGTGCCTGATAGACAAGCATCATCCCCAGGTCCTGTATTTTGTAGCTTTGTTTTGGTTTTCTTTTCCAACGAAGACACTTTTAAAAAAGCTTTTAGTTAGCATAGAAAGAGTACTGTTACAGACATCACAACTCTCCAAAAGTGGAAATACTGCAAACCGAACTTCTCATACTTAGTGGAAAATTTTGTGACTGTCCCATTGATGTTTCCAGGAGAGGCTAGGGTGCGTGCATTTTTTCAGCATGTGCTGAGAAGACATGTTTGATTTCCCAACACCCCACAATATCTCCTGGAAGTGTTCCAAGCAAGAACAGTTTCAGGAATCCGGCTGTGAGAAGCCAGCATCTGCCTGAGCGGGCAGGAGAGACTCACTTGCTGAATTCCTTCTTCACCCACAGGGCTACAGCAGCTTGTGGCAGAGGCTGCTCCAGAAAAAGCATCCGCATCACCCAGTTCTTAGCCAAAGACGGGAGCTCTCTACAGGGTTCAGAGGCCAAATATTAATATCAGAAGCTGCCTCGGGCCTGCATCTCTGTGTCTCTCCCGCCCCCATCGCTACATCTTCACCAGTCCACCATTTCCCTTGCCTGGCTAGGCTAAGCTTCTCCCCCATACTAACTCACTGGGGCCTGCAGACTCCATTCCATCTCCCCCCAGTGCAGTCCTGGCTATGAAGGCTCCTCACCTGAAGACAGCCAGACAAGTGGCAGGGTGTCCATACAGTCGGTCAAGCACCCCGGGGCCCAGGCCCCCTAAGAACTCCTGTAGATTCCTGCATTGTAGGTGTGCTCGGTTCAGTCCACCCCTGGCAGGAATGCTCTCCATCACCTGAGAGACGCAAATGTCAGAAGCTCAGCTCGCTCCCACAGTGCAGACCCACCTCGCTGTGATTCCAGATCTATCAGTCCCTGTGGCCGGTCTCCTCTGTGTCTCCTCTCTCCTGTCACTCATCTCCTCCATCTCTCCCAAGGCTCACCAGTCTCCCCGTTGTTCCTGCCTTTTCATCTGCTTTTGGTTTAACTTGGTTTTGTTTTCCCTCTGAGACAGGGTCTCATGTTTCTCCTAGTCCAGCTGCTCTTGAAATTGCTATGTAGCCAAGGATGGCCTTAAAATCCTAATCCTTCACCCTCCTCCACCTCCCAGGTGCCGGAATTACAGGCGTGGTCCACCGCATCCAGCTTTTCACACCTCTCCCAGTATCCCAGCGGTGGTGCAAATCCTGTCAGCCCATTTCTCAAGACAATACCATAAACTACCTCCGGGCTTCCCAGCCTAATCCACCTCCCTCTTTCTCCCCAGTTCTGCCTCGTCCCTGAGACCCACACCGGCGCCGCCGGAGCTCTCACTTCCCTCCGACTTTCTTTCCACGTCTTGTCTCTCGCTTAACTCGCTTAGCCCTCCCGGACCCCCTCACCACTCCGAGCCCCATGGCGCACCCCAGGTCTCGAGCAGTTGCTTAATCGGAGCTCGTGAATCTCATTGGCGCCCTGGGATCCAAAAAGGAATGGAGGAAAAGATGGGAGAACGATGAAGGATTTCAGAGGCAGAACCCAACCAGAGAAAATTCACAGGAAAAGCGAGCGCGTAGGGCAACGGTGTGAATAGTGCGGAGGACGCGAATAGGCGGTGCACTTTTCTGCCGCGAGGCATACTGGGAATTGTAGTCCTCTCCATGTCCACACCAGGGTGTGTTGAGGACTGTTTGACTACAAGTCCCGAAAGACATCGCAAGAGGCCTAATCTGAAGAAGCTTTCTTTTATTGGGAACGCGGAGAACACCATAAAGTGGATCGTCTATCGTTCCTCTGTTTAGACTAACTAGTCTTTGGCTCTGGCAGGAGGCGGGTCCAAGAGGGAAGAAGCCGGAGGGCCTCCTGGCAGAGGCACGGCAAAGCGGTGAGACATTGGGATTAAAGATGCAAAACTAGGTTCCTTGAACTCAGCTGTTTCCTATAAAATTGATAACTGAGTGCACACTGAAGAGCCGTTCCACAAATTGAGGAGTTACAGGTTCGGTGTGCCTTCACATAGCAAGATGCCCAGTCTTAATATTTGCCACTGCTGTACTTCCTCCTCCCTCCTCTTCTCCCTTCCGTTCTCCCCCACCCGTGCTTAGAAGTCTCTACTACAGATTTAAAAAGAAACTAATTGTTTAATTTATGAATTTACCACTGAGAAAGGTAGAGGAAAGGTCTCCAGCTAAGGCGGAATCACAAAGTTCTCCCGTTTGCTACAAGGCAAATCCTGTCATTCTTACACAGATAAAACACCAGGTGGGGGGAGATTAAGAAATCTGTCTCCTGAGATTTGAAGAACACTTAACGCTCAGCTTAGAAGTCTTCTTCTACAACAGAGCTAGAAGATCTCAACACCCTGGCAGATGCAGCCGAGGTCAGTAAAAGAGCAGAGTATCAGTAAAAGAGCAGAGTATCAGCAACCCAGCAAGGCTCACCCGGAATCAGGCCAACCTAATCTCTTCCCATCCTACAGTTTAATCTCTTCCCTTCCTAAGGTTTAAGGAACCTGGACAAAGAGAGGGTGGGGAGATTGTAAGAACCTAAAGGTGGGAAGGTTCACTGTTGGACAAGACATTCCATTCAAGGCAGGACTGCTGCATCCAGGAACTCACTGCAGTGAGACTTGTCTTATCAGACCTGCATAATAACTGACATACCAACATGCCCCCTTACACTATCAAGGAACTCAAGAGGGATAAGAACATACAAAGGAAACTCTGGGGACTAAATTGGATGAGTGAAGGGAAAAGCCCCTATCGCCGAGGTGGCCCGAAGAAAGGCAACTTGGTATGCTAAAGAGGCCTGAACCCCCATAAGAGTAGACAAACCAGAGGAAACCCTGGGGTCCATAGAAGTGGACAGGCAGGAGGGTGGGAATAGAATGGATTGATGAAGGGAAGGGGGAGGATAAACAGAAGCAGGGATAAGTACTCATTA
The DNA here is from genome assembly GCA_023101885.1 of Typhlomys cinereus. Lineage (NCBI taxonomy): Eukaryota > Metazoa > Chordata > Mammalia > Rodentia > Platacanthomyidae > Typhlomys > Typhlomys cinereus. The sequence continues at coordinate 1,111,045 of JALPQD010000427.1, forward strand.
TGCTTGTAAAACTAGAAAAATAAATAAAATGCATAAATAAAAGAAAAAAGAATCATTGAGGAACTGGGGGTGTAGTTCAGTGGTCAAGTGCTTGCTTAGCATGCATGAGGCCCTTAGGTTTAGTCTGCAGAACTGCAGAAATACTAATAATAGCAATAAATACGTAGGACCAGGTATAGTAGTATGTGCTTCTGGTCCCAGCACTTGGGAAGTGAAGGCAGGAAAATCACTTTAAGATCATTTCTGCTGCATAACAAGTTTGAGGCCAGCCTGTGCTACAGGAGACCATTAGATCCTATTTCAAGGGGGCTGGAGAGATGGCTCAGGGGTTAAGACTCTGCCTCGCAAGCAGAAGGTCCTGAGTTCAGATCCAGATCCTATGTGAAAACACCAGATTGAAATAATATTGGCCTTCACTTCTGGCTCTGGAAGTCAGACTGGGAAATCCCAGAGTGAAGCAAAGAGGAAGTAGAAGCAATCCAGGATGACTCCCAAAGTTATTCTTGCGTCTCTACAGGTGCACACAGTTCTCTCTCTCTCTCTCTCTCTTTTTCACACACGCACACACACACACACACACACACACACACACACACACACGCACACACACAGATCCAAAGAAACAAAACCACTGAGTACAGGGTGGCAGCCAAGCCAGTGATGGGCAGAAGCCCGTGACCAGCAAGAAGACAGTTTGAGTAAAGTGTAGGTAGTGGCCGAGCAGAGGAGATGGACAGAAATGAGTTCCAAGAAAATTTAGGAGGCAGATCCCCTGAGCTTTGTGCTGGATTGAACTCAGGAGGAGATGGTGAGAGGGATGTAAGGGTGACTCTGCGTGACGGGACACTGTGGGAGTGGTCTGACTGTGGAGCTTCTAGGAAGATTGTTAGACCTGTGATCTAGGTCCTGAGAGCCTCAATCTCCAATTAAGTTATCTTTTTGGTTGCCCTTAAGATCCATTTCACTCAATTTATGAACATCATTAACAGAAAACCAGGGTCCTCACACAGGAGCACCGATGATAAAGACAGGTCTGCCTTTTCCAGTGCCTGCAACCAGAGTGAATTCCCTGAATACTTCCATAGTGATTGTGGCTCCTCCTCCCAGCCAGTACTTTAGCTCACTGCTCTGGCCCACACAGAGATCTTGCAAAGTCATTTGCACACTTGCTCAATCTAACCCTGGATCTCCATCTTCCCGGCTCTGGGGATATCAGAATTGGGAAAAGAAATGACACTCATATTTTTGCTAAACTTGAACCAAAATTTAGCATTTCCCTCATTTATGTGTTGAGGCACTTGTGGTGTGGCATTGATGGACATTGTGCATTTATATCCAGCAGTTGTAGAAATCTCGATCTGTGCTCATTACTAGCTAGTAGTCACTCTGCCTGCAGTCGCTAGATTTTGCTGTTGAACATACTAAGTAGTGTATTTTTGAGCTGGAGAGGTGCTTGGTGGGTAAGACTCTTGCTCCCGAATCTAGGGATCTAAATTCAGTGCACATGGTAATAAGAGAGAACCAACTTCTGAGAGCTGTTTTCTCACCTCATCCTGTGCATCATGGCATAAATAATTTAAGGCCAACCTTGACCATATATATATATTCAGAAACCTGCTGGCACATGCTTATAATTATAATTCCAGCCAGCACTCACAAGTAAATCAAGATCAGTCTCCGCTACACAGTGAGTCTGAGGCCAGCCTACTCTCCCAGAGGACACTGTCGCAACTATTTCCCTTCCTCCACACTCCTGCCCAAGTAGACAGGGCTGCTGAGCCTGATTTGCACCGGCCTGGATCATGTGGCAAGAGGACGACTCCACACAGGGCATGGGAATGGACTGGGGACAAAGAACAGAACAGGCACAGGGTCGACACCTCCCAAACCCCAAAAGACCTGCTCACATCTGTGGAAAACTCAACCTTTATTATTTATTACCTGCCTAGTACAGGGGATTAAAATCGCCTCAAGCTAGGTCCATATATTAGTGTAAAAATCTGTGTCTCTCCCCCCAAAAATGTACAAATCCCAAGTGATTATAGAAAAATCAATGTGGCAGCTATGATAAAGATGTCCGCCCTGGGGCCAGAAGTCTCTGCTCCTTCTTTCCCTCAGTCCCAGCATTAACTCCACAGAAATGTACAGGCTTCCAGAAGGTCTAGCTACAGCGCGGCAGGTGGGAAGTGGGGGTGGCTGAGGATGGGGCAGGGATCACCCCAGGTCCAGTGTGTCAGGGAGCAAGAGGAAGCCGGAGCCCAGGGCAGCTGCAGGTCCTCAGCCCCCAAATTCTCAGCCGGCGGTGTCCAGTGTGTAACAGGAAGGAGGCTGGTGGGCACAGTCGCCTCCCAGGAACCAGTGTTGTCCAGCGGGGCCCAGGTGCTCCGATGGGCCGTGTCCAGTGCGCGCTCTGTGTTTGCTCCTGCCCTCCCCCAAGGGGATGGCTAGAAGAAGTCAGAGGAGCCCATCCACAGGGCCAGGTGGGTGGGCGGGCTCAGGAGCAGACCAAGCATCAGCACCTGGGCAGGCCCGGCCCACCTGCATTTGCACTGCCTCTCTGGGTGGGCAGTCAGGAGCAGGTAGGGGTGCTGTGGAAGGCGCTTTCCAGCTTCCTGTCGGAAGCTCCCCAGGGAAGGGGCAGGAGGCAGGGGCTCAGGCGGCTCACACGGTGTTGAGCGCATCTTCCGCCAGGAACCGATGCAGCTGGGCAAAGGGCGGTCGCTGCTCAGGCTCGCGGCTCCAGCACCGGAGCATCAGCTCGTACAGGGTCTGCGGGCAGGCGGGCGGCCGCGACAGGTACACCTGCCAGGCACAGTGTGGACATCCTTTAGTCTCTGGGCAGCGTGCCCCACCCCTCCCGCACCCTCCAAGGGAGGCACATCCCCTCCCTGGGCTCTGACCTGCCGGCCCTGGTCCCGGAAGAACTCCCCGGCATTCTCGATGACCTGCTCGTCCGTGAGCTGCCCGAACGGCTGGGCCCTGCAGAGCATCAGCACTTCCCACAGGGTCACCCCGAAGGCCCACACGTCACTTGCTGTCGTGAACTTCCCCTAGCACACGAGGAGGTGAGGAAGGCAGAGAAGGGTCTCAAGCAGTTGCGGAGAAGCCACCCAGCCTGATCCCAACCCCGGGGTACCACTCCCCTTAGCTGGCCCCTTCCCACTGGTCCCCTGCTCCTTCTCTACTGCCCTGGCCCTTCGCTTCCTTCTCACAGCTTTCTCTGCCTGCCCCCCTATTTCCTGATCCTGATCTTCCATCCTCTCCCAGTCTCTCCCATCCCCAGTTTCCTTCCAACCTTCATCTCTCTAACGCCAACTCCATCCCCACACCCCCTCTTGTCTCCTGGATCTCTTTCCCATCACACCATTATTCCCTTTCTCCAGTTCCTTGAGCCACAGGGACCCTCAATTTCTAATGGGGATACTGCAGCCCAGAGGTGAACAGCAGCTGATGTCCTGCCCCCGTCACCTGCCTCCCTCTTCCCCTTCCAGCCCCTCACCATAAGGATGCACTCCCAGGCCATCCATCGGATAGGTAGCACTGCGCGGCCCTGCACTCGGTAATAATCCCCGGCGTAGAGATTCCGGCTCATGCCAAAGTCAGCGATTTTGATGGTGAAATTCTCCCCTACGAGGCAGTTCCGGGTGGCCAGGTCCCGATGCACAAAGTTGAGTGTGGCCAGATAGCGCATGCCCGAGGCAATCTGGGCTGCCACATGCAGCAGCATGGGGTAGCTGGATAAGAGGCACGAGTGCAGAGGTCACCTTCCGCTCCTCACTTCCTTCCAGCAGAGGAAGAGGAGTCCTCGCTTTGGACGAGTCATCCTATGCCCGATATAGAGAGGTCCCATTTGACTGTACGGAACTAAAGACCTTCTGTTCTGTTGGGCTCCAACGGGGAACAAATGGTAGGTTCCAAATCCTTTCCTGTTCTCCTGGTAAAATATAGCCTTTCTGGCCAAGTTCGTGGCTTACCACAATTCCTCTCCCAGAACCTCTAACCTGCTTTCCCACCCATGCTCCCCCCTTGTTCTCAGGCTGGGGTGAGGGGGCTGAAGATCTCTTGGGATACTCCTAGGAAGGTATCATCTGCGTTGGGTGGGTACCTGATGGTGGGCCCCTGGGCAGCCTCCCCTTCCCCAGGGACCCCCTCGGCCGCCTTGTCCTCCAGCTGGTGGGCGCTGAGGAACTGGTTCAGGTCGCCGTTCTCCATGTAGTCGGTGATCATGCAGAGGGGGTCGTCCTGCACACACACCCCCAACAGCCGGATGATGTTTGGGTCCTTCAGCCGAGACATGATCTTTACCTCCTTCAAGAAATCATTCCTGGAGGAGCAGGGAAGAGGTTGGGGGAACATCACGGTGGGCACTTTCCATCCTGCTCCCGAGGACCTCCCCCCAACACCAGCCTCTGTTGCTTCCCTCTTTCCTTCCAGACCCCATCACTAGTCCTCACCTGGCATTCTTGGTGGCATCTGGCCGCAGGATCTTGACTGCAACTAGCAGGGGTTGTCCCTTGCGCAAGTTGAAGGGGAGGTCCAGACTGACCAGGTCTTGAGGGTCTTCCACCTCACACAGGTGCACCTGGAGAAGGAAGGTCACTGGGTCACCAAGGTCACGGGGGTCGCATGAGACATCACGGGCCTGCAGACACCACGGGCCTGGACCAGCGCCCTCCTTACCTCTCCAAACTGGCCCTCGCCAAGCTTCTCCTTGAAGCGGAGCCGTGACCGGGGAAAATCCACTCTGGGGGGCCCGTCTCCCACCACCCCTGGAGGCAAGGCAGGCACGGCGTAGGTGTTGCCCCCAGTGACACCCTGCAGGGTGACGATGTCAGCCTCAGCATAGTGGGGGACACTGCTTTGTTGGGGTGGGGGCAGAAGTGGGGCACACGGCTTCTCGGGCTCCATGTAGTCTCCACTGCAGGCTGCAGGAGAAAAGACAGGACGAGGCATCAGAACAGCCCTGAGCAGCTCAGCTCTCTACGCCCCCCCCACCTCCCAGACACCCAAGTCTCTGTTGTCTCTGCCGTCCCAGCCTCACACTAGAGAAGGCTTTGCCTGTAAGGAGCCAAGCACCCACAGGAGGTTCCCAAAGCAGCACAAATGGGTGAGCAGACACCATTATGGCCTCACGCTTTGGGGTAAGTCTGGGCTGGAAGAGGGATTCCTCTACCCATCTATGCTCCAAGTTCTTGCCCACCCACCACCCCATACTCCCTGCCATGGTTACCTCTGTCAACCCCCCGCAATCTCTCTTCTCTATTATGATTACCCCCTCCCCCAGTTCAGTCTCACCTTCCCTGTCATGTTTCCCCCTCTTGGCTCCCCTCCCCGCATGGTTACTCCCCCTCAGTCTCCACTCCTCATCATGGTTACTCCCCTCAGTCCCCCCTCCCTGCATGGTTACCCCACCCCCAGCAACACACCAAGCTCAAAGACAGGCAAGAGATGGGGCACACAAAGAGGGGGAGGGGACAGGTCCTCACAGGCCCCACAACGTGTCTACAGACAGGAGGGAGGTCCAGCAGCCCCTGCTTGACCCTGAGGAACAGCCACAAAGAGAAAGCCACACGGAGGGGAGGAAAGGGGCGCACAGGAGGGGTGGGCGGAGCCTTCACCTCGGGGACTGCAGAGAGAGGACACGGGGGAGAGGGCTCAGGCCGGGGCAAGGCCCTTCTCCTCGCAGCTCTAAAGAGAGGGGAGAATAAGGAGGAGTTATGGGGGAGCAGGGCACAGCGGCCTCCTCTCTGGCTCTGGAGAGCAGTGCGAGAGAAGGAGCAGACAGGGCCGAGCAGACAGAGCGGAGCACAGCTGCCTCCGGCTCCTCGACTCCAGGGGCCACAGAGCTTCTAGCCGGGGGCTCAGGAGAGCAGAATAGGCTGCAGGGGAAGCAGGGAGGCCTGAGGACTTCTCCTCGCCCGCCCAGCAGACATCCAGGAGCCTGGAGGAGCCCAGCAGCGGAGGGGCTTACCCTGGGTGTTGGTGGGTTTGGCCCAGGCGGGTGTGGGGGGGCCCGGGCCTCGAGGGGGACGGGCGTAAGTGGCCAGAAGGAGGCGGTAGGCCGGATTGGAGAGCAGCAACGCTGTCGGGAGAAGGAGGGGGGAGACACGGGGAGGGGATGAGACTCGAGGCTGGACAGACGGGGCCCGGAATATGTTGAGACTGAGGCTTATGGGAATGACGTACAGGAGACGGAGACAAGGACCCGGAGAGATGGAGGGCCGAGCGGATGCATGATGGGTGAATGGATGGATGGTTGGTGGGTATGGCTCGGGTGGGTGAATGATTTGATGAATATGGGTGGGAGGTGGCTGATGAATGGATGGATATATGGATGGGTGAATGTGGATGGAAATATGGATGTACAAATGGATGAATAGAAAAAGATGTATGATAGGACTTATAGGTGATTGGATGAATGAATAGTTAGATGAACATAGGATGAAGGACGATGGATGCATAAATGGATGGATATATAGATGAATGATGGATAGATAAATAGATGATATATGAATGTCCATATATACCTATATATATGTATTTATAGATGGGTGATTGGATGGAAGAATGAATATGGATCAAAAGATGATAGATGCACAAATGGCTGAATATATATAGATGGATGATAGGTGGATAAAAAATATATATGGATGAGTGATTGGATGGATGAATGCTTAGATGAATGGATGTGATGGATATAGAGATAGGTGGTAGGATATGTGACTGGATGGATGAATGGTTAGATGAATATAGATGGAAGGATGATGGATGTACAAATGGATGGATATATATAGATGGATGCATGACTAGGTGGGTAGATGGATGGAAAAAACAAACATGACAAGTCTTGGAAAAAGACAGAGAAATGTATGAGACACAGAAGCAGGGATTCCAGGGAAGTTGTTGAGGAAGACAGGATGGTAGGGACAGGTAGTGACTGATGGGCATAAAAGTAATGAAACTGGTATCAACAGAAAAAGAACAGGGGAAAGAAGAAGGAACACAGTAAGAAAAGAGGCTGAGGACGAGGTCAAGACCAGCAAGGCAGCCTTACCAGAGCCGTTGGGGACACAGGGCGCAGAGTGGGGCGGGTTCCCACGAGGCCGGGGCTCCTGGTAAGGAGGAGGCTCTCGGGGGCCTGGGCGGTTGTTGATGAGGATGGTGTCCCCAGGGACCGAGAGGTGAACTGTCAGCTCCTCCTCCAACACGCGGCGCTCAGCCTTAGCAGGGGAACGGGAAATACCAAGTGAGCTGCGTGCGGTTCAGCGTGTCGGTTCAGCGTGTCTCGAGCCGGTCAGAGCTGCTCTGGCCCCTCCCCTGGCAGCCCTGCAGGGTAGCCCCTCCGTGCTCTCCTTCGGGTAAAGAAGCTGACGCTGATTTCACACAGGACTCCACCCAAATATTTCCTTATTTTTTTCAGACAGGGTCTCCTGTAGTCTAAGCCGGTCTCCAACTCCTGCTGTGGCTCAGGATGACCTCGCTTGTACCTCCATCTCCATCTATGTCCCCAGTGCTGGCATCACAGATGCACAGCACCCCAACTGGTTGATGCGGTGCTGCTGATTGACCCCAAGGCCTCACGCATGTTAGGGTGACTGGACGGATGAATGAGTTCCCAGTTCTTCATTCATTCATTCATTCATTTATTCATTCATTCTGACCCAAATCTGATCGGGCCCTAATTATCAACTTCAATGGACATCATCCTCCTGAATACGGGGGTGCTAAGGTTGTAGGGAGTTGCAGGCACCTGGTCTTGCCTACAAGGATCTGTCTTCTGGAGAAAAGCCCCAAGCAGAGTCTGACAGAAGGGTAGAGAACGAGGAGAGAAGAGTTGTTCTTCTGACTCCTCTGAGGCCTGGTGTGGCACCTGCCGGCTGTGTCCAGCACCTGCTGGCTGTGTCCAGCACCCGAGGGCCCCACCCCCCTCAGGACACCTCTGAGGACTCACTCACTCTCGCTTTGCTTCCTCCCTCCCTGCCAGGACCTATGTGTCTCATGCACCCTGCTCGCTTCTGACAGTCGCGTCTGTTTCAAGCATTGGACCTGGGGACACAGGTGGCCGCCCCGCTCACCTTGCTGAGCAGCCGGCGCCAGTGCAACCTCCACAGCATGAGCGCGATGATGAGCAGCAGCAGCAGGATGATGGCCACCAGGCAGCCGATGAGGATGGCCGTCGGGCTCCCCTCTGCCTTGGCCACGGGCTGCTGACCCCGAGGCTCCAGCTCTGGCAGAAAAGACGCATCAGCACACTGACAAGCGTCCCGCCGCGGAAAAAGAAGGGAGGGGTCAAAAAGGGGAGGGGCACTGTGCCCTGGGACTGCTCACCCAAGCTGCTCAAGTTGGTAGGAGGTGGCCCCGGAGGCCACCAGGGGGCTGGTGGGAAGGTGCCCCCCAAAGCTGGAGAGGAGTCATTCACCACATCTGGAGAGAAGGAAGCCGAGAGAGGGAGGAGTCAGAGGATTTGTTCCTGAGACTAGAAAATGTCCCTCCAAGAACGGAGATACCCTATCAGACTTGTGCCCCTCCCTTGGGCTATCAGACTTCTGAAACAATAGACCCCCAAGAAATTGCAGTTTCCCCAGGAGGAGGAAAAGGCTGAAGCCCGGTGACAGCCAAAAGGGGAAAGCTCACACCCAACTTCTTAGACTACCTTGCAGGAAAATCTCCCTCATGTCAGGACACTGAAGGTAGACTTGCAGGAGTGGTGGATAGTGGGGGGAGGGGTCTTTATTCTTTTTTTCTTTTCCCAAAGTGACTACATTATATATACATCCATTCTCTGCCTTTCACTATTACTTACCTCTTGTGTGTGTGTGTGTGTGTGTGTGTGTGTCCGAGAGCACTCACTATGTGTGCCTGTGGAGACCCAAGGGCAACCTCAGCAGTCACCTGGATTTCTCTATCTGCATTTTACTTTGTTCTGGGGTTTCCCAGCTCCATCTTCCGGGCCAGAAGTACAGGCCACCACTATTTCTGCCTGATATTTTTACATGGAATCTGGGATCCAAACTCAGGTCCTTCTGCTGGATGAAGCAGAGGCTTAATGCCTGAGCCATCTCTCCAGCTTTACTTATCACTTTGTTTTCTAATTATTTGACAAGCGGAAGAGAGAAAGAAGGAGTACACGTGTCATGGTGCATGAGTGGAGGTCAGAGGACAACCTTGGGAAGTCAGTTCTCTCCTTCTACCACGTGGGCTTCCGGGGACCAAGCACAGGCCACCTGACATACTGAGCCATCTTGCTGGCTTACTTAACTCTTCAACTGATCAACTATACCACACGGGTGGCCGAGTAGGGCTGCCAGGGTCCAGGCCGGGGCCCTAACAACTCTAGTGACGACAGTTCAGGCCGCAAGCAAGTGGCGCGGTGGTCTGGGAAGTCCCTGGCTAAGAGAAACCTGACGGCATGTGGGGATTCCTGGGACTAGGCAGGTTCGAGAAGGGGCTGCTGCTTATCGACTGGTAATGGTGGTAGAACTATTACCAGACTGAGGGTGGATCAGGGTTCAGGAGATCATGAACAAAGACAAGAGGTGCAGAGAGCAAGAAGAAAGGACCTAGCATGGCTCCCCCAGCACTGGAAGGCTGAGGCAGCAGGGCCAGGAATTCCAGGCCAGCCTGGGCTACATGTGCTACATGTAGCAAGACCATGACTCAAAGATAAATTTTGAATCAGGGACCGAAGAGTTGCCTCTGCCTCGCAAGCAGGACTTGAGTTCAGATCCCAGATCCCATGTTAAAAAGCCTGGAGGAAATGATGGCAGCCTGTACTTCAGCCCTGGAAAGTGGAGCCTGGGAAACTCCAGAGCAAAGCAATGAGCAGGTAGAGCAATCCAGAATGATCCCTGATGTCACCCTTGGGCCTCCACAGGAACACATTGTGTCCTCTACCACACACACCCACACACACTTATACATACCCACATGTACATGCCTACACCTACACACAAAAAATTAATTAGTTAATAACATAAAAAATATATTTTAAAAAGATAGCTTGGAAGGTAAAGGCACCTGCTCCAAAACCCAGCCATCCGAGCCACCTGAGGTTAATCCCTGGAAGCCCACATGGCGGAAGGAGAGAACTAAGTTCTGAAAGTTGTCCTCTGACCTCCATCAGCGCACCATGACATGCATGTGCGCTCTCTCTCTCTCTCTCTCTCTCTCAAATAAACAAATAATTAAAAAATAAAAAGGAATCTACAAAGGTGTGGGGGCTTCTATTATTCTGCCCCCAGCCAAGACACCCAGAATCCATCTGAAGCACAGCAGGGTTAGCGATCTGATCAGATGGGCACCCAGGGCTTACCTGAGATGAAGGAAATCTCGCTGAAGAGTAACCAGGGCCCCGCAAAGAGGAAGCGGCACTGCAGGAAGCGGCCCACGCGGCCACTCAGGGGCATGGAGATGACCCGGGCCCTGGGGTCACCCAGGCTGCCCCCCAGGGCATGACGTGCGGGCTCCCCCTCCCAGGCCATGGCAGGGCCCCGCTTGAATCGGCATTCCACCCCGCCTGGCAGGCGGGCTCCCAGCGTGTGCATGTTGTTACAGTGGACCTGGGGAGGCGAGAGGAAGGGCAGGACGTGGGGTCCAGGTTAGGAGGGCCCAGCGCCCCCGCTGGTCCCAGCGTCCTCCCTGGCAGTGGGTGGGGCTTGCTCACCTGCATGGCCTGGAAGGACCTCAGCCGGTCAAACTCAAACTCCATCTCCACGTAGCCACTGGGGAAGCTGTGGTTGCTCCATCCCACGTAGTCATAACCAGGCCAGACCCGCAGTTCCTGGCTCTGCCTGAAGTCGTCCATCCCCACCACGCCGTCTGCCAGCTGGCCCAGACCGCCATACTGCAGCCTGAGAAGATGCCAAGGAAGGAGAGGTTGAAGGGAAGAGGCCCCAACTTGCCAGGTACCCTGCTTCTCTCCCATGCTCCTAGGGGCCTGACTGGCCTGGTTCCTGTCCACGCCTCCATTCCCAGTCCCCCCCCCCAACCTCACACAACACTCTCTTCTCTTGCCTGCACCAAAGCACTTTGGGGTCCACACATAACAGAGGTGCCACTCTAGCGGGTCACATACGGGACAAAGGCACCGCTCTCAGCCATGCTGTTCAGTCTGCTGTATGTGTATGCATCGTGATGACCCCAACTGCTATGCGTGTATGCATCGTGATGATTTCCAACAGACAGTTCTTGGTCAACAGACAGTTCTATTAGTTTGTTTTAGCTTTGGTTTGGGAGACTGTCTCAGGAACTCAGACTGGCCTAGAACTTGCCCTGCAGCAAGGGTGACCTCGAGTCCCTGATGCTTCTGTCCGACTTTCCCGACCACAGCTGCAAACATCTACACTTGCCTGACTCCGTCTTTTTGCAATCAGTGCCCTCTAGGCTAGAGATCACTCTGCTGTTCTTTCCTGCGGGCCTGTCCCTTGAGGCCATGCCTCAACCATCCCTCCCCTCCCAGTTCTTCCATCCCACTGTCTGGACTATTTGCCCTGTGCACATGCAGACATTATACCACACATACACCACCACACACACGTACCACATGCATACAGACACGTACACACGTGCCCCCCCACCACACACACACACACACACACACACACACACACACACACACCCCACACACACTCCCCACCAGGTCCTGCAGGATCGGTCCTCACCCGCTAGCAGTATATCCATCATAGGTAGAATCGTTGAGGTGCACGGCCTCGGATAAGTACATAGTCTGCCCCACGGGGGCTGTGTAAGACAGGAGTCCATCTGGGTAGGGAGGGAAGGAGGGAGTTAAGAGCATGAAGCTTTTGCACCCCCCTCCCCACAACTCCTGCGATCCAGCCTAGGTGCCTTCACCCTGTAGTCCTTCCCTCCCCTGGCCATAGGCACGGAAGGGCCAGTCCCCTTCCCCCTCAGCGACAGCTTCCCCACAGGAAGGTTCCCAGATGCCCTTGCTTACGTTCCCCACCCTCTGGTCCCTGGGACCGAAAGGGGGCTTTTGGGAGGCCATCACACTTACCCCTCCAGAGGCAGCCATAAAGCTCTACCCGCAGACAGACGCTCATGACCCGGTCTGCCCGGGGGTAGAATCGAACCAGCCGGGCCACCATGGGTGGTCCAAGGTCCTTCAGCACCACTCCCTCGGGATCCTCATTACCTGAGATCACCTGTAACCAATAAACAGGGTGGATGAGTGGGAAGGGCTGCAGGTCAGACCTGACTTCCCAGGCCCTGCCTACAAAGAAGCCCCTGAAGGGTGACAGAGGCACTCAGCACTGGGGGTTGCAGTAGGGTGGTGTGCGTGCGTGCGTGCGTGTACAGGAGGACACTTGAGTATATGTGCCTGTGGAGGTCCAAGGGCGCCACCAGGAAACATCCTGGGTTGTTCTACCTCCCTGTTTTGCTCCGAGGTTTCCCCAGGCTCTGTCTTCCAGGGCTAGAAGCTTAAGCCACATCCCATTGATATGTTTACATGGCTCTGGGGATCTGAACTCAGGTCCTTTTGCTTCTAAGCAAAAGCTGCGACCCCTAAGCCACCTCCCCAGCCCCCAGCTGCACTTTTTATATTGAAACTCGGGCCCTTCTCAGTTCCGTCTCAACTCCCCTCTCTCTCCCTGGGCCCCTCCCCTGCCTGGCTCCATTGGTCTCCAAGCCACTCATGCTCCTGTACCCAGACCCCCCCCAGCCTCTGGGCGCCCAGAACCCCGCCTCAGCTCCCCTAGCCCGTATCGCCCACCCCTTCTGTTCATTCAGCAGAAGCTGGCTGAGAGCCTGCTCTGAGTCAGGAATGATCTCAGTGAGTAGAATCAGTCCCTGCCCTCCCAGGACTGAGCTTCTACTACACTGGAAGAACAGCTGTGAGGGACAAGAGGCAGTGTGTAGGGATGGGACAGGGCGGCGGGTGGCCAGACAGGATCTCCAGGAGGTGCCGTCCCTGCAGAGAACGAATCTGAGCAAGGGAGAGCCCGTGGGGGAGGAGACAACCAGGCACAGACAGCAGCATGTAATCCCACTCTGGCGGTGAGGGTGGGCCCTGGTTTGTTCCCGAAACATCAAAAAAGGCCGAGGTCACAATGGAGAGAGAAACAAGGTGGAGGGGGAACAGGAAGACCCCTGCACTCAGCCGGGAAACTGGCAGTAAGAGCCACCTGTGACCCATCTGACTGGCATCTAAAATCTGCTGTGTGTGGCCGTGAAACCAAGGTTTGACCTCCAGTGGAAGCTTAGGTCACCTCGGCTGGAGAGAAGGGCCAGGGCCGAGGCGCACGGAGGGCTGAGGGACTGATGCTGCAGTGCCACACTGGCCCTGCTGACACTGTGCGGAGGAGAGAGCCAGAAAGAAACAGGTTTGGGTGGGAGAGGGAGCCACGGTGCTCTGGGACGGTCAAGGCTCCCGGGAGCCATCAAGGCCACACGGGACGATGCTGGGGGCAAAGTCTGGGCTGGAGCTGTTACAACCAACATGTTGTCAGTGGATGCTGCTGTTGAAACTGTGACTCAGACCGAGGACCACCAGGCTCTTCCTGGATGTCCCACACCTCCAGCAGCCTCACCTCCTGACCCCAGCGGTCTTTCCAGTCCATCCAGCGGCGGCCATCGCGGGAGTAACGCAGCCGGTAGCTGCGAGAGAATTCCTTGCCCAGGCCCCTGGCGTGGCGGCCCTGGGTGCCCACCAGAGCTACCAGGTGCAGCCGCCGCAGGTCCACCTGCAGGTATTCCTCCTCCTTGGGAAACACGGGCCCTGCGGGGCACCAGGCTCCATCTCCGTCGCTGCTCTCCAGTCTGCAAGATGGAAGTACCAGGTCATGGAAACACCTGGCCCCAGGTTGGCCTTTGTCTCTGGCTGCGCCCTGCCAGACTGCAGGGGGGGAGGGGCACATCACTGGCTCGGGCTTAAGAGACCACAAGATGTCCCCTACAGAGCCCCTCGGGCCAGCTCCCGATTCGGGTACCTGCTGTGACGGGCAGCAGTAGAATCTGACCAGGAGCTGGACACGGAGATGTCACTGTCCGGAATGGTGCGGTCCTGCATGCCCAGGGCATAGCGGCACTTGGCTGAGGGACAAAGGCATGGGGTGGGTCAGGACCCCACAGCCCTCTGACTCCAGGCCCCACCACCACCACCTCAGGCACCCCAAGGTTCAGTCTCCTCACCAGGATCGAAATGCCCCTTCATGTCAGCACGTCCAGATGTTAGCAGCAGCAGCGGCAGCAGCAGAGACGGGAGGGCCCCTGCCCCCATCGCTCCTGGTCTCTCAGGCCTACGGAGGTGGAGACATCTCTGAAGGAGACAAAACAGAGGAGGGTCAGTGCCTCGGTCGGGACAGAGTCACCCCAGCCACAGTGTGGCCACTTCGGAGATGCAACAGTAAAATGACAAAAACGGCCAATGTTCGTGGTGGCATCTGTTCTATTTTTAAACGTTCCCAAGACCTGAGCCCTAAGCAGAATCCATAATTCTATCCTCACAGCCACCTTGGAAGGTAGATTCTGTTAACTATCCGTCTGTCTTTAACACACAAAGCAACTGGTACAGAGACCCATCAAATAGCATGTCTCACCCCCAAAAGTCATAAACAACAGCTTCAAACTAACAACAAATACACAAAAACCACTGAGAACATGAGGAATAGGCCAAGGATGCGGTTACAATGAATTAACGACTCTTACGGAGAGGACAGGAAAATCAGTATGTAGAGGTTGGGTAAAAGCACTTGCTGAACAAGTGTGGGGACCTGAGTTCAAATCCCCAGTACCTACGTTAAAAAAGCAAAATAAAACAAAACATGAGTGTCTATAATCAATCCAGGCATGCTTATGGGAAGATGGGAGGCAGAGAGAGATGATCCCAGAAATCTCACTAGCTGGTTCATACAGAAACAAAACAAAACAAACCAACAAAAACAAGGATATTCTGTCTCCAGCAAGGCAAAAAGCAAAGACTAACACTAGAGGTTGTCCCCTGCCCCCACTTGCACACCATGGCATGCACACACACACTCACACAATATATAAGCAACCAGGTACAGAAATGAAATACTCTTCATAGTAAAGAAAAGCCAAGATTGAAAAAATGTATTTTTGGGGACTAGAGAGATAGTTCAGCAAGTTAAGGCACCTGCTTACAAACCTCGACACCTGAGTTCAATTTCCTGAAGCCCACATAGTGGAAGAACTGACTTCCAGAAAGGTCATCCTCTGACCTCCACCCATGTGCCATGGTATACAAGTGCTTTCCTCTCTCAAAAAATTTTTAAAAACATAATCAAATTCATTAGAGTCAGAAAAACACAAATCAGGGTGGGCAGGAAAAAAAAAAAGAAAAACACAAATCACTAACTGAAAAACCTTTAAAAAAAATCAGGCTGAAACAAAACAAAACAAAACAAACCAGGCTAGAAAGAGATGGCTCAGGGGTTAAGGCTCTGCCTCACAAGCAGAAGGTCCCGAGTTCAGATCCTCGAATTTCAGATCTTCTTGCTTCTACATCTGAAGTGCTGGTGGGAACCACCATGGCAGGTTTGCACGGTGCTGGGGATGGAAATCAGACCTTCTTGCACACAGAGCGGGAACTCGTTCTACCAACTGAGCCACATTCCCAGCTGGACAAAATATTTTTAAGGTTATAACATCTACGGGTGGCAAACAGGGACAAAAAGGAAACCGCCAAGCTTGGTGGCAGGACACAGTATTGTCATCCACTTGGAAAGCAATCTAGCAATGTGATCTCTACAAACAATCTGACCACAGGGAGTGGAAGAAGCACTCAAAACTGCATCTACATGTCCACTATGGCACCTCGTGAGGACCCAGGTCCACGAGCCCTGCCTAAATTGCCCAGAGGACTGACTGGACCCAAAATTCAAAATCGTCCTTGGCTACATGGAGTGAGGTTCGAGATCATGCTTGGATACACGAGTGAAGCTCGAATCATCTTTGGCTACACAGGACATTTGAGGTAGGCAGCCTAGACATGGTGGAATGTACCTGAGGCTGAGGCAGGATTGCTCCAGTGTAAAGTAGCCCATACCTGCAATCTCAGTACTTGGAAAGTGGATGGTCAGGAGTTCAAGGCCAGTCTCGATTACAGAGCAAGTGATAGGCTAGCCTGAGCTACAAGAGACTTGTGATAGTTAATCCTGGGCGTCAACTTGACCACACCTGGTATTAAGCAAAATCATCTGCCGGACTACCAGAAGAGATTATCCAGGACAATACATTTACATTACAGAGACCAGCCCTAGATGTGATTGGAACCATCCAGTAGCAGACCAGATAAAAGAAACTTTAGAACAGAATACTTTGATTAGAGACTCTCTGAAGCTGTGCTAGAAAACTCTCTTCCCTCCTGCCTCCAGGCTTCTTCGATTCTCTGACTCTCCAGGAATCCTCCAGCCTTCGGCCTCACCCACTGGCCTACTGGATTGAGCGCGCTGAGCCTCCTGGATGTTTGCAATGACTTAGCTGCCTCCAGCTTCAGCCACCAGCCATGTTGCCTCTGCCATGAAAGACTTTCTCCCCTCTGAAACCATAAGCTGAATAAATCTTCCTTTCTCCCTTAAGTTGCCTGACTTTGCTTTCTCACAGCAACAGTTAAGAGTAACTGTTACAAGACTCTAAACAAAACAAAACAAAACAAAAACAAACAAACAAAAACCCTCCAAACACCAAAGGAAGCAGCCTCGGACCACTGTTGAACATGAAAAGAAGACACAAGATGCAGGAACCACATAAAGGCCAAAACTAAACGCGTGTCTGCACACATGCTTACATGTAATGTGTAAAGCGCAGCAGAACAGAAGAAGGACAAACAGAAAGAGCAAAGACAGGCTGACCGCTGCTTTTCTAAAACTCCTGACGGATGCTAATGCCCACGCACACATTCGTGTAAACTCATGAGACAAAAAAAACAAACTTGAAAATCACTTTGGTTTTCAAAGCACGAAGGTGTCCTAGAGACGGGTGGGCGAGCTCTTGTGGAGGACATGGAAGGGTTAAACACCCTGGGCCCCAGCATCTTCCAATCGCAGCAGCTCTTGAGCCCAGTGTGATCTTCCAGCAGCCTTAGCGTCTTCTACAGAGCTTGGTGAGAACACAGGAGCCCCCAGACCCCGCCTAGGTCTGCGGAATCCAAAGCCCCATGTCATCTGTGTCCACTGAAGTCTGAGCAGTCTACTCTGTTCCCTTGTGGGGTCCAGGCTGATGACTCCACTCCAAACCATTCCAATCATCATCTCCTTATAAACCCAGGTTCTGCTGTTCTGCTGACAGGAAAAGTTCCCTAAAACCTGGCAGCGCCGATTCCTGCATCCTCGAGGTCCTGGGGGGCTTCCGGTCTCCAGCTCTTGGGAACTCTGACTTTTGGACCCCAGCTTCCACTTTCTGGAAGTGGCAGGAGAGTCCAGGCCAGAGAAGACTGGTTGCCTTGGAGATGAGGGCGGGGCCCAAGCTCAGGGAAGCCAGGTCACCCCAGGAGGTAGGAGGAGTATGTATGGGGGGGACTCCCCCATCCCTTTGTCTTCCTCCAGCTGCTCCCACAATGCTCTAGGGCAGGAATGTAAGAGGCAGCTGAGACCCCCATCCCCAAGAAGCAGCAGCTGAGGGGGCTGCCTGAGTTGGGGTGGGGGGGAGAGGCTTGGCTATCAAAGGCTGGAACTAAGGTCATTATGACTAAGTTCCTTGAGGATCCAACACCACCAGGCAGGGGAGCAGACAGCAGCGTCTCGGGAGACTGGCAGGGATTCCTGGGTGCCGCTCTCCACCCCCACCTCTCGGGGAACAGCAGGGCCCTTGTTCCCCGAGGAACCTTCAAGTCTATCCCAGATGAGTCACCAGAGCCAGACAGAGCTTAGAAGAGCCTGGGGCAGAGATACAAAGGGTGTGGGGAGGGGGTTCAGGGGGGACAGCAGAACACAAAGCAAGAGGTAAACAGAGCAGGGCAGGCATGGGGCCAAGCAGAAAAGCTGGAGAAGCAAAGGATGTGGGGGTGATCCCCTCTTCAACCTCACAGCATCTCTCTCCCTCGATCAGACACATGGGGGACAGGATCAGGTGTCCAATTTCCTTGGCACCCCGCCTAGCCCCTTTTTCAACCAATTACAAGTTAGTGACCAGGAAACACACACACAGAGGAGGATGTATACAGCCTACAGTATATGCCATATATGCTGATGCTAAATGTAACGTGCCCACACACTCTGTGTGTTGGATAACCTTTCACATATACACCCTCATCCCCTCAGTTCACATCTTGGCCGTCTTTATCAAGACACAGTGTGTGTCTGCGGTTTTCTATGTGTGTCTGTGGGTGTATGGGGGTTTTGTGAGTGTTTTGGTTATTTACTTATTTTGGGCTTATTTCTTGCTTGTTTTCGGACAGGGTGTCAAGTAACTTAGACTGGCCTCAAACTCTGTAGCCAAAGCTGATCTTGAACTCTGGATTCTCCCACTTCCACTCCCCCCCCAAGTGGGGGGGCTGCAGGTGAGTGCTCCTGAGCTCAGAGTCCTTCTTTCAGATCCAGTCCCACCATTTAGTAAAGTACCACCTTTAGTCACCTATGATCACGTGACAGGCACCCATTTCTGTGATCAGGTGTGACACACACACTCAGGCTCCGGGACACAGGATCCTAGGAGCACCAGGCTGATCTGCTAACTCACAGATGATCAAGCCGGAGGGAAGCCAAGAAGAGGGGACAGGTGGAACCTGGGAGGTAGAGGCGGTTAAGAACGAGAACTGTAGGCACAGTGCCACTCAGTTCTGGACACACCTACTTGCTCTCAGTCACGGTCATTTCCCAGCCAGCCAGGCGGTGGCTGGGTAGAGGAGGTGCTGGGCAGAAATGTCCAGCCAGGACTTACGGGAGAGGAAGGCCTGGGCGTGGGTCCCTGGCAGTGTCGTTACTAGGCGGTCACCTCGTCTCTTGGCACAACCAAGCAGCTATGGAGCGTGACTGGTCCCTGGCAGATTGGCATCAGGCCGAGCCCCCTCTGGGCTGGGGCTGAGTAACAGCATGCCCGCAGGCCTGGCTGGGGGAAGGCACGCGGAGGCTATGACTCAGTGGGCCACACATGCGCACCTGTCCCCAGGGGGCTGTGTTCCCCCCGTATCGTGGAATGGGGGTCCTTTCCCGGGCATAAACCCTTTTTCAAAACTCAAGCCCTCTTGAATTCAGACCGGGATCAGAGTCCACCCCACCGGGTACTCCCCCCATCGGCGTCCCTTCCCTCCCCGCCGCGCTCCCTACCTCTCATCGCTCTCCCCGGCAGCCCCGGGCGTCCAGCCCCGGCCTAGGGCCTCCTCGGCGGCCGCGCGAGGGAGGGGAGAGCAGGCGCCGGCGGGGCTCGGGTGTCGGGAGGCGGCTCCCGCGAGCAGCTGTCGGGGGCCAGTTCCGGGGAGAGGAGCCAGCGCGGGGCCGCCTCGGGCCCAGGCGCCGCCTCCCCGCGCCCGATCCCCCGCCCGCCGCCGCCTGCGCTCCCGCCCCGGCGCCCCCAGCTCCCACGCCGGCGCCGCCCCGCGCGCCTCTCCGCCTGCCGCGCCCACCGCACCCGCCTTCCCCAGGTAACCTGCGCGCCCCGCACCCATCCCCCCGCTGCGCGGAGGCCCCCACGAAGGTAGCCGGCCCTGGGCCCCCACGGAGTGGCCCCACCGGGGACGCTCCCCTCCTCTTTTCCTCCTCCCTCTTCTAAGTTCGGTTTCTGCAGAGAAGCGAGGCGGAGCGGCCCCAGGGCACGCAGGACCGGGCGGGTTCCCACAGGCCCGGAGCCCCACTGGGGGAAGGGAGCCGGGCTCACCTGCCCCGCGCGATCCATAGGGTTCCCGGTCCTCTACGTTGCTTCCTTCTGTCCCCCCACCCACGGGCTCCCAGGCTAGGTTGCCCCCCAGGCCTGAAGGTGGGCCACAGTCGGCTAGTCGCCTATCCGTCGGCCCTTGCAGATCCTTTCCCCAGCACGCCACGCACCCCGCCCTCGCGGGAACTCGGAGGTCCAAGCTCCCGGGGTCTGGTTCCCCAGGGCTCCCATCTCCGGGCTCGGGAGTCCTCCCAGGCCAGCCTCCCTCAGATCCAGCCAGCCCTGGCCTTGGGGAGGGTCTCATCAACTAACGAGACAAGGCGCAAAATGGAGCCGGAACAAGGTGGGGGTGAGGAGGAGAAAGACAAGCGTCCTGAAAGATCAGGCGGAGCCCTAAAATGTGAGAACGCGAAACCTAAAGATGTAAGGAGCCATAACGCGCAAGAACTGCCCAGCGGTGGACCGGAGAGGTGGGGGGCAGAAGAGCTTGTACCAGAGGTGTCCCGCCCCTTCCAGCACCACCTGTCGGCACTGTCTCCAACATCCCCCTCCCTACACACACACACACACACACACACACACACCTGCCAAAGCCCTGGACAACCACAGGTCACAGTAAGACCCCACAACCTTACAGACCGCTCCATCCCCAATTGCATCTCCCAACTGATAAAAACTCACACCTCATATGAACTTCCAGTTTCAAGAAAAACACGAGTTCAAACCGGACGAGTACACAAAGCACGACCAGGAAGAACAGAGCCTGGCCCTTGGGAGAGATCACAGCATGTTTGGGCTCAATTTCACAAGCCCAGGAACAAACCAGCTTCTGAGAGTCTTGCTAAGAGCCCCGTGGTCACTGGGAGAATTGCCTCCTGGCTTCCCACCAAGCCCCTAGGGATCCCCCGTGCTACCCAGATCACCTACCCCTCTGCAGACAGCGCAGGGAAATCTGGGCCCTGCAGAAGTTGGGCGGGGTGTGCAGCCAGAGACTGAAGGTGGGGCCACGGATTCCAAGTAACCTCACCTGCGACAACGTTAGCCCCTCCTCCCAGGAGAGACGCCTAGGGAAGTCCCAGGACAGACGAGGCGGAGCTTTAGCGCTTCTCAGCTCGTGGGACATTCCACACCCCAGGCGCACGCTGACCCGGCCCCGGGAAGGGTCGGAGGTAGGGAGTACAGGCAGCCTGAGTTTGGAAGCCTCTGACCATTTTTCTCACTCTCCCGGGAGAAAATTCCCAGCCGGTGATGCCCACCTCGCCCCAGACCAGGGCTGGAGGAGTAGGAGGGATGCAAAGCTGGGGCCCAGCGGAGTCAAGTGACAACTGAAAGGGGTCTGGAGCCGGCTGGAATGCGGGCTTGGAGCCGAGATTCCCAGGGGCCGAAGAGGGAAATCCCAGCCATTCGGGGGCCCACAGAACAGAACTGAGAACCCCATATGCCCACCCAACTCATTTCCCTCACTATTTCTAAAGCCAGACACACACACACACACACACACACACACACACACACACACACGCATGGACACCAAAACCCCAAAGGACCCTGTGCTCCTCCCCTATGCACACCCTCCAGAGCCAGGATTGCCCCCTCTGCAGCCCCCAAGGAGAAGAGGGGACAGCTGAAAAAATTCAAGGGAAGGCACGTATGAGAGAAGACCTCAGTTTCAGGCCTGTTGGGGCCTGCAGACCACCCAGCCACCACTGCCGAAAAGCAGGACTCACCCCCACCCCTCCCCACACACAAGCACATAGCTAGCTAGCTACAGCCCCTGCCCAGAGAGGCAGCTGCCTCTGGGAGAAGCTGGTTGGATCAGCAGCTGAAGAGAGTTGGGAAGCCACTGGTAGGGAACTGGGGGTGGGCGGGTGGGGTACTAGAAAAGACCCCAGCTATGAGTCATGTTTTAATGCCCCTGAGCCCAAAGAGGAAATTGAGGCCTGCAATGTGAAGGAGAGAGGTGACATAAGGCTGAGAGAAAAGTGAGACAGATCAGCTGGGAGTAGCTGGGGGGGGGAGCAGGAAGGATTAGGGGAGGGGAGCAGGTGCTTAAGACCAGATGGGGACAATAGTGGTGGAAACAGAGGTAGGAGGGACTGAGTCGGGGAAAGGGGGTCAGAGAGGTGAAAGGAAGGAGCATTCACAGCACAAAGTGGGAAGATGAGGGACACAGGAAGATGTCTGTGAGGAAGCTGTGTGGAGGACCCGAATCATAGAAGGAAAAGAAATAGGGCAAAGACCCTCGGGGAGGAACCTGGGGACAGCGGCGTGGACTTGAGGCTAGGGCAGGAAGGGAGATGTTGGGGCGCAG
Organism: Typhlomys cinereus; assembly: GCA_023101885.1. Taxonomy (NCBI): domain Eukaryota; kingdom Metazoa; phylum Chordata; class Mammalia; order Rodentia; family Platacanthomyidae; genus Typhlomys; species Typhlomys cinereus. The sequence continues at coordinate 1,133,141 of JALPQD010000427.1, forward strand.
TATTGGAAAGAATGGGGAGGAGAAGCCTAAGCAGCAGAGTGGGGAGGGACAGATGGATGGGACAAAGGTGAGTGCCCCGTGAAATCATCCTGCCCCAGCTGCGGGGCACAGAAGCCCCGCCCTCCCATTGGGCTACCTGTAGCCCTCAGCCAGTTTCCACACAGGATCTTCCTTCTCCTCATTCATAACTGCTGCAGTCAGACCCACCTGTCCACCCAGACATTTGAGCCTCGAGGCCTTCTCCTGGCCTTCCCCGGTGAGTTCTGACTTCCTCCCTCTTACCTCCAGCTCGCGGACTCTCCAGGGTCCCGGCTCCTTGGGCTCAGGCCTTCAGGGATTCAGGTCTGGGGCTGCTGAGGCCTTCAGGCTTTGTCTGATCCTCCAACTCGCGGGCCTAGGAGCAGCTGCCCAGGCCAGCTGCGGCTGGCTTCAAGGTGACCATGGCAACCCAGCCCTGCTTCCCCCTAGCCGAGCCTCTCAGCCCCCGCAGAGAGGGAGGGGACAGCCTGACCCAGAGAAAGGGAAGGGAGGCTGAGAACTGTGAAAATGAACCAGAGGGGTCTTCCAGACAAAGAGACCCCAGACAAAGGGAGCCACCGCAGCATGGGCTGGCTCGGTGGGGACCAAAGGTGGGAGCAGAGAGCCCAGAGCCCCCTGGGGCTCTTTGAGGACCTTCTGCTGCGTCCCTGACAAAGCCACCCTGTTTGATTTTGCACCCTGGGGAGAAGAATCAGTTTCTCAGCTGGCTGTTACAGGGTGAGGGCTCCCCCACAGGAAGCATCTGAAGCCAAAGACAATCTCAGTTCCGAGGAGTCACCCCAGCTTCCAGCACTGACCTGTCACCTGTTCAGCGGGAGCACTGTTGTTATGGGGATGCTCTCCAATTCTTGCTCTGAGCCCCCAAAACCACACGAGGTGACTGATTGGGCCAGGAGGGAGTGGGACGGGAGTGTAACTTTGCTGAGCCACAGAGTTTGGAGATGGGGGGGGGGACCAGCACCAAAAGGGGAGGGAGAAAAGCAGGCTCCACCCTTCTGAAATTGTCACCCCACATCCGATTTCCCTGAATCCTGCACGGGCCAGTTGTCACAGGCCGTGAGAAAATATTGTAAACCTACAGTAAGGTGAGAAGCCTGAAAGTCTGTGTGGGCCGTAAAGCCACAATCCTCAGCATCCTTTGTAGCTTTCAGAAGTGTCACCGGGGATCTTGAGTTCCTTCTGATCCCTTCCTCAGTCATTAAGACTTTCTTCGCACAGGCAGGGATCTGGTGAGGAGCGAGCCTCCTCCCTCCAAGCACAGAGGCTTGTCACAGGAGGCAGGCAGGCTGCACTGTGCATGAAGTCGGGGAAGGGCTAGATCAGGCCCTGAGCCTCCCAAGGAAACTCCTCACTGGAGAGCAGGGCTTGAAGCGGGCATGAGGTCAGAATAAGATTCGCAGAGAGGAGGTGAAGCGGGCATGAGGTCAGAGTAAGATTCACAGAGAGGAGGCCACTCCTGGCTGCGGCAGCAGAGGGGGAGAGCCAGGGCAGAGGAAGAGGAAGGGCCTTGGGGTTTTGGATCGAGGAAGTAACATGCTTGCTTTTGTGGTTTTGTGTATGCATGCCTGTGGATGTAAACGTGTGCATTTCTGTGCATGCATTGTGGGTATGTATTTGTGTGTATGCATATGTGGTTACATATGTGAGTGTGCACGCATGAACATTTATGCATTCATGTTTAAATGTTATTTTCTTCACATGATCTTAGCCAAAAGGCCAAGAAGCAATAAAATGTTATTTTCTTAAATGGCTTCTGGAAACAGAGAAATGCAAAGTTCTGGGCTACATGGAAGGGAGGAGGGAGTTAATCCCAGATTTATTCTTTCACACTGGCTCTGATAGTTCATCTCCAGCCTTAGCCAGAAGTGCCATGAGAAAATATTGTAAACCTACAGAAAGCAGTATCCATGGTAGGCACCCCCCCCCCCCGCCCCCTCCACAACAGTTCCCATCCTGGGCTGATTCTCCTGGTCTCAGGCAGGGCTCTGTATAAAAACAAGGAGCAGGAGATGTCAGAACTTGCCTGGGATTCCCTGCAAGTTGCTGCTTCCTGCTCAGGACTCAACTAGCATTCATCCATCTCGCTCTTCAAAAGGGGCGGGGATCTAGAATGTCTTCCTAGGCAGTTGGACCAGACACACCCTTGATCCTCAGGTGTCCTGGGCCCCACTTTGGACTGACTTCATGTTTCACCCGTCACTGTAATAAATGGGTAGGCCATCAGGGGGCGTCTGCTGCTCAAATGACAAAACCAAGTGCCGAAAGTATAGAAAGACCTCAAGAACCAGGGCAGGGGAGGGGAGTCGCAAGCCACTGCTGCCCAGGGATAGGCGGAGATGGATGTCTGGCGCCCAGAGCTGATCTGGGCTGATCACATCTCAGAAAGAGAATCATCTTTCCCTTATGCCCTTTCCTAAGGGTCTGGCAGCTCTCCCAGCAGTCCGTTGGGAGCCGCAGCCTTACATTATGCCCAGCTCAGCTCACAGCTTCCCAGACCCTCACCTCATTCCGTCTCAGCAGCTCTGAGATTGGGGATTTTGAAATTCCACTCCCACTCTTACCAGGCGTGGTGGCACAAGCCATCTCCCTGCCACAAAAAGGAAGAAAATAGGCAAGTCTGATGGACCAATCCCCAAATGATCCCCCAGCAAACTACTACAAGAGGATCACGAGATTGAGGCCTGTCTCAGCAGCATAGTGAGAGCCAGTCTCAAGTTACAACTTTCTTGGGTGGAGCTGGAGGAAGATGGGTAACTCCCCTTCAACGCACACTAGCTTGGCATTTAACCCCAAAGTCAAGTTAGACTGAGTACTTCAGCAATCACTGTTTGGGCATCTTTAGTGGTCTGTAATGAGCGATTCTTCCTCCCATGAGAGACCTTGAAGATCTTCAGATACCGACTTTACCTCTTATAGCATCCGACCTTCATCTCCCAAGAATACTGGTTCCCATCTCTCTCATTTTTCTCTCATACAGGATTTGTTTAAAAGAAAGAAAAGCAATGGAAGCTTATCTGGGTCCTGCACAACCAATCCAGCCTGGTGCTAGTGCCTGGCCTGAGAGCCGGTATCCACCCATTTACAGTTTTGTCTAAGCACAGGGCACAAGGCCAGTATAACAGATTCTTTGGTATTTTGAACAGATCTGAAACTGCAATGCATTGAGTCATCGATGTTAGGCATGTCAAGTTCAAAGGAACCTGGCGCTGGGCAGCGCACATTGTTGTTGCCACACCAACCTCATTTCAGAAAAGTAATGCAATCCATCATGTTACATCAACATTAACTTTTGAATCTCCTTTGTGCTTTTGTTCGCGCTGACAACAGCCTTGTTTTGGTTTTTATAACTGCTCCAGTGCTGAAGTATGTGAAGTCATAGCTGAGCACACACAATGATAGAAACAAACAGTCCATCAATTCATGAAAATCACTTTCCTTCCAAAAATGGCCACGCAGGCATTGCCCCGGTTCTAGCTTTCCCTGGAGGACTAAAGGAAACCTGGGTTTTTGGGAGATTCCAAGGAAGACTTGCAGTCATGCGATCCCTGCCCAGGGTCAGGAATCCCCTCCACCCTCAGGATCAAGCACAGGGAAGTTTGGACTTGAGCTCCTGGCTGCTGGGAGTGCAGAAGGGAGGCCACAGGGCAGCACCTGTGAGACATACCCTGCAAAACCAGGATAAAATCAAGAGTTGAACTGACAAGAGGATGAGATGTGGTTCAGCTGATGGGGTCTGCTTGCCTTGCATACACAGGGCCCCGGTCCCATCCTCAACTCTGCATAAAACTGTCTGGAAAATTTTCTCCTCAAAATATGTGCACATTTGTGGGGGGAGGGCTTGGGGGAAGTCATGTATTTGTGGTTGGCTTCAAACCTGCTATAGAGCCAAGGATGACTTTGAATGTCAGATCCTCCTGCCCCCATCTTCCAGAGGCTGCATCTCTGGCAATATGCACACATCTGCAGCCTGTGGCTTCAAGTGAAAGGAAAGGGAAAGGATGGGGACAGGCTGCTAAGAATGCTTGACCCTGCAAGTGTCAGAAGAGACCTAAGCAACAACACTAGGGAGAGAGGGGGGTGGGGGAGGCTAAGTTAGTGAAGTACTTGCCTTGGGAATGTAAGCACCTGGATCCGTCCTCGGGATCCATATAAAAATGTGGGTGCATGGACTGGTGTTACAGTTTCTCCTCTGCTGATGATATAAACACATGACCCAAACAATTTAAGGAACAAGGGGTTTATTCTAGCTTATGATTCTCAGTTATGGATCACTAGCAAGAGAGTTCATACAACCTCAGGAGCGAGGTAACTGGCCGTACCACATCCACACAAGAACTCAGAGAGGAAATATTTTCTTACGTGCCAGTCTGCTGAAGTACCTAAGTAGTTCTCTCTCCTTCTTGCCCACCTTCCTCGGGAGCGCCGTGCACAGTGGAGGGGGTCTTCCCACAGCAACCAGAGAGTCTCCACAGGCTTGCTCAGGGCTTGATCAACTGAATAACAGTACAGATGTGCCTCTAAGACTCAGCCTTCACTTGTCAAGTTGGCGTCCGAAGCTAACTGCCGCAGCTGAAGAGGCCACTAGCAGGTCAAGGTGCCTGAGTGCAAATCTGATGACCCAAGTTCAATTCCCAGAGCCCACAGGGTGGAAGGAGAGAACTGACTTCTGAAAGTCATCCTCTGGCTGCTTCATGCACATGATACTTCTCTGTCTGTGTCTCTCTCCTCTCATAAATAAATATTACAAAGAACACACTCTGCCTGCGTGGTCAGATAAGGAATGGAACACTTTAGAGGAGGCATCCCAGGAAGTAAGGTATTTTTCATTTCCATTTTCATGTGCATGCGTGCATGCACACATGCATGTTTACATGTGTGTGGACACACGTATGTGTGCTGGCGTGTGCACCTGACTGTGTTTGCATATGGAAATCTGAGGTTGAGGACTTCTACCTTGCTGTTGTGAGTCTGGGTCTCTAATTCCACCCAGAGCTACATATAGGACTACTCTGGCTGCCAGCATGCTCTGGGGACTCCCAGACTCCTCCTTCCAAGGCTTATGTCCGGCAGACTGGGGTTACAGGCATGACACTCGTTAGGCTACCTAGTTGTAGATTGTGACCTCATTGTCAGAAACCAGAGCTGACAGATGAACAGGTAAACACCAGGTGGATTAAAGGAGCAGAGAGAGAGAGAGAGAGAACAAAGCCCTTTTGAAAGTTCTACCCAGGACCCTTGCAGTTCCTCAGCCAGGGGTGAACGCAGGATCAGATGCAGACGTCCTGCTAGGAATGGAAGCTGGGCCCAAGTCCAAAGAGCAGCATGGAAGGTGCTGGTTAGGAGTAAGGAACCTTTGGCACATTCACAGAGACTCCAAGAAAGGGTGATGCTCAAGGTTTCCAAGATACTGTCTGTGAAGAGATAGTCACCCCCTCCCAGTGTCTCTCTGCCTCCCCTCCTGCCTTGCCCCCCCCAACTCTCCTGCCTGGAATTTTGACTTCTACATGATGTCTCCTATACTAGAGTATACGTCTAAATCAAAATAAAGTTCCAACTATCAACCACTACATGAGATCGGGATTGTTTGGAGAATTTGAGAGACCAGGTGACAGAGAGAACCAGGTCTCAGGGGATGGAAGGACAGTGAGTCCCCAGCTGTGGACTAATGGTTTGACTGATTTCTTTTTATTATTATTATTATTTATTCAATTGTGGGTATGTGTGTGCATGTGTGCGTGTGTGTGTAGAACCACAGACGAATTCGGGAACCATCATGGACCACCTTCACCTCCTCCTTGTTTACTCTGCCCAGGGATTCACAGGCTCCGCCAGGTCCAGAAGCACAGGCCACCCCCACTTCTGCCCGGGGTTTATATGTGGGGTCTAGGATCCGAATTCAGGACCTTCCGCCTGCAAGGCAGAGGCTTAACCCCTGAGCCACCTCTCCAGCCCCGGTTTGACTGATTTCTGACGACGCCTTCCATGGTGAGGCTGGGCCAAGCCTCAGCGACCAGAAGACCCAATGATTCCATCGAGGCACAGCCTGGGGCGTCTCCAGCGTGGCTGGCACACAAAGAGAGGCTTGTTTAACTTGCAGCTTGTGGTTTTGGCCTTCAGCTCTGGGCTTCTGGCTGAGTGGTTATTTTTCTGGTCAGGGCGCAGCCTCTAGAACAAAGATGCTGTTCGCCTGTTACAGTGCCTACAGCAGCTAGTTTCAAGTGTCAACTTGACAATTGAGAACTGAGCCTTTAGACATGCCTGTGAGGAACTATTAGTTAAGGTGAGCTTCTGAACAAGCCTGAGAGTGACCATCTAGTTGACATGCACAGACCCAGCTCATGTTAGGCGAGACCATTCCCTGGGCAGACTGATAAGATGGAGAGACATCTGGTGGGAATTTGCAGTCTGGCAAGTTAGAAAGTAGTATGCCTGCCCTCTCTCAGCTCTCTGTAGATCTGATGTAGCCAGTTTCCTTGGCTCCTGATGCAGATAGCTGTCCTACCCTGATGGACTGTAACACAGAGTCGCGAGCATGAACACCCCTCTCCCCATTCACCTAAATTGTTTCAGTCATGTATTGAATCAACAGCGGAAGAGTAACTGAAGCTGCACTCCTTGCTCGCCTTCAAAAATCCTTTTTTTTTCCTTTTTGAGACTGTGTCTTGCTATATATCCCTGGGAGGGGGGACAGGTAAGTCCTAGGACTTGCAGCAATCCTCCTGCCTCTGCCTCCCAAGTACTGAGATTACAGATACATGCTCCTTTAACTGCTCAGTAAGTAAATAAATAAATAGGGCTACAGAGATGGCTCAGGTGTGAGAAAGTCTTTGCCTCAAAAGCAAAAGGACCTGAGTTCAGATCCCCAGATCCCATGTGAAAATGCCAGGTGGCTTATAATTCTGGCCCTGGGAAACCCCAGAGCAAAGCAATAAAGAGGTGGAGCGCACATGGACACATCCACATCCACAAGAATAAATGAATAAAACCATGTTAGTTGAGGGAAAATGGGTATATAATAAATTGCACCAAGTTAGGGCACAGTGTCCCTATGATCACACCGCTGGGGAGGCAGAGGTAGGGGCATCAGGAGGTCAAGGTTATCCTTCCTCAGCTACATAGCAAGTTCATAGCAGGCTGGACTACAAGAGCCCCTGTCTCAAGAAAAAGAAAAGAAAAAAGGAAAGAGAGAGACAGTAAAAAAGTGGCAGGGTTGGTAGTTTTTTTTTTTTTTAATTTTTCCACTCATACAAACTTAATAGGCACCCCAGTCCCGTCCCTCCACCCCTCCCCAGACCCCCTTGCATCCTCCCCCCTTTCCCCTTCTTTTCACCCCCCTTTTGCCCAGTGTCCCACCTTCCCCCCCAATCCCTGGAGTGTGAATGTCAAACTTCTCTCTGCGTCCTCAGCTCTAATGAGGTGTAAGGACTCAGTAGCATTGCCTAGAGCCCTTTCTTGTGCTCCCCTTTAAAAATATGGAAAGCTTCACGAATTTGCGTGTCATCCTTGTGCAGAGGCCATGCTAATCTTCTCTGTATTGTTCCAATTTCAGTATATGTGCTGCTGAAGTGAGCACAGGGTTGGTGGAGTTAAGTCTGACTACAGCGGGCAAGTCTGGCCGCCCCTGGCTGCAGGAGTCCATGGTGATGCATGGAGTTCTCTGGCACGGCTCAGGGCTTTTGTGTCTGTTTGAAAATTACCGTGGCGAGCAGAGGTCGTCCACATGGATGTGAGAAACTCTCTCGTATCTTAATTGTGGGGATTTTGTTTTGGACAATGTTTATTCATCTTTTTTTTCAAGCCACTATCGCTTTCAATGAGAAATTAAGGGTAATTTCAGGCTCGGATAAAATACTTAACTTAGTCCTAAGCTCAGAGTAAGCACTTACTCAGCGAGGGTAGTTGGCTGGGTAGCGATGGTGTGGGCATCTGGAGCTATGCCCGCTGGTATGTGGAGGTTTCCTTAGATAACAGGCAAAGAGCAAAGAAAACTGTCTTTCTCCTGAGTGGTTAGCACATTGGTCTTAGGAAGTTCCCTTTTTCTCTTTTTATTTTGTGACAGGGTCTCACATCGCCTGGTCTGGCACAACTTATCATGTAGTCCAAGAATACTTTGTGAGCCTGGAGAGGGAGATAGTGCAATTAGCCTGCAGGCTGCCAATAAATTCACAACCAAAACTGGATGCACCAAATCCACGAGTCTGTTGAAAGTGACAATCTTTACTTGCCAGAATCAGCATATCTGGCCAAGTATACCAAAAGATGCCAACTCCCCTAACCAGTCCTCTATATTATTTGTCTTCCTGGGGACTTGTCCCATCACCCACTTGGGCTTAGACCTTCCCCATCAACCAGACAATCTCCTGCAAGCATACTGTGTGTGTGGTAAAGGGGAGGATTTAACTCAATCACTGATTCTTTACAAATGTGCCCACAGATGTAACCCTCAACCATCAAGCTGACCGACAGCTGTGTCTATGACAGGGACACAGGAAAGGACAAGGGTCCTCCCAGTGTCTCCAGTATCATCCTTTTTCTCACTACTGTAAGCAACACCTGACAGGTTTAGAAATATGGTCCTTCACAGCAGGCAAAACATGGCAGCTGACACATGGTACCCACAGTGGGAAGCTCTGTTTTCTCTTTCTCCATTACAACCCTTCTTCTTCCCTCCAGTCTCCCTCCTGATTTTGCCTCTCTGCATGTGTGGCCCACTGAGTTTCGTCTGGGTGGCCTTTGGTGGCGTGTGCCTGAGGACTTGCTAGAGCACAAGTCATATCTCAGTGGGTATATTTCTAAGGAAAGCATCTTCCCAATTGGCATTATCCCTCAGCGGTCTCTCAGGGGGGTGTGGTGATCCTTGAGGTCTTCCCCTTCCATGGTGAAATGTTGATGACCAAATTCTGTGCAGGTCTTGTGGAAGGACACGTAGCTGCAGTGAGTTCATGGATGCGCGACCTGGTCATGTCCAAAAGATAATATCTGGCTGTTCCTCTGCCCCCTCTTAAGTGATTACATTCTTACAGCCGCTTCTTCCATGATGTTCCCTGAATCTTGGGACAGTTATGTGTGTGTGTGAGGGGGAGTGTGAAATGTCCTGCTTAGCACTGAGCAGACCACAGTCACTTATTTCCTTCACTTTAGCCAGGTATGTAATAAACACCTTTCGTTGCAAAAGGAAGCTTCTAGGTTGAGTACCGAAGCTCTGCTTTTTATTCAGGTTTGAACCTCGGCTGTGGGATGGTGCCGCCCACACCCTCACAGACCCGCGCAGAGGCGCGTCTCCTCAGTGATTCCAAACCCAGCCAGGCTGAGAACAAAGAGGGGCTGTTCTTCACCCCAGATGCACCTGCATCTGACCCCTCCCACCCCTGTGACAGATTAAAGCTGTGTCCCTTGCACAGCAGTCTCAGGAGTCTTGCCAAGTCAGTGTAACATAATGTCGCGCCGTTCATGTGAAGTCTCCTGCTGCCTCTGAGGGTTGAGAAGGTCAGTCCCTCCTGGGCAAGACGCTCCTGTCATTTCCCTGTCAAATCAGGACCTGCCTCGGGGGCTCATGGCTATTTCCTCCAGGTTGGAGACCACCCTGGAGAGATCATTTCAGCACCCTTTGACACACATTCCTGACGTTTTCCAATGTGTGATCTGTTCTCTGCTCTGGAATTAACACACACACACACTCTCTCTCTCTCTCTCTCTCTTGCTCCCCCCGTCCCGTGTGTGTGTGTGTGTGTGTGTGTGTGTGTGTGTGTGTGTCAGAGGGCACTGTGTGTGCCTATAGAGACCCAAGGGTGACTTCAGGAATCATCCCCAGATTGCTCTATTTCCTTTTCGCTTTGCAAAAAGGCTTCCAGGGCTAGAAGTGCAGGTCACTGCCATTTCACCTGGTGTCTTTATTTGGGATCCGAGATCCAAACTCAAGTCCTTCTGCTTGCAAGGTAGAGACTTAACCCATGAGCCATCCCTCCAACTCTCTCTCTCTCTCTCTCTCTGTTTTTATTAAAGCAAAGTTACTGATAACTTTCTGTAGCAGGTAGAAAACTAAAATAATGAGTTACTCTATGGTTATTTATTTATTTATTGTGTGTGGCTGTGTGTCATGTCTCTGTGTGTGTGTATACATCAGAGAACAACTTTCAGGAATTATATATTTTTTCTTCCACCATGCAGGTTCCAGAGCCCAGACAGCAGGGTTGAGCCATCTTACCAGCCCAGGACTTTTCACGAGAGGTTTTTACACCTTGAGTTCTCCTTTGCTGTGAACGCGGCACTGCAGAATGAATTAGCGAATATCACCACATGCTGGGGATCCAGACCGCAGAACCAGGTACAGATGCACGCCGCTGAAGTTCCTGGAGCTGCGAAGGACAGTTAGTTCCTTTCTTTACTCGGGGCTAGGCAAGGTGGCCTCTCATCTAGGCTGGGTCAGCTGTGCAGAGTTGGAGACTGAGCTCAGCTGGGAGAGAGCTTGCCTTCACACATGAAGCCCTGGGCTGAGTACCTAGCACCCAATAAAACAGGCTGGCTAGCACATGCCCGGCACTAGGGAGGCGAAGACCAGAAGTCTACCAGTTTCAAGCCAGCTTGGACTGCTTGAGACTAGATTCCTGTTCCCTGTGCTTAGGGAAGACCTTGAATTCTTGCTCCTCTGCCCTCTGCCTGCGGGTGCTGGTCTGCCAGGTGTGTGCCAGCCACCACGTGAGCCAGGTATATTCGCATCCCCTGGTATCCAAGCACAGTCCTTTACAGGGAGTTGAGCTGGATCCATGAGGTCGCACAAAGCCAGTTAGTTTAACTGGGTTGTTGGGAAAATTGGACCATCCTCTCCTATGAGTTGGTGCTGTGAGACTTTAAATGGCCAGACATTTAGGGAAAAAACAGTAGGGGAAAGACAGAGACCACAGACAGACAGACAGACAGACAGACAGACAGACACACACACACACACACACACACACACACACACACACACACAGAGGAGGATGGGGATCTGTGCAGCATCCTGAGCTATAGCGAGATGCCCTGTCTCAAAACAAACAACAAAACTTACTTTGAGACCAGGTCTCACTCTGTTACGCTGGCCTCCAACTCACAGTGTTTCTCCTGCCCCCATGTTGCAGTTACTCTTCATGTTGTCAATAAACTTATAACCAAACAGCTTAAGGAAAAGGGGTTTAATTTTGGCTTACATATGATTGTTGATTACAGGTCCTGGTCCAGCTTGCAGGAGAGTTCACAATCAGTCCCAGGAGTTGAGGGAACCGACCACGCCATATTCACAGGACTGCTGAGAGGGACAATTCTCACTTGCCAGACCAGCATGTCTGATCAACTATACAGAGGAATGCCAACTTCCTCAACCAGATTCCTCCATCCTATTCACCCGCCCAGGGACTAGTCCCGCCCACCATGGGCTGGACCTCCCCACCAATCAGCAGGCTTGCTCAGGAGGCCTAACTCAACCACTGATTCTTCACAAATGTGCCCAGAGTACAAACCCTCCATTGTCATACCTGTATCTAACTATGATACCGGGTGTCAACTTGACTGTTGAGAGTTTGGGTGGGACTAGGCCCTGAACAGATGAATAAAATACTGAGAGCTGGTTGAGGAAGTTGACATTCTTCTGTACACTTGGCCAGACATGCTGGTAAGGATCGTCCCTCTCTCAGCCGTTACATGGTGATGGTGTGGCCAGTTCCCTTGGCCTAGTGTTGGTCGTGCTCTCCCGTTAAGCTGGCTGAGAACTGTAACTGGACTATCAGTAAGAAAATAAATTCCTTGTTCCCTTAAGCCATCTGATGGTCATTTATCAGCATTTATCGTGCGGGCTGACTGCAACACCGGGGTCCTGGGCACTGGGGTTACAGACCTGCACCCCTACATCCCGCTGGACAGTAACAATGTTAAGTGGCTGTTTTAGCTCACATCCTGTTGTCGTGATGTATAACTTAAAAGGAGGAAAAGTCTCCTTTGGCTCCTGGTTTCTGAGTCGTCCTCAGATAAGGGTTGCTCAGCCTCACAGCTTTGGCCCGTGGTGAGGTGGAACAGCTGGGAAACAGAGAGAAGGTCATGTTGGCAACATGGCTCCTCCTCCCTAAATCAACTAAGCTCTGAGTTCATGAGTTGGGCCAGCTGGGCCAGGTGGCAGAGGCCTGAGGTACAAGCTGCTCAAAGGTTGGGGCAGGGTGGCTCGGGGAGACTCTGTTTAAAAAAAAAAAAGTGGGGCTGGAGAGGTGGCTCAGGGGTTAGGCCTCTGCCTCGCAGGCAGAAGGTCCTGAGTTCGATCCTAGACCCCACGTATAGACACCAGGCGAAAAGCGTGGGTGGCCTGCGCTTCTGGGCCTGGTAGGGCGGAGCCTGTGAATCCCGGGGCAGAAGGAGGTGGAGGCGTCCATGGTGGTTCACGAATTCGTCCATGGTTCTACACACACACACACACACACACACACACACACACACACATACATACACACACGTGCGCACACATGCACAATTGAATAAATAAAAAAAAAAAGAAGAAGAAGAAAAAGAAGGTTGGGAAATGAATAAATAAGGTTGGGGACACACTTCAATCATAGAGCGTTCACCAAGAAAGTGTGATCCCCAGCACTGAAATAATAAATAATAAATAATAAATAAATAAGCATCAGGATATAGTAGCACCTACTCTCCTTCCTCCTTGGAAAGCTAAGGCAGGAGGATTGCCATGAGTTCCAGGCCAACGTGAGCTACAAAGCAAGACACTGTCCAAAAAAAACCAAACAAACAAACAAAAAAAACCCCAAAAAACAAGAAACAAAGGTCAAGAATTGTGGCACACCAGTGATCCCACTGGGAAGCAAGGGAAGAGGATCAGGAAAGGTCATCCTTGGCTATACATCAAGCTTGAGCCAATCTTGGGCTGCAGGAGATGTAGTGAAAAGTAAAAGGACTAGAGAAGCAGGAAGAGAAGGAAGGAAGGAAGAGAAGGAAGGAAGGAAGAGAAGGAAGGAAGGAAGGAAGGAAGGAAGGAAGGAAGGAAGGAAGGAAGGAAGGAAGGAGGGAAGGAAGGAAGGCAGGCAGTAAATTCACAGTTTACACCATTTAACATATAGGATCCATTGGTATCCCAAAGACCCCACCTCTGGACACTGCTGTGCTGGGGACCAAGCCTTCACCTTCACAAGCTTCTTCTGGGGACATGTAAAATTCAAACCACAACGGTGGCCAAACATCTTTGCTAAAAAAAAAAAAAAAAAAAAAAAGTATCAGGAGCTACGGAGATGGCTCAGAGAGTAAACCTCTGCCTCACAAGCAAAGGACCTGAGTTTGGATCCCAGATCCCACATAAGAATGCCTGGAGGATGTGGTGGAGGCCTGCAGTTTGGCCCTGGAAGGCGGAGCCTGGGAACCCCAAAGTAAAGCAATAAGGAGGTAGAGCAATCCAGGATGATTTCTGATGTCAACCTTAGGCCTCCACAGACACACACACTCAAGTGCCTTTCTGTACACATACACACACACACACACACACACACACACACACACACACATACACACAAAGCAAATGTTCCTTGAGACCAGAATTCAGTCTCAAGTTACAAGTCTGCAGTTTGAGCGACAGCTGTAGATTGCAAGGCTGAGGTGTTTGTAAGAAGCCCTTATTGAAAGGAATGATGGACAGGGCATGCGCACCAGACCCTGGCCAGGTGGACTCCCCTCATCACACACCCCAGAATCTGGTGGTGTGCAAAGAGAGGAGGGTGAGGGAGGCGAGAAGCGGGCAGGGCTAGCCTCTTCCTTGGAAGATAAGAGCATGGTATCCCCGCCGGCCTGAGAGGTGTGGACCAGTCACACCCCTGAGGCCCAGGGAGGCTCTAAGCATCCCACCAGGGTCCCAGATGCATTGGGGGGAGGGAAGGGAGTGTCACAGCTTCTGCACTGCTCTCCTATGAGCTCTCAGCTGGAAAACAGCTCCCCCAAATGTGAGGACACCATGCTATCTCCAAGACAGACATCCCCTCTTCCGCCCAGCTCCCTAGAATGGACCCTGTCCAGACTCTGTCCACAGCTCTGAGAGGCATGGATGCCTCTCCCCGAGCCCTCTGGCTCCCTCTCCCTGGCACCCCGAATTCTCTACATTCCAGGGAGGGAGTTATCTCTGCTCCAGCTGCTCCCGTGCAGTGGGCGGCATTCCACACACATCAACACTGGACAGCCTGAGCAAAGACCCGAGGATCGAGAATGTGTGGAAGGAGAGGATGCAAGGTAGGCAGGTGGCCCACTGGACCCTGCCTGAGGCGCAGGAAAACCCACCTTCCTTCCTTCCCACCCTTGTGGAAGCTGGGATAGTTATTCAGTAAACACTCTCTGTGGACTGCCTTCACCCAGGGCACGGGTCCCTCCCATGATGCTCTGGGCTACAGGGAGTTGCCAACTGTCTCTGGAGTTTGTGGGAAGAGCCATCTAAACAGCAAATACCCAGAGGATGTAGGGAGGCCCCGACGTGCTGACTCAGCACTGAGAACGCTTCAAAACTGCCCTATCTCAGAATTGATAGGCCTCGCTCTGCCTTCTTTCTCTCACTGTCTCCAGTGGATTCCAGCCCTGACTCACGAAAGGATTTATAGCCCCAGTTCCCTTTCCTCCACATTTTTCAAATATTTTATTTATGTAAGAGTGAGAGAGAGAGAGAGAGAAAGAGAGAGAGAGACAGAAGCCTGTGCATGCCAACTTTGCAACTTTGTCAGAGGACAACTTTAGGAAGCCAGTTCTCTCCTTCCACTATGTGGGCTGGCTACAGTGGATGGCTGCAGCCAATTTGTGCTTTGCATTTCCTCGTTGCCCCCCACCCCACTCCACATTGCTGAAATGAGAAAAGGCTGTTGGCCTCCCTCAGTACCAGGGGTCGGAGACAGGCTTTGCTTGCTGGAGCTCCTGGAGAAGATGGTGGGTGTGGAATGTGCAGAGAACGGTGCCCTTCCAGGGCAGCCAGGAAAGGGGGACAGGAGGAAGGTGGACATGCCCCACCACAGGCTAAGACCCTGCCCAGTTCCACAGCCTGAGGCACCTCAAGGGTCAGCAAGACCTCTGGGAACAATGATTCTGGGGGAGGGTGTGCTGGGGTTTAGGTCGTTGAAGGTCCCCTCACTGCTGGAATTACCTGAAGGAATGCACCCTACCCTGAAGGAACACACCCTATTAATCTGGAAGAACTGACTCTAAATCTTCACAGAGAAAGACAAGCCTTACCATGAGGTAGGCTACAAGATCAATGAGATGTAGAGGACCAAAAGCTCTAATCAGGTTTGCAGAAACTGATCTAACCAGTGAGGAAGAGCCACTTTTCCTGGGCCTGCCTAAGACTATAAATAAATCTGACCCTGGCAGCCATCTTTGGCTGCCTTGCCCCTCACAGAATCTATATCTGTGAGTTCTGATCTTTCTGTCCTCTAAAAAATTCTGCCTTAATCATCTATGAGTGTTCTGGTTTCAATCTTCGACTCCTGAACACAAGAACTTGGAGACACATAAGACCTCAGAGAACCTGCAACATTTTGGGGAGCACAGCCAGGAGCTCAAAACTCCGTATCGTTTTGATGTAGCCATCCAAGAGGCAGGATATGAGAGGCAGATTCCACCAGCTAAGGTAAAAAAAACTCTGGGGTCTATCTCTGCTCACCTCTCCTAGCAGGCTTCTTTGAGGACAGGGAGGAGAGGAATGCTTTTGAAATGGGGGAGGGAATACTTTAAATTGTGTGAATGTGAGTGAACGGTGGGCCCAGGCAGGAGACCTACAACGCCTTGGTGCTCAAACCTGCAGCCCCGGGGTGAGGTCTTTAAGATCTCTTCATAGCCATGGGGTTCGAATAAGCTCATTCTGCCATTCTGTGATGGTGGTGGTACACAGTCTAAGGTGGGATGGGATTAGAATCTGATCACAAGTTACGAATCCACTATGGCTAAGCCACACTCAATTAGCTCTGCCGGGGAAGCAGCCAGACTGTCATGTGAATGATCTCTCATGGGAGGATACCCAACCTTTGTTTTTCTGTGCCAGATGGGGGGGATCAACTTTGGTTTTATGTCTTGTTAGTCAAAGGAGGGAACTTTCTAATGGTGCTCATTCTAACAACAACAAAAAAATACTTCATGTCTGGCATGGTGGCCATCCATCTGTCTAAACAGAATGGGGAACTCATATCTCAGGAACTTCAGTCAATGGTGGACCATGACGCTCCTCTGCCAGGTGCTGTTGGTGCTGTTGGCCCAGCCAGCCACTGGGTTTTGGCACTGACTGCCCAGTTAGGCACTGTTCCCCAAATCCAGGTCCCCTAGACACTAGCTAAGGAGAGGTCTCCCCATCCTAAATCCTAAGGATTAACCTAGTGACAGGCATGGTATCCTCCATTTCAGATGGGCCTCCATCCCTAAAAGAAGTCCCTTCAAATGCACCCTCAAGAAGTGGAGAATGTTTAATCCTGAAAAAGAGCCAACTTGTGATATTCCGTTCTCAGACATGGCCTCATTATATCTTAGATGGAGGGGAGAGATGGCCCCCAGGAGGATCTTTAAACTATAATACCATCCTCCAGCTAGACCTATCCTCTGAAGGGCAAGCAAATGGCAGGAAGTTCCCTATGTTCAAAATTTCTTTTATCTAAGAGACCATAGAGATCTCTTCCAAAAGTACCAGCTAGAGACCCCAGAAAAAACTGTCTCCCAATAAGGATGACCTCAAAACTAAGACAGAACAGGAATTTCATCCCTCCTCCCCAGGACCTTCAACCTTAGCCAAACACTCTTCCTTTAAGACCAAGCAGGGTCCATGTAATCTAGACCCAGCATTGGTCTGCTCTCCTCAAGAGATGCCAGGTGCATTTGGGTCAACTCAGGTTCACATGCCCTAGTCCTCACAAGACCTACCCCAAATTAAAAAAGACTTAGGGATTTTCTCTGAGAACCCAGATAAATTCATAAATGTTTTTCAAACTATTAGTCGAGTATTCACCCTGACTTACAGGGACATAATTTTGCTCTGAACACAGGCCATTTATCTTTCAGAAAAAGAGGCACTTTTCAATGCTGCAGAACAGGTAGAAGAAAGAATATTATCAAAGTAAAAGAAATGCATCTAGGAGAGAAGGAGTTAATGCCCCCTTTTTTCCTACTGGAAATGAGGCAGTCCCTAGGTACAATCCGCAATGGAGTCCTGAATCTGAAAATGGGGAATGGGTGAGAAATCATTTCCAGAGTATGATTATTGGTTTTGCTTCAGAAGAATGAAGCAAAAAATCCCATAGATTATAATAAACTGTCAGGAATAACAGACTTAGAGACACTTTAAGGAAATACACTATGGTCAGTCCAAGAAGTCTAGAAGGGCAAATTATCCTCAAGGAGGTTCATCACTCAGGCAGCACTGATACACATAGGACATTACAAAAGCTGGCTCTCAGTCCAGAAAAGCCCCAGATGATATAGTTAAAATAATTACAAATATTTTTATAATAGAAGAAGTTGAAAGGGAGGAAAGGGAAAGAACCAGTGTAACAGTTACTCCTTGCTATTGCTGTGAGAGAGCACCCAAAGTCAAACAACTTATGGGAGAGAGGGAGATTTATTCACCTTAGGGTTCTAGAGGGAAGATATGCGGAGGAGACAACAGAGCTGGCTGGCTGAAACTGGTTAAGTCACAGCAGACCTCCACATGGCTGGAACATTCCTGGAGTGTCTCCCTCTTCTATATTTTATGGTTCCTTTTATATGGTCCATTACTGGGAGGATCCTATAAGATCTATGGAGGTTCCAATGGGATCTAGGGCTGGTATAATATCTTCAGGTGGTCGCAAATGATCTTTCCAGGTGTGGTCTCAGCTGATCTTAGTTAATGCCAGGTGTGTCAAGTTGACACCCAGGAAAGAAAAAAAAATCAAGGTTTGATATTAAGTCCTAAGGGATAACATTAAGAACAAGGCACACAAGCAGACAGCTCAAAATCCCTTCCAACAGGGATAAGAGGAAAAAAAAAAATGCTTTAAATGCAACCAGGCTGGGCACCTCAAAAAAAAAAAAAAAAAAAAAAAAAAAAACTGTCACCACCACAAAAAGCCTCTACCTGGCTCATATTCTGACCGTGGTAATCTCCACTGGAGGAAGGATTTTCCCCTGAATCCAGAGCCCAGGGGTCAAGCCCCTCTGCCAGGGACCATGGCTCTTAGCTTCCTTCTGATGGGAAAAAGGAAATTTGCCACTAATATCCAGCAAAGGAGAGTCCAAATGCCAGGTTGATATAACATCCTGAGAACCTTGGATTAGCATGTAAGTGGAAAGCTAATTTGTTCCTCTTTTAATAGACACAGGAGAACAATTTTCAGTGCTCAATCCTTGTCAACCTCTGACTTAATTAGACTGTTAGGATCAGGGGAGTGACAGGCTCCTTGTCTGCTTAATGATATAGCTTTTAGGCATTCCTTTGTTTACATGTCTGAATGCCCTATAAACGATATTAGGGAAAGACTTAATGGAATGTTTTAGCATATGGGATAAAGTTGTCCATGTTATGGTTAATCAGGCTGTTCTGGAGGAAATTTTAATGCAAGCTCCCTCTCAGGTATGGACCTCATTCCAAAGCATGGGTCAGGCTATAAGCAACTTCCCAGCAAAAATAACTCTCAGAGATGTGCAAAATTGTCCATGCTGGAAATAGTGCCCCCTGTAATCAGAAACTAGAGCAGATTTGGACTCTCAGTTTGAAATTTATTTATTTATTTATTTTTATTATTTATTCAATTGTGCATGATGCATGTGTGTGTGTGTATGTATGTGTGTGTGTGTATGTATGTGTGTGTGTAGAACCACAGGCGAATTCGAGAACCACCATGGACCGCCTCCACCTCCTCCTTGTTTACTCTGCCCTGGGATTCACAGGCTCCGCCCTACCAGGACCAGAAACGCAGGCCGCTTCTGCCTGGCGTCTACACATGAGGTCTAGGATGTGAACTCAGGACCTTCTGCCTGCAAGGCAGAGGCTTAACCCCTGAGCCACCACTCCAGCCCCCTCAGCTTAAAATTTAAAAGATACATTCTTTTGCACTTTTTGGTCCCAGAGAGCCAGTATCTTTTTGCTTTTAAGAATCCAGAGAATCCAGAGAGGAAAGGAAAGCTAATTTGAATATTCTGCCCCAGGGATTCACAGGCAGTCCACATATTTTTGGACAGGCCTTAGAATGTGACCTGGCAGATTCCAAGCAAGGTGACAGGTCTCCTTTACCAGCTCTTGCTGTACCCACAGTAAGACTGCCAAGCTCCTTTTCCTTATGTCACCTGATTTCCTAGTTAGAATGGTTTAATCTTTATGTTTGGATCTTGTAGGCTTAACTTATCTGTTTTCGTTTAGATCAATATCCAAAAAGCTTCAAATGTGGAGACCTCTAGATCATCCCAGCATCTCATGGATGAGGACTGTCAACTCCTCACACTTTCTTTGCCCCACCTCAACAGGAAGTAGTTAAGATCAGTCCCTCATCCCCTGAGCAGTCCAAATCCTCACAAGATAAATGTGGGAATTAAGCAGTTTTCGAGCACCCATGCTGGGAGTCTCCTGAGGTCTTAGAATGTCATTCCTCACTGCTGGAATTATCTTGAAGGAACACACCCCACCCTGAAGGAACACATCCTATTAATCTGGGGGAACTGACTCTAATCCTTCACAGAAATAAAGTCCCCACCTTCCCCCAATCCTCTGTTTATGAAAGGATATGGAGATTAGTTCTCCATTGTAGATAAGCCCTACCATGAAGTCAGCTACAAGATCAACTGGATTGAGCACCAATATGAACAGACCAATGAATATAGAGGAGCAAAAGCTCCAATCAGGTTTGCAGAAACTGGAGCTAAACAATGAGGAAAGACACTTTCCCAGGCCTGCCTAAGACTAAAAATAACCCTGACCCTGGCAGCCATCTTTGGTTCCCTTTCCCTCACGGACTGCATGTCTATTGAGTTCCTCTCTGGCTCACTTGCCCCTCATGGAGTCCGTGAGCTTCAGCAATCTTGACCGTCCGAACCCATGTCTGTGAGTTCCGTTCTTTCTCTCCTCTAACACACTTGCCATAATCCTCTATGCATTATTTGGTTTCAGTCCTTTGACTCCCAAACACAAGAATCTGGACACATAAGACCCCAGAGAACCCACAACATTTTGGCGAGCAAATCCAGGAGAGCAAAACTCTGTATCAGGGTCACATGTTTAGAAACTGCATCTTGGCTTCCAGGCTCCCATACCTCCATAGCCCTCTGCCCAGAGGACATGTATAGGCAAGAAAAGGAACCTGCGCCCTCAGGAGACTGCAGAGCCTTGGGGAACACAGCAAGGACTCTGTTTGGTGCAAAGGCGCCCCCAAGACTACCATGGGCCACACAGGAGTCTGAGGGTGGAAGAGGCACCAAGGAGGATGGACTCAGGGGCCTGCACCCCTCATCAGACCTGTGGATGAAGCCAGGAAATGATGTTCTGTTTGTAAGAAGGAAGGGAGGGAAGGAAGAAAAAAGGAGGAGGAGGAAATAAAGAAGAAAACTATCCAAACACCCCTCTTTCCAGACAAAAAAAAAAAAAAAAACCCGAACCAAGGACAATAATAAGCCCCCCAAATCACCATGGACATTCGTCAGGATCAGAGAAAGGGACTGGGTGCAAAACTCTCTTAGGCCAGGGCTGAGGTTGGAGACTCTGATCTCCTGTGCGTGGTTTTTTCATTCCATTCGATCATAGTTTTCTCACATTCCAACCTTCCTGTCCCTGCCTGAGGCTCCCCACAGCCTGTGGAGAGAGGGTGTGTTCCTACGGAAGGAGAGAAAGGTGAGCACCCCAGAGCAAAGAAGTGACAGCTAGAGAGGTGACCCCAGGAAAAGAAGAATGAAGGGTAGTTAGGGGGTTCCTTGGAGGAATGAAGAGGACCCCACACATGTGGTGACAGATTTCGCAGGGATTCTCAGGATAACACTCCCTGAGAACTTTGGAATCATAAGGAATAACTCCCATTACCCAATTTGTGGGGAAGCCCCAGAGCTCTAGACCTTAAAGGACGTGGAATCCAATCAGCTGCACTGAGACTTCCACAGTCCTGTGGCACTTAGAACCTGGGACAGTCACTGGCCCCCAAAGAGGAACCGGAAGAAAGTCCACCAATGAAACATGACTTCAGGTCCTGTCCCCTCGGCAGATACAAACTCAGCAGAGTCGACTTGGAACAATCAAGGGTGGTGACATGTGTGGAATCACTCTCAGTCAGCACTTGGTCTCCAAAGCCCAGTGTCCCAGCAAAAGGCCCAGCCCCAGACTGAAGCTGCCTCAACCTTAATGAAGAGCCTTTAACCAGGGGCCAGTCACTCCAGCACTCAGGAGGCTGAGGAAGGAGATCACCAATCTGAGCTATAGAGTGAGACCCTGTCTCAAAACACACACACACACACACACACACGCACGCATGCACGCACGCACACACGCACGCATATGAATGAGCACTCATGCAGCACATGCATGTGTATACATATGAATGCAGCACACATATACACAGCACACATATACATATGCATGCAACACACACACACTCCACACTGACTTTTATAGCAGACTTGAAACTATACACTAGACCCAGAGGGACTGAAGAAAACTAGACCCTAGTGTTTTTGCTTATTGTTTATGTATGTGTGTTTGTGTGCATTTGTGCACACACACGGGTGCACATGCATGAAGAAGCCAGAATATAAACTCAGATGCTATTTCTCAGATGTCACCCATCTTTC
This sequence comes from Typhlomys cinereus, assembly GCA_023101885.1. Classification (NCBI taxonomy): domain Eukaryota; kingdom Metazoa; phylum Chordata; class Mammalia; order Rodentia; family Platacanthomyidae; genus Typhlomys; species Typhlomys cinereus. The sequence goes on from JALPQD010000427.1 coordinate 1,154,966, forward strand.
TTTTCTTTTTTCTTTTCACGGTCTGGAACTCTCCAAGTAGCCTAGACTGACTGGCCAGTGAACCCCAGAATCCACCTACCTCACCACCCAGGCACTGGACTTGCACATGGACCACCACAACCCCGGCACACAGGAGGTGGGAGAGTCACAGGAGGAGCGTCCCAGACTAGCCTGGGCACGTTGCCACTGTGAGGCCAGGCTGGACCAACCACATAGCAAGCCTCTGCCTAAAAAAGAATTAAAAAAATTTAATTAAAGGCATCGCCAATCTCCAATAATTTTAAAGTCTTTTCTCAGTCTAGAACAGTTTTCTGGTGACTGTCTTGTGTTCGAGTTTTTCTTTGTCTCCTGTTATATCACCAGGTGGAAGGGAATTCTGCAGCTCCAGGACAATGTGGGACGGTGACATGGAGTGGGGGGACCAATATAAAGAGAAGCCAACACAAGGGAGAAACTTAAGAGTTTATTAGAGCTGAGAGCCCAGTGGCCAAGGAAATCATAGTTTTGCCTTAAGGTGGGAGAGCATTAGAACAGAAAAAATAGCTTAAAATTAAAATACAGAGAGAGGGAGACAGCAAGCAACAGGAGAAGTCTAAAGAGGTCCCCTGCATAGGAGGAAATCTGTAAACCCCTAGGCAGGAGAGAGCATCTACCTTTATAGCTTTCAGATACTGCTAAGGAGTTGCTAAGGAAGTGGGGCAGTGGGGGTGGAAGGTCAGGGATTTAGAGTCTATGCTTCATTCTGGGAATTGCCACATTCCAGCCAGGGTGGAGGCTTTACAAAACAGGCTGGCTGTGGCTAATAATTAGATGTGGGGAAGAATTCACCCATCTCACCGAAGCTTGGGAGAGGACATCAGCCTCGTCCATCCCCAGGGATCCTGAACATGCTGTGGTCCTCTATGTTCTTATCACAGGGGCTCATTGAATCCTCTGTGGATCCCCAGCAGGTCTTGGGCTGTGTTTGCTGACTCGAACTTGCAGACACGAACTACATCTTTTATGGTGCCCTTCCTGCTTTGGCAAAGACTTCATGATAAGCTGTCACCTTACCCGCTGACCAAGATGGATTGCCAAGGATCTATCTTTCCTCCCTCCCTCCCTCCATCTCCTCTCCTTTTCCTCTCAGAAGGGGCACTGGTGCTCTCTATCTCCTGCCTTCTCTTCCAACTTAGATGCCACTCCTCCTCTCTTACAACCAAGGAGCACTGGACTGAACACAGCACTACTCTAGAAGAACTTAGCACTTTCTCTGTCTTCTCCGTGAGATTTCTGAAGCCCACAACAACCCTGCAGTCCTCAGCCTTACAGCTTCCAACACTGTCACCTGTATGTTGGCATAGCCTGACTGACAGCACTGGGTCAGCTCCCTGTGCCTGGCAGGTCTGGTCCCCCGCTGCCCACCTTCCCTACCTGGAGCATAGCCAGAAGGGGAGTCTGCCACTAGCTGTGCTACTAATGATGCCTCTGGTGGGCAGGTGCTTGCAGACATCTGACTCTCAGTTCTCCTGCCACTGCTGGGTCTCAAGAATTGCCTCATGGTTTTGGTACCCGGTGTGACAAAAGGGTGGCGTTTGGAGAGTGATGGAGATGTTACCTTTTTCCCCAGCCTGCCTTGTCCTGTATTGCTACAGCATTACTGTGTGCTGCTACAATATTACCCTGCCTTTCTACAATGTTGCATAGCTAGAGCCACAAGCAAATCAATTCCAACAGTCCCAAAGTGTCAGCAGAAGACTGAGTGGAATCCTTCAATTAGGAAAGTTGAGTCATGGTATTGTACTGTAGTCATAGAAAAACAGCCAGATGCAGCACACAAGTGTACACACACAGAGACACACACAGACACAGACACAGACACACACACACACACACACACACACACACACACACACACACACACACACACACACACACACACACGAAACTGACACCATCTACCTAAGACGTGGAGATGGCGCCCCCTGGTGGCTCTGCTGGAGGTTCCCAGCGCTCCCTAGCCCCAAGCCAAGTCACGCAATATCTCATGCATCATTGGAAGACTTTCCTTCCCTTCAGGGCCAGGGCCAAGTTTCACTGCTGGTATTCTCTGTCCTGAACTGACACCCTGTTCCAGGAAGAACTAGCTCTTGGAACAAACTCAACAGAGGCATCTCAGGAGACAGTCTGGCCAAGTAGTTGCCCAACGAGTCCAGCTGGGGCAGACTGCCCACAGGCTCCCGGGCACAGCCCCTCTGCATGGTCAAAGATCACGCCCCCCAAAATGGAGTCTCAGCCACAGACCTAGGGTCCTGCTGCTGCTGCTGAAAGGCGTCTTGTTCTGTTTACAGTAGCTGTCCTTCTATCCAAACTTCCATTCCCAAGTGTTCAGATACAAATGCAAAATCACCAAGTGGAAAATTCCAGAGATAAACAACCTGTAGTTTTAGATACCTTCTATTACAACATACTGCTATAATTGTTCCATTTTATTATTAGGTATCATTAATCTCTTTTGGCGCCTAATTAACAAATTAAGCTAGACATGGGAGCACGAGTCTATAACCCTAGCACTCAGGAGATAGAATTAGGAGGATTAGTTCAGGATCAGCCTCAGACACATAGTAGTTTTGAGGTTAACCTGGATTGCATGAGCCGCTATAGTTTTTAAAATTAATTAGAAATCCTCCTAGGGGGGCTGGAGAGGTGGCTCAGGGGTTAAGCCTCCGCCTTGCAGGCGGAAGGTCCTGAGTTCGGATCCCAGATCCCACGTATAGACGCCAGGCGGAAGCGGGGGCGGCCTGCGCTTCTGGTCCTGGTAGGGCGGAGCCTGTGAATCCCGGGGCAGAAGGAGGTGGAGGCGTCCATGGTGGTTCGCGAATTCGTCCGTGGTTCTACACATACACAGACACACACACACACACACTCACACACAGACACATACGCGCGCGCGCACATACACACGCATATGCACACAGTTGAATAAATAATTAAAAAAAAAAGAAAAAAAAAAAAAGAAATCCTCCTAGGGGACTGGGGAGATGATGGTTCAATGGTTAAAGCTTTGTAAGGAAAAGGACCCAAGTTTGGATCCCCAGATTCCACACAAAAATGATAGGCAGCTGTGGTAGCCTGTCTGTAATTCCAGCCCTGGAAGGCAGAGCCTGGGAATCCCCAGAGCAAGCTGGCTAGCTAGACCAGCCCTAATGCTCTGGCTTTAATCAGGGGCCAAGGCTCACAACAATAAGATGGAAGAACAATGGAGGATGATTCTTGTTATCACCCTTAGGTCTCCACGGGTACACGCTTGAGCCCACTTATGTACATAATCTACCCATGTGTGCCTATCACATGCATGCACCACACACACCACACACACACACACACACACAATAAAAATAAACAATGCAGTGACGAAGTGCTCTGGGGTGCCTTGTCTTTCCTGAATGGTCTCCCAATACACACGACACTTTTAGATGCCCATATGCTCCCAGTACTGAGTCCACCTTGCTTTAAGCCTCTGGGTGAAGTGTTGGCAGAGGTCTTCCCATGCATCCTCAGGACAGAAGACAGTGGCACAGGACTCCTTCCATCCCCAACTTCAGTAACTGCCACAAGCCATCCTTCCACATTAGCTGGAGAAGGGAATTAAAGAGTGATTAGAGAGAAGAGTTAAAGAGTGTCACCTGAATACACAGTGTCATGCTGCAGAAGATGTCCCACCAAGGAGCCAGAACAGGTGGCCTGGGACCTCTAACACAGCCGTGATGGACATATTATTTGAGGGAGAGGAAGGGGGGAAAGTAGGAGAAGCCATGCTCAACAAAAATAGCATATAACTGCAAAAGGAAAAAAAATAAAGGTAACCAGGCCTCAGTATTGCAGGAGGCAGAGGCAGGAGGATTATCAAGAATTTGAGACCAGCCTGGGCTACATAGCAAGACCCTGTCTCTATGTAAATAAAATCCAAAAAGTAAAGAAGGCAAAAGTGGTTTGTTGGTTCTGACTGGACCCAGCCAGGCCCAGCTGGGGGTTCCTACCTTGTTGCGTGTGAGGATTATGTTGTTCATTGTGGTCAGGAATTAGCATGTGTCCACTACCCTGGAATCAGGGGCTGTGGTGGCACAACTGTAATCCTAGCACTTGGGAGGCAGTGGAGATGGGAGGAAAAGGAGGTGGAAGAGGCAGGAGAAACAGAAGTTCAAGGTCAGGCTCGGCTACAGAGGGAGTCAGATGTCAATCTGGAATACATGTGACCGTGTCTCAAAATAAATAAATAAAAATAAAAATAAGCTAGGAGCCAGGATTTTTCAGTTCTCTACTCTTGCAACGAGTTTTTTAAAAAAGACTACCATAACTCGTCTGCCGAGGTCTGTCTGTGCATTCTGAAGGGAGCCGCACCTGGACTTTACTTGGCCTCCTGAGGGTAGGAGCTCAATGGAGTCGTTCCCTGGGTTACCCCAGGCCAGGAGTCCTGGCTGCCACAGGACAGCTCACTGGACGCCTGCGCCCAGGGCCAGCGACTGCAGGGTTTGCAGACAGGAGACAGTGGGAACTCGAGTACAGAGATTAAAAAAGAAAGAAAGAAACTTGGAGCTGACCTGGCAAGGTCCCCCACAGCACCCCACACCAAAGCAACCCACAGGCTTTGCAGATGAGGCCCCTGAAACTGAATCACTGGAAAAAGGTGGCGGCTGTCACCCCCAAGAGAAAACAAGAGGGGCTGGAGAAAGATGGCTCAGGGGTTAAGACTCTCTCTGCCTGTCAAGCAGAAGGACCTGCCTTCAGATCCCAGATCCCACGTGAAAACACCAGGTGGAAATATCAGGACAACCTGCACTTTCAGCTCTGGAAAAGCGGAGCCTGGGAAAACCCAGAACAAAGCAAAAAGGAGGTAGAAGCAATCCAGGATGATTCCCTAAGTCACTCTTGGGCCTCCACAGGCATATACAGTGCCTTTGATAAACACACACACACACACACACACACACACACACACACACGCACACACACTAAATAAATAAATAAATAATAAAAAGGATTAAAAAAAAAAAGGGTTGGAGAGATGGTTCAGAGGTTAAGATTCTATCTTACAAGCAGAAGGTCCTGAGTTCAGATCCCAGGTCCCACATTTACAAGAAAAAAAAAAAAAAAAAAAAAAAAAACACCAGGTGGAAATGGCAGCAGCCTACATTTCCAGTCCTGATGGGCTGAGCCTGGGAAATCCCAGAGCAAAGCAAAAAGGAGGTAGAAGCAATTCAGGATGATTCCCCAATTCACCCTTGGTCCTCCACAAGGACACACAGTGCCCTCTGATACACACACAGATAGATAGATAGAAAGATAGATAGATAGATAGATAGATAGATAGATAGATAGATAGATAGATAGATAGATAAAGGAAACAATATTATGATCTTTTAAAAACAGCTATTAAGAAATAAAAATCAGTCAGAAAGATGCCATTGCAAAACAGTGAGAAACAAAAATATTCGATAGATGATTTACAAGAAATGACCATCTGGAAGGTACCAGAGAGACCCACTGTCCCCAGGCACTGGGGCAGAGCAAGCATTGTTGAGTGCTGTTAGACACTGTCATAGTTGGGCACAGGTGTCAACTTGACTGTTGAGGTTTGAGCTCTGGGAACATTTGTAGAGAATTAGTGGTTGAGTTAGGCCCAGAACAAACCTGCAAGAGATTGTCTAGCTGACAGGGAATAAATCACAGAGAGCTGGTTGAGAGAGTCAGCATCTTTCTGTTCACTTGGCCAGACATGCTGGTGTGTCAAGTAAGGACTGTCCATCTCTCAGCCATTATGTGGTGATGGTGTGGCCAGTTCCCTCGGTCCTAGTGTTGGTGCGTGCTCTCCCATCAAGCTGGACTGAGAACTGTGAGTTCTGTGTGGAACTTAGGATAGTCCTTGCCGTAAACACCCTCTGAATGCCCTTTATGAACGATTGGAGCTGTCAAGAGCTGTCAATCAGGTGGGTTTCCCAGTGCCTGGCTGCCTCCCACGTACCAAGCGGTTCCTCCCCTCCTGACAGCTCAGCTGTTACAAACACTTTGAAGACGCATTGAAAAAACTTTAAAGCAACCTGACTGCTATTTTCACATATTATGAGGATTAAGCTTATAGTGAGAGCATCAGTGTTACAACACCCACTGGTATAGGCAGCTCTCTGAACACGGTTGCCCTTTGCCTCCCTTCCCTGGGGAACAGCTTCTCTCTCCAGAGGATGGTTTCAGAAAGACATTTGTACATTAGCTAAAAGGGCTGAGGGGGAGGAGGGACTGCTGTAGTGTTTGCAAAGGTCCTCCGCTGGCCTCGGGATGTGATGCTTGAGAGAAAGAGATTGTGGTTGAGGCAGCCACAGAGAAGTCACCCTCCAGGAGATGTTTTGCCCTTTCTGAGCGAGTCCATGGCCCCAGGCCAAGGAAGGACCAGGACTTCATTCACGTGTTCAGAAGACCCCCCCATGGGTGTGACACACCTCATGTAGGAAGGGGGTTAGATCAGGGAAGGAGGACACATCTTCTATTCTTTTTTTTTTTTTTTTTTTTTTTTTTTGAGGATTAAGGTAGAGTTTATTAGAGAAGAGAAAGGTTGGAACTCATGGACTCCAGACGTGGAGTGCCATGAGGAGCTAGGGCGCCTCCATGAAAATCAGAAATGAAACAGAGCTCATGGCACTAGAGTGCCACGAGGGGCTAAGGAGCCCGCATCTTCTATTCTTTTTCTCCTTTTTCTTTCCTTTCTTCCTTCTTCCTCCTTCCTTTTAAAAGTATCTTATTTGTTTATCTGTTAGTGAGGAGGTGGGAGAGAATGAGAGTGAGAGAGGAAGCACTTGCAGGCCGGTGAGACAGCTCAGCAGGTCAGGCACCGGCTCTCAAACCTGGAGACTTGAGTTCCATCCCCAGAAGCCCACATGGTAGGAGAGAACTGACTTCTGAAAGTTGTCCTCTGACCTCCACCCGTGCATCATTGTATGCCCCCCTCAAATAAGTAAACTGTTTTTTTTTTAAAAAAATATTATTATTTTATTCAATGTGTGTGTGTGTGTGTGTGTGTAGAATCATCGTGGACCGCTTCTACCTCCTCTTTTGCTCCGCCCTGGATTCACAGGCTCTGCCCACCAGATCAGAAGCGCAGGCCACATGCTTCCGCCCGATGTTTGTACATGGGATCTGGGATCCGAACTCAGGGCCTTCTACTTGCAAGGCAAAGGCTTAACCCCTGAGCCATCTCTCCAGCCCCAATAAACTGTTTTTAAAAAGAGAGCACGTGCATGCACTGAGGTGGCTTATTATGTGTATGAGAGAGCAGGAGGTGAGGGACATGCTCATGGGCACCATGGCACATGGGTGAGGTCAGGGGACAACTTCTAGAAGCCAGTTCTCCCCTTCCAGCATATGGGCTTCTGGGAATCAAACTCAGATCTCCAGGTTTGCGAGCTGGTGCCCCACCTGCTGAGCTGTCTCACTGGCCCATAATTATTTAATTTTGAAAAGCAATGCTAGGACTGAACCTGGGACCTTATGCATGCTACGCAAGCATTCTGCCACTGAGTTATTTCTCAGCTTTTAATTTCACTTTTTATTCTGCGGTAGTGTCTGCTGAATTGTCTAGGCTGGCCTTGAACTTGCAATCTTCTTGCCTCAGAATTCCAAGTATCTGGGATTATAGGCCTGTCTATCAGGCCCATTTGAGACAGGGTCTCACCTTGCTTTTCCTCCCTGAGTGAAGCTCGAATCAGCTATGGCCTGACAAAACAATCCTCCTACTTCAGTCTTACAAATTCTAGTTCACAGCCAGCCCACCCACCAAGGAAAGTATTCCAAACCCTCATCATGCATTGCTATTGTGCTTTGATAACCAGAAAACCACACTGCAAACCCAGCCCATACTTAGCACACCCCCTGCTGAGTGAGCTTTCTCCGCCTCAGTCAGCATTCTGGGTTAGGTTTGTCCTGTACTTCTCGGTGGCCATCTTTCCCACCCAATCGAACTCAGCTTTGCCATCTAGTGGCCAAAAAGAATAAAAACTCTGCAAGCCCACTGTTCCTGGGCTTGGACCCTGAAGAAAAAAAGAATGTGGGGTTTTCAGAGTCACCCCTTCTCCCCTCACTCACTGGCCAGCACAGCACTGGACACACGGGGTGGGGAGTATTGTGGCACTGATTTGGCGGGGTCAGGGCTCTGAAGAGGAAGGGGAAGGAAGCTTGGTCGAAAGGGGCAGGGAATGCAACTCAGAATCCATGGTACTGGTCTAGCATGCACCAAGCATGGAGTTCCATCCGCAGCACTGTGTGAACCGAGTGTGGCAGCACATGCCTGTGATCCTGCTCTTGCGGGGTAGAGGAGGAGGAACAAGAATTCAGGGTATTTCTTTGCTACATAGCATGCTCAAAGCCAGCCTGTGATACATGAGGACACACACACACAATGTTCATATAATATATATTTACACATATATATTATACAAACACACACTCATTTGAGAGACCCCCCTCTGGTCGAGGTATGCTTCTCAGTGCCTCTGGCTTCCCTGCAGAAAGCACAGTATCTGACTGGAAAAGGGTGAACAGCCATTGTAAGTAGGGATCAGAATGCAGCACTCAGAAGGAACATTCGTATCTGTTCTAAACCTGCTCAGATGGGCCCTTCTGATGTCGACGAGACCCCCAGTCACCTTTGCAATCCGCAGCCCCAAACCCCCAGGGGAGATCCAGACGGTGCTCTGGAAAGAGCAATGCTTGACCAGCCAGGGCCACATGCATCTTCATCAAAGCACTTAGGAGATGGAAGCAGGAGGGAATCACAAGTTTGAGACCATGTAGCCTGGGCTACAGGGTAAGACTGTCTCTAAATCAAAATCTAAGTGTGGCCAGCAGGGCCCTCAGGGGCTCAGTAAAGGCGAGTTACAGCAGACTGTCCTTTGACACTCTTTCCCCAGGGCGTCGACACTGCCGGGGTGGAGCGAAGGTCAGCTTTTTCATCTGGGAGAAAATGGAGCTGACTCAGCAACAGTGTCTCAAGTTGTGGGGGCCTCTCGCCTCATCCCTATTGTAGTCCATCCTGCTCAACTCCATGTGTAGCTGAGGATGACCTTAAACTCCTGATCCCCCTGCCTCTGCCTCCTGAGCTGGATGACAAGCATGTGACATCATGCCCAGCCATCCTGCATAGTATCATCGTCATCATCATCATCCTCACATCTTGTGCATCGTGTGGAGGGCACACTTGGCATGTCTGAATAGTGTGGAGAAACCCTGAATCCCAGCTTTCAGGATGACTCATGGGTAAAGGAGCTTGCTGCCAAGCCTGAGGCCTGAGTTCAATTCCTGGACCCCACCATGTGGAAGGGGAGGAGAAGCTCCGAAAGGACCCCAACTATGCAACATGGCATGCCTCTCTCTCTCTCTCTCTCTCTCTCTCTCTCTTTCTCTCTCTCCTCTTCCTCCTCTTCCTCCTCTTCCTCCTCTTCCTCCTCTTCCCCCCATACCCCATCCATTCCCACAGTCCCTCCTCAGCCTCTGCAGCCATGCCTTCCTAGATCCACAAGTGATCTATTCTCCATGCTTAGTGTTGGGGCTCCATCTTCAGTCATTCTATCCTCTTCTTCCACAGCCCCCCCTCCCATGACCTCACCTACTACCAGAGAGAATGTCCACCTACAGGACACTGGCTCTGGGCTCTATCTACTCTGCTGCTGAGCCCGCTTTTCCAGGCTCCCAGGTCTGTCCCAGGTCCACAGACACCCCATGGCTACTCCCAGAAGAGACCAGCCCCCTCCAGTGAGGGAAGCGTGGGAACCTCTGAGACTGTTCTGTTCAGTTCCCTGTGTGACAACTGAGCTTATTTTATCCAGCTCTGTGTACAGCAGCTGACCAGCCTGGCTTGTTTGAGCTCCCACAGGGGGACGCACCTGCAATATCACAACTCTTGAATGCAGGCATTTACCTGGCTGGTTTATAATGTTGTAGAGTGTCAGGTCCAAAGAATCATTACCCTAGTCACACCCATAGCTTGCCCAGTCAGGTGCGAGAAACTGACGCAGTGGGTCCCCAGGAAAGACTTATTCAGAGTTTCCCCATTACAGGTGATTTCGTTTACAGCTTGCTTCTCCTGGGTCTCGGCCACACCTTTCATTCTCAGGAGACCTTTCACAAAGAAAATTATCTTCACTTTATTTAAATGCATTATACTAGGTATATATCTGTCATCTCTTCTCAACTTAGTTTTCAGTTGAAGTCTGTGAATAATTACAGAGTAAACCTGAATGCACGGTGCCCTGAGCAAAGCTAAGCTGAGATCCTGCCTCAAGGATTGAATCGAATGCAAGCACAGGCTAGTTTGCTAATGCTCCTAACAGCCATGGCTGCTAAATGCTGAGCTCGGGGCAAGGGAAAGATTCTCAAGATGGACCTCAAGGACAGATCAATTTAAAACAGTGAATGTGAGGTTAAAAACAAGTGAGAAATGACCATAACATAGAATAGGATGAGGCAATATATTAAGAATATATTAAGAGGAATATATTAAGAATATATTAAGAAGCTTTTTTCAACTGCCAAGGCAAAATTCTGAAACTAAGGAAACACTCTGAGAGGTTAAACAGGTCCCTGGGGTAAAAGATTATTAAAATGGTTGGTTTGGGGGCAGAGGTGGCTCAGGGGTTAAGCCTCTGCCTTGCAGGCGGAAGGTCCCGAGTTCTGATCCTAGGCCCACATATAGACACCGGGCAGAAGCGGGGGCAGAAGCGGGGGCGGCCTGCGTTTCTGGTCCTGGTAGGGCGGAGCCTGTGAATCCCAGGGCAGAGTAAACAACAAGGAGGAGGTGGAGGCGTCCATGGTGGTTCCCGAATTCGTCCGTGGTTCTACACACACACACACATATACATACACACGCACAATTGAATAAATAATAAATAAATAAATTAAAAGAAATAAAATGTTAAAAAATAATTAAAAAAATGGTTGGTTTGTTTCAGAGAAATAGAGCGACTCTTACTTGCTATTTTATAGGTTCTCCTTTAAAAAGTAAAATTTCCCTACTTACTTGAGAGAGAGAAAAAGAGAGAGACAGACAGACAAAGAGGGAAAGAATGCACAGGCACGCCATGGTGCATACCAGAGAACAACTTCCAGAAGGCAGTTCTCCTCCTACTGGGGATCGAACTCAGGTCTCCAGGCTTGCAGGCAGGCACCTTGCCCACCAAGCTACCTCATCCACCCCTTATCTCACAGTTTCTGAGACAAGAGATCCCTCCACAGGGTCACAAGAGTTCTACTCAGGGTCTCAGAAGGCCAAAATCAATAAGCCTCAGGAAATTCGTCAGTCAGTCAGTCCGTCAGTCAGTCAGTCAGTTAGTGAGTTAGTGAGTGAGTGAGTGAATGAATTAGCGAGTGAGTGAGTTGCTAGTGAGTTAGTTAGAGGCAGGTTTCAGGTAGCCCAGGCTGGCTTCAATCTCCCTGTACTACAGTTGCCCTTAAGCCCCTCCCACCTCCACCTCCCAAATACTGGGGTTCAGCTGGAAGACAGTTCCCCACTCCCCCAAGCTGGCGCTATGTGCTTTTCCAGAGCCTGGTCTTCTTCCGTTGCATTCCGGGTGCTGACTGAGAGTTCAGTTCCCTGGGGTTGCAGATTCCAAAACCATGTTTTCTGGCTAGTTGTTTAGTTCTCAGAGACCACCTTAGGTTTCCATCACACAAGCCTCTCAAACTCGGGCAACCAAAGTCTTCAAAGCCAGAAGAGCATTATTATGAGGAAGTGTGGAAAAAAAAGACAAATTCCAGCCCTTCCACCTTTGGGCCACAGATCCAGCAAAGTCTGTTGTTGAATTTCACTTTGCCACCATCCTGCAGAGGATGAGTGTGGGTGGCCTCAAATGCCACCTCTACCCAGCTCCCCAGCAAACATTGCCCCCCACAGGAGACCTTGAGCCAGGCATGTGGTGTTCACCTGTCATCTCAGGGGATCAAGGCAGGAAGATCATCTTGAGTTCCAGGCAGCTCAGGCTAGAGGGAAACTGTCTCAAACAAAGCAACAGCAGAAGTGGATGGGCCAACAATGTAGCTCAGTGGGTAAGGGAACTGAACACAAACCTGGTGACTTGAGTTCGATCCCCAGAAGTCCACATGGCAGAAGGCAAGAACTGACTTCTGAAAGTTGTCTTCCAGCCCTCATCCCCATGCCATGGCGTGATGCCCGTGCATGCCTCCCTCTTCCTCTCTCCTTCCTTTCTCCCCTCTCCCCTTTCAAATAAGTAAACTATTGAAAACAACTGAGTAAAAGTTCAACCTCTAGTATTTTAATTAACTTCAAGCAATGTTTCAAAATGTCCTTTTCTCTTCGTCTCACATTCCCTTTACCATAATGAATTCTTAACCCAAAGAACTTAGGGGAACACAGGGCTTATCCAAATCTCACCACTCCGGGCATGCGATTGATTCCTCACGGTGGGTGATTGGTACCAGGTCAGAACCTGAGGGAACTGGCCACACCACATCCACAGGAAGATCAGAGAGGGGCAAACCCCACTTGCCAGTCTGCCAAAGCCGACCAGCTCTCTCTAATCTTACCCACCTGCCTAGGGAACGGTCCCGTCCACTATAGGCTGGGTCTTCCCACATCATTCAGACAGTCTCCTACACAGCTTGTTCAGGGCTTGCCTGGACTAGGTGATCCTTCACAGGTGTGCCTAAAGGTTCAGCTCTCAGTCGTCAAGTTGGCACCTGTAACTAAGTGCTGTGCCTTCCTGCACTGCAGTAATAGACCAACAGGTCACACTGCAAGTTTCAATCCAAGGTGTTTTTTTTTTTTTCTTTCTTTCTTTTTAATCAGGGCATGCTACAGTCTGGCCACAGCCCGGATCCAAGAACCCAATAGGTGGACAAGGAGTTGGCTGAGGTGGAGAACAGAAGACACCCAGGGCTGAGTGAATCTGAACTCTTTTAATGAAGGTTACAGTGGTGATTATATTAGAAAAATTTTCTGTCAGAAAACATATTCTTGTAATTACATAAGAGGAAATAAATGAATTTTAACAAAGGCTATCAAGCAGGAAAGCAAAGAGAAGCAAAACATATGAAGATCTTTACCAGGGATTAGATTAAATTCCAAAAATATCTTTATAGGTTATCTTGACTCTTACGTCTGAGGTATGAACTAAGTATAATTTCGCTTATTAACAAATTCTATAATGAGGATGTACTTTTTTTTTATTCAATTGTGCATGTGTGTGTATGTGTGTGTGTGTGTAGAACCACGGACGAATTCGGGAACCACATGGACGCCTCCACCTCCTCCTTGTTTACTCTGCCCTGGGATTCACAGGCTCCGCCCTACCAGGACCAGAAACGCAGGCCTCCCCCGCTTCTGCCCCCGCTTCTGCCCGGTGTCTATACGTGGGCCTAGGATCAGAACTCGGGACCTTCCACCTGCAAGGCAGAGGCTTAACCCCTGAGCCACCTCTCCAGCCCGAGGATGTACTTTTTCAAGTCTCTTTCAAATATTTAGAAAAATAAAAGGGCAACAGTGGGTCAGTAGGAGGGATGAGTACCATACACTATCTTTTCCCTTATTAACGAATTTTCCCTGCAGTAGCACAAGCGGGTGAATACTTAATCATAATTGCAGGAACTATGCTATTAGGTTTCTTTTTCTTAACTTCCAATAACTTAAACATTTTATAAAAGTGGTAGAGTACTGATTCTTGAGAACAGATGGCATAATCTCATATTTTATGAGCTTTTGCAAAAACTCTTGAAGACTAATATTTAGGGGAATTTTATTAAGTATGTACTCAACACTCTCTGATTTATTTATTACTTCTGAGGAAGTTTCTAACTTAGCAATTTTGGGTTCTCCTTATCTAACAACACACATCAGCAGTTATCAATATGGCCAAAAGCAATGTAAGTCCCAAAATTTCCAATTTCCCCATATTTATTATAAGCATGCCACTTCCTGTTCCTGGAAGATGCTTTCCCTGAAGCAATCCTCCCATACGTGGACCTTGTCAGACAACATGGTGGGCTGAGGACGTGGCATGGGCATAAACAAGAAGACTAAGAACACAGAGAGATGTAAACATCTTGCTGCGGCGATCTCTCGCTGGTGTCCCGTCTAGGTCTGAAGGTATTTTTTGCGGTGGAGTCCACAGCAGCAGTGTTGCGGTTGCCCACAGCTCCATGGTGAACTCTGGGGCGAAGGGTTCGTGTTTCCCAAGCGTGGACCATGGACACAGGCCAGCCTTCCAGGAGCTGCTGGGTGGGCCATGACTGTACAGTCCGCACAGAAATTCACCCACCGAGGAGGAAAGTTGGAGATTATCGGCTAAAAACAAAGACAGCTGTAGAAAATGGCTCTTTTTAAATCTCTGGTGAATGTTTATTGAGCACTTACCATTCTGACCATGCGTCTGTGTGTATTTTGCATGTGCATAGCTAGCTGTACATGTGTATTCAGGCATGTGCACAAGAGGGCACTTGAGTATGTGTGCCTGTGGTGGCCCAAGGTTGACATCAAAAGTCATCCTGGATTGTTCTTCCACCTTATTGCTTTGCTCTGGGGTTTCCCAGACTCTGCCCTCTAGAGCCGAAAGTGCAGATCACTGCTGTCTCCATCCAGCTTTTTTACATGAGATTTTGGGATTCGAACTCAGGTCATTTTGCTTTCTAGGCAAAGGTTTTAATCCCTGAGGCATCTCCCCAGCTCCATGTGCCAACTTAAAAAAAAAAGTGTATTTTGTTTATTTATGAGAGAGAGAGATAATAGATAAAGGAAAGAGAGAGAGAGAGAGTTGCAGTCCTGCCTGCATGGTTGCTGATAAATGACCATCAAACGACTTAAGGGGTTTATTCTCTTATGATTACTGGTTACAGTTCTTGGTCCAGCTTGACAGGAGAGCACACACCAACACCAGGGCGGAGGGAACTGGCCACACCATCACCACATAACAGCTGAGAGATGAACAATCCTTACTTGCCAAACCAGCCTGTCTATCCAAGTGTACAGAAGGATGCCAATTTTCTCAACCAGCTCTCTGTATTTTATTCCAGGGCCTAATCCCACCCACCATGAGCTGGGCTTCCCCATCAGCTAGACAATCACCTTCAAGGTTTGCTCTGGGCCTAACCACTAATTCTCTAGCAACATGCCCATAGCTCAAACCCTCAACCATCAAGTTGACACCTGTGCCTGTGAAAGAGAGAGAGAGAGAGAGAGAGAGAGAGAGAGAGAGAGAGAGAGAGAGAGAGAGAGAGAGAGAGAGAGAGAGAGAGAGGTGCACCACAGCAAGCTTGTAGAGGCCACAGAACAGCTTTTAGGAGTTTGTTTTCTCCTTCCACCATGTCAGCCCCTTTTCCACACCACTCCACCGTTTTTGCAATGTGGTCACTTTTTCCCATCTGCACAGACACTGCCATCTAGTGGACAGTTGTCAGAATCCACTTAAATATTTAGCCTGACTCAGCAGCTAGGTGTAGCAGGGCCTGAGTGCCTGAGCCAG
Organism: Typhlomys cinereus; assembly: GCA_023101885.1. NCBI lineage: Eukaryota > Metazoa > Chordata > Mammalia > Rodentia > Platacanthomyidae > Typhlomys > Typhlomys cinereus. The sequence continues at coordinate 1,170,460 of JALPQD010000427.1, forward strand.
TCCCCAGCTCCCATAAGCCACCAGGGCTGGGACTGTGCCAGGAATCAGGAGGTGGAAGCAGGAGGATTAATTGGAAGCTCAAAGTCAAGAATAAAAACAGCCACAGATGGTTTAGCAAATTATCACTTCATCTGGGACACTGGGACACAGGCCAAAGCACTGGCTGAGGTTTGTTTGTTTGAGACGGGTCCTCACTTCGTCTAGGCTGGTCTTGAACTCCTGATCCTCCTGTCTCTGCCTCCCAAGTGCTGGGATTATAGGTATACACCACCAGTACTCAGTTCTGATAGATTTAAAAATATTTTATTTATCTATTTATGAGACACAGCGAATACTTGCACCATGTGAACTTGTAGGGATCGAACTCAGGTCACCTGGTTTCCGAGCACTGAGCCATCTGATTGATATTTTTAAAATATTTTAATTAAAAATATTTATTAGAAAGAAGAGGGAGAAAGAGAACAAGTACTGAGGTCATAGGAACAACTTTTTCAAGTTGGTTTCTCCCTCACCATAAGGATTGAACTCGGGTCATCAAGTGTGCAAATAGGTGTTTTTACTTGCTGAGATATCCTGCCAGCCTTTTGACTGATTCTTTTTTTCCTCAACAGAAAAGTAAAATAAAAAACAAAATAAAAATCATTTTCATATTATCTAAATGTGCTTCATACCAAAGTGTCTTTTCATTTTCCCCATCCCACATTATCTGGTAATAGCTCGGAGTATGATGCACCAATGAAAAGTAACAATGGGAAACTACTAGAAGCGAAGAGATTTGATTCTCAGTTGCAGACAGTGAGGACGGGGGTCACGATGCAGGTGTCTCCTCCATTTTCCTTCTCATTTCTCAGATGTAGACACTCAGCACAGACACCCACAGCTCAGTGCCTGGTGAACATCTTGTTAAAAGTTTTAAATAATCATTTATAACACTTACCTTAAATTCAGAAGTGAAAAGTAAAGATTAGAAATATATTCCTGGATGGGGCTGGAGAAGTGGCTCAGGGGTTAAGCCTCTGCCTTGCAGGCCGAAGGTCCTGAGTTCAGATTCTAGACCCCACATATAGACGCCGGGCAGAAGTGGGGGCGACCTGCGTTTCTGGTCCTGGTAGGGTGGAGCCTGTAGATCCCAGGGCAGTGTAAACAAGGAGGAGGTGGAGGCGGTTCATGGTGGTTCCCAAATTCGTCCGTGGTTCTACACACACACACATACACGTACACACGCACAATTGAATAAATTAAAAAAAAATTAAAAAAAAAAGAAAAGAAATATATTCCTGGGCTGGGAAATGGCTCAGGAGTTAAATAAAGTCTTTGCCTCAAAAACAACAACAAAAAAAAAGGGTGGGGGAAATGGCTATGCCCTCTAATTCCAGCCCTGGAAGGTGGAGTCTGGAAAAACCCAGAGCAAAGCAATAAGGAAGTAGAATAATCCAGGATGATTCCCCATGTCACCCTTGGTCCTGTACAGGGACACAGTGTCCACACACACACACACACACACACACACACACACACACACACAGAAAACACCAAATCAAACCAAATGAAACTTAAAGTCAGCCATCCTAAATGGGAAGCGTTGCCCAAGCTTTGTTAAGTCACTTTATACCCAGTTGGTATGCTGGCAGGAGAACCAAGGAGACTGCACTCAGCTGAACCCTCAAAGGCTAAAGATACCAATATTTTGTCTACCACTGACAGAAACCCACGGGTGTAAGAGTCAAATTAATTAAAAACAAAACAAAAAACAAAACAAAACCCATAAAACCCTTGAGGAAGAAACACTGACAAGCATTGAAACCACTGGAAATTCTTTTGAACGTTCTTAGAGTTCCACGATTAGATTCACAGAAATGACTTCAGTCTCTTACACATCACGATTCAGGAAAGAGGAGATGGGTCAGTTGGTAGCACACTTGCCTAGCAAGTACCAGGCTCTGAGTTCGAATTCCAGCACTGGATAAGACCAAGTGTGAATGCTCACCTGAAATCCCAGCTCTTGGGAGGTAGAGACAGGAGGATTAGGCCTTCAAGTTTGTCTTGGGTCACAGTGAATTTGAGGCCTTGAGACTCTTAAAGGAGGAGGAGAAAGAGGAAAGGGAAGGAGAAAGAGAAGAGAAAAAAAAGAGTAAGGCAGGTTTAGAGCAGCCACCCAGGGAAGGTTTCTGAAGGTCTTGGAAGGTCATCCCCCACTGCTGGGATTACCCTGAAGGAACCCACAGTTCGTCAACTTCCCCCAACCCTTTGCTTATGAAAGGATATGGAGATTAGCTCTCCCGCACACAGGCCTCACCTCGAGGTGGGCACAGGACTCATGATCAAGTGGGTTGGGCCCCAATGTGAGCTAACCAATGAGGAAAGGCCTTTTTCTCCCGGTTTGCCTAGGTGTATGAATAATCCGTACCCTGGAAGCCATCTTTGGTGCCTACCCTGAATTCCTTTCCAGCTTCTTGCCTCTCAGATTCCATGCCTGGAGTGCATGAGTTCCATCCTTTCTCTCCTCTAGTAAACTCTACCTTAGTCCTCTGAGACACATGGTCTGGTTTCAATCTTCCGACTCAGAACACAAGAACCCTGCAACAATGGCACAGGGACCCTACAACATTTGGCGACCACGAAGGGACCTCAGGCAGGAGAGGTAGATTCGACCCGCTAAGGTAAAGAAAATCTGGGTCTGTCCTCTGCTGGCTTCTCAGGCTCCTCGGGGGAGGGGGAGGAGAAGGGCACTTTTGAAATGGGGGAGGAAATGTTTTAAATTCCATGTGAATGTGTGAGTGAATACCTGAGGTGGGAGGCCTGCAACATCTCTGTCTGAATCTGTAGTCCCACGGCGAGATCCCAAAGATCTCTTAATGCCACGGGATTTGATTGGGCCAGTTCTGTGGTTCCAAGGTGATAGCATAAGGTCTAGGATGGGATCAGATCAGAATCTGTTCAAAAGTCACAAAACAGCTGAACCCACTATGACCAAGTTACCACCCACGACTCTGCAAGGAGTGTAGCCAGATGGGCCATGAATCATCTCTCCTGGAGGGACACCCAACCTTTGTTTGTCTGCGTTGGATAGTGGGGATCAGTTTGGCTTAGGTCTTGTTAGTTAATGGAGGGAAGTTCCTAGTGACGTTCGCTCTGAAGGAAAAGTGTCTCCTGACTGAGATAGTGACATATATCTAAGTAGCATAGGGAACTCAGGAAGCATCAGTCACGAGTGGACCATGAACCCTATACGTTTAACACTGGTGGGGGGAGGGGGGAACCCTTTGTCAGGAAGTACAGCGTCAGTGGGATATCCCTGCTGACCACGAACTGTATGGCACTGGCCTCACAGTTGGCAGAGCCTTGCTGAGCCATGCGTCCTTTCGCAAATCCAGGTCCCCTAGACTGTAGTCAAAGAGAGTTTCCCCATCCTGTGTCCAGGGACTAACTAGGGAATGTGTAGTTCTATTAACCTGAAAAAGAGCCAACTTGTATTTTCTCAGACATGGCCTCTGTATATCTTAGATAGTGATGAGAGGTGGCCCCCAGGAAGAGCCTTGAATTATAACACCATCCTCCAGTTAGATTTATTCTGCTGAATGGCAAACAAATGACAGGAAGTTAAGAGACCTTAGAGACCAAAAGTACCAGCTAACAATTCTGGAAAGCTTTGTCTCCCAATAGAAATGCCCTCAAGACCGAGGTGGAACAAGAATTCCATCTGGCTTCTGTCTCAGCCAAACCCCCTTCCCTTGAAACTAAACAGGGTCGATGTAATCCAGACCCAGCATTAGAATCTCTGAAGGAGACAGACTAACTACATTGAAGAAAACTTGGGTTTATAAGATTTTGGTCCAAATTAAAAAGGATTTAAGGAAGTGTCTCTGAGAACCCAGATAAATTCCCATTTTGCCAACTGAAAGCCAGGAAAGAGAAAGAACCAGGAAACGAAAATCCTAGCTTGATATTTAACTAAGGGGATAGAATACTAGCAGGGATTCCCAAGCAGACCACCCCAGGACCCCTTCCCACAGGGGAAAAGAGGAAAGAAAATGCTTTAAATGTGACCAGGCTGGGCACCTCCCAAAAGAAACTGTCCCAAGCACAAAAAGCGTGACTGGGAATCTCCATTGGAGGAAGGATTGCCCCCTAGACCCCTGGGGCAAGGACCAATGACAAAGCCTGAGGCTCTTTGCTTCCCTCTGATGGGGAAAAAGGAGTTTGCTGCTGATATCCAGCAAAAGAAAGCCCAAAATGCCAGGCTGATAATAGCATCTTATGATAACCTTATATTTAACATACAAGTGGGAAGTCATTTTGTTTCTCTGTTAATAGACAAAGGAGCACAACTGGTATTCAACTTTCTTCTAGGCTTTTGTCAACCTTCGATTTAACCAGGACTGTAGATAGGGAGAATGATAGGTTTAGCAAAGTAATTATTGAAGTTCCTTACATACTTAATGATATTGTCTTTAGGTATTCCTTTGTTTACATGCCTGAATATCCCAGGTTTAGAGCTAATGGAATATTTTAGCACAGTTATAAAGTCATCCGCATGGTTCAGATTTTAGAGTCATCAAAGATGCTAGAGGGAAGAGGTCATAGATTTTGGAGAATGGCAAAATCCAGACAGCATGTAGCAGAAAGCCTACATTTTGGAGGCCCAAGAAAGACAGTTTGTACTGTAGAGTTAAAGCCGGAGGCATGTGTTGGCGGAAAGTTTTGTCCTCATCCTGAAAGCTTGCCTAAAGTTAAACTCAGTGCCTGGCAGAGGAAAAATGCAAACTGAAAGAGTTAAACCTTGAAAAAGCAGAGCGCAAAATTCCTGGTGTTAAACAGACTAGCTCCATTAGCAAATCAAAGCTGGCTTTTCACTTAGGTCAAAGGAGTGGTCCTATCCTAAAGACAAGGTAATGCTCAGAGATCCAAAGAACTTTCCATGTCAGGAAAGTGTCCCTGTGTGTGTTCTTTTACATTCCTTTGGTACCACAAGGGCTGTCTCTCCCTGCCTTTAAGAACCCAGAAGGGAGAGGAGAATTAGTTTAGATTGTTCTGCCCAAGGAGTCAGACAGTTCACATCTTTTTGGACAGGCCTTAGAATGTGCCCTTGGAGATTAACAACTACCAGAGGAGAAAGGTCTCCTTCAATATGTCCATTACCTGCAGCTCTTGGCTTTTATACCAGACAAAGGTAGTGACTATTCCAGACAAGGTAACAGGTTTTCTTCACTGACTCACCTATATCCACAGTAAGACTGCTAAACTCCTTTGCTTATCCCATCTGCCTTCCCAGTTACAATGGTTTAATCCTCGTTTAGACCTTGTAGGCTTAATTGGTCTGTTTTGACTTTTCCAAATTTAATATGTGTAAAACTTCAAATGTGGGACAGTTAGACCATGCAGCATCTCATAGATGAGGACAGCAGATGCTCACACTTCTGCTGCCCCGCATCCCCTGAGCAGTCTGGTCCTCAGTAGGGGAACAAGGGAGGTTTAGAGCAATGATGCAGGGACGGTCTCTGAAGGAAGGTCACCCCCATTGCTGGGATTACCCTGAAGAAACACACCCTTTGCCAACTTCCTCCAACCCTTTGCTTATGAAAGGATATGGAGATAGCTCTGCTGCATATATAGCCCTCACCTTAAGGTGGGCACAGTACCCAAGGTCAAGTGAGCTAACCAAAGAGGACAGGCCTTCTTTCCTGTGCTTACCTAGGCAAATGAATAGTCCACATCCTGGCAGCCATCTTTGGCACCTGCCCCTCACAGCACTCCACGCGTGAGCCCATGGGTTCTAGTTTCTTGCTTCTCATGGATTCCATGCTTGGAGTCTACGTTAATCCTCTACAGGCGTTCTGGTTTCAACCTGCAATTCCAAACATGAGAACCTACGAAAATGGGACAAGAAACCCCATAACAAGAGGAAGAGAAGAAAGAAGGAGAGGAAGAGGGAAGGAGTTTCTCCTTTGTTTATGCTATTCCAGTAGTGTGGAAAGACCCAGCTCAGAGGAAAGGACTCCTGTAACTGCACGTGTCAAAACAACAATGACCTGGTCAGGCTGACCTCCGAAGCTAGACAGCGGAACAACGGATCAGTGGGCTTCGACCCACAGCCATCCTTCCTGGGCCTTTGTTCGTAAATGAAGATAATGGAGACACACGGGGCTGGAATGTCGCGGGTCTGGCGCTCTTCCAAGGAGCGCTTGGCAGCAGAGCCTCACAATTTGCTCTGGGAAAACCCTAAAAAACTGAAAAGAAATAAGAGGTGCTGGAAATAGAGTTAGGGGTGTTACGTTAGTAGGCCTCTGTGTCTTGCTTTGCTTTTTCATGAGACAAGTCTTAATGCAGAGCCCAGGTTGGATTCAAGCTTGCAGCAATCCTGCCTCCGCTTCCCAAGGCATGACATCATGGGTGCGTGTGCCTCTGGGGTCACGATTAATGCAAGTGCTATGAAGTCACTGAATTCCCCAGTTACAAAGAAGAAACCAGAGCATGGGGGAGCTCTGAAATTTCCCAGTACAGAGGTGCAGGATGCTCAGAGTGGGTGGTGGGGGGTGAGGGTGGGGGAGCATGGGTGTTTCTTGAGAGTGCATACACGTATTTTATATCTGAGAATAATTTGAGCCTGTGAGGCAATAGCAGATCAGATACCATCTCTCCCCACACACACCCTGCCCTGCTTCTGCTCCAAGAAAAAAAATTACATAGAGAAATATCTGGGCCACTTCTTTTTGGAGTAACAGAAACTCAATGCCAAACTAGATGTGGTGACACATACCTGCAGTTCCCAGACCGTGAGGTAGAGGATCAAGAGTTCAAGACCAGCTAGGGCTTCTGGAAATCTAGTCTTAAAATAAATAAATGGCTTTGTCAAATATGGCTCTTTTCTCCTGTTCAAGGACAGAGCCTGTGCCCCACCATGGCTTTTCAAGAGCCACTAAGGGGCCAGTCCATGTCTCCACACCTCTTCCTGTACTGTGGGTACAAAATAATGTTCCCTGATCAGGGGTCCCTCCAGGCAGAGACAGGGGGAGGAAACCAAAGATGTGTTCAGCTGAAGCTCTTTGCACATCGAGGGGTAGGTCTGACCGAGGCCCGGGCAGGGCTCAGGCTTGTGATCCTCCTGTCTGTCTCCAGAGGCCTGGGCTTTCAGATGCATTGGCTATCTTAGGTTGTTGCCTTTTTTTTACATTGATTCAGTGTGTGTGTTTTTACATGCTGGGACTACAGCATGTGTGTATGGAGGGGTCATATTTTCTCCTATTATGGATTCTGAGGGTTGAACTCAGACCATCCAGTTTGGCTGCAAGCACTTTCACCTACTAAGCTATTTTAATCCCCTTACACCATGTTTTCTTTCCTTCCTTCTTTCTCTCTCTCTCTCTCTCTCTCTCTCTCTCTCTCTCCATCAGGAAAGCAGTTCTCTCCCTGTAAACCCAATCAGCTTCTGTCAATGACTAGCTATCCAGCTGTGTGGCCACCCCAAGGCCCAGGAGACTTGAGAACCTGTTTCCAAGTGCATGGCATCCTGCCCCTGGCCAGGGAGGGCGCAGCAAGTGGCAGTCAGACACATCTGCCAAAGCGGAGGTGCTGCCAGGTAAAAGAAGGTGAGAGGAGGCGAAACCCAGTGAGTATCCTGGAGCCAAGCAGTTGCAGGCAATGGCTTGTTCCGCTCTTCCTTCCGCTCCTAGGTGTCCCGGCAGAGAGTGGGTGTTGTCAGTGCCTCAGGTCACCAGATAGCAAAGTTAGGAACCCACCTGTAACCCGGAACCGGGTTCTTTCTGCCACTCTCACATTTGCAACCAGGTTCTGTTCACTGACTAATCCTTGGGCGCCAGGTGGCAGGGACCAGGGTGCTGATGGGTTTCAGGAATGCAGTGGATGGGGGCTGTTTCGGATTTGTGAGCTCCTTCTTGCAACTTATTAGATAATACAGATACCTTGTTCAGGGAGGGGAGATTCCACGATGGAAAGGTTTAAACGGGGGTGGGGAACAGTGCAACCAAAAGTGTGTATGTGTAAAGATGCCACATCGAGATTGAAAAAAGTGTAAGTTTAAAAAAAGGGGACCTGGGGCTGGGAGATGGCTCAATGATTAAAGTGCCTACCATGCAATCAAAGGACCTAAGTTCGTATCCCCAGATCCCACATAAAATATTAGGAGGGTGTGGTGGCCCGTCTTTAATCTCAATTTCTGAACGCATAGATTGGTGATCCCAGGAGCAGCTGGTTAGTCTAGCCCCTGGACAAGCTAGGAATTTGAATAAATCTGTCTCATCCAGAATAAAGTAGATTTAACAGCTGAAGGCTAAGCTTTTGGGCACATCTGTGAGGGATTATTTATTTAAAGGTGTTGGAGTTCGCCTGCATGGTTGCTGATAAATGACTATCAAACAGCTTCAGGGAATAAGGGGTTTATTTCCTTATGATTCAGTTACAGTTCTCAATTCAGCTTGACCAGAGAGCATGCACCAACACCAGGCCAAGGGAACTGGCCGCACCATCTCTACACAACAGCTGAAAGAGGGACGATCCTTACTTGCCAGACCAGCATGTCTGGCCAAGTGAACAGGAGGATGCCGCCTTCCTCAACCAGCTCTCAGTATTTTATTCACCTGTTTTAGGGCCTAGTCCCACCCACCATAGGCTGGGCCTTCCCCATCAGCTAGACAATCTCCTTGCAGGTTTGCTCTGGGCTTAACCCAACCACTAATTCTCCACAAATGTGCCCAGAGCTCAAACCCTCAACCATCAAGTTGACACCTGTGCCTAACCATGACAAAAGGCAACCTTGAGCAAGTGTGTTGGAATTATCAAATTGACTGGGAAGACCAATTGACTGGGAAGACTGAACCCCTTATCACACCTAGGACCATTCCCTGGACAGGTAGATAAGATGGCAGACCCAGGGAGACCCGCAAGCAAGCAAGAAGTCCCTTTCTGCTGTGTGGATATGGTGTGGCCATTTACCTCTGCTCCTGACGTTGGCTCCTGCCACACTGGTGAACTATAACCAGAAACTGTAAACCAAGAACAAACCCCTTGTTCGCCTAAACCATTCAATCACATACAATTGATATATGACGGCATTTTCTGTCAGGGGAAGCATCGGCTTGGGAAGAGAAGAGGAAGGGGTGTGGAGCGCTGGCAGGGGTTCACATGTCCTTGCTCTCACACTGTGGGGGCCCCTCTGCCTTAAGCCTCCAATGTTGGGAGCAACAAAAAAGTTTAAAAATAGGACAACTGGCCAGTGCCAGGGGCTTCTCCACACTCCCGTTCCTGAACTGTATGCAAATCACATCTTAGAAACCCAACAGATAAACAGGAAATGTTGAATTAAGCAACCAGTTATTGAGGAAGTTTATGGGACACCCCCTAAGTGTAAATAGAGAACAAAGCCTAAGGCCGGTGAGGAGTTCCCTATGTGACCCTGGACCTGGGAGGGGACCCTTCTAGAGTCCAAAGGTCCTGGCACCCATCTATCCATTTCTCTGTGGGAGTGTGTGTGTAGCGTGGGAGTGTGTTGCATGCTCCTGTGAGCCGTGCACACACGTGTCCAGATGACTGCATGCACGTGTGGAGACCAGAGGTTGACATGAGTATCTTCCGCTCTTTTTCCAGTGCTTGTAACAACACATGGGGGTGGTGCTCTTCTTCAGCAAGCACATTACCAACTGAGCCATTCCCCAACATGCACTTCTCTTCTTCCACTATGTGGGCACCTTATCCACCAAGGTCGGTATCTCTCTCTCTTCACACACATACACACACTTTTTTCTTTATAGACAGTTTCAAGTAATCCAAGCTGGCTGACATTTAGTATGCAGCCAAGGATGACCTTGAACTCCCATCCTCCACCTCCCAAGTGCTTGGAGTACACATACTCACCACTGGATCCAGTGTTACTCTTGTTGAGCATCGCACCTAGGCCTTCAGAGCACACCCAGGTCTTGGTGAATGCTAACTAAGTGCTCTTCCAACTGAGCTACATCCCAGGTCTGATCATTTTAGACAGTTTGCTTCTAAATACTGGAAGTCGACTGTCTCAAAATGGGTCCTGAAGTTATTTAACCTCACAGCAATGCATCAGGAACTGACTTCACCAGTGCTTACCACTGCAGGAAGTACTGAACGTGGACACAGGAAGTGACATCATCTTCCCTGTAGGCTGACACTGGGCTTCAGTGGGGGTTCCAATTAGGAACAGGGTGGGCAAGAGACAGAAGGACAGTCCAGAAGCATGTTCGCTGCTGCGGAGAAGTCTCCATGCGTCTGCTGTGCTCAGCATGCAGCTCTGCCCTAATTCCCACCATCACAGTGTGACCTGATGTCACAAAGATCGTGAAGGAAAGTCGCGCTCTCCGTCCCTGCTTTGGCTACAGATCCCGAGAATATGGAATTTTCCCGGAAGTCTCACTCTGGGACCAGAGGGCGGGACTTCAGAGTGCTGGAAATTTGTGAAATCTTGGCCAGCCAGAGGATGAATATGTCTCCTGAAACCTTGGAGGAGAGTTTTGGAGGGAGTCAGCAAGATGCTCCATGGGTCAAGGTGTCTGTTCAAAAAATGAGTTCGATCCTCGGAAGCCCACACCATAGAAAGCGAGAGCTGATTTCTGAAAGTACTCCTCTGACCTCCACCTGTGCATCATGGCCTGTATTCTCTCTCTCTCAAATATATAAAAATGCTTTAAAAATAATTCAAAGAGAGACTCGGAACTAGACAGCAATTGGCATTAACTAAGGTTGGTACAGCTTTTCCCCTAATACAAATACAAATCTCGGGCTGGAGAGATGGCTCAGGGGTTAAGACTCTGCCTCACAAGAAGGCGGCCCTAAGTTCATAAACCACCAGGCAGAAGCCATCCCGGTGGGCAGAGCCTGGGAAATCCCAGAGCAAAGCAAAAAGGAGGTAGAAGCAATCCAGGATGATTCCCAAAGTCACCCTTGGTCCTCCACAGGGGGACACAGTGCCCTGTGATGCGCGCGCGCGCGCGCGCACACACACACACACACACACACACACACACACACACACACACACACGCTCTAAATGAATGAACAAATAAATAAAAGTTTAAAAATAAATAAAATAAAATTCAAATCCTATTGAGAGCTGGATGCTCTCTCCCAGTATGGCCCATTGAATAAAGTTCCTTTTTCAACTTTAAGCATTAATTTAACTTTTTTTGTTTTATGGAGGAGAGTGGACAGCCCAGCAAGGTGCAGACCTTGCCACAGGCCCCTCTCTCTCACATAGAGGGGCTGGGTCCTGCTGACCAGCCACACTGTCCTGAGCTGCGCTCTCCCCACGCCTTCTGTTCCCTCAGCTCCCGAGCAGTCTCATGGCCACCCACGCTTTTGGGTGCTTCTCTAAATACCTCTTTTATAATTACCTTGTTTGTACAAGGTAGTCAGTATTTTTTTTGTTCTGTTTTGTTTCTCCAGTTGAAAGGGAGTGTTGAGAGTATGCGAAAACAAAGGGAAAATTACCATGGAGACTGGAAAGAACTTTCCAGAATAGAGTTGGGAGGCCGATGGGAACATTCTCATCTTCTAACTGCGGTATCTAGAGCAGGTCATCACATTGCCCAGGGCAAGAGGATTCTGGATCTTTCTGGGCATTTTCCTAAATATATGATATACATGTTCTTTCTTTCATCTTTGATCGGCATGGGGGGGTTTTATATCCAGGTACTTGTGTTCAGGAGTTGAAGATTGAGACCAGAATATCTCCATGGATTAAGGCAGATTGTATTAGAAGAGAGAAAGAAGGGAAGTCGTGGACTCCAGACTTGAAATCCACAAGGGACAAGGATGGCTTGCAGGGTTATTATAGTCTTAGGCAAGCCCAGGAAAAGTGGCTTTTCTTCATTGGTTAGCTCCAGTTCTGCAAACCTGATTAGAGCTTTTGGTCCCCCACATCTCCTTGACCTGCTCATATCTGGGGCCCAGTCCAGTTGACCCTGTGGTCGATCTCACGGTCCAGCTGTTTCTCCTGAGGAACTTACTCCACCTTCAGTGCTCAGCTCCATAGCCTTTCATGAACAGGGTTAGGGTAAGTTGCCAACCTCGTCTCTGTGAAGGATTAGAACCACACCACTTTACTTAGTAAAGTGTGTTTCTTCAGGATAATCCCAGCAGTGGGCAATGAACTTCAAAGACCTTCCCAGCATGGCCTTCCTACTGTTCTATTCTTTTTTAAAAATATTTATTCATTTCTTGTGTATTGTGTCAGGACACTATGTGTCCCTGTGGAGAACCAAGGATGATTTCCAATCATCCTGCATTGCTTCTACTTCCTTTTTGCTTGGCCCTGGGATTTCCCAGGCTCTGCCCACCAGGACCAGAAGTGCAGGCTGCTGCTGCTTCCACTTGGCATTTTTACGTGGGACTTGGGATGCAAACTCAGGACCTTTTGCTTTTTTTTTTATTATTATTCAATTGTGCGTGTATGCATGTGTGCGCGCATATGTGTGTGTGTGTAGAACCACGGACAAATTCGGGAACGACCATGGACGCCTCCACCTCCTCCTTGTTTACTCTGCTCCCGGATTCACAGGCTCCGCCCTATCAGGACCAGAAACGCAGGCCGCCCTCGCTTCCGCCTGGTGTCTATACATGGGATCTGGGATCCAAATTCAGGACCTTCCTCCTGCAAGGCAGAGGCTTAACCCCTGAGGCACCTCTCCAGTCCCAGAACCTTTTGCTTTTGAGGTAGAGTCTTAACCCCTGAGCATTTCTCCAGCTTTACTCTGCTCTATTCTAAACTACCTAACAAAATTTTCTCTCTAACACAATCATCCTGCTGTCTCAGCACTCCGAACCTCTTGGCTTCCCACAGAAGCTTCTTGCTGCCTTGTGATAACCCAGCATCACTTGCTGAGTGTCACCTTGTGTCCTTGCCTGCTGGCTCTGGGCTCTAACGGGTGTTCTCTGGGGTTGTGTCTCCTAACTTGTAATTCAAAGACTCCAAGTAGAGTCTACACACCCATATTCTCTGAGCTTGGAATGATGGATGGAGGTGGGGCCTGGGACAGAAGTGTTCAGATAGATGCAGCTACCTGAACGCAAAGCTGATCTGGTCAGAGAGGAGGGCGCAGTGGTTGGTTAAAGTGCTTGCTGTACAAACAAATGGACCCAAGTTCAGATCCCCAGTAAATGCAGGCAAGCATTTCAGCCTTGGAAGACAGAGCCTGGGAATCTCCAGAGCAAGCGGGCTAGCCACGCTAGCTTACAATTAGCTCTCGGTTAAATTAGAGAGCCAGTCTCATAAAAATAAAGTGGAAGAGTATTCAGAGATGATTCTTGACATCATCCTCAGGCTTCCATATGCACGCCACACATACACATACACACAAGTATATCAACATACGCGCAAACTTGAACACACCCACTACACACACACACACACATAAAAGAGAGACATAAGGAGAAGCTGTCTCCACGGCTATCCTACTAGACCCTTCCCCGCCTCAGGAGCTAAACGTGAGCCCATCCTAGGCCTTTCGACCTCCGAGATGTAAGACCACCGAGCCGCTCAGGAAAGTAACCTCTTTTCTGTGTCTCTCCCTCTGCCAGATTCCCAGCCCCGTCTCACACAGGCTTCTGCCCTGACGCCTCACCTCCAGCCGTACCCCACCCTGCCTCCTTGCTCCCGTGATGCAGCAAATAACGTGAAGTGCTTCTACTGTGTTCCAGGCACCCCGCTAGAAAGAGAATGGAGTCCCTGGAGAGGCCCAGCCTGACCACGGGTCCCTTCGGCTCAGGGTGGTGACCCACAGGATCAGAATCAATCCCACTGGCTACATCCGAGTTGGGCAGATCCCTGAAGTCACTAGGAACAACTTAATCTTATTTTTTTCATTTTTATCCTTTCTCTTTTTAGTTTTTAAATTTTGTTTATTTGTGTAGGAGTGGCACATATGTAAGTGTCCGTGTGGGTGTGGGCATTCCTGAACGCAGGTGTGCATGCATGCGTGTATGTATTGGGTGGGGGGGAGGTGTGGAGGCCAGAGGTAAATATATATCTTCCTCAGTCCCTTTCCATCATACTACTTAATGGCCGTGTGTGTGTGTGTGTTCAGGAGTGTTCAGGAGTGCAGTTTGTATATGCCTAGGTAGGTCCAGGGTGACTTCAGGATCATCCTGGATTGCTTTACCTCCTTATTGCTTTGCCCTGGGGTTTTCAGGGCCGGAAGTGCAGGCCATCACCATTTCTGCAAGCATTTTTATGTGGGATCTGAGGATCCGAACAGGTCCTTTTACTTCTGAGGCACTTTAACCCCTGACCCATCTCCCTAGCCTTCTACCATATTATTATTGTTTTTAAATAAGACAGCATCCCTCACTTGATCATTCATTAGGTTGGCTGGCCAGTGAGCTTGAGAGATCACTTGTCCACCCCCACCAGCCCCGGGGTTACAGACATGCTTCAGAGCCCGGCTTTTCCATGGTTCTGGGGATCTGCGATCACGTGTTGATGCGTGCACAGCAGGTCCTTTAAGGCTGAGGCAGCTCCGGAGCTGGGTTTAATCTTCCGATGAACCATGGGGGCATTTTATCAGGGCCTGGAACTTCGTGCCTTATAGACCCAAATTCCAGTTCCCGACAGGGTGACCTCATCTCTGCTTCTGTGCCTTTCTGGAAGCAACAACTCTAGCCAGTTTGATGAATCAAGATCAGACAATTTTCTATTGGTTAGTTGGTTGGTATTTTTATTATTTTTGCAGGGGGGGTGTGTTTTGAGACAGGGTCTTTCACAGCCCATATAGGCCTTAAATTCATGTAAATAGCTAAAGATGATTGTGGACTCCTGAGTAGAAATGCTGTGATTAGAAGTGTGCACTAGCCTGGCTTTGAATTATTTCTTGCAACAGGCAGGACCTATTGCAGAAAATAGCTATGAAACAGGAGACAGTGTAGCACTGTACATCTTCCTCAAGTGTTAGGGGGAGAGGTTGAGGGGAGTCTGAAAGAATTGCTGGTAATGTAGCTCAGTGGGGAGAGCGCTTGCCCAGTCTGCAGAAGGCCCTGGGTTCTATCCTTAGTGCTGCAAAACTAGGCATGGTGGTGCACACCCGTCAACCCAGCGCTCAGGAGGCGTCGGCAGGAGGATTCAGGAGTTCAAGATCATTCTTGACAATGTGTCAAGTTCAAGACCACCCTGGGCTAAGGAAGATCCAGTCAAAAATAAATAATAAAAGATGCTGTACTCTGTATCTCAGGCTCCCTTACGTCTCTGATTGGAGAGGTGGCACTGACGAGAAGCCAAGGCAGAGCTGGAAAACTTGCGAGAGTCAACAGAAACTGATCCCAGCTGCTCCACACCCTGGAGCAGGTGCCTCCTGGGGAGCCGAGATCCTGCCCCACCCCAGCAGAGTGGGCCCACTTGAGTCACCACGGGGCAAGGCTCCAGCGTTCTCTTCCTCTAGCCCAGGTCAGAATGCCTTTGAACTGCTGGAAAAACACCAGGGAGAAGTTGGAGTTCAGCAAAGATAAACAGCCGCATGGAGCCAGAAGCCAGGGCATTGGACGTGGCTCCATCTTGATCTATGTTCAGTTTCAACTGAGCCAGGAAGAGAACAAACAACATGACCAGGAAAGATGGGAGGAGGGGCAGGGAGGATTAGACACACACACACACACACACCAGACAATCCACTTATACACACACACATGTGAGACCCTACGTGAAAAAGTTAGTTACAAGCCCCTCTCCTCTAGTGCTCCTAAGAATCTACAATTTACCTAGGAATCCCAGATAAGCCTGAGCAGAATCAGGCACCTGGGAGCTCAAACACCCTCCTCCAGGGGGGCAACCAGATGGCTGGGAAGTCAGATAACCACTAACTTATGGCCAGTCCTTGAAGGAACCGCAGACCCCTCGGGGCCAGCCCCCTCCAGCACTACCAGGAGGAGCAGGGTGCCTTCAGTCACCAGGGGAGGGGTTGAGGAAGGCTACTGAGCTACGTGCGAATTCCTCAGCCCCTGCTTGCGATAACACTATAAAACCCCTAAACCCTGCTGCCTCAGGGTCGCTCACTCTCACTGCGCTGAGAGGTGGGTGTCCCAGGCCTAGGCTTGAATTTTAATAAAGACTCCTTTGTTTTTGCATTGGTGGACGACTTCAGTGGGTTTCTTTGGACTTTGCGATCTGGGCATAACACACACACACACACCAGAGAATCCACTTATCATAGCACCAAAAATGAATTCCTCCACAACTTAGGAGTGGAAAAGAACCTTACAACTGTGGTGGGAGAGGCACTTTACCCACTGAGCTGCCTTGCTGGCCCCAATTTATTTGCTTTATGCTTTGGGGGTTTCTTTTGTTTGTTTCTTTGCTTGGTTTCACAGTATGGGGATTGAACCTACAGCCTGGACTTGGTTATGGCTTCTTCAGAGAACCTTTGCGTTAGTTTCAATAGATGTGTTTTTATTTGTTTAAAAAAAACAAACAATCATTCCCCTGGGGGACTTTGGTAGTTCAGGAGGACTAAATTCAAGGCCAGTGTGAGACTTAAAGAAAAATAAGGAGTTTATGACCTAGGCAGGACTGTATTGTTGGTGGTGGTCCCGCCTATTATTGACCTTGCATGTGTAGTCTGTCTGCCACTATTGACATCATCCCTCTGTGGGGTGTACAGACATCATCTCACTGTTCCATTCGATTGATAGATAGATAGATAGATAGATGGATGGATGGATGGATGGATGGATGGATGGATGGATGGATGGATGGATGGATAGATAGATAGATAGATAGATAGATAGATAGATAGATAGATAGATAGATTAGATTAGATTCCATAAT
Organism: Typhlomys cinereus; assembly: GCA_023101885.1. Lineage (NCBI taxonomy): Eukaryota > Metazoa > Chordata > Mammalia > Rodentia > Platacanthomyidae > Typhlomys > Typhlomys cinereus. The sequence goes on from JALPQD010000427.1 coordinate 1,187,252, forward strand.
AAACTTGACTTGGTTTTCGGCTTTTCCAAGATTCCCTCTTGACCCAGCCTGATGCAATTCCTGCTGATCCCACTCTGGTACCTGTCAGGATAGTGAGGGAGGCCTGCAGGTCACGGAAGCCTTGCAGGCTGACTAGCTGGCTAGAACTCACAGACCGTGCAGAGTCAGAATGTTACAGATCCTGAGTCACAATAATCGTGGGCTGTCTGCGGTCCCCTTGATATTAACTACCAACTGCTATATCTGGACTAAGGTCAAGTGAATCCTAGCTGACCCAGGGCTCCTGCCAGGCCTAAAGCTGAGCACGTGGTTAGGTAGGTTCAGGCAGAGATTTCCCTGATTCGCAGTGACCAGCCTTCCTGATGTTCCCACCAACACATCTTGATTTATGACTTTAAGAATGCTTTATTTATATGAGGAGAGAAAGGGTTGAAAAGGAGAGAGAAGGGAGAGAGAGAGAATGCATACCATGGTGTCCAGGTGGAGGTGGAGGACAACTCACAGAAGTCAGTTTTCGTCCTCTTCCACCATGTGGGCTTCTGGGGATCAAACTCAGGTCTCCAGGTTTGCAAGCAGGCACCTTACCCAGCGAGCCATCGCACCGGCCCCTGGTTTGACTGTCTTTAGTTCCATGAGCATTGGAGTTCACATCTCTCCTCAATGGCTGTGTCATTGAGGGCAACCTGAACTCGAGTTCTAAGGCTGTAGTCTCTCTTGTTTGGCTCTAAACAAACTATCTGTTGCTGCTGCTAAAGTCAGAACAATGTTTTGCACCTACAAAGCTGTTGCTTGCATGGGTAAGGGAAGCACGAGGCCAGAGAGATTTGAGAACCTGGCAAGACTCAGGCATCATGAATTAGGGAAGATTCGAAAGTGACATTTTGGTCTCGTTGGTGAATCTCCCCCACTGTAAATACAGACATTTGGAAAGAGGCTGGAGAAGGGCTTTAGGCAATGCTTACAGCCTGTTCAAGCACTTCTCATAGACTAAGTTGCAAAGCTCCAATAAACAAAGAAGTCACGAATAGCTCTCCAGGCCTAGGAACACAAACAGGAAGCCGCAGTATGGTCAGGAACGTACCCAGAGACCTACTGTGTGGCTGGGGATGAGCTGCGCTCCCCAGGGGTTCTGTGCTGGAGGCCTCCTCCTCCAGCTGGCTGCAAGCAGGCTTTGGGGTTGGGAGAGCTTGAAGCCTGATCAAAAGTCATTTCGTTGGTGAGACAACAGGACAGAGCAGGAAAACCAGGCGCCCTGGGGCCCATGTGTAACCTCAGCACTCGAGTAGGAGATAGAAGCCCCTGGGCTACACGGCAACTTCTGGGCCAGCTTGAGATACTCAGACCTTTTCTCAAAAACAAAAGGAGGGCTGGAGATATGGCTCCAGGGTAAGACTCTATCCAAACAGAAGATCCTGTGTTCTGATCCCAGGTCTCACGTAAACATGCCAGGGGACAACAGCTGTGGCCTGTGCTTTCTGCCCTGGTGGGAGGAGCCTAGGAAATCCCAGAGCAAAGCAAAAAGGAGGTAGAAGCAATCCAGGATGATTCCTAAAGTCACCCTTGATCTTCCACAGGGACACACAGTGCCCTCTGACACACACATACACGCAATAAATGAATGAATGAATAAATAAAAATAAATAAATTTCTATTTTAAAAAAAAGGAAAGGAAAAAACCCAAATTATCTGGCAGGGAAATGGCTCAGTGGATAAGGAGCTTGCTCAACAAGCCTGAGGACCAGAGTTCAGATCCCCAGAACCCATGGAAAAGTCAGGCAGATGTGGTGACCACCTGTAATCCCGGCACTCAGGAGGCAAAGATATAGGACCCCCAGGGCAAGCTGGCTAGTAGGCTGGCTATCCCATGTCCTCCGTGGGGCCCACATAGGCTGTTCTGTTCACTGTCACCTCCAGTGTCTTGAGAAGCACCTGTAGCCCAAGAAACTTAGTCAGTCTTTGTTGGGAGAGTGGATGTGAAGGGGTTAACGCTGGAGGGTGCTGCAGGCTGTGGGGTGCTACAGGACCAGAAGGTGTTATAAGCTTGGGGTGCAGGGTGTTGTGGGGTTGGTTATCCACAGGGTTCTGCTGACTGACAGGAGCAGTGCTCAGCTAACACCTACAGGCCTCCTATTGCTCACACTTTCCCATGTCTTCCTGCCAAGGAGATCCGTCCCTGCCCACCTCAGCCCAGAGGCATCAGAAGGTGGAAGCCTCTGCTGCAGACAGGATTAATCCATCCTAAATGCTACTTCAGTTTCCTGACGCTGGCACACACATCTAACCAGGTTTGTTTACCATCTTCAGGGCGTCAGCAAGACTGATGCCAGTGACTTTGCCCAGGATACCTCAGGGCTTTCCTGCCCTACCCTGCAGCGTGAGGTCACACACCTGGGACCAGGACAGGACTCTGAGAGAGATGGATGTCATCTGTACAGCTCAAAAGAAGAGGGTCTCAGAAGGCGGCTGCTCCTATCTCTGACCTAGCCCCTGTTGCGGGAGGCAGGGAGGCAGGGAGGCCAAGGCAGTCTGCCATAGATGGGAGTGTCCATGAGTCACATCGCCTGGGTGCTGCCGCTTGATCCTTCACTTTCTCTTCCTCAGGGGAGTCCTAGTCACTTGCTCCAGGTGTCTGCAGTGCCTAAAGAGATCCTAAAATCAGGCGTGGTGCGGCCTGTCATCCCAAAACTGCAAAGACAGAGGCAGGAGTCAGACAGCTTCTAAGACACCACGCCCAAGCTGACCTCTGGCCTCTACAAGCATGCACATACGTGCACATGCACGCACACAAGAGCGCAACCTTTGAAGATGCAGGGAAGCTCAGACTCAAATCCCTGGGACTTCTATAAAACAAAGGTGTGTGCGTGCGTGCCTGAGTGTATAAAACAATGTCTCATATATCCCAAGATATCCACCATATTGCCTAGGATTTGAACTAGCACACCATATTTATTCCATGTTAAGGATAGAACCCAGGGCTTCGTGCATGCTAGACAAGCACTCGGCTAACTGAACTACAGCTCTGTCATGGTTAGGCACAGGTGTCAACTTGACAGTTGAAGATTTGAGCTCTGGGCACGTTTGTGGAGAATTAATAGTTAAGTCCAGAGCAAATATGCAGGAGACTGTCTAGCTGATGGGGAAGGCCCACCCTATGATGGGTGGGGGGTTAGGCGCTGGAATAAATCATGGAGAGCTGGTTGAGAGCGTTGGCATCCTTTTGTGTACTTGGCCAGACATGCTGGTCTGGCAAGTAAGGATTGTCCATCTCTCAGCATCACATAGAGATGGTGTGGCCAGTTCCCTCGGCCCTGGTGTTGGTGCGTGCTCTCCCATCAAGCTGGACTGAGAACTGTAACCAGATAATCGTAAGAGATGGTAAACCCCTTGTTCCCTTAAGCCGTTTTATGGTCATTTTCAGCAATCATGCAGGCGAACTGCAACAAGCTCCAACCCCTTTTTATGGTGTTTTTGAGGCAGGGTTTCTCCACCTAGGCTCTGGCTGGTCTTGAGCTTGCAGCTGTCCTCCTGCCTCTGCCTCCTGGTCACTGGGATTGCAGGCATGTGCCACCATGTCCTGCTTCTCAGAGCAAAACACTTTCTCCCTTTAAAGGTTATCCTTCTTGGGTTGGAGAGATGGCTCAGGGGTTAAGACTCTGTCTTGCAAGTAGAAGGTCCTGAGTTTGGATCTTAGGTCCCACATAAAAATGCCAGGCAGAAACAGCGGTGGCCTATACTTCCAGCCCTGGTGAGCAGAGCCTGAGAAATCCCAGAGCTAAGCAAGAAGGAGGTAAGCCATCCAGGATGATTCCTGAAGTCACCTTTGGTCCTACACAGGGATACATAGTGCCCTCTGATACTCACACACACAGATATATATATATATGAAAGGTTATTATCCTGTCTTCATTCCAAGATTCTGAGAGGTGAGGTTCATCAAAAATATCTTTTTCTTTTTTTTCCCCTCTGAGACCACTGTGGCCCAGGCTGGCCTCTAAGGCAGTCAGTCTTCCCTCTCTGTGTCGTCCCCTCCTCCCCCCAGTGTTGGAATGACTGGCAGAAGGCCCAGGTTGGCTGATCAAGCTTTTCTCCAGTTGGGTTTGTGCCATTTGCCTTGGCTTTTGCCCGAGATGATATGTGGTGCTCAGAATGAGAAACAGAGTCCAAAAAGGGACATCGCGGTCCGTCCAGATGCCGAGGCCGCGGCTCATGTGGGGCAGGGCAGTCAGAACTGCATACGTGGAACACCAAACACTCCCAGCTAGTCACAAGCAGACACCCAGCAGCACCTTCCAATCACAAAAACTCCTTAGAAGGAAGCATTGTCTCTGGAGGGGAGGGGAGGGGAGGGGAGGGGAGGGAGGGTGGGTGGGGGCAGAGTTGGGAAGAGTGGAAAAGCTTCTCACTCACCTGCCTGAGTTGCCCAAGCACACAGGCAGAGGCAGTGGCTGAGGGAGGGAGAAAATCAGCTGTCGTGGGGCAAAAAGCTTTGATTAACAAGGCAGTTTTAGAAACTTGCAAACGTAGATGTTGTTAATTGAAAAGGAATGAAAATATTTCGGTTTGAGCCATATCTGGCCCCTTGTCAGCAGAGTGATGGCTGCAAGCCAGTCTCTCTCCCCAGGCCTCAGCCATGACGCTTACTGAGCACCTTTATCTGCATCGAGGAGACTCCTGGGGAGGCAAAGCCAAGCAAAATTCAATGGGACGCTTGAAACATCTAATTCCTTCGTCCTTTAAGGAATGCAAAGAGCGCAAAGGCTTGGGGCTGCGGTCCTGGAACTTAGTTAGGTAAGAGGACGGCGTGTCCAAGGGCAGCCAGCTGCGTAGGAAGTCCAGACAGTCGCATAGCAAGACCGCTTCAAGCAGACAAATAAGGAATAGAACAGGTCACACACGCAGACATGTGAGAAGTGCATGCAGGACATAGACGCTGGCATGTGAGGTGCACGCAGGAGGACGCATGTGAAGGAAACAAGGGGTTTGTGCTCACAATTTGGGGCTATGTAGTTGATCATCATGGCAGGAGACGGATCCCAACAGAAGAATCCAAGAGAACCAGCCATGCCACATGCTCAGGAAGAGCAGAGAGGGGCAGACTTCTGCCTTGCCAGTCTCCCAAAATACTAAGCCAGCTGTCATAGTTAAGCACAGGTGTCAACTTGAGTGTTGAGGGTTTGAGCTCTGGGCACAGTTATAGAGAGTTGATGGTAGAGTTAAGCCCAGATCAAACCTGAAGGCATTGTCTAGCTGATGGGAAAGACCCAGCCCACGGTGGGTGGGATTAAGCCCTGGATAAATCAGAGAGCTGGTTGAGAGAGTGGGCATCCTTCTGTTCACTTGGCCAGACATGCTGCTCTGGCAAGTAAGGACTGTCCATCTCTCAGCCGTTATACAGTGATGGTGTGGCCAGTTCCCTCGGCCCTGGTGTTGGTGCATGCTCTCCTTCAAGCTGGACTGAGAACTGTAACTGGACTGTCTTAAGAAAGTAAACTCCTTGTTCCTTTAAGCTGTGTGATGGTCACTTATCAGCAACCATGCAGGTGGACTGCAACATAAGCTGATATGGATGCTCAGGAAATGGTCCCACCGCTATGGACTGGGTCTTCCCCTGTCCGTTAGATAATCTGCAGGTTTGCTCGGGGCTTCCCTTCACTACATACTTCTTTATCAATGTACATAGAGTTCAGCTCTCAGCTGTAGAGTTAACACCTAAGACCAACCGATGTACCAACTCACAACATAAATAAAAACTGGCTCAGAATGAATCAAACATCTGAACATTAGAGGAAAGTCTATTGTGTTCTTGAAGAGAACAACAGTATAAATCTTTGTGACCAGGGGTTACGCAACAGTTTCTTAGCTATGACATCAAATATGCAAGGGAGGAAGGAAAGAAGGAAGAGAGGAGGAATGGAGGGAGGGAGGAAAAAGGAGTGAGTCAAAGGAAGAGGAAAGAGGGAGGGAGAAAAAAGGGAGAGAAAAGAAGGAAGGGGAGGGGGAGGCAGGGAGGGAGGGAAAAAGGCAGGAGGAGGTGAATCACTTGTGTCTGGTAGAAACAGCAGGTGCAGCATCTGCTTCAGAGCGCAGCCTGTCAGTTCCTCAACAACATAAACCCTGGAGCTACCACGTGACCTAATATGACCCCAAAACTTGGCTTTTCCTTCTGGTCAAAATGAAAACATGCCCGCTATAAATCTGCCTGAATGTTTAACATGATATCATTCAAATCAGCCAGAACACGGAAATACCGCAGTCCATCAAGGTGAGAAAGGCATGTGGCAAGAGCGCCAGGCGGCAGGTCGTGTGACCTCCACAGTGGAGACTGGGGGTTGGGGGGGAAGGACAGCTGGTGCTCTCTTCTCTATTGGTCTAAGATTTAGTCTCAGATGCCAGCCATTGGATGGTGTGGCCCACTACTCAGAGTGGGCTGTCCCGCCTCACCCAGAGCCACACTAGACGTCTCAAAATAAACACATAAGAATAAATACAGGGGCTGGAGAGGTGGCTCAGGGGTTAAGCCTCTGCCTTGCAGGCGGTAGGTCCTGAGTTCGGATCCTAGACCCCATGTATAGATGCCGGGTAGAAGCGGGGGTGGCCTGTGTTTCCGGTCCTGGTAGGGCAGAGCCTGTGAATCCCCGGGCAGAGTAAACAAGGAGGAGGTGGAGGCGTCCATGGTGATTCCCGAATTTGTCTGTGGTTCTACACACACATACATATAGACACACACATACATACACACATGCGCGCACACATGCATACACGCACAATTGAATAAATAATAAAAAAAAGAATAAATACAAACATTATCATTCTCTCCTAAAGTCACTAAGGATGAGAGATGAATCCAGATGGAAGGTGAATGGCATGAACCCGGCCTGGGATAGAAGGGGGGGGTGTCTTGAACTCTCTACTTTAATTGAGGTATCTGTTTAGTGTTGTGACTTTGTGATTCAGAAGGCAAATGGAAGTGGAGGGGGCGGGCTGTTTATGTGTGGGTCATAGCCTCTTTGCCTGAGGGGTTCTCCCTTCTATTTCTGGCCTGTGTTTACCCTCCCTGATTGCACATACACATCTTAAATGTGTAAGTCTTTCCAGATTTTCCTGGCTCTGCTTACCTTTCCTCCCTTCCACCCCCAGTTTGCTCTGGTCTGCTAGTCAGCCCCTGAGCAATGGGGGTGGGGGTGGAGCCTCCTTGCTTACCCCAAGAAAGGTCTCTGATTGCACTGGGGCGGGAGGGGGGTGGAGGGTGGGGTTGAGCAGTGCAGCCTGCCTCCCTGCAGTGAAGTCTCCCCTGAGACCTAGCTTCCTGGTTCCTCTCTCTGACTGTCTCCTGCAGGTCAGGGATGGCGCAGTGTCTGGCCGGCGGAAGTCTGCTTCCTGGGCTGAGGAACCCTGGCTGCAATCCAGGCAGCTGACGTCACCCGTCCAGATGGCGGAATCCATTGCCCAACAACAGGAAATTGATGCCATCAACATATTTCTTTGTGACCCTTTCTCTCTGTGTCCCCCCAAAAGCATCTTAGACAGATAGGTTTTTCTTTATTTCTGCACCCCCTTCCTCCTAAAAAAAGCATCTTCCTACACAGGAAACCCCAGAGCAGTCACAGAAAGCGCCTTGGTCTTCATCTCACGTCCTGCACGGCCTGTGGAGTATGAGGTAGGCACAGGGGCGGCTGACTAATGCCAAGTGGCCAAGCACTGGACAGGGAGTCAGAAGACGTAAGTCTGAGGAGGTCTGTCACCAACCTCTGACCTTTGACGAATCACCAAATTTCCTCGGATTGGACTTTTTCAAGCAATGAATAATCACACCTATCACATGGGGGTTCCGACGGCAAGGCTGGGGTGAGGTCACCCCCAGGAGGACCTGAGAGAAGCAGGTCCTGGGGAGGACTCTGGCCGCTCCAGAGCCAGCGGCTTGCATTTGGAGGTAGGTCTTTGACCGGCCCTTCTGTGTCTAATTACCTCGAGGTCAGCATGGTCTGAACGGTTTGTGGTGGGTACACCACTGTGCATTTGCTGAAGAGGTGGAAACAGGAAGGTTGTGGGTTTGAGGCCAGCCTGGGCTACACCTTTAACTGGGACAGTAAATGGGGAAAGTGCCAGAGACACAAATATGAAGACCTGCTGGATCCCCAGCACTACATACAAAAGTGGGCGTGGAGAGAGATGGCTCAGTTAAGACTCGGCCTTGTGGGCTGGAGAGGTGGCTCAGGGGTATAGACGCCAGGCGGAAGCGGGGACTGCCTGCGCTTCTGGTCCTGGTAGGGCGGAGCCTGTGAATTCCGGGACAGAAGGAGGTGGAGGCGTCCATGGTGGTTCGTGAATTCGTCCGTGGTTCTACACACACACACACACACACACACACACACACACACACACACACGCACGCGCGCGCGCGTGGGCACATACATACACACACGCACAATTGAATAAATAATAATAAAAAAAATTTTAAAAAAAGACTCGGCCTTGCAAGCAGAAGGACTAGATCACCCCAGATCCCATATAAAAATGCCCCCGCAGCAGTCTATACCTTGGCTGAAAGGTGGAGCCTGAGAAACCCTAGAGCAAAGCAATAGGAGCTAGAGCAATCCAAGATGATTCCCGAAATCACCCTTGGGTCTTCATAAGCAGACAGTGCCCTTTCAGACTTAACAGGCATTTAAGAGAAGGCCCACGGAGGCCCAGAACTCAACATTAGGGACCACCCTGAGCTCTCAGTCACCCCTGCAAAAACATCCATTATCCCCAAAAATGAAAACAAGTAAGTACAGGTGAGGGTGTGGAGAAGCCAAGCTCTTGTAAGCGGTTGGTGGGAACAAATCAGTGGTCGTCTGTTTCAGTTTTGCTTTTATTTTGAAATGGGGCTGCCCACCTGGGCTCCAGCTCAGGGCTCAGGCAGACAGACCTCCATCTCCTGAGCAGCTGGGACTTCAGAACAGTCAGAACCCAAGTAACAACTGTGCTTTGGTTCAGCCACTCATCCTCAATTCATCAATTAAAAAGAATCAAATTAACAGTAAAAGGCAGGAAAAAAAAGCAGATTTATTCAGTAGGGCCATATTGGGAAGAGAATATCCAGTGTTCAATGTCCGCCTTTGTGATGTGAGGTTTAGGGTTAAATAGGCAAGAACTACATACAGCTCGGCGGTTCCATGCAAGTCTCTTGCACCAGGCTGACAGACAAGTTGTGAAGTCTCCTCCCCTCCTGGCTGGCATCAGGCAAACATCTGTGTTTCTTCCTCGTGTACCGTGGCCCAAGTCTCTCCTACGCATCCTTGGGAAGACAGTGGAGAACCTACTCGAGTCTGTGGTGGGTCCACAGCCCCCGCAGCCTCTTCAGCTGTCTCACCTGCACCGCAGGGGCTCCTGCCGCCTCCACTCAGCTCCCCTCTTTCTCCTTCTGGAACCTTGGCTGCCTCCCAGGTCTCCTTCAAGACCTGATGCTCGTTTTTCCAGAAAGCTCTCTCAGAGTGGGAGATGGAGAGGTTGAGGACCCGGCCTGGGTCCAGGCTTGTCAGCTGCCCTGGCCTCACAGATGTTTGTCTGGGATTGTGGTGCACAGCAACAAGACAGTGTCCATCTGTCTTGGGAGGTTTGTAATCCAAATCTTTCTGTCCTCCTTCTCCTCACTCTCTTCTTCTTCCTCCTCCTCTTTCTTCTCTTTCTTCTGTTCATGTTTTAAGATTTTTTAAATTTACTTGAGAGAGAGAAAGAAAGACACATGCATATGTGCCTTGATGCATGGATGGGAGTCAAAGGACAACTTTCAGAAGTCGGTTCTCTCCTTCCACCATTTGGGCTTCAAGTCACCAGATTTTCAAGTAAGCACTTTACCCACTAAGCTATCTTGCCAGCCTTTGGATTTTTTTTTTTTTTTTAAAGAAGCCCAGGCTGACCTCCAACTTACTGTGTAGCTGAGGCTGGCTTTGAACTCCTGATGCTTCTGAGACTAAAGGCAAGCATCACAGGAGTGGCTCTGCCTTTCCTTCCTTATCTCTGAGTTTCCTCCCTAGCTGGTCATGCTTCTGGACCTTGATCTCCCTTTCTTAGTAGGTTCTCTTGTTGCTTGCTGACTTTCTAGAAGGGTCTACATGGTTGAGTGAAATTCCTGGATTTGTGACTCCTTGGATAGACAGGAGAGCTTGAAAGGAAGAAAGTCAAGCCTGCTGGGAGACCAAGGCAGGAGGACTGTAAGTCGCCAGGCTGAGCAACGTAGCTGGATCCTGTCTTTAAAAAAATGTTTAAAAAGGCCAGGGGGTGACATACAGTGCCCAGCAGAATGGAGTGAAGGGAATTGCAGGAGCAGCAAAACTGCAAAAGAAAATCAACAAACCACAATCCAGAACTTCAGAGACTCTATATCAATCACATAGAACTAGGACAGCCTAATCTCTCCCCATCCTGGAGCTCAGGGACATTTGCGGAAGAGGGGGCGGTAAGATTGTAAGAGCAAAAGGATGGGAGGAGCAACGATTTGCAAGATTCTCAACAATAGTTGGGGCCAAAGCAATCATAATGGAACTTTGCATTCCCTGCGCAATGTCCAGCGCACTGTTGCCCTCATAAAGTCTAGCATCTGTTAAGGGCACCGAGACCCCTGGAGGCAAGGGATTGACAGCCATAGTAGTGATCTTATGCTTAAGGGGAACAAGAGAAAGGGCTTATGGAAATGCCACTGGGTCCTTATATGTCATTGGAGAGGAGGACCCAGTGGAGAGTTAGGCGCACACAATAAAGGACTCTCTGGGAATTGGGGGGGAAAAAAAAAAAAAAGGGATAGGGGGCTGGTGGCTCAGGGGTTAAGCCTCTGCCTTGCAGGTGGAAGGTCCTGAGTTCGGATCCCAGATCCCACGTATAGACGCCAGGCAGAAGCGGGGGCGGCCTGCGCTTCTGGTCCTGGTAGGGCGGAGCCTGTGAATCCCAGGGCAGAGTAAACAAGGAGGAGGTGGAGGTGGTCCATGGTGGTTCCCGAATTCGTCCGTGGTTCTACACACACACACACACACATACACACAGACACACACGCGCACGTGCACATACACACGCATATGCACACAGTTGAATAAATAATAATAAATTTAAAAAGGGATAGGGTGGAGCCACTGGGTAAAGCAACTGTTTGTAAACCTGAGCATCTGAGTTCAAGCTCAGACACCCACGTGCCAGAAGACTTGACATTCTAAGTTGTCCTCTGACCCTTCCACCCATGCACTATGGCGTGCATGTGCATTCTCTCTTTCTCTCTAATTAATAAATGAATACAGCTTTAAATAAATAAAGTTTTTTTTTTTTCAAAAAGAACTGGGATGTAGTTAGTGGTAAGAAACCTCCTAACACACAAGAAGTAAGTTTCTAAACAAACAAAAAAACTCCTAGACACGTATTCTTGCAGACCTTGGAAACAACAGTAATGTGTGTATCACCGAGCTGGCCCGGCCCTGTTGTGATGCCAGCAGTTCCTGACATCAGTGGTTTTCTGCAGTGGAGACCTATGCATATTCGATGCTCCTGCCTCATGTCCAAGGTGGGCTGGCCAAGGGAGGCTACCCACTCAGCAGTCACTGTCCTGACTCTAGGTTCAGGGCCACACCATATCACCGTTGTCTCAGCAGGAGGAGGAAGTGGGGAAAGGCTCTCGCTAGGAACCCACGTCAGAAGGGATATGTCAGTGATCAAGGTCAGGCAGTGGCGGGGCTAGATTCATGGGTATGAACTCCAGACAGTGGCAGAGTGAAATTTTCTCCAGAAGAAGAAAGGAACGCAAACCACTGACCGTGTCAAGAGGCCGGAGCTGCATTGCTTTGTTTTATTGTTTGGACCATCTGACTTTGTTGCCAAGACCTGTCTAACTCACAGTTCGGGTGACCAGCCTTCCATAGAGCACATAGCGGGGCTCAGGTGTGAGACAGCACCCCTGCTCAGGGTCAATAGGTCCATTTCACAAGTGATAGCTGAGGCTGAGTGCTGGGCATGGCGGTGCAGGACCGTGACCCAACCACATTTGGCAGGAGGATCAGGTTAGGGGTTCAAGGCCGTCCTCAGCCCTGTAACAAACTCAAAGTTAGCCTAGGTTACTTGAGAGCCTATCTCAAATAAACAAAAAAACAAAACAGAAAAAGACAAACAATTTTGTTAGCAGAGGCTCAAGGTTATGTGGTTAGTTCAGAAACTTGGTAAAGATCAAAGAGAAGGACTGAATCACAGGTCAAAGAGGGACTGAATCACGGGCTCCGACTCCTGAAGCTGTGCCCTCCCACCACACTGTAGGCTCGGGTACTTAGACCTGACCTGACAGTTTCCTGACCATTTGGACCATATGTGCATATGTATGTGTGGATGTGTATACACATGTGTGTGGGTTTGCACATGTGTACATGGGTAGGTATGAACATGTGTGAGTAGTTGCACATATGTGCGTGTGTGTACACGTCTGTGTGCATACATGTCCGTGGGGAGGTGTGCACGTGGCGATGTCAGGTGTCTTTCTCAATCACTTCACCTTATTTTTTTGAGACAAGGTATCTCACTGAACCTGGAACTCACAAATTCAGGGATCCCCTGTCTGTGCTCTGCCTGTGTGGGGATTACACAATACACTGCTATTGCCCGGCTTTTACACAGTGCCAGAGATCCTCATGCTCAAGGGGCAAGCACTTGATGGACAGAATTCTCTCTCCAACCATTTTCTACCTAATTTTTGAAGCCCGCCTTGAGGCTTGGCCTGCTGGCACCCAGGAGGCAGAGGATAAGGAGTCACACTTTGCTTACCAACTGCAGAACAGGAGGCGGCTAGTGAGAGGCGTTAGCATCTCTTCCAAGACACTGAAGACTCAGTTTCCAAGCAACAGAGAGACAGGACCCTAAAAAGAAAAATGAAAGAGAGAAAAAGAAAAGAAAGCGAGATGAAGGGAAGGATAGAAGAAAGAGAAAACAAGAAAGAGGAAGGAACGAAGGAAGAAATTTCCATGAACAACCCATCTGTGGTGATAGAAGTCGCTCCGTGGTGGCAGGACTGAGGTGCCACTCTGACTGGAAAGAGGACGGGGAAGCTTCAAGGCCGCCTCTATCTGGCCTGCGCTGCAGTTGGGTGGGAAACAGCCCCAGGTGGTGTCTACACAGAAAACACAGGTGTCTACACCCTCCTGAGCATCAGTTAAATAGAGTAGAAGTTAAACAACAAAACTAAAATCCTTACCATGAAAAAGACCTCGTCCAGAGCGCGAAAAGACAAGAGGGAGGAAACCGAAAGCCTCACGCTGGACAAAGGACTCATGGCAGTGCACACAGCCCAGCATGGACAGGTGGGGCAGGCAAGATGGCTCAGAGGGAAGGTGCTTGTTGCACAGGCCCGAGTCACGAGTTGGCTCCCGGAGCCCACCAAAGTGTAGACCAAGAAAGTCCTCTGACCTCCACCTAAGCACAGTAGCACACACACCTCTCTGTCTCTCTCTCTCTCTCTCTCTCTCTCATAAATAAAATATTTTAGAAGTTAATATATTAGCTAATTGGACAAAGGACTTACAGACACTCACCCCCAGCGATATTAAAAAGGCGAGTTAGGGGCTGGAGAGGTGGCTCAGGGGTTAAGCCTCCACCTTGCAGGCGGAAGGTCCCGAGTTCGGATCCCAGATCCCACGTATAGACGCCAGGCGGAAGCGGGGGCGGCCTGCGCTTCTGGTCCTGGTAGGGCGGAGCCTGTGAATCCCAGGGCAGAAGGAGGTGGAGGCGTCCATGGTGGTTCCCGAATTCGTCCGTGGTTCTACATATACACAGACACACACACACACAGACACACACGCGCGCACATACACACGCACATGCGCACAGTTGAATAAATAATAATAATAAAAAAAAAGATTTAAAAAAAAAAAAAAAAGGCGAGTTAGTTCACAGAGATGTTAGCAGCATCGGTGAATTAATAGCATGATGAGTTATCACTGCAGACTCGTCGGATCGGTGGCATAGGTACCGGAGGACACTCCTTGGCAGAGGGAAGGAACTTCTAGTAGCAAACCTGACCCCTCTCAGCACCCAGCACAGCCTCCTCTCCAGCTGCCCCCAGGACAGAACGACAGGCCCCAGCTGCTTCCCTGATCTTCCCCTCACGGCCCAGGCCAGGGTCAGGAGTTCACTATCCTGGACGCACCCAGCTGTCCCAGGGTTCAGCACTAAGCAGGCTTTACTGTGACCGTCCCTTTTCATTTGTTTGTTTTTCTTGCTTGCTCTTTTGTGTAAGAACCTCACTAAGAAACCCAGGCTGGGCTTGAATTTCCCTTCCTTGCATGATACAGACTTGGGCCCTGCTGAGGAAACGGAGGATAAGCCAGTGGTCAGTACACTTGCTCTCTGCCCGGGACTGTGGGGTCTCCCAAGCCACATTCTTCTGCCTTGGCTGTTTTGTGGCAGTTTCACTATGTAGACTAGGCTAGCTTTGAACTCACAATGATTCCCCCTCTGTCCCCAAATGCTGGAAGGATAGGCGTGTTGCCCCATCTGTCTCCACTCACCTAAGCAGAGGGTGGAAGAAACTAGGAAAGAAGCAAATGAAAAGTCAACGTGTATCCCTCCCTATCCACTCAGGTCAGGAAACCGAAGGAGGAGGATCAGAATTCAAAGTCACTGGGCTGCTGAGGAAAACCTTGTTCAACATTAATAACAAATGACACAGCACAACACCAAACAAGCCAACGGGGCAAAAAGAATTTGAAGTCTGAGGAGGAGGAGAAAAAGAGGCTGGGAAGATGGCGGAGTCAGCGATGTGCTTGCCACAAGAGCAAGGGGACCTGAGTTCAGATCCCCAGTGCCCACGTAAAAAGCCGGACACGGTGGCACATCTGTAGATAACCCCAGTGCTCCTGGGGATGGAGACGAAGGCGGGTCCCTCAAGCTCCCTGACCAGTCAGCCTAACCAAGTCAACAAACTCCAGATTCAGGGAGGGACCCTGGCTCAAAAACTAAGTTGGAGAGTGATCAAGGAAGGAACGAGGTATTGATCTCTGGTCAATACACACAGTCTATCTGTCTCTCTCTCCTCTCTTCTTTCCTCTTTCCTCTTTCTCTCTCCGTTCTCTCTCCCTCCCTTTCTCCATCTTTGTTTCACAAACACATATATACATGAACAGATACATATACCACACACACACATATAAATTATATAGTAAGAATTCTTAGGAAGACACAAGTCTATAGCATGCCCATAATGCTGGTTTTGGTTTCTTTTTTAAAATTTTCTTATTTATTCATTTGACACGAGGATGTGCACATGCATGCCAGGGTGAATGGGTAGAGGTCAGAGGACAACTTTTTTGGAAATCAGTTCTGTCTTTCCACCACATGGACTTCCAGGAATCAAACTTAGATCGCCAAGGTTGCCAGCAGTCATCCTACCTGCTGAGCTTTCTCATAGGCCCTTGACTTGGTTTCTGAGGATTAAGATAGAGTTTATTAGCAAAGAGAAAGAACGGAACTCATGGACCCCAGACGTGGAGTACTATGAGGGGCTGGAATCCACAAGGGGAACAGAGCTGGAAAAGAACTCAGGGACCCCAAACATGGAGTGCCAAGAGAGGCAGGCACCCAAGATGGCTGTAGGAAGGGGGGGAGGGAGAATGGCTTTTCCTCATTGGTTAGCTTATATTGAGGCTCAACACAGTTGATCTTACTATGTCCACCGGAGGCGTGTATCATCATCTTGGGCGTCTTCTTGCTTCTCATGGATTCCATATCTGGAGTCCATGAGTTCCTTTCTTTCTTCTAATAAACTACCTTAATGCTCTACATGTGTTCTGGTTTCAAATCTTCGACTCAGAACACAAGAACCCTACAACATTGGGACAGTCATCCTGCAACATTTGGCAACCCAGATGGGACCCCACAACATCTGGCAAAAAAGGAAGACTGTTCCCTGCAACAATATGAGACTAAGGCCTGGAATTTTGGTCTTCCGCCTCCTAAACAGAGGGGGCAGGTATGCATCAGTTCTCTGAGTCTTACCTGGCACTGGCTAGGGTTGGAGGTCTCTGCTGGCTCCGAAAGTGCCCAGTCCAAGCCTCCAGCAGCCAGTCTGTTGTTCAGGGCTGCCCAGAACAGGTAGGTTTTAGCACACCCTGAAGAAACTTCAGTTTCTGAGTCCCTAGGCATCTGCGGGGTCTATGAGTCTACAAACGGGTCAGCTCTGCCCCCTCTCATAACTGCACCTTCCAGAAACCAGCCCTGGCCTGCTTCTTCTAAAACACACCAGAAAGCCAATTGATCAGGGGTCAGGAAGCCGCAGCTACAAGGAAACCATGTTCCCTAATTGCTTCTTTGTTCCAGGCAGGTTGTTCTATTAATTCACTCTTTTTAACAGAGGAAACTCTTAACCATGATTTTCTTAAAGTCATAGAAAGGCAAGTCGCCTCAGTCCGTGACGTGGCTCTTGTGTTCTCAGGACTCTTACCACTTCTGTGATCCCCCCAAAAGGGTGGGAATTGCTAGCCGGCAAACGATCAACTCTGAGGCAGCCCACACCATCTGAACTCAGGCAGCCCAGATCAGTTCTGACCTGGTCTGGAGATGGGATGAGACCCCTCAGAAAGAGGGGTTGGTCCCCAAGATTGCCCCCACCTTTTTTGGTGCTAGAGATTAAACTAAGCCTCTCTCCCACCCCTGCTCTAACTTAATCATTTTAAGCCAGGTATCATGTATCCCAGGCTATCCTCTAACTGAAAACGGCCTTGAATATTTAATCCTCCTGTCTCTACCTCCGTCCATCACCACACCTGGTTTCCATTAGGTGCTGAGGATGGGACCCGGACATCACGCAAAGGAGGGAAGCGCTCTGCCAACTGAGCTGCATCCCCAGTCTCTTGGGTCCCCACTGGAGATACCCCTAATTGTCTATCCTGTATTCTCACTGATGGGGAACCACCACCTACTCCATTATTTGGCTGCTGCAGCCACAGAACTCAGGAAAACACTTTGCATTTGTCCTCTGCTATAGGGGAAATGAGACAACAGGTAAAGGCGCTTGCACACAAATCTGGCAACCTGAGTTCAATCCCTGGAATCTGTGATGGAGAAAATCAACTTCTGAAAGATGTCCTCCAACCACGTGTGTGCCGAAGCAATTTCTCTCTCTTTCTCTCTCTCACATAAAATATTCAGTGTACCTACTGATATATGACTCATGCTCCAGCAAGTACTTAGGTACATGCCATCAAAGACAACCCAGACGAAACTCAGTGGGCTACACATGAATATAGGAGGGAGACTGTGAAAGAAGAAGGGTTGTAATGGGGAAGGGAGTGCCGAGGAACTAGGAATTATGGTATAAAAATAGTAAATTCACTGTATTCATGTATGAAACTCTAAAAGAAATAAAAACCAAAGAAGAGATAATTTGTAAAAAACTAAAGATGGGAAGGTTCCACTGTTGGACAAGACATTCCATTCAAGACAGGACTGCTGCATCCAGGAACTCACTGCAGTAACACTTGTCCTTACCACATCTGCATAGTGACTGACGTACCAACATTCCCCCACAGACTATTGAGGAACTCAAGAGAGATAAGAACATACAGTGGAAATCTTGGGGACTAGAACTGGATGAGTGAAGGACAATGCCCCTACAGTGGAGTGGCCTGTGGAGGGGTAATTTGGTATGCCACAGAGGCCTGAACCCCCACAGGAGTAGACAAACCAGAGGGAACTCTGGGGTCCATAGAAATGGCCAGGCAGGAGGGTGGAAAGGAGTGAAATGGATTGATGGCAGGAAGGGAGCATGATGGGAGGGAGGGGAGATGGAGAGAAGCAGGGATTAGTAATCAATATGCTTCTAAAATTTAAAAAAATAATAATAAATATTCAATGGAAAAAAGCAGTAAAGAGTTGCACAAGTGACATGTGATGGACCACCAGCTCTGTGGACACCAACCTCCAGCAGCTCTTGTGCACCCCAATTCATAGTCGCCCCAAATTCTGTCATTTAGAGTTGTTATGGAAGCTTCATTGCAGCAGGATCTCTTGGGTCTCTTGGGTTCTTGGGGTCTTCTACAGCCTTGGCTGCGGGCCTGGAGCTAGTCCACGGTGCAGATAGGACTTAACTCCTGAGAGCTCTTCCTGTGCTTGCCCCAGTGTTGGGACCCTAGGCATTGCCGCCAGGCTTGCACAGGCATGACGGAAGCCAGGAGACTGTTGAAATGTGGTTGAGCAAGAAGGGTGTAATCTCAGACCCAGACAGGGAGGGAAGAGGGGACTGGGGTGTGGTTCAGTGATAGGGTTCATACCTAGAATGCAGAAGTGCTGAGTTCAATTCCCAAAACTGCCAAAAGTAAACACAGAACAAAAATCAGACTAAGGAAATGGCAATGCTATCTGTCCGGATTCTTCTGCATTTCTGGTCTGTGAGGGATCCTTCTAGAATGGAGTCTTACCAGACAAGGTAGGCTAGAAAACTGCAGATCAGAGTTTCACAACTGGCCAAACTACAGAAAAAAAGGGCCTAAAATCTTCTCAGTCTTAAACAGGAAACCTAAACCACACCCCTCCATACAAACACAAACACCCCAAGATTCAGGGAACATCAAGGAAGAGGAAGCAGTAAGACTGCAAGAGCCTAAAAGGGGGCAGAGGTAAAGACAGACATTATCTTCTGGACATGACAGAGCTGTTCATTCATGAATTCACTGCAGCTATATGTATTTTCACAAGACCTCCATGGGATTTGATCTGTCACCTCACCACAGAGAGTGAACAGAATGGGAAGAGGGAGAGGGGCTCCAAAACCCCCCAAGGCAGAATGAGCAGAAAGAGCACTGAGCCAGGTCATTTAAAGACCCAGGTTTGGTTGTGCTTAACTCAGGGTCTTGTATAGCCAGGCCGGCTTCAAAGTCACAACGTGCCTGAGGATGACCTGGAACTTCTGATTCTCCTGCCTCCACCCTCCAAGTGCCAGGATTGTAAGCATAGCCCATGATGTCTGCTTCATGTGGTGCTAGGCTTGAACCCATGTTAGGCAGGCAGGCATTCCGCCAACTGAGCCACATCTCCATAGTTCTGGTGAGTTCTGAAGTTATTATCTTCCAGTAAGTAAGAAGTTAGACAGCTCCTTGCCATAAAGGTTATTCCAAAAAAACAAAAGAAATGAACCAAAGTTACTAGTTACTTATTACTTGTAAGGGCCATGTCTGAGTTGTGAGACTCCTTACTACATTTTCTTAACCCATACTTCTCTGTATAAGACACTTACCTTTGAAGACAAAACACATATGCATCACAGAACATGGGCAAAATATATCAACTGGAATTGGTCTGAGAACTTCCTCCTTGCTGGATAGTTTGCACAGTACCAAGGAATACTATAGAAGCTACTGGGGGAGAGAAATAATTACAGTCTTCATCAACTCATGAGATCTGCAAGTTGCAATAAAAATCACCATGGCAAGAAGTGACCACCAGTGTAATAGTGGCATGAGTATCAAGGAGGCAACCAACACCTTTCCCGTTGAACTCAAGACAACTTGTCAGAATGGAACACATTCCTGTTACTGTTAACTAGAACAAGAACTTATAAAAGGAAAAGAATAATAGATAAACAGGGAAAAACAGCCAATGAACCTGTATAGGAAGACAGTACAAGAAAATTCTCTGTAAATAGCTGCTATTATACCCATAGATTTGAAGAACACTTAATACTCAGCCTAGAAGTCTTCTTTTAACAGAGGTAGAGAATTTCAAAACCCTGACAGGATGCAACTTAGGGCAGTAGAAGAGCAGTGGACAATAACAGCTAACCATAATGCAAAGTACTGGTGACCCGGCAATGCTCACCCCGAATCAGGCCAACCTAATTTCTTCTCATCCTAAGACTTAGGGAACCTCGTGGAAGAGGGGGTGGTGAGATTGTAAGAACCTAAAGATGGGACAATCCACCATTGGACAACATATTCCATTCAAGACAGGACTATGCATCCAGGAGCTCACTGAAGTAAGACTTGTCCTTACCAGACCTGCATAATGATTGACATGTCAACATGCCCCCACAGACAAGTAGTGAAGAACACTAGTAGATAAGAACACACAATGGAAATCTTAGGGACTGAAGATGGATGAGTGAAGGGAAATGCCCCTAGGCCCCAAGAGATGCAACTTGCTTTGCCAAAAGAGGCCTGAACCCCTAGAAGAGTAAACAAGCCAGAGGTAACCCTGGGGTCCACAGAAGCAGTCAGGCAGAAGGGTTAGAGGGAATGGAATGAATAGATGAAGGGAAGGGAGGAAAATGGGAGGAAGGGGGGATTAAAGGGAAGCAGGGACAAGTACTCAATAAGCTTGTAAAACTAGAAAAATAAAATAATAATAATAAATAGAACCAGTCTCTGTGTCTATCTTGGCGTATGTAGAAAACTTGAGGAAAAAGACACTTATCTCTATGTAGCAACTTTTATGGTAAATGTTAAGAGTGCTGGAATTCAGGTGAGAGAGGTAGTTCAGTGGATAACTATCTCCCTACTCACAAAGCTGGCAACCTGAATTGGCCTCCAGAAGTCCACATGGAGGGAGGAGAGAACTGACTTCTGAAAGTTGTCCTCTGGCTTCCATCTGTGTACCATTACATACATATGCATCGCTTTCTGTGTGTCAGTCTCTCTCTCTCTCTCTCTCTCTCTCTCTCTCTCTCTCTCTCTCTCTCATAAATAAAAACTGAGCACTGTGGTGGGCAATAAGACCAATAAACAAGATGCCAAGCATAGTAGCACACATTTGTAATCCTAGCATTCATGAGATTATGGTAGGAGAATCATAAATTCGAGGCTATATATATATATATATATATATATATATATATATATATATGCCCTTTATTTATATATATATCCTTTTATATTACTAATATTATATTTTATAATATAAAAGGATAAAAAAGGAAGGACCAATACACTTTGTACATCAGTCAAGTAACTAAGACATAAGGCTCTTATCTTAGGAAATCACGGCGTCTCCCAGCTCCAGCCACCATCTGAATGGTTGGGGCAGGCACCTCCACTGCCGACTGCACACCTCGTGCTGCTTCCTCACAAAGACAAAGATGAGGGTGGGGTGGTGACCAGCTTCCTCCTGGCCCTTCCCCAGCCCAGAAGAGAAGCGCCACATCATATCTTAGGAAATCGCACTAAAAACAAAGGACAGGAGCTCAGGTGTTAAGATTCTACCTTGCAAGCAGAAGATCCCGAATTCGGATCTCAGGTCCCATATAAAAATGCCAGGTGGAAACTGCGGCCTGCGCTTCCAGCCCTGGTGGGAGGAGCCTGGAAAATCCCAAAGCAAAGCAAGAAGGTAGAAGCAATCCAGGATGATACCCGAAGTCACCCTTGGTCCTCCACAAGGACATACAGTGTTCTCTCCCTCTCTCTCTCTCTCTCTCTCTCTCTCTCTCTCTCACACACACACACACACACACACACATGCACATACAGTAAATGAATAATTTTTTAAAAATTAAAAAAAAAAAAACACAAGGACACATGATGGTTTGTGTCCAGCTGTTCCAAGGAAAAGTCTACTTCCCAGGTAAAGGACACTTTCAAAGGTCCAGGGAATATTAAGCGCTCAGGCAGGAGGACGTGACCTGTAGTCACAGCACCCAGGAGGTTGGGGCAGGAAGATTGTGGGTTTGAAGCCCACCTGCCCTGCAGGGTAAGACTTTGTCTCAAATAAAACAGAAGGAAGCCGAGAAGAACCAAAGTGCAGCTCTGGAGAGGGACATGACCACAGAAATACTAATTTGATTTGGATTATGAACATTTTAATTTTTTTGCCTGTATTTTGCATTTTTACAACTTTTGGATAATCAACACACTCTTAACCCTCAGAGGAGGGGAAAATACTGTTAGTTTAAACAAAACGGTGAAGGAGGTGGGGAGAAAGGGCGTCCCAGAGGAGAGCATTCATTCCAGAGGGACTTGTGACCTCAGCACTGAGTCATTCCTGCATGGCGGGACCCCACGCACACTGGTAGAGCAGGAATAAAAGAAACAAGGGTGACTCACACGTGCTAAGTGGAGACTGGTGCGCAGGGACCCACAGGCCGTGAAGGTGAGGCCTGAGGCCCGAGAGTCGTCCTCTGTGGTTTCTTCCCAGGACTGGAAGTTGTGGTTTCAAAAGCCTTTTCTGGTTTGGAATCTTCAAAATCAACAGCTAGTTTTCATCCAAACTCCAAAAGGAGAGGGTTCCCTTCAGCAGAAAGGATATGGGAGACCCGGGAGTATTCTTATCCCTTGGGAGGCTGAGGCAGTTCAAGGACTCACTGGGCCACGTATTGAGTTCCGGGCCAGCCTAAGATAACCTGACTCAATAAACAAAAACAGGGGCTGGAGAGGTGGCTCAGGGGTTAAGCCTCTGCCTTGCAGGCAGAAGGTCCTGAGTTCGGATCCCAGATCCCACGTATAGACGCCAGGCGGAAGCGGGGGCGGCCTGCGCTTCAGGTCCTGGTAGGGCGGAGCCTGTGAATCCTGGGGCAGAGTAAACAAGGAGGAGGTGGAGGCGTCCATGGTGGTTCCCGAATTCGTCCGTGGTTCTATACACACATACATACATGCACACACACACACACACACACACACACACACACACACGTGCGCGCTCACAATTGAATAAATAATAATAATAATAAAAAATAAAAACAGAGAGAGCTGGACAGATAGCTATGTTGGTAAAGTGCTGGCCACACAAGCAAGAGGTCCCCAGTTCAGATCCCAGCACCCATATAAAGAGCTGACCATGTGGCATGCACGTGCCTGCAGGTAATTCCAGCACTGGGGAGGCAGACGCAGGGGGAAGCTCTGGGGCTTGCTGGCCAGAGAGTCTAGCCAAATCAGTGAATTCCAGGTTCACAGAGAGACCCTGTCTCAGAAAACAAGGTGAAGAGTCGCGAGAAAGATATCCAACCAACCTCTGGCCTCCGTGAACACATTCAAACACATACACCCCGACCAAAAAAAAAAAAAAAAAGAAAAGAAAAGAAAGGAAAGAAGACAAAAAAAGAAAAGAGGGGGAGAAAGAAAGCCCATCTGAGTGTGTGTGTACCTCAGTGAGAACAGCCTGACCTCCTCCTTCTTTCCACAAGTTGAAGTTGTGGCTTCAAAGGCCTTTCCTGATTCGCAATCTTCGTAAATCATCTGCTGGTCTTGGGACATGTCTAATAATAAAGTCAGAGACTGGTTGGGGGAGGCACAGGCAAGATCTGGAAACTGATGAAAGTTCTAAGATCTGCCCACTGGCTCCTGATGGCCACACACCCCATGGCTGTCCTGCTGCGGGTTTTCCCCCACTCCCAGGGGATGGAGTCCTTAAGCAGGGACTTGGGGGAGGGGGTGAAACTGGCACTTTACACCCCTCTGAGCTGGACCTACAGGACTTCCTCAGCCACTTCCCTCTTTGCTTTCCCCCCACCGCCCAAGCAGATCTGGATCTCCCAGCTTCAGCCCACATCTGAATGATCCGGGGCAGGTCCCATGACCACCCACTCCCCATCTCGGGCTACTTGCTCATTCTAAGGATAGCAAGATGGAGGTCTGGGGGTGTTCAGCTTCCTTCTGGCCCTCTCCCCAGAACTGAGCAGGTCATAAAGGTCCTATCTTAGGAAAATACAACAGGTTTTTCATGAAATCACTGTTCATCTCCAATACAGGACTGTCAGCAAGTGGCCCAGGGAACCTGCCCATAGGTTCCCACACTATTGTAGGCAGGAAGGAGTGGGGTTCCTGTAGTCCCATTTGGAGGCAGCAAGTTCTTCCTAAATGCAGGCTCTACCTAGAGATCTGGGCTCACGGCCCAGCTGTCTTCGTGTGACTCTAGTTAGCTGAGCCCATCATTTCTCCCCTGAGACTCTTTAACTGTGAACTGGAACTGACAGCTAGTTAGATCAAATGGCACAAGATGCTAGATTTCAAAGAGGTCCTTCCTCCCACACTATCTACAGAAATCATCCTATCTATGCTTTGTGTTCACTGTGGTTTCAGGCAGCCCTGAAATCAAAATGGAAAGTTCCAAAGGCAAAGAGTATATGAGTGTTAAACTATCTGCTATTGCGAGGGGCGTGTGGAAATCCTGTGCTCTCCCGCTGCCTCCCACCCAGGATATGAATCATCTCTCAGAGCAGCGTATCCATCTCATCCATACACACTACTCACCCTGCATCAGGGACACATGATCCAGGACCCCCTGAGGCACAGGAGCCCCCTGACTTACGGTTACACGGGTATCGGCTCTGTTACACTGGGCTGTGTAGAGCACCTCAATTCATCTCATCAGGTAAGTGATTTTGCCATGAGGATTGAGAGACATCACCATGAGGGTGAGATGGGGACCACATGGTGGGACTCCACAGATCACTTTCATACATGTTTACCATGGTGTTTTTCACCAATGTCCCTTTTATTATAGTTAGTATTAACTTGCTACTGTGCCTAATTCATAAGTTAAACTCTACCATTGCTGTGTATAGGGAGAGCCATCAGATGCAGGGGTAAACGTTTTCTGTGGTTTCAGGCATCCACTAGATGTGGCAGAATATATCCCTCTAAGGGAAGTGGGGGAGGAGACTGTATTTTCCAAAGATAGGCCACTTCCCACACATTCTCCTTGTCATTGTTATTGACACCCCAGGGTGGGCATGCTGAGACTGCTCGGACCACTGGGGAATGAGCAAAGTGGACGCAGACCATGAAAGGTGAAGCCGGGTTTGGCTTGGCTGGCAGAGCGCTGCCTAACATGCTCAAAGCCTGGGGTCCCACCCCCAGCCCCACTGTACACTGGGCACTCAAACCTGCAATCCCAGCACTCGGGACATGGAGGCAGGAGAATCAGGAAGTTTAAAATCATCCTTGGCTACACAGCCAAGTGTGAGACTAGCCCAAGCTCCATGAAACCCTGTCTCCAAAAAAGAAAGGATGAAATAAAGATACAAGGAACTTAGGTGTAGTTCAATGGTAGCATTTGCCTCACATGCATGAGACCCTGAACTGCATCCTAAGTGCTATAAAGAAAAAAAAAAAAGGTCACCCCTGGTCTCTCAGCAACCCAGCCAAGGGGCCAGACAAATTCAAGGCAGAACGAACTAAACTAGTTTCTGCTGTGATACTCAAAGATCACCAGTATCTAGACTGATGAAAAGCAAACACATCTCAGCCTTTCTCCATTCTCCTGGCCCTTTCTCCCTCCATCTTTAGTCTTTAATAGGATGTCAGTTACCCTATTGCTAGAACTGAGCCCCCCTTCACCCAGAGCTAAGAGCCAGCACCCACTGCCCCCTGTAGGTGGAAAAGAACTCCTGTAACTTATCTCTGGTCTCCAGAGCCCATCCCCACTGTTCTTTGCCCCAATTTGTCACCGGCAGGATGGGTCAATATGGGCAAGCCTGTCTTGAGCAGCTAGGTCTTGGGCAATCTGCTGGGTGGCATTATGCAATCAGAACCCAGGATGACTCTAGGTCAGGGCAGGAGTAGCTTGTAACTTGCAGCTAGAAGTGTCCTAGGGATCAGTCATGGGGGCAGCCCAGGCTTGTGAGCCAAGTTACTGGGGAGGTCAAGGCAGGAGAATGCCTTCACAGCCAGCCTGGGCTACAGACGGAGCTCGAGTATCTAGACTGATGAAAAGCAAACACGTCTCAGCCTTTCTCCATTCTCCTGACCCTTTCTCCCTCCATCTTTAGTCCTTAATAGGATGTCAGTGCAAATGTCAGGTGTTTTTAAAAAAAGTGCCCCAGTGTAGCTTCGAGTTAGATGGAAAGGTCTGCAGGCCAGCCTTGACATTGGCTCCTCCCCACAACCCCCACACCCCGGTACCCCTCTCAATCCCCCTCAGCCGTGAAGCTGTTCTCATAGAGACCACCGCCAGCCACTATCAAAAAACAACATCTCAGCCTTCTCTCCATGTTTTCCCCTTGGGCTCCAAGCCTCATGCAAGGTCAGTTTCCACTGGAGCATGCTTTCCTACTGATGTCAGGTGTGAACACTGTTTC
This sequence comes from Typhlomys cinereus, assembly GCA_023101885.1. Lineage (NCBI taxonomy): Eukaryota > Metazoa > Chordata > Mammalia > Rodentia > Platacanthomyidae > Typhlomys > Typhlomys cinereus. Next base: position 1,213,254 of record JALPQD010000427.1, read on the forward strand.
CGGGGAGACATCACACAGACACTCCAGACAGGCAGTCCCACGGTTTCGGGGAACAGTCTTTCCTTGCTCCCCAAATGTCCCATCTGGGTCTCCAAATGTTGTGATCTGACTGTCCCATTGTTGCAGGGTTCTTGGGTGCACAGCCGGAAGACTGAAGCCAGAACACATGTAGAGAATTAAGGTAGCGTTTATTAGAGGAGAGAAAGAATGGAACTCATGGACTTCAGATGTGAAGTACCATGAGGGACAGGCACCCCAGAGAACTCATAGACTCCAGGTATGGAATCCACGAGGGACAGGAAACTAGAAACAAACTCAGGACTCCACACGTGGAGTGTTGTGAGGGGCAGGCACCAAAGATGGCTGCCAAGGTCAGGTATATTTATACACTTAAATAAGCCTGGAAAAAAATGGCTTTTCCCTATTGGTTAGCTCACATTGGGGCCCAACCCAGTTGATCTTGTGCCCAAGTGGGGCTGGAGATCAAGTTGATTCTTTGCTGGGCTTAGCTTGTTGGATATGGAGAGCTCATCTCCATATCCTTTCAGACAGAAGTCAGTCATTTTATCTCTGTGGAGGATTGGAGTTCGTTCCTCTGCAGGGGGGATCTCAAAGACCTTCAGAGACCATCCCAGCATAGCTGCTCTAAACCTGCCTTACCATGACTGACCAAAGTAACAATGATGCCAAGCTCTGATTGGATGAACCAATGAGTTTACTGGGGTTTCTTACAGGAGATGAGGTGAGACAGGAAAGACTCAAAGGCAGCCACATTGGCGGAAAGCCCACCCCAGCATGGCTGACAGCTTCCCCGTGGTTGCATAGATGGAATCCCTTCAATTAACCTTCCTCAGCCTGCTCACCCAGTGCCCCTTCCAGACCTCAGAGTCCCGAGGGTACATGTGCGGGCTCCTGTAATCCCTATACTAATGGCTGGGAGGCACTCCAAGAGACGATAGACGGTAGAATTCCAGGTGAGGGTCCAACGGCCCTTTGTCTCTGAGGGAGCATCAGTGGACAAGTACAATCTTGATTGTCTCAGACAAAAATGACGGCAAGGAAGACACCATGCAGCACTCCATAAGGGTGTTTTTCTTTTCCATCCTGCTTCCTACCAGGGCGTGGACTGCTTGCCAAAAGGAACACCTCTCTGTCCATCTGTGGCCTTCTAAGAACTCAGAGCTTGTTCAAAACATCATTTATGGGGCCTGCGAATTAACTCAGCTGCTAGGACATACACCTGAGATTGATCCTCAGAAGCCCACAGGGTGGAAGTAAGGCAGGTTAGAGTAGGCATGCCAGGACGGTCTTTGACGGTCTTTAAAATTACTGAGGGACTTCCCCCCTCTGCTGAGATCACTCTGAAGGAACACCCCCTGCTGAGGAACTGACTCTAATCTTCCACAGGGATAAGATGGCCAACTTCCTCATGAAAGGGTAAGTAGATTAGTTCTCCATTACAGAAATACCCCCACGTCAAGATGGGCATAAGATCAACTGGGTTGGATCCCAACCAATAAGGAAAATCCATTTTCCCCAGGCTTGCCTAACCAAGAGGGAAAAGCCACCCCCCCTTATACAAATAAATAAATATACCTGACCTTTGGTGCCTGCTCCTCATGGCACTCCACGTATGGAGTCTGTGAGTTTATTTCTAGCTGCCTGCCCCTCATGGATTCCAGGCCTGGAGTCTCCATGACGCCCTGTCTGCTCATGGCAATTCACGACTAGAATCCATGAGGAGTTCCATTCTTTCTCTCCTCTAATAAACTCTACCTTAATTCTCTACACATGTTCTGGTTTCAATTTTTGATTCTGCACACAAGAACCTTGCAACAATGGGACAGTCACCCCACAACATTTGGCAACCCCGAAGGGACCTGCAACAGAAGGAGAGAACGGATTTCTAAAAGTTAACCTCTGCCCTCTACCCCCGGGTGCCATGATATATATGACATATGTATATGATCTCTCTCTCTCTCTCTCATAAGCAAACAAAAACCACCTCTGTGCAAAAATAGAATCACCTCTGTGCACACATCTCCACCCATTATCCAAGCATTTAATCCTCTTCTTTCAGGTGGGAACTTCTGCCTCATGCCTCCAATTCATCATTGGCTCAGAAACTTAAAATCCAACATTGTGCCACTGCTGATTCTCTACTGAGCAAGATCCTTTTCTCATCTGGTGCACTTGGCCCCTGACTTTGGGAAATGCTCTTTGACAACACACACAATTTTGCCTTTTCTGGAGCATTTGCTCAAACATCCTCTCTGGGAACATGCTTTAGACACATCCTGGTATCAGGCCTCCAAAACCCCAGGCAAGCATGAAGGTGCACCCCACCTCCCCAGAGCAATCCGCAGCCTGAGTTTCCCATGTACTGGCTCTGAAACCAGACCTACGTTGTGGCTTAACCTCTTCCTCTTTTCCCATCCTGTTTCTCTCACATCTCACTTTCCACTTCGGAGAGAATAAACTTCTTGAGCAGAAGGCCCTGTCTGCAGCTCTGCTTTTAGGTAAGCAAGTCTAAAATTCCTACTCAGCCAGGCTGCCTCCTCCCTCTGCTGTGCACAGCTCAGAGCTCCTGTGTGCAAATCCCACAGCTGCGCCTCATCTAGACCCCTCCTCCTTCTCCAGCCAGCTCCCACCTGCATTATGAAGCCGCCCTCCCTTCCTCTTCCTGTTTTCTCCAGCAAACTGGGCACACATGGGTCAGATTAAGTTTTCTAAAGGGTCTCCTCCCCACCCCCTTGCTGGAAAGTTCAGTGCCTGGGGTATATAAAGAGGGGAAGATAAGATTCTTTGATCTGCTTTCCGCTCTTGCTTGCCCTTGGCTGAGGGGGCCCAGCCTGGATTCCACCCTGTTTACTTAACCTTTGTGTTTCTGAGTCCGTTTCAAGCAAAACCTTCAGATTGCAAACCATTCTTTCCCAGCACACCAACACCCGATTCCCACTCCTACAGGTTCCTAAATTCTGCTTGCTTATGGGGACACTGCCAGCAGTCCTCAGGACCCCCCCCACACACACACACACTCTTCTTCCCTATCCCACAGTGTACATAGCAGCCCACTGTCAGGCTTCTCCAAGTCTCCTGCAACCAGAAGCTACGCAGAACATCCACCTCATTTCAAATGGACACAAGCGGTCAGATGAATGTCTTGCGTCTGTGGCCAGCGTGAGAAGAGAGGGCTGTTTCTTCAGTTGCTGCTGGGAAGGTGGCACTGCAGCAGCCATCTTCGACCATGGAGGATCCGCCAGGCATTGTGGCCACCACCAAAGCAACTGCCCAAGCCCTGAAGTTCATCGAGAAATGAACTTACAACTGAATGCCACCGGTTCATCTGGCATTCCCAGCAGAACCAATCCTAACTAATGGGGCACCCAGCATTTCAACAGCAGCCATTAAATTGTAACAACAGCTTGGGTGGGAATATGCTTTCTGATTTCTGTCTGATTTCTTTTGTTTGTTTGCTTACTTGCTTGCTTGTTTGTTTGTTTTTGTTTCCAAGAGGGTGGGGAGAGAGAGCTGGGGAGGGAAAGGGAGCAGGCAAGAACCTGTCACAGTAAGGAGATGAAGATGAGGGAATGACTTTGTCCTTCCACCACAGGGGCTCCAGGGATCAACCCAGGTTACCTGGTTTCCTCGAAGGTGCTTTTTACCTGCAGTTCAAGGCCTGCCTCAGCTAAGTGGGGAGTTTAAGGATAACCTGGGCTACATGAGACCCTCTCTCAAAACAGAACAACAAAGCCAAGCACGGACCAGTGTCAGGGCCTGCAACAAGCACAGATTCTCCAGAACACGAGTGGGATCAATAGGAATGAATTCAGGTTGGGTCAGAAGGAGCGAGGATATCACGACCCAAGCTGAGTTTATTCATAGCAAGCATTAGTATTTATACCTCAAAACCAGGGAACAGCACAGCTAAAATATTTTTACAGATATTAGTTAAGCATACACTGTGAACATTGTGAAACTTTAAGAAAAACAGAAGTGACACATAATGAATTGATGGAGCAGACTTATTATCTTCAAGTATAGTCATGTATAAACTGGTTAGGGTCGGCAATTTCGCCAACAGTTTTGTCATCCCTTTGATCTTATAACATGCCCTAGTGGTCTCAAGACAATCAAGGAAGGAACATGCAGGAAAATACCTCAGTCCTGAGCCAGGTCATAGATCAGCCTGAGCTCAGGCATGAGCAAAAATAAATGAGGTGTTCATCTCTCACAGATAGGGAGAGGTCTCTATTCACGACTGTCTATTTCAGGTGGCCCATGGTCTCCGGTGGTCCCAGGTGTGCACCCTGGGATCCCCTTGCTTTTTATTGAAAACAGTCTCACTTCGTAGCCCAGGCTGTCCTTGTGAAGTGGTGACCTTCATGTAAAATGTTTTTTCCCCTGCTTTCTGAGTCTGTAATTCAGCGAACCCAGCTGCAACTGCTGAAAAGTCTGGGCCACCTATGAAGGGGAAGGGATGGGGGGCGGGGGCTACTTGGGTTAAGAATTCTCAAGGCCTGAAAGTTATACTGTGTAAAAGACAAGTGAAACAAAGAAGTGTGTTTTCACAGAAAGGAATTCAGCTTCTTTCCTGGGACTTTGAATGGAAGCAAATAGATACCCCAGCCCGGAGGGCTTGGTGCTGGGTGCTGCTGAGTTGCTGCTCTGTAATTCCAGCACTGGAGGGGGTGGGGGAGGGCTGGTTCTTTTAGATAGGCCTGGGGATGCGCTTCAGGAAACCTGGACCTTTAGTAAGACCACTACCATGGAGCAATCTGGTATTAAGGCAGGATTAGAGCAGCTAGGCTGGGATGGGTCTCTCAAGGTCTTTGAAGGTCTTTGGAATTCTGAAGGTCACCCCCTACTGGAATCGGGCTGGAGGAACACCCCTGCTGAGGAACTGATTCTAATCATCCCAGAGATAAGAAGGCCAGTGAAAGAAGTATGGAGACCGAGCTCTCCATATCAAATAATTTGACTTCTAGCCCACATGGGCTCAAGAGCAACTGGGTTGGGTCCCAATGGGAGTTAACCAATGAGAAAAAGCCAGTTTCTCCGGCTTGTCTAGGTGTACAAATATGCATGGCCCTGGCAGCCATCTTTGGCGCCCTAGCCCCTCACGGCACTCTAGTGCCATGGGTTCTTTTCCAGCTGACTGCTTCTCATGAGTTCTCCAGTGCCCTAGCCCCTCATGGCATTAGTGCCATGAGTCTGTTTCTTGCCTGCTTCTCATGGAGGCGCCCTAGACCCTCATGGGACTCCAGGCTGGAGCCCATGAGTTCCAACCTTTCTCTCCTCTAATAAATTTTACCTCAATCCTCTACATGTGTTCTGGTTTCAGTCTTTGACTCCGGAACACAAGGACCCTATAACATTGGGACGGTCGATTCCTGTCCCTGCATCATTTGGCACCCGAGATGGGACAGCTGAAAGACTTTCCCCGCATCAGTACGGGAGATCCAGCTGTGCAACAAAGGAAATTTCTTCAGTGGACTTCACTGAGAAGAGAACCTTAGAGTTTAGCAATTCTGGGAGGAAGTACTAGATATGGCAGAAGGTAGTAACCAGATAGCTCTGGGCCTGGATGTCAGGAAGCAAATTGTGTTTTTGGTAGACCTTACCTAGGAGCTGCTGCACTGTAGGATCTGGGCAGTGCTGGTCCCTTCTACAAGAACAACATCTGGGATGGGAGACAGTTGCAAGTTAGAGCCAACCTGGGCTATAGAAGGAGACTTCTAAAATAAAATAAAAGTAAAGACTATTATGACAAAACAATGCAAAATAAAATTAGAGGATGGGATATTTGGCATATGTTTGCAATGGACCAGTGCTGGGGAAACAGGTGGGTGGGTCCTTGGGGGTCACTGTCAGCTAATCTAGTTTAAACAGGGAGCCTCAGGCCAGTGAAGACACCCCATAGCTGAAAAGCAAATGGTCAAGAGGGCAACACTAGAGGTTGAACTCTGGCTTTTAGAAGACAAGACAAAACAGCAGAAGAATTAAGGCAGCCCAAGGGGCGTGCATCAAGGGGCACGCACAAGGAAGCGGCTGAGGTTACATAAAGAGCGAGCCTCATCTGGGGAAAAAGCGAGATTCTCCTGCAAGTAAGAAGAGTTCACATTACATAAGCAAGTGTTGGGTTGGTGCTGATTCACCTGGGTTGGGAAGTAAAGACGACTCCAGACTTCACATCTGGAGTATCTGGGTCACGCTGTTCCTAGAATCACTGTAAACATGTGGGAATTTTTGGTTTTGTTTTTCTAAGACTCTTCTTATAGTGTGAGGTGTGGTTCTCTGTTTCCACCTTTCCATGGGTTCTGGGGATGCATGCAGGTCATCTGGCTTTTCCGGCTGAGTTACACTGCTGGTGAAGAACTGGAAAGAAAGGCCATTAAATACTCTTCAAAATATATATATATCAGTGCTTGCTGTGGCAGCACATATATTAAAATTGGAATGATACCGAGATTAACTTGACACCTATGCAAGGATGACACGCAAATCTGTGAAGCGTTCCAAAACTATCTATTTATATATTTTATTTATTTGAGAGAGGAAAAGAGAACACGAGAGACACACACATAAATGTTATGACCCACAGGTAAAGGTCAGAGGACAACTATTTCAAATTGGATCTCTCCTTCCACTATGTGGGTTTCTGAGGATTAAATTTAGGTCATCAGGTTTGTGAGCAGGTATCTTACCCTCTGAGTTATCTCACTGGCCTTAAGTAGTCTTTCTTTAAGAGAGTTTTTTTTTTTTTTTTTCCTTTCCATGTGGAATACTTTCCATTTTTCTATGTACTGAGACAGGTATTTGTTATAGATTTTGGGGTCATTCAGAGATTCATCACATACTAAAAGTTAAAAATTAATAACTGAGAGCGTTTATTACAGAGAGACTGGTACCAGGGCTTACACATATGAGCTTGCTGATGTGTGTGGAGCTTCGAGTTAAATCTTCAAAACAGTGTTTATAGACAAGAGATAAAGGGGGCTGCAACCCCCCCCTTGGGTGCAGATCCACCAGTTGACTCATTGGCGCCAGCACAGCAGTTTAGCTGGCAGCAGCTTAAGCAACATTCCAGAGAGTAATTCCAGAGAACTGGTTGGGAAGTGGGTATTTTTACTGCCTGTCAGTAATTTCTCTGGCTGAAGAATTCCTTTTTAAGATTTTAAGATTTTCCCTTTTATAGTTTTCCCCCTACATTATTTTTAAGATTTTTCCCTTTTATATTTCCCTCCTACATCCCCGCACTTTTGGTTGTGCATATGAGAGGCAAATATTTGACTCAATTGTAGGCATTCATTCATATTGAGATCTGATCAACATCATCTTGCTGGATCCCGGGCAGGAATTAATGTACTTAGTTAAAATGTTAAACAAAGATCTCTACTTAGGTGAGCCTGGAAGGGGGGCATGGCTTTTTCTAAGCAAAGGGCTGGGGAAGTTAGCAAAGGGTGTATTCCTCCAAGGTAATCCCAGCAGTGGGGGACCTTCCAAGAACTTCAGAGACCATCCCAGCATAGGCTGCTCTATACCTCCCTACTTTCCCCTTAACCTTTTGAGGACCCAGACTGCTCAGGGGTCTGGCTACAATCGGTCTGGCTATTTCTTGCTGAGTTGGGGTGAAGGAAGTGTGAGCAGTCAATGGTTTTCACCCATAAGATGTCGGGATGGTCCAGCGGTCCCCATATTTGAAGATTTATGGATATTAATGGAAGAGACAAAGCAGATAAGTATGTAATTGGGAAGGCAGGTAAGATAAACCAAAGGAGTTTAGAGGTCTTACTGTGGGTATAGGCAAGAGTTAGTAAAGAAAGCCTGTTATTTTGCCTCGAATAATCACTATCTTTGTCTGGTGTGAAAGCAAAGAACAACAGGTAATGTATATACTGTAGGAGACCTTTTTCCTCTGGCAGCTGCAAACATGCAAGGTCACATCCTGAAGCCAGTCCAAAAATATGTGGTCCGTTTCTGAATATTTGGGCAAAACAATCTGAGTTAGTTCTCTTTTCCCTTTTGGGTTCTTAAAAGCAAAGAGGTATCTGGGACCAAAGAAAATGTTTTTTAAATGTCAGGTTGTGGAGAGTCTGAATCAGTCCTGTTCTAGTCTCTGATTACAGGGGACACTTTCCTGACAAGGAAAGTTTTGTAGGTCTCTGATAATCTTGTCCTGAGGGTAGGGCCACTCCTCTGATTTAAATGAAAAGCCAGCTTTAATTTGCTAATGGAACTAGTCTGTTTAACAGCAGACAGTTTGCTCTCTGCTTCTTTCTGGTTTAACTCTTTAAGTTTGCCATTGCATTTTTCCTTTGCCAAACACTGAGTTTAACCTCAGACAAGATTTTAGGACAAGGACAAAACTTTACTAAATTTTCCACTAACACATGTCTCTGGCTTTAATTCCATACCACAAGTGCCTTTCTTGACTCTCAAAACTATAGGCTTTTTGCCACGTGTTGCCTGAACCTGCTCTCTTTTGCTTCTATGATACCTTTAAAACCAGAACCACGTGGATGATTTTATCAAGTTTTGCAGTTTTCTTGGGTTAAAGAATGGTCCCCCTGAATCAGCTGATTCAACTATATGTGCTGACTATAAGAAACTTCTTTTGAGCTTTAGGGAAGTAACAGAACCTTGCTTTGGAACTCCACACTTTAGCTCATTCCTTCCAAAAGGATTTGCATTCTTATGAGTGGGAGACTGTCATGGTTTGATATGTGTCCTCCATAGTCTCATGTATTTGGCAAAGTCATAGAACCTTGAGAGGTGGAGCCTTGCTGGAGGAAGGCAGTCACCAGGGGCGGGCCTTGAGGTGGATTAGTCCCACCCTACTTGTAGGAGAAGTCTGCCTTTGCAACAAGCAGTCTTGCAGCTCTCAGCTTCCAAGATGTCTGCAGTGACTTAGCCTCCTCCAGCTTTGGCCAGCCAGCCATGCCTCTCTGCTTTGAGAGACTGTATCTCCTCTCTGGAACCATAAGCTGGATAAATCTCCCTTTCTCCTTTAAGTTGTTTAACTTTGTGCTCTCACAGCAATAGTTAAAAGTAACTGCTACAGAGACTTTTATGGCTTCACCAATGTTTTGGTTTGAGGCCCATACCTGAGCAGGAGCTTTATTAAAATTTCCTCCAGAACAGCCTGATCCATTATAGCATGGGCAATTTTATAACAGTGTTAAAATATTTCATAAGTCTAAACTTAGGACATTCAGGCATGAAAACAAAGGAACATCTAAAGACAATGCCATTGAGTATATAAGGAACTTCAATAGTTACTTTGCTAAACTTGTCATTCTCCTGATCTTAACAGTTCTAGTTAAATCGAAGGCTGACATAGGAAGGAAGTTGAACACCAAAAATTTGTGCTCCCTTGTCTGTTTTTGTTTTTGTTTTTTTTCCAATCATACAACCTCAATAGGTACCCAGGTCCTCTCCCTCCTTCCACCCTTCCCCAGTCCCCTTGTAACTTCCCCCTTTTTCCCCTTCCTTTCACCCCCTCCCTTTCCTTCTCCCAGTGCCTCCCCTTTCACCCCTCCCATCTCCTGGAGCATCCTTTTGTGTGAATGCCAAACTTCCCTCTGAGTCTTCCACTCTAGTGACGTGAAGGACTCAGTGGCATATCCCAGAACCCTTTCTTGGGCTCCCTCTTAGTATGGGAACACTATTATGACTGTTAATCCCTTGCCTCTAAGGATCCTACTGCCTGTGATCCATGCTAGACTTTGGGGGGGGTCGTTGACATATTAGTCATTGTGTAGGTCATGCAAAGTCCGATTATGGCTACTGTGGCCCTAACTTGTGTGGAGTATCTTGCATATCATTGTTCCTCCCCATTTTTAGGCTCTTACAATCTTGCCATCCCCTATTCTGAAAGTTTCCCTGAGCTTTAGGATGGGGAGAGATTTGGCTGGTCTGGTTCCAGGTGATTAATGTAGGGTCTTTGGTGTTCTGAATTATGGTTTGTTGTTGTTTTCAGTTTTGCTGTTCCTGCACCTCCCTTGGCTCCATCTTGATTGGTATTGGAGATCTCCTCCTGAGGAGCAGGGAGACCGCCCTGGTCCGGGTCCCGGGCAGAAGGGCCCTTGTCTGTTAACAGAGGAACAAAATGGCTTCCCACTTGCATGTTAAACACAAGGTTCTCATGAGATGCTATTCTCAACCTGGCATTTTGGGGCTCTCCTTCACTAGATAACAGCATAAAATTCCTTTTTCCCATTAAAGGGACGCTAAGGGCCTCAGGCCTTGTCACTGGTCCCTAGAGAGGGGCTTGACCCCTGGGCCCTGGGATTCAGGGGGACAATTCTTCCTCCAATGGAGATTCCCACTGTCAGGACACGGGCTATGTGGAGGTGTTTTGCAACTCAGGACAGTTTTCTCAGAGGTGCCCAGCCTTGTTATATTTAAAGCATTTTTTTTCTTTCTCTCTTAGGAAGGGAATTTCAAGTTTGTCAGCTTGGGCATGCCTGCTAGTATTCTATCCCCTTTGGCAAATATCAAGCTTCAATTTCTTTGTTTCCTAGTTCTTTCCTCCTTTTTAATTTGAAAAATATATGTGAATTTATCTGAATCCTTAATTCCTTTTTTTTTTATTCAATTGTGCTTGTGTGCGCGTGTGTGAGTGTGTATGTGTGTGTGTGTGTGTGTAGAACCACGGACGAATTCGGGAACCACCATGGACCGCCTCCACCTCCTTGTTTACTCTGCCCTGGGATTCACAGGCTCTGCCCTACCAGGACCGGAAATGCAAGCTGCCCCCGCTTCCACACACACACACACACACACACACACACACACACACACACACACCCCGTCTATACATGGGGTCTAGGATCTGAACTCGGGACCTTCCGCCTGCAAGGCAGAGGCTTAACCCCCGAGCCACCTCTCCAGCCCCTCCTTTTTTTTTTTTTTTTTTTTTTTTAACTTGGGCCAGATCTTGCAAAGAAAAAGGAAACACAAGGTCAAGTTGACCCAAATGCACTTAGAATCTCTTGAAGACAGACTAATGCTGGGTCCAGATTACATTGATCCTGGTTTACTTTCAAGGAAAGGGGGTCTTGCTGAGATGGAAGCTTGAAGTTCCTATTCCACCTTAATCTTGAGGGCATATCTGTTAGGAAACAAAATTTTGTTTTTCTTTTGTTTTGTTTGTTTTTCTGAACTATTAGCTGGCCTTTTGGCAGAGATCTCCATGATCTCTTAATTTCCTTCCATTTGTTTGCCACTCAGCAGAATAGATTTGGTTCTAAAATGTATTGAGGCCTTGTCTGAGAACACAATATCACAAGTTAGCTCTTTTTTTTTTTTTAGGTTAGTGGAACTAACCATTCTCCAGTTAGTCTCTGGATACAGGATTGGGGAAACTTCTCCTTAGCTAGAGTCTATAGGGGCCTAGATTTGGGGACAGGGTCCACTCGTGATTAAAGCTTCCTGAGTTCTATATTCTATTTAGACAGATGTATGGTGTGACCCTTATAATATAAATACAATAGTTAAACTCTCTAAGATCTTTTAACCCAATGGGGTAAGCTATTAGACCCTTTAGGAATTAGGATTTTATGAGTAAACACATCTCTGTTTAATCAAGACAGAGGCAATTGAAAAACACTTGAATACATGAAGTTCGTGAATACAGGTATGTTTCTGAGGCTCAATGCATAACACATAACATTTTCTTTACCTATCATATCTAATTTTCAACCTTCTCACAAACCTAACATCCCACAAACCTTCCCAACATACTTTAACACATTTCTTTTAAGTAACCAACACATAAACCTCATGTACATACTCAAACTTTCTAAGCAATATATGTCATCCCACAAACCTTCTCCCAAACCTCCTGCACATACTCCAACTCTCTAAGTAACATACATATTTCCTTCATATTTTCTTCCCTCTACTTAGGCTCCCTGCTGTTTTCATATTTGATGCCCCCAAATGCCTTTTAAAAGGAGGCAATAACAGTAGACCTCATTATAATCAAGATCAAACAAGACAGAGTATTTAAGTCAGTACATACTTAGGCCTTTCAATGTTACTAAAATGGTTCATTTTTAAGTGTGCACATATATTTTAATTGAGCATGCCAAATAATAAACAGAGTCAAAAGCCAAAATAAGAATATAAGCACTCAATAGGAATAAAAATTAAAGTGGCCACAGCTTTGTTATTTTGAAACACAAAACACACGAAATCCAGGAAACTAAGCAAGCCAAAACACTTTTTAAAGTAATCCTTAAGATGAGATCATCACAGACAAAACAAAGAACACCAGACAGTTCTTCTTATGATCCCTCCAGTACAGGGGAGACAGAGGCTTTCTTTTCCTTAGTTGCTTTAGAAATTAGAATAGAGGTGTTATTGGGGAAATTAAATAAGAGAGAGGTTAAAATACCTTTCTGCTGGACAGTTCACCTTAAATGAGGGCCAGTGTAGTGAGCAAAAAGTTACCGTTTTTCCTATATAAACTTGTTCCCCACATTCTTTAGCTTGATCCCCCACTTGGGGTATCAGAAACATCTTCCCAGGTTTCCCCTGGACTCAGGGGTCTACACCGCATCCAGCTCTCTCTCTTTGAGTCCTTCCAAATGTGTGCACATCCAAGCGTAGGGGCTGCAATTCACAGCAACATAGGTTCTCAGGGAAGACCTCGGCCTCCAAGCCCTGAAATGTTCAGGTGGCGCCTCTCCCAAGGGTGAATTCTTCTCCTCACCTACTTTTTGCCTCAGTCAACAAGCAGTTGTGCTCCAGGACTGAACACCTGCAGCCCCCCCCAAGGCTGGTTAGAAAGCGAGGTGAATTGGGCTAAATCCCCTTATCCCAGACAAGCCCCCCCAAATGTTATGAATTTTACGGTCATTCATAAATTCACCACATACTAAAAGTTAAAAATTAATAACTGAGGGGCTTTATTAGAGAGAGAGAGACTAGCACCAGGGCTTATACACATGGGCTGGGTAATGTGTGTGCAGCTTTGAGTTAAGTCTCCACACACTTTTTATAGACAAGAGACAAAGGGGGCTGTAAGCTCTCCCTTGGGTGCAGATACACCACTTGACTCATTGGTGCCAGCAAAGCAGTTTAGCTGGCAGCAGTTTACAGTCTTATCAGCATACAGTCTTCTTGTAGCCCTCTGACCAAGCAACATTCCAGAAGGTAATTCTGGAGAACCTCCAGTTGGGTAGTGGGCATTTTTATTGCCTGCCCACAATTTCTCTAGCTGAAGAATTCCTTTTTAAGATTATAAAATTTTTTCTTTTATATTTCCCCCTACATTATTTTTAGATTTTCCCTTTTACATTTCCCTCCTACAGTATTCATGTGTCTATGTAGGTTCGCATGTGTGTTTTATTTATATAGGGGCCAACTTGACAATTGAAGGATGAGTTCTTAATACATTTGTGAAGAATTAGTAGTTGACATATGCCCTTGAGCAACCCTGCAGAAGATTGTTTGATTGATGAAGAAAGACCCAACCCATAATGAGTGGGACAATTAATTCCCTGGGGAGCCGGATAAAACGGAGGAGTTGGTTCAATAAGCTTTCAGAACTCTCAGCGTATTCAGGCAGTCTTGCTGTCTGGCAAGTGAGGATTACCCGTCTCTCGGCAATCCCTGTGGATATGGTATGGCTATTTCTCCTGACTCCTGGTGTTGGTTTAAGCTCTGCTACCAAGCTGTACTAAAAACTATAACTGAGAATTGTAAGAAATAATAAAATCCCCTTTGTTCTCCTAAGCTCTTTGGCTATGAGTTTATCAGCAACATGTGTGGATGTGTGAGCATACATGTGGAGGCCCGAGATTGATATTGAAAAGCATATTTAATCATTCCTTGCCTTATTTTTGAGGCAGAGTCTGTCATGGTTTGAAATGTGTCCCCCGTAGTCTTATGAGTTTGGAAAGGTCGTGGAGCCTTGCTGGAAGAAGGTGGTCACAGGGGTGGGCCTTGAGGTGGATTAGTCCCACCCTACCTCTAGGAGAGATCTGCCTTTGCAGCAGGAGTCATGGAGCTCTCAGGCCTTGCAGATGGATGTGATGCAGCCTGTCTCCAGTTTCTGCCAGCCAGCCATGGCACGTGTGCCAGGAAAGACCATCTCCTCTCTGGAACCATAAACTGAATAAATCTCCCTTTCTCCCTTAAATTGCTTGACTTTGAGTGTTCTCTCACAGCAACAGATAAGAGTAACTAGTACAGTGTCTCTATTCTCATCTGGCAAGCCAGCTTTCTCTTGGGATTCCTAGCCTCTGCCGTCCCAGGCTAGAAGTACAGAAGGACTCCCACATGTGGCGTTTGACATAGGATCTAGAGATCTGAATATCAGGCCTCTTCCTTCCATATAGACAATTCAATCACTGAGTCATCATCCCCCAACATCCCCCCCACTCACCTTTTTTTTCAAGCAAGCTTTCATGTAGCTTAGGCTGTATAGCCTAGGATGACCTTGAGTTTCTGATCCCCCTGCCTCCACTCTGGCTTACGTGATACTAGAGATCAAGACAGGGCTTTGTGCATACTAGACAAGCATACTACAGACTGAGCTACATCATCAGCCCTACCCCTCGAAGCACTATCAGTCAGCATTCTATCTTATAGAAAATAAAATGAAGGAGGGGGACTGAAGAGATAGGCGAGGGCTTAAGCCTCTGTCTTGAAAGCAGAAGGACATCGAGATCCGATCCTGGATACCACATAAAATTGCCAGGCAGAAAAGGAGACGGCCTGTGCTTCTGACTCTGGAGGGCAGAGCCTGGGAAACCACAGAGCAAAGGAGTAAGGAGGTAAAACAATCCAGGATAATTGTCAAAATTGGACCTCCACAGGTATATACAGTGCCCTCTTCTACACACACCCCTACACATCCACAAATAACAAAATGGATTTTTCATTAAACACTACATGCAAGGGAGATGGGGGTGGGGGGGCAAGTGTCCATGAGGGAAATCAGGAATTAAATCCAGGTTTGTGCTGTGGCCCAGGCATTCTGCTGATTCGGTGCCTCACATGAGACTTTTCCCCCAGTCACCCTGCCCCACAGTGACCTCATCCCTTGCGTTCTGCCTCAACATCCCTCTTTTTGTATCAGTGAGTGAGCAGGGAGAAGCTTGAGATAGGGTCTCACTATGTCACACAGGCTGTCCATGGCAAGCTCCTGTCTCAACTTCCCAATGCTGGGAGTCACAGGCATGCCCCACCATGTCCACCGTGGTTTGTCTTCATACAAGGAACAAAACTCTAGTATGTCTCGAATGAATGTTAGTTACTGTTTGCAAGACAATATGCACACAGATGCAGTAACAGTCCTATGTAATTACATACTTACTGTGTATTTAACTCTTATTATAACTGTTGTAGTTCACTTGCATGGTTGCTGACAAATCACCATCAAATGGCTTAAGGGAACAAGGGGTTTATTTTCTTATGATAGTCTGGTTACAGTCTGTAGTCCAGTTTGATAGGAGAGCACGCACTAACACCAGGGCCGAGGGAACTGGCCACACCATCTCTACATAATGGCTGAGAGAGGCATGATCCTCACTTGCCAGACCAGCATGTCTGGCCAAGTATACACAAGGATGCCAACTTTTTTAATCAGCTCTCTGTATTTTACTCCAGGGCCTAGTCCCACCCACCATGAGTTGGGCCTTCCCCATCAGTGACACAATCTCCTGCAGGTTTGCTCTGGGCTTAACTTGATCACTAATTTTCTACAAATGTACTCAGAGCTCAAACCCTCAACTATCAAGTTGACACCTGTACCTAACCATGACAATGCCCTTTACTAGGTTTTAGTCATAAGCTTTTTTTTTTTTTTAAGGCAGTGTCCTCTTGTAATTCAGGCAAGCCTCCAGTTCACTATTACAGCTGAGAAAACCCTTGAACTTCTTTTTTTCACATTCACTAACCTTCTATAAATGTATGTGTATGTGGGCGAACACTCCACAGCACACATGTGGAAGTCAGAGGACAACTTGCGGAAGTCGGTTTTCTCCTTCCACCATGTGAGCTCCAGGGATAGAACTCAGGTCATTGAATTTGGCAGAAAGCACCTCATCTCCACTGAGTCATCCCACCTGCCCAAAAACTTGACTTTCTGGTCCCCCTGCTTCCACCTCCTAACTTCTGGGGTTACAGGGTTGCATCACCACATCCGGTGGTTTCATGTGATGCTGGGGATCAAACCCAGGGTTTGTACATGCTGAACAAGCATGACCAATGGGGCTAAATCTCCAGATCTAGACTACAAACTGCTCAAGACTCATATTTTATACATATAGCCGCTTCTCTGGCTCTTTGTTAGGACACAGTTGACAATCAACCTGCCGAGTGCTGATTGTGAACTCCAGCCCTATTCTCACCGCACATCAACGTCCTCCAGGACTGCCAGATGACTGGGGTGGTCACGACCCAGAGCACCCTTGTGGCCAGTGACAGACAGAATTCACTGGCCCTGACTTGCCTTCAAACCCGGGTTTCCTTTTCGTAGAAGTGTGGGTCATCGACGTGACCAGAAACACGCTTCCCTTTCCTCAGAGATTTCTTAGGAAGTAGTTTCTAGACTCCTGAGAAAGCATACTTACATGAGGAGACTGGTCTCAACTCTTAAAAGTGTCCACAAGGGACAGGGACTAGGGAGGGGGTGTGACACCTGTCCGTCGTGTGTGAGACCCTGGGTTCATTCTCAGTAACACACACACACTACAGGTCCAGAAAAAATTAAAGCCATTGGTCTACACTAAAATCTGCCAAGAACTAGCTTTCTTTTTCCTGTCTGTGTCCACCATATCAGCCACAGATTTTTCTGTAAAAATGATCATATCTGTTTCTGACCTTTCCATAAGGTTGACCGTCACCAGCGGCCTATGCTTATCATGCACTTGGAATGTAGCTAATGTCACAGAGGAAGTGGATTTTAAATTCTAGATAAAATTTAAAATAGCCACGTGGTACTGTGTTAGACATCATGAGACCAAGTTAGGAGAATCCCAGGATCAGAGTGAGATGGCTCAGCATACGACCATGATGACCCGAGTTCAATAAGAGCACCCGGAAAGGTAGAAGGACAGAAACAATTCTGTAAAGTGGTCTTCTGACCCGAGTGTGTCTGTGCTCTCACCCAGAAATGACAGTGATGATGATGATGAAGATGAAGATGAAGATGAAGATGAAAAGGAGCCCTAGAGTGGAAGCCAGATGTAGTGGTGCATGGCCACAAGTTACAGCACTCAGGAGGCTGACAAAGGAGAATTGCTGAGAGTTCAAAGCCAGCCTGGGCTGTAGGGTAAGAACTTGACTCAAAAAAAAAAAAAAAAAAAAAAAAAAAAAAACAAGAGAGAATCTGCAAGAGGGCTCAGAGGGTCAGGAGCCTTTAGACAAACCTGGTGACCTGTTTGCTCTCCAGAAGCCTACATGATAGAAGAAGAGAACTGACTTCTGACAGTTGTTCTAACATTCACCCGTGTATGACTTTGTCTCTCTCAAATACATACATACATACACACACACACACACACACATACATACATACATACATACATACATACATACATATATACATACATAAATGTGGAGTCTTTTTTTGTCTTTCACAAGTTTCTTTTTTGGGGGGAGTGTAAGTGTGTGTGTGTGTGTGTGTGTGTGTGTGTGTGTGTGTGTTTGTGTGTATGTGTGTACCAAAGGGCTTTTAAGGGTGATATCAGGGATCATTCTGGATTGCTCTACCTCCTTATTGCTTTGCTCTGGAGTTTCCCAGACTCCATCTTTCAGAGCCAGAATCACAAACTGCCACCATTTTCACCCAGCATATTTACATGGGATCTGGGGATACTTGTGAGGCAAAGGTCTTAACCCCTGAGTCACCTCTCCAACCTAGATAAATATGAGAGAGAGACAGAGAGAGAAAGAAAAGGGTTTTTGTGTTGTAGTTTTGTTTTGCATGCATATTTCTGTGTGTGTATATGTGTATGTGTACGTGCATGTGTGTGTGTGCGTGTGTCTATGTGTCTATGTGTGTGTCTGTGTGTATCAGATGGCACTGTGTGTGCATCTGGAGACCCAGGGGCAATTCAGGAATCATCCTGGATTGCTCTATCTCCTTTTTGCTTTGCTGGGAGTTTTCCAGCCTTTGCCTTCTGGGTCCAGAAGTACAGGCCACCATCATCTCTGTCTGGTATTTTTACATGGGATCTGGGGTCCAAACTCAGGTCCTCTGTTTGTGAGGCTTAACCCCTGAGCCCTCTCTCCAGCCCCTAGAGAGACAGAGTCTTAAGTCAAGAGTGTTCAGGCTGATCTGTCCCTTCATCCTCAGTACTATGGACATACCAGGGGCATTAATGAGCACTGACCATATCTGTTGATTATTCTTCTATAGAAACAGCTCAAAATCCTTTGGAGGAAACAAATGGTCTTTTCAATTTTTTTTGCATGTGTGTATGAGGGGAGTGTGTGTGTGTATCAGAGGGCACTGTGTGTTCCTGTTGAGGACCAAGGGTGACTTTGGGAATCATCCTGGATTGCTTTTACCTCCTTTTTGCTTTGCCCTGGGATTTCCCAGTTCTGCCCATCAGGGTTGGAAGTATGGGTCACCATTGTTTTCCACCTGGTGTTTTTACGTGGGACCTGGGATCCAAATTCAGGATCTTCTGCTTGAGAGGCAGAGTCTTAACCCCTGAGCCATATCTCTAGCCTTCTTTTCAATTTTTTTAAAAGGAACTCACTTTGTTTGTTTTTGAGACAAGTTTTCATGTGACTGAGGCTATTCTTAAGCCCCCAATCCTCCTGCCTCTACTGCCCGAGCAGTCCACTGTAGACACACACCACCATGCCCTGCTGAAAGCAATCCTGAGGATGACCTCAGACCTTTCAGGAGGAAAGTAATTGCAGGAGCATAGGTCTCGTTTACCTTGGAGATAACCTCACCAACAGTCTTACCTGCCAACCAGGATCCTAACTCCAGCAAGGGCCACTAGCCTTCCTCCCAAGGGTGGCCTGAGCTAAGGGTGTCTGTCCAACTGGCAACAGTTTCCCTGGGAGTTACACACTCATCCCTGTCCCAGTTTGTAAGTATGACAAAAGTAAGATTGCAAGCAGACGTCAGAGCTGGAAGAACCTCCGAAGGCACAAAGAAGAAAGGACAGGAGCTGTGAACCACAGCGGGCCTTGGAAAGCCCAGCAGGCATGGATGCTATCAGCTTTGTTTCTGGAGCCAAAATTCCTGCACACCAAATACAGTTTTCTCCTCTGGACTCTGTGAAAAGCTTGGGGGTTATGGGAGCAGTTCCTTACTCGACACTTGGGGGGCCAGCCCGACCTTCCTCTCTGGGACCTCCTGAAAAAGTAAATGAATGAAAACATACATGTGAGCCTGGATGAACTGACCCCCGGT
This sequence comes from Typhlomys cinereus, assembly GCA_023101885.1. Lineage (NCBI taxonomy): Eukaryota > Metazoa > Chordata > Mammalia > Rodentia > Platacanthomyidae > Typhlomys > Typhlomys cinereus. The sequence goes on from JALPQD010000427.1 coordinate 1,232,647, forward strand.
GCCCACCACTCCGACCAATGCACCACGCTGCCAGACTTGGGGATGGGGGCATCCAGGTTCATTCTGATACCTTCTGCTGTGGGAATATGCAATGCCAAGAGTAGGCTGCCTTGGGGCTAAAGCCTTTGCCTCTCAAGCAAAAGGACCCGAGTTCAGATTCCCAGATCCCACATGTTGGGAGGATTTGATAGCCAGCAATTCTGGTCAGGGAAGACAGAACTTGAGGAATCCAGAACAAAGCAGTAAGGATATAGAACAACCCAGGATGATTCCCAGTGTGCCTCTGTAGGTGCACATATTCAAGTGTCCTCTCGTCCATCTGCCACTGTGTTCACAGCTCTTGTCCTTTCTTCTTTGTGCCTTCGGGGTTCTTCTAGCTCTGACGTCTGCTTGCAATCTTACTTTTGTCATACTTGCAAACTGGGACAGGGTTGATTGCTTAACTCCCAGGGAAACAGTTGCACACACACGCACGCACACAAGAAACAAAATGTGTAAGCTGCCTCCCTGAACTTCATGGTACCATCTGCAAGATAAAAGCATAGATGATACAACAGGGTGAAATTTGCATTGAGCACTTCTCCCATGTGCTTTGTACAAGCTCTGTAGCTTGGGACCCCAGAACAGTGCAGAGCTAGTGGGGAGAGCCACAGACAGGGAGTCACCAGGGACGGGGAGCAGAGCCACGGACTTAGCACTGCTGATAGTGCTGAAGCTGCTGTGTCCCCGGGGGACATGGGGCATGCAGCTTTGGCGACAGGTTTGTGGCCCGCCCCATTGGCCACATCCCAGTTCTCCACCCCAGGTAACCTGAAAGCAGACATGCTTCCTGACAAAGAACATGCTTCCGTTTGCAGATCTAAAGCAAGATTTTCAAAGAGAAGTGATGCAGTGCAGCCTCTTTAAAACCCTCCTGCAAAGTTGGTGGTGGTGGTGAGTCAGTATCTGGAGGCTGAAGAGAAGGAAGATCATTGAGTTCAATGTCAGAGCACATAAGACCTTGTCTGAAAAAGGAAGCAGTGTCAGGGCTTAAAGCACTGTTATGCAAGAAAGCAGATTGGAGTTTAGGTCCCATGTAAAATGCTGAATGTGTGCTATAATTCCAACCTTGGAAGGTGGAGACTGGGAATCCCCAGAACAAAATGGCTATTCAAACTAGCCCTATGGGCAAGTTAGGAATATGATTGCAGACACTGTCTCAAAAGGGAGAGGGAGGAGTGTTGGGGAACTGGAGAGATGGCTCAGGGGTTAAGCCTTTGCCTGGAAAGGAAAAGCACCTGAGTTCAAATGCCAGGTGCCACATAAAAACACCGGGTGGAAATGGCAGTTGTTTGCATTTCCAGCCCTGGAAGTCAGAGCTTGGGGAACGCCAGAGCAAATCAATAAGAAGCTAGAGCAATCCAGGATGATTCCTGAAGTCACTCTAGGGCCTCTACAGGTACACACTCAAGTGCGCTCTTACACATACACACACATGTGCACACACAAGGTAGATCACTCTAAAATGATTCCCAATATCAACCTTGGATATCCATATGCAAGCAAGTGCATGCACAGACCATACACACTACACACAACACACAATACCCATACCGCACACACCACATGCACACAGCACACATACTAACATGCTCCCTTCCACCATGTATACCTGACAAAATGCAGATCCTGTCAGAGTATAAAATAGTAAACTTGCGGGGCTAGAGAGGTGGCTCAGGGGTTAAGCCTCTGCCTTGCAGGCAGAAGGTCCTGAGTTCGGATCCCAGATCCCATGTATAGACGCCAGGCGGAAGCGGGGGCAGGCCTGCATTTCTGGTCCTGGTAGGGCGGAGCCTGTGACTCCCTGGAATCATAGGAATGAATTACAAAAATAGTCTCCCGATCCAAAGAATGCAGACTTAGAAGTGTGGCTACTTGTGGGCCCATTGATTGGAAGTTCTAGAATATGTAAAACTACAGAGCACAAATCAGATCAGTGGTGGCTAGCAACTGAGAGGGGAGAGGGGATGATCTCCAAAGGACCCCAAGGATGGTCCAGGGTCTTGTGAAATATTCTACATCTTGATGATGCAACATCCACACTACTGTACTTGCCTATCAAAACTTACCAAGGGCCAGAGAGATAACTCATGGGGTTAAAGCACTTGCCACCCAGCCATAAGGACCTGGGTTCAGATCCTCAGAACCATAAAAACTGGGTATGTGGTAACGTGTGTCTGTAATCCCAAACATTCCAATGGAGATGGGAAGTAGAGATGGGAAAATTCCCAGAAGTTCATCTCATAAACAAAGAAGAAGATGAGAAGAGATCCCCCTAGGTGGTCCTCTGACCTCTATATACACACTGTATCCCATGCATTCTGTGATACACTTGAGCGCACATTCACATGCAGGTAAATGTATGTGAGCACACACACATGATAAAAGTAATATATGAATACACAAATAAGCTTTACAAAAAAGGCCTAATAAGATGGCTTAGTGGATAAAGGAGCTTGTAGTAATCCCGATGACCTGAGTTTGATCCCCAAAGGCTACATGATAGAAGGAGAGAACTGACTCTGACCTCCACAATAGCAATATGGCATATATATACACAAATGATAAATAAATTAAGTATACAAAAGTTGAAGTTAGAACTGGAGACATGACTCAGGGGTTAAGACTCTGATTGGCAAGCAGAAGGTCCTGAGTTTGGATCCAGATCCCACATGAAAACACCAGGCAGGGCTGGAGAGGTGGCTCAGGGGTTAAGCCTCTGCCTTGCAGGCGGAAGGTCCCGAGTTCTGATCCTAGGCCCACGTATAGACGCCAGGCGGAAGCGGGGGCGGCCTGCGTTTCTGGTCCTGGTAGGGCGGAGCCTGTGAATCCCCGGGCAGAGTAAACAAGGAGGTAGAGGCATCCATGGTGGTTCCCGAATTCGTCCGTGGTTCTACACACACACACACACACACACACACACACACACACACACACATGCACACACGCACAATTGAATAAATAAAAAAAATTAAAAAAAAAAAAAACAGGGGGATGGGGGGTTGGAGGGAGGGGGGGACCGGTATACCTGTTAAGTTTGTATGAGTGGAAATAAAAAAAAAAGAAATAAAAGTATGAAAAGATGGGCTAGAAGTAGAACAGGAGAGAGGCTGGGGTTGGTAATAAAGGGTTAAAAAAAACACATAAATTCGGAGCTGCAGATGTGGCTCAGGGGTTAAGTCTCTGCCTTGCAGGCGGAGGTCCTGAGTTCGGATCCTAGACCCCATGTATGACTCTGGGCGGAAGTGGGGCGGCCTGCGTTTCTGGTGGTTCTACACACACACACACACACACACACACATACATACACACAAGCACACATGCACATACACACACAATTGAATAAATAATAAAATAATAAAAAAAATTAGAAAAGAAAGAAAACACCAGGCAAAAATGGCAGCAGCCTGAACTTTCAGGCCTGGTGGGCAGAACCTAGGAAATCTCAGAGGAAAGCAACAAGGAGGTAGAAGCAATCCAGGATGATTCCCGAAGTCACCCTTGATCCTCCACAGGGACACAGTGTATACACACATACACATACACACACACACAAAATAAATAAATGAATAAATAAAGTTTATTTTTAAAAAAGTTGAAGTTAAAAAAAAAACTTATTGAACTATTGAACTGGGGTAGGTAAAAGTCCATAGCCAAACATAGCCAAAGCATGTATAAGGCTTGAGCTTTTTCAAAATAAGGGGAAAAAAACTAAAATACATTAAAGTAATTCAACAAATAGTTCTGGAAAATATTATTTTATTTTATCTTATTTTAGCACATGTGGTATGTGCATATGTGTATCAGAATGTGAGAACACCTGTGCGTATGTGTAGCAGAGTGTGAGCATATGCGCGCGCTGTGTGTGTGTGTGTGTGTGTGTGTGTGTGTGTGTGTGTGTGTGTGCAAGAGTTCATTTGAGTGTGTGTGCCTATGGAGGCCTGTGGTAGTTAATCCTGGTGTCAACTTGACACACCTGGTATTAACTAAGAACGGCTGAGACCACTCCGTAAGATCAGCTGTAACCACATGAAGAGATTATCTGGATAATACAAGACTAGCCCTAGGACCTATCGGAACCTCCATAGATCTCATAGGGACCTCCCAGTAGGGACCATATAAGAGGGAACCACAAAAGAAGAGAGATGCTCTGTAGCTGTTCTAGGAATCGCTCTTCCTTCCGGCTGCCAGGTCCTCCAAGTCTTCCACTAGACTAAAGATTCTCTAGGAATCCTCCAGCCATCAGCCATCAGCCATCACCCACTGGACTGAGCAGCTACTGGCAGCCATCACTGGACTACTTCAGCCATATCTACAAGCCAACTCAATACATTCGCTATTTTATACATTCATTTTGTTAATTCTGTAACTCTAGAGAACCTGACTAATACAAGGCCCAAGGGTGACATTGGGAATTGTCCTGGATTGCCCAACTTCTTATTGCTTTGCTATGGGGTTTCCCAGGCTCCGCCTTCCAAGGCAGGAAGTGTAGGCCAGCACCATTTCTGCCAAGATATTTTATACAGGATATGGGAATCTGAATTCAGGTCCTTTTGCTTACAAGATAGAGAGTTTAATCCCTGAGCCATCTCCTCAACTCTCGTGACTTTATTTTTAAATGCTGGAAATTTTGCGGTGCTGGGGACTGAACCCAGGGCCTTGCTCATGCTAAGCAAGACCCTTCCCCATGTGGTTGGACCACATCATCTTCCTACATGTCATCCTATGGTTCCCCATCACCCCAGGGGATGATGCTGTGTGTGCCCCCAGACAGTAAGAGAGATAAATACACAGATGGCAGCTGGATGTATCAAAAGATTCCTGACCAATGTACATAGACTGTTTCTGCAGGGGGAGTCAGGGCTGAGCTATCTCAGGAGAAAGGAGAGGAGAAAAGAATGAGCGAAGGGTCTGGTGGGTGAGTTTGGCATGTGTGGGAGGGGTACAACACTGGCCACAGTGGAGGTTGGGAGAGAAAGGCTGTGAAGTTACCTGGATTCAGGCGCAGGGCCACTGAGGACAGCAGTCACTAAAGCAGCCACTGATCTGGCCACCCCTGTAGAGACTTTCACAGAAGGGATTGTTTTTAGTAGTTTTGTGGGTGGTTGTTTATTTTTGAGACCGGGTCTTGTTACATAACCCCAACTGGCCCAGAATTCAACCATGTAGACCAGGCTGGTCTTGAAGTTGTGGTAAGCCTTCTTCCTTCCTCAGTCTCCAGAGCAGAGGTTACGCGTGGGCCCTACCATGCCCTTTTTTTTTTTTTTTTTTCTTGTTTTCTTGCTAGTTGGTGTGTAATAGGATCTCATGAATCCCAGCCTGGCTTCAAACTCATTTTGCAATGGAGAATGACCATAAACGCCTGGATCTTCCTGCGTCCACTTCCATAGGACAGGGATTATAGGCATGTGCTACCACACCCAGCTTCTGGGGTGCTAGGAATCCCACCCAGAGCCTTGTGTGTGCTAGGCAAGCACTCTTCCAACCAAGGCCGCATCCCCAGCCCCAAGTGAAGTTCTCTATCTGGGAACTGAACCCAAGCTGAGCTGTTGAATCCCAGACACTAACTACCAGCAGGGAGGGACATCGGCTTTCAGGGTATTTTGTTTGTTTTATTTCTTTTCTGGAGTCCTTGTCATCATCATTTGTGCTAAAATAAAATACGTTTTTGTTTCCTGAATTCCAAAGGCAGTAAGTTAAGTTAGTACCAACAGGGATCTGGCAGCCCCTGTGCGAGACTTGGCAGCCCAAGAATGTGGGCATTCTGGCTTTTCTCCTGAACTGACGGGATCCGGGGGTGAAGTCACCACTTGTTCAGGGACCGGTGCAGCAGCAAGTCCCCATGCTCACTGGGGGAGGCGGATCTCAACTGTGCCAAGAAACACATGCTATTCCCAGCACCCCCATGTGAGCCACCCACCACCGGCGACTGCGCTGAGTGGCATTTCCGACCTGGGGAAACGTCTTGGCTCATGGTCTGTGACAGTAAATGTCATCATGGGCCAGGGAGCCAGCAGACCAGCAGCTAAGCCAGACGCTCTGGGGAACCTGTGAGACAGTGGAGAGAAAACCTGGAAGACAGCAGAGCTCTTCTGCCCGCCCAGCTTCCTCTTCCATGAGCTCATGGTCAAAGCTGGGCTGGCGGCAGAACGCCAGGGATTGAGTGAGCTTGTTTTTTCCCTAACTTGGTTCTGAGTCACATGGCATCTACCCTTCCCAGAAAACCACCACAGGGCTCACCCCTGGCAGCTGGTCAAGTCCATCCTTACACGCGATCCCCGTGGCATCCAGCCAATCCTGGAGCATGAGAATGCCCGCCTCGCTTCCACAGGCCTCTCTGGAAGGGGACATCCCCTCCCAACCTTCAAAGAAAAGGGCTGTGGCAACGGGCTTAGAAAGGAGGAGGGAGGCGTCTGACTTTTGGGGATCCGTGAGAGCAGCTGCTGAGTCATGGGGCTCAGACGTGGGAGGCACATCAGAGGCCTTAGATCCAACTTCATCGAGAGAGTCAGCAGTAAATGCAAAGTATCCCAAATGATGAGACACACAACAAATGACGGCTTTATCCATTGTTTCTTTCCCTCTGTAATTACGTCTTGGCTTGGAGCTCTGAGGCTCCTGCTCCAGCTATTGACGCTGGAGAAATGGTGCTGGATGGAGCTGCAGGTTGCCTCCTTCCCACACCATGGGGTTTGCAACTCCCAGTCTTGGTTGACCTGAGAGGCTCAGGTCTAGGGCTGCGGTAGGACTCAGTGTGTAAAGTGCTTGTCTAATATGTACAAGAACCCTGGGTTCAATCCTGAGCACTGGGGGAAAAAAGTGATTTTAAATTTTAAGTGAACACAATGGCATACACTCCTCCCAGAAGATTCAGGTGGGATGATGAGAGTTGGAGGCCATTGTTTCTTGGCCTTTTGCTTGAGATCAAGAGTTGGAGACTAACCTGAGCCACAATGCAAGATCCTGCCCAAAAAGAAAAGCAAGGAGGAGGTGTAACTCAGTTGGTTGAGTGCTGACTTAAGCAGGAGGCCTGGATGCCGGAAATGGGGCATGGTCACACCCACTTGCAAGCATATCACCGGAGAGGTGGAGGCAAGAGGACCAATCAGTTCAAAGTCATACTGTTGTTCATCACCATTCATGGACTACAGGAGGCCCTGTCTTTAAAGAAAAAAAAAATGAAAGAAAAAAAAGAGAGGTCTCTGCCCCTCATGGCACTCCAGGCTGGAGTCTCTGAGTTTGTTTCTAGCTCCTGGCCTCTCATGGATTCCATACCTGAAGTCCATGAGTTCCATTCCTTCTCTCCTCTAATAAAATCCACCTTAATCTGAAAGAGAGAGAGAGAGAGAGAGAGAGAGAGAGAGAGAGAATGAGAAGAGAGAAGAAAAGGGGCTGGCAAGATGGCTCGGCAGGAAAGGTGCCTGCTGACCTGAGTCTGATCCCTGGAAGCCCACATGGTAGGAGAGAACCGACTTCTGAAAATTGTCCTCTGACTTGGCATACATGTTCTCTCTCTGTGTCTGTCTTAAACAAATTTTTAAGAAATAAACAAGTAAATGGATTTTTTTTTTAACAGCACAGTGATGGGCCCAGGAGACGGCAGCCAACCACATGGATGACCTCTGCCTTCGTGGACTTCGCATCTGCTGAGGAGGAAACAGTCAGGAGGAGAAGCCACAACACCCAGGCCCAGCGCTGGGTGTGGAAAGCCAGTGTTGGCAGAAGCTCAGTCGTTTCTGTTCTCGGTGGCCTCCACCTGGCACAACCTGGCACGGTTGGGCCAAGCCAGGCTGAGCTGCTTCCCAGGAAGGGCGGCCCTTCTTGCTCTCTCGACTTGCACTTTCGCCCGGCTTTTGCGTCACGGGAAGCTGCCAGGGCCTGATTAAGGCTGAACAAACACCTTCAAGGGTCATTCATCACCTCTGGCATCTTGGATGCTGACCAACCAGGTGTGCCACCGCTCTTGCCTGGTAGATGCCTCTGACCAGAGTTCCAAACCATGTGTGAGGATCGATGGGATCAGGGAAGGGTGTCTAAAATACCCTGAAGGGGCTGAACGAGAAATAGGAACACAGAAGTCTCAGCCTCTCTGGGATAAACAAAAATTGAAGGTTGCAGAGTTGCATGGGTGTGGGGAAGGGGGCAGAAACAGCCTCCTTTGCTGGGATCTTGTCCTAGAGAGACTGTTTTTTGTTTTTTTGGTTTGTTTTGTTTTCTGGGCCTGGTTCCCTGCTGGGGCTTCCTGTGATCAAGAGCCTGTCTGTGATCAAGAGCATCTCGGCTCCCCATAGTCACCATAATGGTCACCACCCAGGGAGCATGTGGGCTGCAGGCCAGGAACCTGTACACTTGCATTCCTTTCCTCTTTTATTTATTACTTTATTTTTGGCTTTTGAAGATACTATCTTCACTATATGACTTGGATTCAAGACTCGAGGCGATCCTGCTGTTGCCACCTGATTTTCGAGTGGCTCTGCTCCAAATTTCTCACCTTACCCCCCCCCTTACTGGGCCTCTTCTTCCTCCCCACAACTGCCTCTCCCCTTCTACCAGGTACATAACCAGGCATGAAAGCCTGGTTCGTGCTTTACCACCTAGATTCTGAGTATGAAAGAAAGCACAGATACTTGTCTTCTGAGGCATGCCTTAAGACATGCCGCCTGGGAATTTAACCCACGCAGTGATCTCAGGGTGTGGCCCACCCACTTGCTGATTGAGGAAACAAGTTTTCATAAAGGCTCTGGTTCCGTACCACATGGTTAATAAGTCAGAGAGTTGGATTGGAACCGGATTTCCTCAACAGCTTTTACTGTCCTGAGTTTCTGTCTCAGCGCAAAGTATCGGTGCAGCTCTGAGCTTTCCGGTGTCAGTCCTGATGTCAAGCCTCATTTTCCAGAAGGCCCCACTTTCTCTTTCCCCTGTTCGGTCCACCTCCAGCCATTCCCAGTCTCTAGACCCTTCCCCAATCATTCTGTCCTGGTCAATGATGCAGCAGCAGCAGCAGCAGGCCTGACCTACTCCTGTGCTAAGACCTCAGCAGAAGCAAGGACCAGAGCTTCATAGCTACACACATGGCTTCCTGCCCCATAGCAGATGGGTCCGAGCCACGGCAAAGGATCCACCAATCTCTGATTGGAAGAAGAAGTCTGGGGCCTTTGAAGGAATGCAGATAAACATGGGGATCCTCGAAAGAGACGGATTTCAGAATATCCACCTAGCCCCCTACTAGATGCCAGGCTTTGCACCAAGGACCCCAAATAGACACACAGAGGAAAACAGCAGATGTGGCCTAAAATGCACTTGAGAAGATTAGATTACAGAACTGGGGGCATGCTCAGGGGTTAGAGCTTTTGCCTACAAGCAGAAGGACCTGAGTTCAGATCCCCAGATCCCAGAAGAAAATGCAGAGCGGAAATGACAGTTGTGGAAAATGGAGTCTGAGAAATCCTAGATCAAAGTAATAAAGAGGTAGAACAATCCAGAATGATTCCCAGTGTCACCTCTGGGCCTCCACAGACACACACACACACACACACACTAAGTACTCTCTTGTACACGTGCACACATATGCAAAAATAAAGATTAGATCACATTCCAGAAGCAGAAAAGCAGCAGCAACGAGAGCAAACACAAAATCTAGGCGTGAAGCTCGGTGGCAGAAAGCATGTAGGAGATGCCAGAGGTCCGTCCCAGCACAGCACAACACACAAAAATAGCTGAACAAATATGCAATGAGTCTCCCAAATAAAGGGCTGAGAAAGGGCAATTGTGGAGTCAAGATTCCAGGTCAAAGAAAGGTAATGGACACACTAGTCCCGCAGAACACAGGAAGGAAGCCGGAAAGTGGGAAGCCAAGCAGCTGGGGATCCTCTGGGACGGGAGCAACAGGAACTGGCCCTGGTTCCTTGCCAATCACAGCCCCTGGCACTTCCTGGCCTTAAATCATCCCCAACATTTTACCCCCACACCCCCTCATTGGTTTAATGATTCACTCTCAACCTTTCCCTAACTTCCTGGGTGGCAAAGTCTCACATCTCAAGGGGTAGCAGGAAGCCGGCTGAGACCAGGTGGAAAGGAACTGGAATAGTAACGAGCTGACTGTCTGGGTCACCGTTCACCAAGAAAGATCGCCCTGTACAAAGAGGACAGCGGATGGACCATGAAGTTAACTAGGCCCAGCTGGAGACCCAGATTCCAGATGTGGAAGATAGCGGCAACCCCATGGTCCCCTGCGTTCTCCTCCCCTGCCTGATGCCCTGCGGAAACTTTCCATAATCAACAAGTTATGCATTCCTGACCTTGGGGGCCTCCCTCTTCCACCGCAGCGTTTTCTTCCATCTCCTCTGCACTCTGATGTCTGTGTGTGGAAGGTCTGTCCACAAGTGAGCAGCCACCTAGGTGTATAGGTCACTAGCATGTGAGTTGCTTTGAAATGAATGTGTGAGCACCTATGTAGGTTCAGCTCCAGCGTGAACATGAGGGTGAGGACAGGGTGAAAGGTCATGTGAGACACAGATGCATCTAGTTTGGTAGAGGAGGCATGTGTTCATGCCTTCTGAAAAGAAGTGTGTAATGAAGTCTTCTCCTGGGTGGAGACAGGGAGCACAGGATGCAAAGTGCAGGCAGAAGCAACAGTCTGTACAACCAAACATGTTTCTAGCCAAGCGTGGGACTTCTCACTTACTGTTGAGTGCAGAGCGTCCCTCTGCGTTCCTTGCCTCCTGTCTAGGAATCGTTCCGCTGTGGACACAGCTCATCAGTAGGACACTTGTCTAGGACGCATGAGGCCCTAGGTTTGGACTCCAGGACATTGCTCCCACTTTTCTTAAGACTCTGTGCATTTCTCTGGGAGGCTCGAAGAAGCATATTCATGTTTCAGAAAGCTCAGGAGCAAGATGGCTCAACAGAGAAGGCGTCTGCTTATAAACCTGATGACCTGATTTCCAGTCTCCAGAAGCCTGCACGGTGGAAGAAGAAACTGGCTTCCTAGGGTTGCCCTCTGACCTCCTCCCATGTGCATGCTTTTCTCTCTCTCTCCCTCTCTCACAAACAAGTAAAACAAAAATAAAAGAAGACAGATGCTGGGCTGGAACCCTTGTTGCAGGGTTCTTGTGTGCGGAGTCCAAGATTGAAACCAGAACGTGTGTAGAGGATTAAGGTAGAGTTTATTAGAGGGGAGAAAGGATGGAACTCATGGACTCCAGACGTGGAGCGCTATGAGGGGCTAGGACGCCCGAGGGAACTCATGGACTCTTAGGTAAGCCCGGGAAAGTAGGTCTGACAGTTAATCCTGGGTGTCAACTTGACATAGCTGGTATAACTAAGATCACCTGAGACCACACCTGGAAAGATCAGCTGAGACCACCTGAAGAGATTAGACCAGCTCTGGATGGCATCAGAACCTCCTTAGATCTCATAGGAACCTCCCAGTAATGGACCACATCAAAGCCACAGAGCAGAATACAGAGTGGAAGAGGAGAGATGCTCCAGGAACGTGCCAGCCATGTGGAGGTCTGCTGTGACCTAGCCTGCCGGCCAGCTTCAACCAACCATGGTGCTTCCGCTGCCTTGAAAGACTGTATGTATTTCTCCTCTGGAACTGTAAATTGAATAAATCTCCCTTTCTCCAATAAGCTGTTTGACGTGGGTGCTTTCTCACAGCAATACTGTAAAGAGTCACTGTTACAGAAGGGCTTTCTTCATTGGTTAGGGTCCAAACCCTTAGATCTTGGGCTCAACTCAGTTGATCTTGATCTTGACCTCAAGGTGGGGCCTATCTGTGCAGGAGAGCTAATTTCCATATCCTTCATAAGCAAAGAGTTGGGGGAAATTGGCAAAGGGTGTTGTAACTATTGCTCTGAGAGAACACCCAAAGTCAATCAATTTAAGGGAGATTTATTCAGCTTACTATTCCAGAGGGGAGATACAGTCTCTCATGGTGAGAGGCCGCATGGCTGGCTGGCCAAAACTGGAAGAGGCTACGTCACCCTAGATATCTTGGAGACTGAGAGCTGCAAAGACAGACTCCTCCTGGAGGTAGGGTGGGACTAATCCACCTCAAGGCCCACCCCTTGTGACTGCCTTCCTCCAGCAAGGCTCCACCTCTGAAGGTACCATGACCTTCCCAAACACATGAGACTGTAGGGGACACATTTCAAACCATGACAGGGGTGTTCCTCCAGATTAATCCCAGCATGAGGGATGACCTGCCAAGACCTTCAGAGACCGTCCCAGCATGGCTGCTCTAAACCTTAATGGCAAATGGATGAAGGTCAGAGAACAGCTTTGGGAAGTCACTTCTTCCTTCCACCATGGGATGAAACTCAGGTCACAGGCTTGTGAGAAGACACCTCACCTACATTGCCCTTCCTTTCTCTTCTCCCTGAACTTAGCTCCATGACCTTCACCCAGCTGGGTGCCCAGCCTGTCCTCCCTAGTTCTAGGCTCTCTGCCAAGCTTCTCTCCCGATATCACTGCTCCTTGGCAGGAATCTTTCTCTAGGATTGTTTGGCTTTGTGATTCCCCGGATGCACCCGGTATTTTTCCAGCTCCCGGCCTCTGCCCAGTCCGGCCTCTTTTTTGCCCTGTTCCCCTTCACATTTGAATAAGTCACATCCCACCTACTCCGGTAAGGACATTCTAGTCATTTCCTGGATATTCCCAAACAATCAGATGGGAACCCTTGCTCCTGTAGTTCCTGCAACAGGATTCTATGGAGAAGTGAGACCACATAGATCTGATCACAGTTCTCTCCCGAGCTCAAGCTAAATCAGAGCAGCAGGCTACTTTTTCTTTCTTTTTTCCTTTCTCTTTTTTCTTTCTTACTTCCTTCTTTTTCTTTCTTTCCTTCTTTCTTTGTTTCTTTCTTTCTTTCTTTCTTTCTTTCCTTCCTTCCTTCCTTCCTTTCTACTCTTCTCTCTCTTTCTCTCTCATTTTATCTTTCTCTCTTTCTCTCTTTCTCTTTCTCTCTCTCTCATTCTCTCTTTCTCTCTCTCTCTTTCTCTCTTTCTCTCTTTCTTTTTCTTTGCCTTGCTATGTTCCTCCTCAGGCTGACATCTGGTTTAAATCTGGCCACATTATAAAACCTGTCCAAAAGAAATGTGAACTGTCTGATTCTTTGGACAGAACCATCTAAATTAGTTCGCTCCCTTCTGGGTTCCTAAAAGCAAAGCGACACAAGTCTTTTTAAAAGAACACATGTGGGGGACACTGTTTCCTGACACGGAAAGTTCCACAGGTATCTAAGCAATAGCTTGTCTTTAGGATAGGACCGCTCCTCTGATCTAAATGAAGAGCCAGCATTGGTTTGCTGATGGAGCTAGTCTGTTTAACGCCAGCAGTTTTGCTGTTTTGTCCTGGTTTAACTCCTTAAATCTGTCATTGCATTTTCCCTCTGTCAGGCACTGAGTTAAACTTTAGGCAAGCTTTTAGGATGAGAAACTTTATTAAACTTTGCTTCATTACATGTCTGATGTTAACTCTACAGCACAAACTTTCTTTCTTAGGGCCTTAAACTGCAGGCTTTTTGTTAAATGCTGTCTGGATTCTGCCATTTTCTGAAATCTATGATGTCCTCCCTCTAGCATCTTTGGTGCATCTAAAACCAGATCCACGTGGATGACGTCATAACACTGCTAAAATATTTCATTCCATTAAGCCTAAACCTAGGGTATTTAGGCATTCATGCATGTAAACAAAGGAATGCCTAACAAATTACCATTAAGCATGTACGAAATCTCAGTAGATACTTTGTGAGTGACTGGCCAACCTGTCCCTTCTCTGGACATACCTATTTTAGTTAAATCAAAAGTTAACAAAAGCCTCGAAAGGAAGTTGAGCATTAAAATTTTGTGCTCCCTTGCCTATTTACATAGGAACAAAGAGGCTTCATATTTGCATGTTAAACCCAAGGTTCTCCTGACAGCTCTCAGCTTCCAAGATGACTGCGGCGACTTAGGCTCCTCCAGAGTCTACCAGCCTCCTGGAGAAATAAGACAGAGTTCAAGATGGCGTCTTCCTAAATTACAACCGACTAGAAGTGACAAAGTGACATGCGAACGATGGAGATGGGAAAGCAGAAGCTGGATGGAGGAGGGCAGGACTGGAGTCAGCCAAAAGCCCTACTTGCTATTCTGAGACAGCTTTCCAGACTTCTGAAAACTGCATGCATTTAAATGTCCACATTTTCCGCAGAAGCCAGCAATCTGCACTTCTCTTGGCCAAACAACACATCAGTCTAATATGGTGTGGGAGAAATATGGTACATTCATTCTTTTTTTTTAATTTATTCAATTGGGGGGGAAGGGGATGGGTGTATGGGTATATGTGTGTGTATGTATAGAACCAAGGGTAAATTCCGGAATCATCCTGGACTGCTTCTACCTCTTTTTTTGCTCTGCCCAGGCTTCACAGGCTCCACCCACCAGGACCAGAAGCGCAGGCCGCCCCTGCTTCTGCCTGGTGTTTGTACGTGGGATCTAGGATCCGAACTCAGGACCCTCTGCTTGCCAGGGAGAGGCTTAGCCCCTGAGTCATCTCTCCAGCCACACAGAATTCTTTTATGAACAAAATGTTAACATCACCCAGAATCAATATTTATATCCAAGAACACACACACACAAAATAAACCCAAGGTTCTCATGAGATGCTCAACCTGGATATTTTGGACTTTTTTAGGTGTGATGCCAGCAGTGGGGGATGGCCATCAGGAATTCCATAGTCCTTCAAATACCTTAGAAACCCATTCCAACGTAGCTGCTCAAATCCTGCATCAGATTCTTGTGTTCCGGAGTCGAGACTAAAACCAGAACAAGCATAGAGGATTCAGGCAGACTTTTATTAGAGGAGAGAAAAGATGGAAGTCAGGGACATGGAATGCATGAGGGTCAAGGGAGCTGAAAGGATTCCAGACACAGGATCGATGAGAAACACGGGAATGTGATAAGAATTCACCACCTCTGTACGAGGAGTCAAGGGAGGGGCAAGGGAGGTGAGGTAAGCCCAGGGAGAAGTTGCTCTTCCTTATTGATTAGCTCATTTGTGCAAACCTGATTGGGTTTGGGGGGGCTTTGGATCCCCTATATCTCATTGGTCTGCTCATGTCCGGGCTCACCCCAATCAACTTTGGGGCTGACCTCATGACCCATTTCTTTCTTTCTTTCTTTCTTTCTTTCTTTCTTTCTTTCTTTCTTTCTTTCTTTCTTTCTTTCTTTCTTTCTTTCTTTCTTTCTTTCTTTCCCTCTCTATACTTTCTCTCTTTCTTTCTCTCTTTCTCTCTTTCTCTCTCTTTCTCTCTTTAACACTTTCTTTCTCACTTTATCTCTTTCTCTTTCTCTCTTTTTCTTTCTCTCTTTCTTTCTTTCTTTCTTCTAGGAAAATCCTAGGAGATAATCTTCAAGAACGTCAAACAGAGAAGGCGTGGCTCAGTCCTCCCTTCATTCAATCCACCCTTCCCTATCTCCGCGGAATTTCCAGCGCCCTCTAGCCAATCGCTTACTTGAGGCGAGAGGCGGAGTTCCTCAGCCAGCCCCCCCCTCCGCCCCCTTCTTTGGGTATAAATTCAGCTCTGGCGGCACCGGAGTATGCACTCCTTCACCTGAGTCTGCACTCGTCCTCCCTCGCTGCTCTGCACGCATCGCAATGTGTGACTCTTCCAGCTCGCTGCCCACTATGGTCACCCTGCAGGCCCCGCCCCGGGTGCCGGCTTTCTCCACCAGCCCGGGACTCCGACGGGGCTCCGGCCCAGAGATCTTCACCTTCGATCCTCTCCCAGAGCCAGCAGCAGCCCTCGCCGTCCGCCAAAACGTCTTTCGCGGGCACCGAAAACGCAGCCGAAGGGTCCTGTACCCTCACACTGGTGAGTGTGCCCAGAGCGGGCAGCCGTGAGTCGCGCAACCCCGGCGCTCAGTGGGGACTGCGGGACTCCGGAGCCTCTATCTGACCATCCTGCCCTTGTCTCCACTCAGGTCCGGCGCCCACTGCCAAACAAGGAACCGAAGACTGCCAAAAGGCTCCTCTTCCTCCTACTAGCCATCATCTTCTGCCAGATCCTGATGGCGGAGGAGGGCATGTCGCCACCTCTGGCCCCGGAAAAAGCCCCGGTCATGGTGTCCTCGGAGCCCAGCCCTGCGCCTCCGACCCTGGAGCTCTTGAATCTGATCTTCGGATCCCTCGGACTACGTGGAGCTCAAAGCTTTTCTCCAGCAACATCCAGCTGCCTTCTAACCGTGGCGCCACCTCACTCCCACCAAGGAGTGTGAAAGAGAACCCAAAGAAACATCAGGCGTAGCTGGTGCGCAAGAGCGTATCCCGAACTGGGACTTCCAGGCAACTCAAAAACTCAGAACACTACCGCCAGGACGCTGCCAGCGCTCAGGACGAGAACGAGGTACCATATGCCCGGGCTCGGCCCAATGAGGAAGGACAGAGGCATTCTCTATGCTACTAATTTTTATTTATGTATTTATGTATATCCTCCAAAGTGAGGAATGGATGGAGTATTTATTTTAATTTATGCAAGGGCGGGAGATGTGCCCCGCGCTGTAACACTGGTGTCCTGTTATTTATTAAAAAGTGACTGGCAAAGCAGATTGCTGGATCTGGGTGGGAGTCAGATGTAACATTCGGTTTTCCAGCATCTCAGCTCTGGTCTGTTGGAAGGCAGGCCTTCGAATCCGGTCGGTGGCCTTGGATCTCACCACGTTGTCCTACGGTGTGACTGTGGGGTCGGGGTCACCCAGTATGTTCTGTGAACACAAATAAACTGTCCTTACTGTCAGCAGTCGTCTGTATGTTTCTTTATAAGCGACGATTCCCTCTTGGGGGGAGGGGGGAAGGCTAGCCAGATCCCCCAGTCTCTTTTCTTAGAATTGCACCCCGCATCCAATGGCCAGGATGCAGTTCTCCAACGCTACACCTGCAGTTTTCTCCACTTAGCGGTTGGCCATGCCGCGGCGTGGCAACCTCGTTTACTGACTGCTCTCCACTCTCATGTCTGTGTGTGGAAGGTCTGTCCACAGGTGAGCAGCCACCTAGGTGTATAGGTCACTAGCATGTGAGTTGCTTTGAAATGAATGTGTGAGCACCTATGTAGGTTCAGCTCCAGCGTGAACATGAGGGTGAGGACAGGGTGAAAGGTCATATGAGACACAGATGCATCTAGTTTGGTAGAGAAGGCATGTGTTCATGCCTTCTGAAAAGAAGTGTGTAATGAAGTCTTCGCCTGGATGGAGACAGGGAGAACAGGGTGCAAAGTGCAGGCAGAAGCAACAGTCTGTACAACAAAACATGTTTCTAGTCAAGTGGGGGACTTCTCACTTACCCTTGAGTGCAGAGCGTCCCTCTGCGTTCCTTGCCTACTGTCTAGGAACCGTTCGCCTTGGACACAGGTCACTGGTAGGACACTTGTCTAGGATGCATGAGGCCTTAGGTTTGGACTCCAGGACATTGTTCCGACCTTTCTTAAGACACTGTGCATTTCTCTGGGAGGCTCGAAGGAGCATATTCATGTTTCAGAAAGCCCAGGAGCAAGATGTCTCAGCAGAGAAGGCGTCTGCTTATAAACCTGATGACCTGATTTCCGTCTCCAGAAGCCTGCACGGTGGAAGAAGAAACTGGCTTCCTAGGGTTGCCCTCTGACCTCCTCCCATGTGCATGCTTTTCTCTCTCTCTCCCTCTCTCACAAACAAGTAAAATAAAAATAAAAGAAGATAGATGCTATGTGTGCCATCGCCTCAGACCTCAGGAGTCTGCGCTCCTTCCTCCAATCATAAGTAACCTGCATTTTTCTCAGTGCCCCTTTTAGGGCTATTACCTTCTTCATAGCCTTCCAGCAGTTCCTGCCCCTGCAGCAACCTCTTCCACTCCAGGACATGTTTCTCATTCCAGTCAGTTTTCCTCTTATACTACTCTTCTTTTTTAAAATTGTTTCTTAGAGGAAGAGGGGTGGGTAGGTACAAGGATGCCGTGGTGTTGTGGGAACCACTGTCCCTTGTTGCAGGGTTCTTGTGTGCGGAGTCCAAGATTGAAACCAGAACGTGTGTAGAGGATTAAGGTAGAGTTTATTAGAGGGGAGAAAGGATGGAACTCATGGACTCCAGACGTGGAGCGTTATGAGGGGCTAGGACGCCCGAGGGAACTCATGGACTCTTAGGTAAGCCCGGGAAAGTAGGTCTGACAGTTAATCCTGGGTGTCAACTTGACATAGCTGGTATAACTAAGATCACCTGAGACCACACCTGGAAAGATCAGCTGAGACCACCTGAAGAGATTAGACCATCTCTGGATGGCATCAGAACCTCCTTAGATCTCATAGGAACCTCCCAGTAATGGACCACATCAAAGCCACAGAGCCGAATACAGAGTGGAAGAGGAGAGATGCTCCAGGAACGTGCCAGCCATGTGGAGGTCTGCTGTGACCTAGCCTGCCGGCCAGCTTCAACCAACCATGGTGCTTCGGCTGCCTTGAAAGACTGTATGTATTTCTCCTCTGGAACTGTAAATTGAATAAATCTCCCTTTCTCCAATAAGCTGTTTGACGTGGGTGCTTTCTCACAGCAATACTGTAAAGAGTCACTGTTACAGAAGGGCTTTCTTCATTGGTTAGGGCCCAAACCCTTAGATCTTGGGCTCAACTCAGTTGATCTTGATCTTGACCTCAAGGTGGGGCCTATCTGTGCAGGAGAGCTAATTTCCATATCCTTCATAAGCAAAGAGTTGGGGGAAATTGGCAAAGGGTGTTGTAACTATTGCTCTGAGAGAACACCCAAAGTCAATCAATTTAAGGGAGATTTATTCAGCTTACTATTCCAGAGGGGAGATACAGTCTCTCATGGTGAGAGGCCGCATGGCTGGCTGGCCACAACTGGAAGAGGCTACGTCACCCTAGATATCTTGGAGACTGAGAGCTGCAAAGACAGACTTCTCCTGGAGGTAGGGTGGGACGAATCCACCTCAAGGCCCACCCCTTGTGACTGCCTTCCTCCAGCAGGCTCAGCTTCTGAAGGTGCCATGACCTTGCCAACACATGAGACTGTGGGGGACACATTTCAAACCATGACAGGGGTATTCCTCCAGATTAATCCCAGCATGGGGGATCCCAGCATAGCTGCCCTAATCCTGCCTCATTTCCCATAAAATTATTTAAGGACTCAGACTATTCTGGGGATAAGGGGCCTGGACTGTTCGGGCTACTTCTGCTGAGTTGGGGCAAAGGAAGTAAGAGCAGTCTGATGCCCTCGTGTGTAAAATTCTAGGATGGTCTAGAGGTCTTTTATAGATGGCTTTATTGTTTCAAGGTCCATCTAAAGACACAAAACAGGTAAATTAAGTCTGCAAGATGTACACAAGGATTAAGCTGTTGTTACTGGAAAGGCACAAGGGATAAACCAAAGAAACTTAGTAGTCTTACTGTGGGTACAAGCAAGAGTTAGTAGAGAAGACCAGTTATCTCATTTGGAATATTCATTTTCTTTGTCCGATGTAAAAGCCAAGAGCTGTAAGTAAATAATTTACATATCGGAAGAAACTTTTTTCTCTGGCTGTTGTAAATCTCCCAGGTCACAGTTTAAAACCCGTCCAAAAGAAATGTGAACTGTCTGATTCTTTGGACAGAA
The DNA here is from genome assembly GCA_023101885.1 of Typhlomys cinereus. Lineage (NCBI taxonomy): Eukaryota > Metazoa > Chordata > Mammalia > Rodentia > Platacanthomyidae > Typhlomys > Typhlomys cinereus. The sequence continues at coordinate 1,252,299 of JALPQD010000427.1, forward strand.
CCATCTAAATTAGTTCTCTCCCTTCTGGGTTCCTAAAAGCAAAGCGACACAAGTCTTTTTAAAAGAACACATGTGGGGGACACTGTTTCCTGACACGGAAAGTTCTATAGGTCTCTAAGCATTAGCTTGTCTTTAGGGTAGGACCGCTCCTCTGATCTAAATGAAGAGCCAGCATTGGTTTGCTGATGGAGCTAGTCTGTTTCACACAGGAGTTTTGCTGTTTTGTCCTGGTTTAACTCCTTAAATCTGTCATTGCATTTTCCCTCTGTCAGGCACTGAGTTAACTTTAGGCAAGCTTTTAGGATGAGAAACTTTATTAAACTTTGCTTCATTACATGTCTGATTTTAACTTTCCAGCACCAACTTTCTTTCTTAGGGACTTAAACTGCAGGCTTTTTGTTAAATGCTGTCTGGATTCTGCCATTTTCTGAAATCTATGATGTCCTCCCTCTAGCATCTTTGGTGCATCTAAAACCAGATCCACGTGGATGACGTCATAACACTGCTAAAGTATTTCATTCCAGTAAACCTAAACCTAGGGTATTTAGGCATTCATGCATGTAAACAAAGGAATGCCTAACAAATTACCATTAAGCATGTACGAAATCTCAGTAGTTATTTGTGAGCGACTGGCCAACCTGTCCCTTCTCTGATCATAACTATTTTAGTTAAATCAAAAGTTAACAAAAGCCTCGAAAGGAAGTTGAGCATTAAAATTTTGTGCTCCCTTGCCTATTTACATAGGAACAAAGAGGCTTCATATTTGCATGTTAAACCCAAGGTTCTCCTGACAGCTCTCAGCTTCCAAGATGACTGCGGCGACTTAGGCTCCTCCAGCGTCTACCACCTCCTGGAGAAATAAGACAGAGTCCAAGATGGCATCTTCCTAAATTACAACCGACTAGAAGTGACAAAGTGACATGCGAACGATGGAGATGGGAAAGCAGAAGCTGGATGGAGGAGGGCAGGACTGGAGTCAGCCAAAAGCCCTACTTGCTATTCTGAGACAGCTTTCCAGACTTCTGAAAACTGCATGCATTTAAATGTCCACATCTTCCGCAGAAGCCAGCAATCTGCACTTCTCTTCGGCCAAACAACACATCAGTCTAATATGGTATGGGAGAAATATGGTACATTCATTCTTTTTTTTTTAATTTATTCAAGTGTGTGTGTGTGTGTGTGTGTGTGTGTGTGTGTGTGTGGGTATGGATATGTATGTGTATGTGTAGAACCAAGGGTAAATTCGGAATCATCCTGGACTGCTTCTACCTCTTTTTTTGCTCTGCCCAGGATTCACAGGCTCCACCCACCAGGACCAGAAGCGCAGGCCGCCCCTGCTTCTGCCTGGTGTTTGTACGTGGGATCTAGGATCCGAACTCAGGACCCTCTGCTTGCCAGGGAGAGGCTTAGCCCCTGAGCCATCTCTCCAGCCACACAGAATTCTTTTATGAACAGAATGTTAACATCACCCAGAATCAATATTTATATCCAAGAACACACACACACAAAATAAACCCAAGGTTCTCATGAGATGCTCAACCTGGCCATTTTGGACTTTCTTAGGTGTGATCCCAGCAGTGGGGGATGGCCTTCAGGAATTTCATAGTCCTTCAAAGACCTTAGAAACCCATTCCAAAGTAGCTGCTCTAATCCTGCCTCAGATTCTTGTGTTCCGGAGTCGAGACTAAAACCAGAACAAGCATAGAGGATTCAGGCAGACTTTTATTAGAGGAGAGAAAAGATGGAACTCAGGGACATGGAATGCATGAGGGGTCAAGGGAGCTGAAAGGACTCCAGACACGGGATCGATGAGAAACACGGGAATGTGAAAAGAATTCACCACCTCTGTACAATGAGTCAAGGGAGGGGCAAGGGAGGTGAGGTAAGCCCAGGGAGAAGTTGCTCTTCCTTATTGATTAGCTCATTTGTGCAAACCTGATTGGGTTTGGGGGGGCTTTGGATCCCCTATATCTCATTGGTCTGCTCATGTCGGGGCTCACCCCAATCAACTTTGGGGCTGACCTCATGACTCATTTCTTTCTTTCTTTCTTTTTCTTTCTTTCTTTTTCTTTCTTTCTTTCCTTCTTTCTTTCCGTCTTTCTTTTTCTCTCTTTCTTTCTCTCTTTCTCTCTCTCTCTTCTCTCTCTTTCTCTTTTTCTTTCTTTTCTTTCTTCTTCTTCTTTCTTTCTTTTTTCTTTCTTTTTCTTTCTTTCGAGGAACTTATCTATAATGAAGAGTTCATCTCCAGATTAATGGGGTGTATTCCTCCAGGAAAATCCTAGGAGATGATCTTCAAAGAACTTCAAACAGAGAGAAGGTGTGGCTCAGTCCTCCCTTCATTCAATCCACCCTTCCCAATCTCCACGGAATTTCCGGCGCCCTCTAGCCAATCGCTTACTTGAGGCGAGAGGCGGAATTCCTCAGCCAGCCCCCTCCGCCCCCTTCTTTGGGTATAAATTCAGCTCTGGCGGCACCGGAGTATGCACCTTCACCTGAGTCTGCACTCGTCCTCCCTCGCTGCTCTGCACGCATCGCAATGTGTGACTCTTCCAGCTCGCTGCCCACTATGGTCACCCTGCAGGCCCCGCCCCGGGTGCCGGCTTTCTCCACCAGCCCGGGACTCCGACGGGGCTCCGGCCCAGAGATCTTCACCTTCGATCCTCTTCCAGAGCCAGCAGCAGCCCTCGCCGTCCGCCAGAACGTCTTTCGCAGGCACCGAAAACGCAGCCGAAGGGTCCTGTACCCTCACACGGTGAGTGTGCCCAGAGCGGGCAGCCGCGAGTCACGCAACCTCGGCGCTCGGTGGGGACTGCGGGACTCCGGAGCCTCTATCTGACCATCCTGCCTTGTCTCCACTCAGGTCCGGCGCCCACTGCCAAACAAGGAACCGAAGACTGCCAAAAGGCTCCTCTTCCTCCTACTAGCCATCATCTTCTGCCAGATCCTGATGGCAGAGGAGGGCATGTCGCCACCTCTGGCCCGGAAGAAGCCCCGGTCATGGTGTCCTCGGAGCCCAGCCCTGCGCCTCTGACCCTGGAGCTTGAATCTGATCTTCGGATCCCTCGGGACTACATGGAGCTCAAAGCTTTTCTCCAGCAACATCCAGCTGCCTTCTAACCGTGGCGCCACCTCACTCCCACCAAGGAGTGTGAAAGAGAACCCAAAGAAACATCAGGCGTAGCTGGTGCGCAAGAGCGTATCCCGAACTGGGACTTCCAGGCAACTCAAAAACTCAGAACACTACCTCCAGGACGCTGCCAGCGCTCGGGACGAGACCGAGGTACCACATGCCCGGGCTTGGCCCAATGAGGAAGGACAGAGGCGTTCTCTATGCTACTAATTTTTATTTATGTATTTATGTATATCCTCCAAAGTGAGGAATGGATGGAGTATTTATTTTTAATTTATGCAAGGGCGGGAGATGTGCCCCGCGCTGTAACACTGGTGTCCTGTTATTTATTAAAAAGTGACTGGCAAAGCAGATTGCCGGATCTGGGTGGGAGTCAGATGTAACATTCCGTTTTCCAGCATCTCAGCTCTGGTCTGTTGGAAGGCAGGCCTTCGAATCCGGTCGGTGGCCTTGGATCTCACCACGTTGTCCTCCGGTGTGACTGTGGGGTCGGGGTCACCCAGTATGTTCTGTGAGCACAAATAAACTGTCATTACTGTCAGCAGTCGTCTGTATGTTTCTTTATAAGCGACGATTCCCTCTTGGGGGGAGGGGGGAAGGCTAGCCATATCCCCCAGTCTCTTTTCTTAGAATTGCACCCCGCATCCAATCGCCAGGATGCAGTTCTCCAACGCTACACCTGCAGTTTTCTCCACTTAGCGGTTGGCCATGCCGCGCGTGGCAACCTCGTTTACTGACTGATCTCCACTCTCATGTCTGTGTGTGGAAGGTCTGTCCACAGGTGAGCAGCCACCTAGGTGTATAGGTCACTAGCATGTGAGTTGCTTTGAAATGAATGTGTGAACACCTATGTAGGTTCAGCTCCAGCGTGAACATGAGGGTGAGGACAGGGTGAAAGGTCATGTGAGACAAAGATGCATCTAGTTTGGTAGAGGAGGCATGTGTTCATGCCTTCTGAAAAGAAGTGTGTAGGGGCTGGAGAGGTGGCTCAGGGGTTAAGCCTCTGCCTTGCAGGCAGAAAGTCCTGAGTTCGGATCCCAGATCCCACGTATAGACGCCAGGCGGAGCCTGTGAATCCCAGGGCAGAAGGAGGTGGAGGCGTCCATGATGGTTCACGAATTTGTCTGTGGTTCTACACACACACACACACACACACACACAGACACACACGCGCGCGCACATACACTCGCACATGCACACAGTTGAATAAATAATAATAAAAAAATTTTTAAAAAAAGAAGTGTGCAATGAAGTCTCCTGGGTGGAGACAGGGAGCACAGGGTGCAAAGTGCAAGCAGAAGCAACAGTCTGTACAACCAAACATGTTCTAACCAAGCGTGGGACTTCTCACTTACTCTTGAGTGCAGAGCGTCCCTCTGCGTTCCTTGCCTACTGTCTAGGAATCGTTCCGCTCTAGACACAGCTCATCGGTAGGACACTTGTCTAGGATGCATGAGGCCCTAGGTTTGGACTCCAGGACATTGTTCCGACCTTTCTGAAGACACTGTGCATTTCTCTGAGAGGCTCGAAGGAGCATATTCATGTTTCAGAAAGCTCAGGAGCAAGATGGCTCAACAGAGAAGGCGTCTGCTTATAAACCTGATGACCTGATTTCCTGTCTCCAGAAGCCTGCACGGTGGAAGAAGAAACTGGCTTCCTAGGGTTGCCCTCTGACCTCCTCCCATGTGCATGCGTTCTCTCTCTCTCCCTCTCTCACAAACAAGTAAAATAAAAATAAAAGAAGAAAGATGCTATGTGTGCCATCGCCCCAGACCTCAGGAGTGTGTGCTCCTTCCTCCAATCAGAAGTAACCTGCATTTTTCTCAGTGCCCCTTTTAGGCTGAGTTCCCTTCTTCATAGCCTTCCAGCAGTTCCTGCCCCTGCAGCAACCTCTTCCACTCCAGGAGATGTTTCTCATTCCAGTCAGTTTTCCTCTTATACTACTCTTCTTTTTTAAAATTGTTTCTTAGAGGAAGAGGGGTGGGTAGGTACAAGGATGCCGTGGTGTTGTGGGAACCACTGTCCCTTGTTGCAGGGTTCTTGTGTGCGGAGTCCAAGATTGAAACCAGAACGTGTGTAGAGGATTGAGGTAGAGTTTATTAGAGGGGAGAAAGGATGGAACTCATGGACTCCAGACGTGGAGCGCTATGAGGGGCTAGGACGCCCGAGGGAACTCATGGACTCTTAGGTAAGCCCGGGAAAGTAAGGTCTGACAGTTAATCCTGGGTGTCAACTTGACATAGCTGGTATAACTAAGATCACCTGAGACCACACCTGGAAAGATCAGCTGAGACCACCTGAAGAGATTAGACCAGCTCTGGATGGCATCAGAACCTCCTTAGATCTCATAGGAACCTCCCAGTAATGGACCACATCAAAGCCACAGAGCAGAATACAGAGTGGAAGAGGAGAGATGCTCCAGGAACGTGCCAGCCATGTGGAGGTCTGCTGTGACCTAGCCTGCCGGCCAGCTTCAACCAACCATGGTCTTCTGCCACCTTGAAAGACTGGGTTTGACTTGGGTGCTTTCTCACAGCAATACTGTAAAGAGTCACTGTTACAGAAGCGTTTTTTTTCATTGGTTAGGGCCAAACCATTAGATCTTGGGCTCAACTCAGTTATCTTGTGCCACCTCAAGGTGGGGGCCTATCTGTGCAGGAAAGATAATTTCCATATCTTTCATAAGCAAAAGGTTGGGGGAAATTGGCAAAGGGTGTTGTAACTATTGCTGTGAGAGAACACCCAAAGTCAATCAATTTAAGGGAGATTTATTCATCTTATTATTCCAGAGGGAAGATACAGTCAGTCTCTCATGGTGAGAGGCCGCATGGCTGGCTGGCCAAAGCTGGAAGAGGCTACGTTGCTGTAGATATCTTGGAGGCTGAGAGCTGCAAGATAGTTTGCTGCAAAGGCAGACTCCTCCTGTAGGTAGGGTGGGACGAATCACCTCAAGGCCCACCCCTTGTGACTGCCTTCCTCCAGCAAGCTCCGCTTCTGAAGGTGCCATGACCTTGCCAACACATGAGACTGTGGGGGACACATTTCAAACCGTGACAGGGGTGTTCCTCCAGATTAATCCCAGCATGGGGGATCTCAGCATAGCTGCCCTAATCCTGCCTCATTTCCATAAAATTATTTAAGGACTCAGACTATTCTGGGGATAAGGGGCCTGGACTGTTCGGGCTACTTCTGCTGAGTTGGGGCAAAGGAAGTAAGAGCAGTCTGATGCCCTCGTGTGTAAAATTCTAGGATGGTCTAGAGGTCTTTTATAGATGGCTTTATTGTTTCAAGGTCCATCTAAAGACACAAAACAGGTAACTTAAGTCTGCAAGATGTACACAAGGATTAAGCTGTTGTTACTGGAAAGGCACAAGGGATAAACCAAAGAAAACTAGTAGTCTTACTGTGGTACAAGCAAGAGTTAGTAAAGAAGACCAGTTATCTCATCTGGAATATTGATTTTCTTTGCCCGATTGTAAAAGCCAAGAGCTGTAAGTAAATAATTTACATATCGAGAAGAAACTTTTTCTCTGGCTGTTGTAAATCTCCCAGGTCACAGTTTAAAACCCGTCCAAAAGAAATGTGAACTGTCTGATTCTTGGACAGAACCATCTAAATTAGTTCCGCTCCCTTCTGGGTTCCTAAAAGCAAAGCGACACAAGTCTTTTTAAAAGAACACATGTGGGGGACACGTTTCCTGACACGGAAAAGTTCTATAGGGTCTCTAAGCATTAGCTTGTCTTTAGGGTAGGACAGCTCCTCTGATCTAAATGAAGAGCCAGCATTGGTTTGCTGATGGAGCTAGTCTGTTTCACACCAGGAGTTTTGCTGTTTTGTCCTGGTTTAACTTCCTAATCTGTATTGCAATTTTCCCTCTGTCAGGCACTGAGTTAAACTTTAGGCAAGCTTTTAGGATGAGAAACTTTATTAAACTTTGCTTCATTGCATGTCTGATTTTAACTTTCCAGCACCAACTTTCTTTCTTAGGGCCCTTAAACTGCAGACTTTTTTGTTAAATGCTGTCTGGATTCTGCCATTTTTCTGAAATCTATGATGTCCTCCCTCTAGCATCTTTGGTGCATCTAAACCAGATCCACGTGGATGACGTCATAACACTGCTAAAGTATTTAATTCCAGTAAACCTAAACCTAGGGTATTTAGGCATTCAATGCATGTAAACAAAGGAATGCCTAACAAATTACCATTAAGCATGTACGAATCTCAGTAGTTACTTTGTGAGTGACTTGGCCAACCTGTCCCTTCTCTGATCATAACTATTTTAGTTAAATCAAAAGTTAACAAAAGCCTCGAAAGGAAGTTGAGCATTAAAATTTTGTGCTCCCTTGCCTATTTACATAGGAACAAAGAGGCTTCATATTTGCATGTTAAACCCAAGGTTCTCCGGACAGCTCTCAGCTTCCAAGATGACTGCGGCGACTTAGGCTCCTCCAGCTGTCTACCAGCCTCCTGGAGAAATAAGACAGAGTCCAAAGATGGCGTCTTCCTAAACTTACAACCGACTAGCAAGTGACAAAGTGACATGCGACCGATGGAGATGGAAAGCAGAAGCTGGATGGAGGAGGGCAGGACTGGAGTCAGCCAAAAGCCCTACTTGCTATTCTGAGACAGCTTTCCAGACTTCTGAAAACTGCATGATTTAAATGTCCACATTTCCGCAGAAGCCAGCAATCTGCACTTCTCTTGGCCAAACAACACATCAGTCTAATATGTGTGGGAGAAATATGGTACATTCATTCTTTTTTTTTTAATTTATTCAATTGGGGGGGAAGGGGGATGTGGTGTATGGTATATGTGTGTGTATGTGTAGAACCAAGGGTAAATTCCGGAATCATCCTGGACTGCTTCTACCTCTTTTTTTTGCTCTGCCCAGGATTCACAGGCTCCACCCACCAGGACCAGAAGCCGCAGGCCGCCCCTGCTTCTGCCTGGTGTTTGTACGTGGGATCTAGGATCCGAACTCAGGACCCTCTGCTTGCCAGGGAGAGGCTTAGCCCCTGAGCCATCTCTCCAGCCACACAGAATTCTTTTATGAACAAATGTTAACATCACCCAGAATCAATATTTATATCCAAGAACACACACACACAAAATAAACCCAAGGTTCTCATGAGATGCTCAACCTGGCCATTTTGGACTTTCTTAGGTGTGATCCCAGCAGTGGGGGATGGCCTCAGGAATTCCATAGTCCTTCAAAGACCTTAGAAACCCATTCCAACGTAGCTGCTCTAATCCTGCCTCAGATTCTTGTGTTCCGGAGTCGAGACTAAAACCAGAACAAGCATAGAGGATTCAGGCAGACTTTTATTAGAGGAGAGAAAAGATGGAAGTCAGGGACATGGAATGCATGAGGGTCAAGGGAGCTGAAAGGATTCCAGACACGGGATCGATGAGAAACACGGGAATCTGAAAAGAATTCACCACCTCTGTACGAGGAGTCAAGGGAGGGGCAAGGGAGGTGAGGTAAGCCCAGGGAGAAGTTGCTCTTCCTTATTGATTAGCTCATTTGTGCAAACCTGATTGGGTTTGGGGGGGCTTTTGATCCCCTACATCTCATTGGTCTGCTCATGTCGGGGCTCACCCCAATCAACTTTGGGGCTGACCTCATGACCCATTTCTTTCTTTCTTTCTTTCTTTCTTTCTTTCTTTCTTTCTTTCTTTCTTTCTTTCTTTCTTTCTTTCTTTCTTTCTTTCTTCTTTCTTTCTTTCTTTTTCTCTCTTTCTTTCTCTCTTCTCTCTCTCTTTCTCCTCTTCTCTTTCTCTCTCTCTCTCTCGCTCTTTCTTTCTTTCTTTCTTCTTTCTTTCTTTCTTCTTTCTTTCTTTCTTTCTTTTTCTTTCTTGAGGAACTTATCTATAATGAAGAGTTCATCTCCAGATTAATGGGGTGTATTCCTCCAGGAAAATCCGAGATGATCTTCAAAGAAATTCAAACAGAGAGAAGGTGTGGCTCAGTCCTCCCTTCATTCAATCCACCCTTCCCAATCTCCACGGAATTTCCGGCGCCCTCTAGCCAATCGCTTACTTGAGGCGAGAGGCGGAATTCCTCAGCCAGCCCCCCTCCGCCCCCTCTTTGGGTATAAATTCAGCTCTGGCGGCACCGGAGTATGCACTCTTCACCTGAGTCTGCACTCGTCCTCCCTCGCTGCTCTGACGCATCGCAATGTGTGACTCTTCCAGCTCGCTGCCCACTATGGTCACCTGCAGGCCCCGCCCCGGGTGCCGGCTTTCTCCACCAGCCCGGGACTCCGACGGGGCTCCGGCCCAGAGATCTTCACCTTCGATCCTCTTCCAGAGCCAGCAGCAGCCCTCGCCGTCCGCCAGAACGTCTTTCGCAGGCACCGAAAACGCAGCCGAAGGGTCCTGTACCTCACACGGTGAGTGTGCCCAGAGCGGGCAGCCGCGAGTCACGCAACCCCGGCGCTCGGTGGGGACTGCGGGACTCCGGAGCCTCTATCTGACCATCCTGCCCTTGTCTCCACTCAGGTCCGGCGCCCACTGCCAAACAAGGAACCGAAGACTGCCAAAGGCTCCTCTTCCTCCTACTAGCCATCATCTTCTGCCAGATCCTGATGGCAGAGGAGGGCATGTCGCCACCTCTGGCCCGGAAGAAGCCCCGGTCATGGTGTCCTCGGAGCCCAGCCCTGCGCCTCGACCCTGGAGCTCTTGAATCTGATCTTTGGATCCCTCGGACTACATGGAGCTCAAAGCTTTTCTCCAGCAACATCCAGCTGCCTTCTAACCGTGGCGCCACCTCACTCCCACCAAGGAGTGTGAAAGAGAACCCAAGAAACATCAGGCGTAGCTGGTGCGCAAGAGCGTATCCCGAACTGGGACTTCCAGGCAACTGAAAACTCAGAACACTACCTCCAGGACGCTGCCAGCGCTCGGGACGAGACCGAGGTACCACATGCCCGGCTGGCCCAATGAGGAAGGACAGAGGCGTTCTCTATTGCTACTAATTTTTATTTATGTATTTATGTATATCCCCAAAGTGAGGAATGGATGGAGTATTTATTTTTAATTTATGCAAGGGCGGGAGATGTGCCCCGCGCTGTAACACTGGTGTCCTGTTATTTATTAAAAGTGACTGGCAAAGCAGATCGCGGGATCTGGGTGGGAGTCAGGTGTAACATTCGGTTTTCCAGCATCTCAGCTCTGGTCTGTTGGAAGGCAGGCCTTCGACTCCGGTCGGTGGCCTTGGATCTCACCACGTTGTCCTCCGGTGTGACTGTGGGGTCGGGGCACCCAGTCTGTTCTGTGAGCACAAATAAACTGTCATTACTGTCAGCAGTCGTCTGTATGTTTCTTTATAAGCGACGATACCCTCTTGGGGGGAGGGGGAAGGCCTAGCCAGATCCCCCAGTCTCTTTTCTTAGAATTGCACCCGCATCCAATCGCCAGGATGCAGTCTCCAATGCTACACCTGCAGTTTTCTCCACTTAGCGGTTGGCCATGCCGCGGCGTGGCAACCTCGCTTACTGACTGCTCTCCACTCTCATGTCTGTGTGGGAAGGTCTGTCCACAGTTGAGCAGCAACCTAGGTGTATAGGTCACTAGCATGTGAGTTGCTTTGAATGAATGTGTGAGCACCTATGTAGGTTCAGCTCCAGCGTGAACATGAGGGTGAGGACAGGGTGAAAGGTCATGTGAGACAAAGATGAATCTAGTTTGGTAGAGGAGGCATGTGTTCATGCCTTCTGAAAAGAAGTGTGTAGGGGCTGGAGAGGTGGCTCAGGGGTTAAGCCTCTGCCTTGCAGGCAGAAGGTCCTGAGTTCGGATCCCAGATCCCACGTATAGACGCCAGGCGGAAGCGGGGGGCGGCCTGCGCTTCTGGTCCTGGTAGGGCGGGAGCCTGTGAATCCCAGGACAGAAGGACGGTGGAGGCGTCCATGATGGTTCACGAATTTGTCCGTGGTTCTACACACACAAACACACACACACACACACACACAACACACACACACACACGTACGCACGCGCGCGCACATCCACACGCACATGCACACAGTTGAATAAATAATAATAAAAAACATTAAAAAAAAAAAAAAGAAGTGTGCAATGAAGTCTCCTGGGTGGAGACAGGGAGCACAGGATGCAAAGTGCAGGCAGAAGCAACAGTCTGTACAACCAAACATGTTTCTAGCCAAGCGTGGGACTTCTCACTTACTCTTGAGTCCAGAGCGTCCCTCTGCGTTCCTTGCCTACTGTCTAGGAATCGTTCCGCTCTAGACACAGCTCATCGGTACCACACTTGTCTAGGATGCATGAGGCCCTAGGTTTGGACTCCAGGACATTGTTCCGACCTTTCTGAAGACACTGTGCATTTCTCTGAGAGGCTCGAAGGAGCATATTCATGTTTCAGAAAGCTCAGGAGCAAGATGGCTCAACAGAGAAGGCGTCTGCTTATAGACCTGATGACCTGATTTCCGTCTCCAGAAGCCTGCACGGTGGAAGAAGAAACTGGCTTCCTAGGGTTGCCCTCTGACCTCCTCCCATGTGCATGCTTTCTCTCTCTCTCCCTCTCTCACAAACAAGTAAAATAAAATAAAGAAGATAGATGCTATGTGTGCCATCGCCCCAGACCTCAGGAGTCTGTGCTCTTCCTAAAATCAGAAGTAACCCTGCATTTTTCTCAGTGCCCCTTTTAGGGTATTACCTTCTTCATAGCCCTTGCAGCAGTTCCTGCCCCTGCAGCAACCTCTTCCACTCCAGGACATGTTTCTCATTCCAGTCAGTTTTCCTCTTATACTACTCTTCTTTTTTAAAATTGTTTCTTAGAGGAAGAGGGGTGGGTAGGTACAAGGATGCCGTGGTGTTGTGGGAACCACTGTCCCTTGTTGCAGGGTTCTTGTGTGCGGAGTCCAAGATTGAAACCAGAACGTGTGTAGAGGATTGAGGTAGAGTTTATTAGAGGGGAGAAAGGATGGAACTCATGGACTCCAGACGTGGCGCGCTATGAGGGGCTAGGACGCCCGAGGGAACTCATGGACTCTTAGGTAAGCCCGGGAAAGTAAGTCTGACAGTTAATCCTGGGTGTCAACTTGACATAGCTGGTATAACTAAGATCACCTGAGACCACACCTGGAAAGATCAGCTGAGACCACCTGAAGAGATTAGACCAGCTCTGGATGGCATCAGAACCTCCTTAGATCTCATAGGAACCTCCCAGTAATGGACCACATCAAAGCCACAGAGCAGAATACAGAGTGGAAGAGGAGAGATGCTCCAGGAACGTGCCAGCATGTGGAGGTCTGCTGTGACCTAGCCTGCCGCCAGCTTCAACCAACCATGGTGCTTCGGCTGCCTTGAAAGACTGTATGTATTTCTCCTCTGGAACTGTAAATTGAATAAATCTCCCTTTCTCCAATAAGCTGTTTGACGTGGGTGCTTTCTCACAGCAATACTGTAAAGAGTCACTGTTACAGAAGGGCTTTCTTCATTGGTTAGGGCCCAAACCCTTAGATCTTGGGCTCAACTCAGTTGATCTTGATCTTGACCTCAAGGTGGGGCCTATCTGTGCAGGAGAGCTAATTTCCATATCCTTCATAAGCAAAGAGTGGGGGAAATTGGCAAAGGGTGTTGTAACTATTGCTGTGAGAGAACACTCAAAGTCAATCAATTTAAGGGAGATTTATTCAGCTTACTATTCCAGAGGGGAGATACAGTCTCTCATGGTGAGAGGCCGCATGGCTGGCTGGCCACAACTGGAAGAGGCTACGTCACCCTAGATATCTTGGAGACTGAGAGCTGCAAAGACAGACTCCTCCTGGAGGTAGGGTGGGACGAATCCACCTCAAGGCCCACCCCTTGTGACTGCCTTCCTCCAGCAAGCTCCGCTTCTGAAGGTGCCATGACCTTGCCAACACATGAGACTGTGGGGGACACATTTCAAACCGTGACAGGGGTGTCCTCCAGATTAATCCCAGCATGGGGGATCTCAGCATAGCTGCCCTAATCCTGCCTCATTTCCCATAAAATTATTTAAGGACTCAGACTATTCTGGGGATAAGGGGCCTGGACTGTTCGGGCTACTTCTGCTGAGTTGGGGCAAAGGAAGTAAGAGCAGTCTGATGCCCTCGTGTGTAAAATTCTAGGATGGTCTAGAGGTCTTTATAGATGGCTTTATTGTTTCAAGGTCCATCTAAAGACACAAACAGGTAAATTTAAGTCTGCAAGATGTACACAAGGATTAAGCTGTTGTTACTGGAAGGCACAAGGGAATAAACCAAAGAAACTTAGTAGTCTTACTGTGGGTACAAGCAAGAGTTAGTAGAGAAGACCAGTTATCCTCATCTGGAATATTGATTTTCTTTGCTCCGATGTAAAAGCCAAGAGCTGTAAGTAAATAATTTACATATCGGAAGAAACTTTTTTTCTCTGGCTGTTGTAAATCTCCCAGGTCACAGTTTAAAACCCGTCCAAAAGAAATGTGAACTGTCTGATTCTTTGGACAGAACCATCTAAATTAGTTCTCTCCTTCTGGGTTCCTAAAAGCAAAGCGACACAAGTCTTTTAAAAGAACACATGTGGGGGGACACTGTTTCCTGACACGGAAAGTTCTATAGGTCTCTAAGCATTAGCTTGTCTTTAGGGTAGGACCGCTCCTCTGATCTAATGAAGAGCCAGCATTGGTTTGCTGATGGAGCTAGTCTGTTTCACACCAGGAGTTTTGCTGTTTTGTCCTGGTTTAACTCCTTAAATCTGTCATTGCATTTCCCTCTGTCAGGTCCACTGAGTTTAAACCTTTAGGCAAGAACTTTTAGGATGAGAAAACTTTATTAAACTTTGCTTCATTGCAGTGTTCTGATTTTAACTGTTCCAGCACCAACTTTCTTTCTTAGGGCCTTAAACTGCAGGACTTTTTGTTAAATGCTGTCTGGATTCTGCCATTTTCTGAAATCTATGATGTCCTCCCTCTAGCATCTTTGGTGCATCTAAAACCAGATCCACGTGGATGACGTCATAACACTGCTAAAGTATTTCATTCCAGTAAACCTAAACCTAGGGTATTTAGGCATTCATGCATGTAAACAAAGGAATGCCTAACAAATTACCATTAAGCATGTACGAAATCTCAGTAGTTACTTTGTGAGTGACTGGCCAACCTGTCCCTTCTCTGATCATAACTATTTTAGTTAAATCAAAAGTTAACAAAAGCCTCGAAAGGAAGTTGAGCATTAAAATTTTGTGCTCCCTTGCCTATTTACATAGGAACAAAGAGGCTTCATATTTGCATGTTAAACCCAAGGTTCTCCTGACAGCTCTCAGCTTCCAAGATGACTGCGGCGACTTAGGCTCCTCCAGTGTCTACCAGCCTCCTGGAGAAATAAGACAGAGTCCAAGATGGCGTCTTCCTAAATTACAACCGACTAGAAGTGACAAAGTGACATGCGAACGATGGAGATGGGAAAGCAGAAGCTGGATGGAGGAGGGCAGGACTGGAGTCAGCCAAAAGCCCTACTTGCTATTCTGAGACAGCTTTCCAGACTTCTGAAAACTGCATGCATTTAAATGTCCACATCTTCCGCAGAAGCCAGCAATCTGCACTTCTCTCGGCCAAACAACACATCAGTCTAATATGGTATGGGAGAAATATGGTACATTCATTCTTTTTTTTTTTTTAATTTATCAAGTGTGTGTGTGTGTGTGTGTGTGTGTGTGTGTGTGGTTGGATATGTATGTGTATGTGTAGAACCAAGGGTAAATTTCGGAATCATCCTGGACTGCTTCTACCTCTTTTTTTGCTCTGCCCAGGATTCACAGGCTCCACCCCCAGGACCAGAAGCGCAGGCCGCCCCTGCTTCTGCCTGGTGTTTGTACGTGGGATCTAGGATCCGAACTCAGGACCCTCTGCTTGCCAGGGAGAGGCTTAGCCCCTGAGCCATCTCTCCAGCCACACAGAATTCTTTTTGAACAGAATGTTAACATCACCCAGAATCAATATTTATCCAAGAACACACACACAAAATAAACCCAAGGTTCTCATGAGATGCTCAACCTGGCCATTTTGGACTTTCTTAGGTGTGATCCCAGCAGTGGGGGATGGCCTTCAGGAATTCCATAGTCCTTCAAAGACCTTAGAAACCCATTCCAACATAGCTGCTCTAATCCTGCCTCAGATTCTTGTGTTCCGGAGTCGAGACTAAAACCAGAACAAGCATAGAGGATTCAGGCAGACTTTTATTAGAGGAGAGAAAAGATGGAAGTCAGGGACATGGAATGCATGAGGGTCAAGGGAGCTGAAAGGATTCCAGACACGGGATCGATGAGAAACACGGGAATCTGAAAAGAATTCACCACCTCTGTACAATGAGTCAAGGGAGGGGCAAGGGAGGTGAGGTAAGCCCAGGGAGAAGTTGCTCTTCCTTATTGATTAGCTCATTTGTGCAAACCTGATTGGGTTTGGGGGGGCTTTTGATCCCCTACATCTCATTGGTCTGCTCATGTCGGGGCAAACCCCAATCAACTTTGGGGCTGACCTCATGACTCATTTCTTTCTTCTTTCTTTCTTTCTTCTTTTCTTTCTTTCTTCTTCTTTCTTTCTTTCTTTCTTCTTTCTTTCTTTCTTCTTTCCGTCTTTCTTTTCTCTCTCTTCTTTCTCTCTTTCTCTCTCTCTTTCTCGTTCCTCTCGTCTCTCTCGTTCTCCTCTTTCTTTCTTTGTTTCCTCTCACTCTTTCTTCTTTCTTTCGAGGAACTTATCTATAATGAAGAGTTCATCTCCAGATTAATGGGGTGTATTCCTCCAGGAAAATCCTAGGAGATGATCTTCAAAGAACTTCAAACAGAGAGAAGGTGTGGCTCAGTCCTCCCTTCATTCAATCCACCCTTCCCAATCTCCTCGGAATTTCCGGCGCCCTCTAGCCAATCGCTTACTTGCGGCGAGAGGCGGAATTCCTCAGCCAGCGCCCTCCGCCGCTTCTTTGGGTATAAATTCAGCTCTGGCGGCACCGGAGTATGCACTTGTTCACCAGAGTCTGCACTCGTCGTCCCGCTGCTCTGCACGCATCGCAATGTGTGACTCTTCCAGCTCGCTGCCCACTATGGTCACCCTGCAGGCCCCGCCCCGGGTGCCGGCTTTCTCCACCAGCCCGGGACTCCGACGGGGCTCCGGCCCAGAGATCTTCACCTTCGATCCTCTTCCAGAGCCAGCAGCAGCCCTCGCCGTCCGCCAGAACGTCTTTCGCAGGCACCGAAAACGCAGCCGAAGGGTCCTGTACCCTCACACGGTGAGTGTGCCCAGAGCGGGCAGCCGCGAGTCACGCAACCTCGGCGCTCGGTGGGGACTGCGGGACTCCGGAGCCTCTATCTGACCATCCTGCCCTTGTTTCCACTCAGGTCCGGCGCCCACTGCCAAACAAGGAACCGAAGACTGCCAAAAGGCTCCTCTTCCTCCTACTAGCCATCATCTTCTGCCAGATCCTGAT